>OX422210.1:686069470-687269470 GCA_949130495.1 Sambucus nigra
GACTCCCTCGGGGGTAGCTCCTCGAATCTAGAAACCCAGTTAATATCTCGCAAGTCCTCAATCAATGCTCCCTCGTCTAATAGCGCTTTTAACCCCTCTAGCTCTCATGAAACTCGGTGTACATACCCTCGCTCTCATTAATTCTCGCCAAGCATGTTTTAAGGCGTCCCCGCCAATAGTTTCCTCTATGTGCTCTTCTAATGTCTCATCTATGAGATCGGCGGCATGAATTTTGTCCTCTTCACCCTTTTTGTTAGCAATATTGAAGATGTTCGTCTCGAGGGTCATGTTCTCAAAAGTGGGTTGCATTTTCCCATTGCGTGTATTGATTAAAACGTTAGCCGTGGCTAAGAATGCGTGGCCGAAAATGACAGGAACATGATTGCTAGAATAGATGGAAGGCTTCGTATCCAAAATGACAAAGTCTACCGAGAAGTAGAATGTATCCACTTTGAAAACGTCCCGTAGGACCCCAATTTTAAAATTCTTATATTTTAAAATCAATTTCCTTGTTGAGATATGCGGAAGCGTAAGATGGTTCACAAAAACACCAAATTTTAATTTACTTCAAATTAAAATTAAATCAAGTGAAATTAACTTAAACGCACACACAATTAAATTTCACTTAAACCAATTTAATTTAACCCAAGTCCTAGAAAATTTGCCTAAGTCATATTTCTCAATTTTACCAAATTAGGCCAAACCAATTATATCCAATTAAATTAATTGACTTGAATTAAATTAACTAAACATTACCAAATATTTAATTTAGCACCAAATTAAACATGTAGTGATTAAAACAAAATTTTATCTTGAATTACCTAAGCATGCGTTCTAGGTGAGTATAGAAAGATAAAATAAACAATAAATCACTACGCCACGATGTACGAGGAAAAATCCACAACGGAAAAAAATCTCGGACGGCCCTAGCCTCAAATCCACTAAGTACGGAATTTACAAATGCAAGCAAGATGACTTACAACACTCGACTCGATCCCTCTCAATCCCCGACGCGTCTTCTTGTATAAACCTCTTCTTAGCGAATAACCATGGAGCTCCATCGCGGTCTCGGAATCCACCAATCGGACTTTATATGGTCACCGTCACCCAAACAAGGAGCCTTTCTCCAAGTGGGTAAATCAACGAAAACCTCTTCTTCTTTGTGGGATTTTGAAGAAAACCCAAAATGTCTCTTCAAATGGTAGAGATGAAAAACCGGTGCCAAAACTCCAAGCAAGTACAAATATATCTATGGAAGCTTGGATAAACAATATGGGTGTAAAACAAGTGTTTAAAACATTTTTCTTGAAAATCAATAACACTTAAACAAAGAACTTTTTCTCTTTTGATTTCTCTCTCAAAACACTCTCTTAGAGGTTGTAGGATATGAAAAAGTTAAGTTAAAAACATTGGTTCCCGCACTTAGATATTCTGTCAAAAGTTAGTGGGGTAAAATAGTGGGAAACATGGGTAAAAACTGTCATAAAATTTTCCCACCTGAAATCTCGTTCGAACGATATTTTCGTTCGAACGAGCCTTTCGAACGAAGTTCCAGTGGCTTAAAGATGAACTCGTTAGAAATCTCATTTGAAGTCTCGTTCGAACAGCCATCTCGTTCGAATGACAATTCGAACGATGTTCCAGGGGCCTATGGGGAAGCTCGTTGGCAGCTTCGTTTGAATGACATTCTCGTTCGAACGATAATCTCGTTCGAACGACAATATCGAACGAGAAACCAGAAAAATAAAAATTACGAATTTAGCCCAAAAACTTTATATACTTTATATAGAAGTTTAATAAAATCTTTCAAACAAATAAACAATAGTTTTTAATTAAACCTACACCCATTATAAACCGTTCCAAACTCCTATATATATATATGTAATGCATTCATACCTTAGGAGCAGGGAACCACTATTGATGACGTGGAAAAGAGGCACTTAAACTCGGTATTTTGATGAAGCTTTATACACTTGGCCGCTACGTCTTCAACAAACACGTCATAGGCTTGAAGGATGATAAATGAACTCTATCCTATGACTCAAATGTTTTTGTCCGAAATTGAGCCAAAACTACAAAGGACTCAATTGGAAATTTGTGTCCTTACAAATCTCCCCCTTTGGCTATTCCGGGACAAAAACCAAATAAAAATCCTAAAGGGTCGTCAAGCTCTATTAGATTAATAAAAAGTCCCAAAGTTTAATAAAAGACAATGCCTGACTCAAACAACCCAAAGGATCACAATCTTTGCCGGTGAAAGTTGCCGCTTAGAATAAAATTCCTGCACACTTAAGCAAACACATTAAATGCATAGGGAATATAAAAATATTAAATGCAATTAAATAAATACTCCCCCGAAATTAATTCTCCCCTTTATCAACTATGGTCAACCTAAGAAGATAGCAACTCCCCCTAAGTTAACTCTCCCCCAAACTAAGATTACAATAGGATTAGATACCATTTCTCCCCCTATCATTCTCCCCCTTTATGTTCATGAATAGACAAAGGCTAAAGAATCAAAACATGCAATTGCATAAAATGATGAAAACATTAAAGCACATGGCCAACAAAAGCACAACTAATCCAATAAATAATAACAGATACCAACTAGGATGCACGAAAATGATACCATTAAGATACATAAAGTATTAAGCCTGTGATATCAACAAAGAATGCAATAAGATAGATACCAATTATGAATTAAAGCATATATGGACTAGAAAGCAAGGCAAAGACTAAACAAAAATATCATATATATATAGGTACTCTAGATATACCAAAGATGCACACGCACATATATATAGATATAAACACACAAATGACATACACAAAATATAATAGGAGTCTGTCACTCGTATGGCAAAAATATGTCATATAGAAACGGAAGTGTTGGGGTGTGAACAAGTAACATTTAAATTTAGTCCCAATCACTTAAAACATGTTCACGGAGTTCTCAATTGATTGCAAACTTCGTCACATTTGAATATAACCTCATGTGACAATATAAGTTGAACTCAATGAACAAACATACACAATGAATACAAGCCTAGCATGTTGATGATTCTACAAACCAATAGAGTCATGACATTGAAAGTGCAACTAGGATAAACGTACATTGTGCAAACCGTTGATATACCATTCAATCTCCCTCAATAAACATATATATATATATTAATTTTGAATGAATATATCAATCAAACACAGGCCTTGGCAATTATTTTCTTTTTAATGCCATATTTTCTTTTAGGCCTTTGGACCACGTATTTCTTTTAGGTTCAAACAAACGGTGGCTTACTATTCGCAAAGGATAATAAATCCTTTTGGAGCCCTTCCCCGTGCACATTTATATATCACATTTTTTATATCTCACAAATCTCACGTGAATCGGATTTTGACATGCAGTAGTCCTCCTAGGTCACATAACATGTAGATGACAGGATTGGTAGGAGAACACCTCACAAAGCTCAAATATACATATGAAGTTAAAATTTCAGATGAGCTCGTGCATGTGTGAATTGAGGCATATAAAAATAGAATCCATTTAAGCAATGCAAAAATCCAACTACTCCATGTACGCATGGTAAAGAACATAATAAGGATTGACAATCTAAACCAAAAGTTCTAGCCACATGGGAGCGTAAAAGATGGAATTCTAACACAATTGTATGCCACTTAAAGTGTGTCAAACTAAAATACACAAAAAATAAAATCTTTTTGGGTTTTTTGAAATTTTTAACCAAAAATAAAAATATATACTCAAAAGACAAACAAAAATCATTTGTATTTTCATCAAGCCTAAATTACTAAACAAATAAAACACAAATGATAAACCAAAAATCTTTTTGTATTTTTCATTTAATGTAAACAAAATTAAGGAAATATAATACAAAAGATAAACAAAAATCATAATTCTAGCATGTGATTAAGCATGGAGCATAGACTTATAAAATTATTAAACAAGCATACATTTAGCATGTGAGTATAGCATGAAGTACAAAAGCTACAGTATGCAAATAAAACTAACACATTCAACCTTTAGATTTTGCAAGGGAGGAAGCATATGAAAGTAAATGAGAATCAAATACCCTATCTTGTAAAGCTACCAAGTCGGATCTCCTAACCCAACCAATGAAGAGTGACTATCTCGGGGGGTAGAAATCTTGGCGACCTCGGTTGCCTTACCTTTGAATTTTCTAGGAACTCGTTTAAGATCAAAACAAAATTTCCTAAGATGACCTTTTCGACCACAATGTGGACACCTAAACTCACGGCGAAAAGATTCACCTAAGGAGTGATCTCTAAAGACTTTCCTAGGCGATTCTCCTAAAACATTGGTTTTGGCTTTTTGAGTAGATTCATTACAAGTATCGAAGCCTAAACCACAAGTGTCATTTTTAATTTGGACCGTTCCTAATATTTTATCTAATTTTTCCGAGCGACACTCCAAATCAAATTTGACATTACTAGAGTCTTTTAATTTGTTTTTTAATTCTAGAATGTTAGACTCTAATAAAACATTTCTCTCTTCGAATTCGAGAAGCTCCTTTTTCAAGGATTCCATTAAACCTCTAAGGCTATCTCTCTCGCCTTCAACATATTCAAGCTTCTCTCGAAGAGTCCTCTCACGTGTCCTAAGGTCTTCTACCAGTACACTATCATCGACGACCTTGACATGCTCTTTTAAATTTGCTTCTAACTTAAAATTAGCTCTTTTTAGTTTAATTAATTCTAAATATAATTATTGAAAAGCATTTTGAAGTTCACTCACATTAACATCTTCTTCATTTTCACTCTCTCTTTCTTCTCCACTCTCACTATCATCAAAAACAAGGGAATTATAAACAATGACCTTGGAAGTGTCATGTGTTAAATTTTCATCTATAGATGAGTTCTCACTATCACTCACGTGACTAGCCATAAAAGCCACAAAGTTGGTCTTAGTGGGGGAATCGGGTCCCTCTTCCTTATCACTATCACTAAGGGTCGCATTATATGAAATGGTTCGCTTACCCTCTCTCCTTAGTTTAGTGCGGCACTCAGAAGCCCTATGGACATAACCCTCACAACCAAAACACCTATTTGACTCGTCCCTATTTAAATTTTCATTAATAGTTTTAGGGATCCTCTAGGCTTTATCATGCTTAGAAGTTTCAAATTTCTTAAAGTCATTTTTAAATTTATCTTTGGTAATTTTAAGAAATTTTCGAAATTTCCGAGCAAACAATGCCATATCTTTCGAGTCACTATCACTCTCGCTCTCTACTACTTGTTTATCCTATTTTCGGGCTTTTAAAGCAATGCCCTTTTCTATTTTCTTTGCAGTTTTAGAGGGAAACATGTCATGTTCATAGGTTTGTAAATCACCTACAAACTATCTAATTTCGTAGAGGCTAAAGTTGGTAAAGAATTTAACACGGTCACTTTTCGAATAAATCTATCGGGTAGGGACCTTAAAATTTTCTTTACTACTCGGTTGTCGGGTATTTTCTCTCCCAAATTAAAAGATGAATTAACAATATCGGAAAGTCTAGCATAAAATTCATCAAAAGTTTCTTTTTCATTCATTTTGATAGTTTCGAATTGAGTGGTGAGGTTTTGGAGTTTCGAAGCTTTAACGACACTTGTACCTTAATGAGTGATTTGTAAAATATCCCAAGCTTCTTTAGCGGTCTCACACATCATAATGCGTAGGAATTCATCCGGTGTGACAGCGCTAAACAAGGCGTTTAAACCTCGGAAATTAAAGTTTGAAAGTTTAAATTCACCCTCACTCCATCTATCGGCGGGTTTGGGAACACGCTCATTATCTACTAAATGAGGACATCCAAACTCTCTCGTCGATAGATTTTAGTGCCAATTTCATTCGCGCTTTCCAATACGCGTAGTTAGAACCATCAAAAATAGGAAATTTAGAAAATGGCAAAAATTCCATTTTAGCCAAAAATATTTAAAAGATCTTAACAAAGTAATTTATCGTTTTTCGCTCTGATACCATTTTGAAAACGTCCAGTAGGCCCCTAATTTTAAATTCTTATATTTTAAAATCAATTTCCTTGTTGAGATATGCGGAAGCGTAAGATGGTTCACAAAAACACCAAATTTTAATTTACTTAAAATTAAAATTAAATCAAGTGAAATTAACTTAAACACACACACAACTTAAATTTCACTTAAACCAATTTAATTTAACCCAAGTCCTAGAAAATTTGCCTAAGTCATATTTCTCAATTTTACCAAATTAGGCCAAACCAATTTTATCCAATTATATTAATTGACTTGAATTAAATTAACTAAACATTACCAAATATTTAATTTAGCACCAAATTAAACATGTAGTGATTAAAACCAAATTTTATCTTGAAGTACCTAAGCATGCGTTCTATGTGAGTATCAAAAGATAAAATAAACAATAAATCACTACGCCGCGATGTATGAGGAAAACCCCACAATGGGAAAAAACCTCGGACGGCCTTAGCCTCAAATCCACTAAGTACGGAATTTACAAATACAAGCAAGATAACTTACAACACTCGACTCGATCCCTCTCAATCTCCGACGCGTCTTCTTGTATCAACCTCCTCTTAGCAAATAACCAGGGAGCTCCACTGCGGTCTCGAAATCCACCAATCGGACTTTATATGGTCACCGTCACCCGAACTAGGAGCCTTTCTCCAAGTGGGTAAATCAACGAAAACCTCTTCTTCGTGGGATTTAGAAGCAAACCCAAAATGTCTCTTCCAACGGTAGAGATGAAAAATCGGTGCCAAAACTCCAAGCAAGTACAAATATATCTATGGAAGCTTGGATAAACAATATGGGTGTAAAACAAGTGTTTAAAACATTTTTCTTGAAAATCAATAACACTTAAACAAAGAACTTTTTCTCTATTGATTTCTCTCTCAAAACACTCTCTTAAAGGTTGTAGGATATGAAAAAGTTAAGTCAAAAACATTGGTTCCCGCACTTAGATATTCTGTCAAAAGTTAGTGGGGTAAAGTAGTGGGAAACATGGGTAAAAACTGCTAAAAATTGCCATAAAATTTTCCCGCCTGAAATCTCGTTCGGACGAGATTTTCGTTCGAACGAGCCTTTCTAACGAAGTTCCAGTGGCTTAAAGATGAACTCGTTAGAAATCTCGTTCGAAGTCTCGTTCGAACAGCCATCTCGTTCGAACGACAATTCGAACGATGTTCCAGTGGCCTATGGGGAAGGTCGTTGGCAGCTTCGTTCGAACAACATTTTCGTTCGAACGATAATCTCATCCGAACGACAATATCGAACGAGAAACCAGAAAGTTGAAAATTACGAATTTAGCCCAGAAACTTTATATACTTTATATAGAAGTTTAATAAAATATTTTTAACAAATATACAATAGTTTTTAATTAAACCTACGCCCATTATAAACCGTTCCAAACTCCTATATATATGTAATGCATTCATACCTTGGGAGCATGGAACCACTATTGATGACGTAGAAACGAGGCACTTAAACTCGGCATTTTGATGAATCTTTATACACTTGGCCACCACGTCTTCAACAAACACGTCATAGGCTTGAAGGATGATCAATGAACTCTATCCTATGACTCAAATGTTTTTGTCCGAAATTGAGCCAAAACTACAAAGGACTCAATTGAAAATTTGTGTCCTTACACACTTGGAATATCACGTCCTCGACAATCCATTGAGGTATCTTTACTGTGCGATCTACTAGTTGGAGAGTGATTCGTGTGGGCTTAAGGTCACCCCAATCGAGTTGCCTATATATGGAGTAGGGAAGAATGCTGACACTCGCCCTAAATCAAGCAAGGATTTTTCTATTCGATTTTCTCCAATAAACTTTGGTAGGAGGTCGTTAAGTAGAACGGATCTCACATTTTGTGCTAGAAAGACATTATTTTTCACTTTTAGCCTTCTTTTCACCGTCAATAAATCTTTAATGACTTTAGCATAGGCAGGAATTTGCTAGATGGCATCGAGAAACGGTAAATTCAACTTTACTTACTTAAGGACATCTAGCACATCTGCACGGGAGGCTCCCTTTTGGGGTGGAGCTAACCATTGAGGGAATGGGGCGGAAGTGGAAGGTTTCATTACGACTTTTGGCTCGCTAGTGCATCATCGTCACTTTCATTCAAGGGGCATCTTCGGCCTCTTTCGTGCAAGACAAAACCTCCTTGTCTTTAGGTGTGTCGTGTGGGATAGGTGATAAATCAATGACTCACCCACTACGTAGAGTGGTGACGGATTGACATTGCTCATGCTGATCATGGTAGGTAGAGCTAACATTAGCTTAACCGTGAGGAGATCTTTGGACTTGTGTCGGAAACTTGCCCTTATCTTGGATATTTAAAGTGTTTCGCAACCTAGAGATACTAGTGTTGATCTAATTGAACATTCGCCCATGCTTAGCATTGGTTGCATTTTGAGATTGGATGAATTGATTTTAACTATCCTTGAGAGTTCTCAATGGTGGGGTGATGTGGTGCAGGAGGAGGTACTGGCATATATGGTTGCATATGCGGCGCTTGTTGAAAATGAGGAAGTGGATGAGGTAGGGCAACATATGAAGAAGGATTCAACGCAGCGTGTTATTTCCTATAGCTAAAACCAGGATGGTTTCTCCACGAAGGGTTGTAAGAGTTCCCAAGCGGGGAATTAAAATTTCCCTTAAATCCCCCAATCGCTTCCACTTTTTCGTTAAGCATGACTTTATAGTCGGGTATCATCAGAAATTCCTTTAGTGAATGTCCCGTCTCATAAATAGTAAACACTTTCTCTTTCATGACTTAGGTGGATCCGGTAGTTTCTCTTGAGAATGATCCACGGATGTCCTCTATTCCTTAGCAAGTTGATTAAACTTATAATTCCACTCAGTATCCTTGTCCAAATTGTAAATTTCGGATGCGAAAGGAGTAGTGGACGTCTGTCGGACCAAGTTTTGGGCATTGGGGTCAGATGTGTCCCATGCTTGAGTAGTCTCGGAGACGTACTTAAGATGAGCATCAGTATCGCTTGCATCTAGCTCCCAAAACGGTCTTTCACACACTATTTGAGCGAGTTGTTTAGACGCTATAGTTAGCCCATGATGGAAGAAAGAGATAATATGATGCTTTCTGAATCCATGATGTGGGAAAGTGCTAACTAATTCTTGGTATCGTTCCCAACATCGATCAAATGACTCCTTATCTTGTTGTCGAAAAGCTTGAATTTGAGCCTTGATGGATTTGGTTCTATGTTGGGGAAAGAACTTCAAAAGAAACTTGGATTGCATATCCTTCCAAGATGTAATTGAGTTCGGCGATAAAGACCATAGCCAGGTCTTAGCTTTATCCTTTAAGAAAAAAGGAAAAAGTTTTAGGCGAACGTCTTGCGTGCAAGCTTGATCACTAAACGTGTAGCATGCCTCTTCGAACTCACGGATGTGGAGGTATGGTTTCTTCGAATCCATGTCGTGAAATGTGGGGAGAATTATTATCATCCCATTACGAAAGTGGAATTGTCCTCCATTGTATAGAAGTAGAATGCACCCAGGGGTGACAGTTCGCTCGGGATATAAGAGTTATTTTATGGGACGATATGGTATGTCTCACTCACCCGTACCAAAAGTAGCATTATCAAACATGTCTCTCTCTCCTAGTGACTAGAAATCCTCACTCGGTGCCCTAGAAGTGTGACTCGCAATAGAGTTGGGCGGCGTAGGAGTTGGGATCCAAAACTGAGGAGCGTTTGGAGTGGGTGGACTATCAGGATCGTACTCAACTATTGGAATCTCGTGAATGCGTGTAGGAGTAGATTGAGGGGTTTGTTGCGAATTTTGCATGAAAGGGCTATGAGAGATATTATATTTTTTCTTTTCAATTTTTTTGAATTTTTTGGATTTTTAATTTTATGAATTTTTTTGGCTTTTAAAGTTTGGGAATCAATTTTCAGATTAAATCGACCTAACCTAACAGTCTACCTAATTCCCCGACAACGACGCCAAAAACTTGCCGCGACTGAAAATGTGTCTCTCGTGCATGCTTATATCGGTTCAAGTGCAAACCGATCGCATAAGTAATAACCCAATAAGACGGGGTTGAATCCTCAGGGAAATAGGACGAATGCTCGTGACGACGAAAGGTAAGATGACTAACCCTAAACTAACTCTAGAAAATAAACCAAAAGGTGATTAATTTTGGAGATTGATTTTTAACAATTATATGCAACTAAAGTTAAACTACTAAGTAAACTACGTACGCAAAATTTATACTACTAAAATTGATTAAATATGAATGATGAAAGTTGGTTGGAATACACTCCCCTGAACCCTAGTATGTTTACCGAATATAAAACTAGCTTCTGAATTAGATAATTGATTAAACCCGGTCTTTATTAATCTCAAGCATTACATATATGAGGGTACTATCCCAAATCATACATAATCAAAAGCAAGAATAAAGCGGTGCTGCAATAGCTAACACGCGCATTGCATTCTTAAATACCCTGGTTACCTAGGGCAAACGAGGCTAAAAGACCTACGACGGTTGTGATCACTACACAACACAATTCAATTGTTACAATTATGTTTTCTACTGTGCAGGAAATCAAAACCATCAAGAAATTAAACTTAGATAAGAAAGAGAAGTTAAGAACAATTAGAATAAATAAACTATGCAATTATTAATGAATTCAAACAATGAAGAAGAAGAATAAGAAGAAGAAGAAGAAGAAGAAGAAGAAGAAGAAGAAGAAGAAACAAACTTTACTGAAGAAAGATGAATTAAAATCAATAAGTAGTAAACTTTAAGCTCATAGGGTTCTTGACTACTTCCTCTCTCTAAAACTATGCTAAAAAACTCTCCAAGACGCTACTGAAGTCCGAAAATACATTGGAATAAAAAGACTATGTTTTTTACAAGAGTTTCAACCATGCACAACTCTAATTTTGGAAGAAAATAATTCTGAATTTCAACAACCAAACCGATCCGGGTCAAATACATCGATTATGTTTGCTTATTACAGAAAGTTTCTTCATTACCGAGTCGGTTCATTTTTTTCTCTATCGGTTCGGTTCCATCTTCACAGAAAGATTAGCCAACATCCGAGTAGGTTCTTTTTATCCTCCATGGGTTCGGTTTGGCTTATTAAAAACTTTCCCCTTCCTTGTGATTTTTCTCTCAACTTTGAAGCTTCATAACTCGAGCTACAGGACTCGGATTCGGATGTCGTTTCATCCTATGCGCTCGTAGACTTAAGATCTCCAACTCTTCTTTAGGCTTCTTATCTGAATTCCAGATGCAAATTACTCTTTTACCCTTTTTACTTTTCTTCCTTTCTCTTCTTTCTTTCGTCCGATTTCTTTCTTTCTTCTAATGCATTAAATACCTACAAAATCTATGAGGAATACACAAAACTCGACGTATTCGTTAGAAAACGTCAATAGCAATAATATGAGATAAATCAACTCGAATTACATCGCACGGAATGTTAAAAGACTCTAAATTATGGGGATAAATGCGAAGAATTCATGCCTAATCAGTAGCTTAACTAGAAAGGTTAGTAGGCAAGCGTTAGGTGTGAACATTAGATGAGGGGTAAGTTATACCTCAAGAGAGTGAGACACAGGCTTAAATATGAAGAGTGTACATGCATATTTAATTATTGTAATTTAACTGCTTGCTAAATATTTTTAAAATGTTTTACTTGGGCTCTGATCCGTGTTAAAAAACTTTTCCAAAAAATTTTAGGTGTCCAGCCACAGGGACGCCCAGCTTGAGTATTCTATCCAGGGATGCAACTGCAGCTCATGTGAAAGTTGCAGGACTTTGCTATAGATGTTTCGCTCATTTATTCCTAGTGTAGGATCTTTGATTTAGTACTCATTTGGGCATGTCACCCTCAGATTTAGTATTCAGTTATTTACGTGACCTTGTGTATCCAGGTTATTATTCCAGTTTAATGTTGTATTTTATTATTTAATCGATAGTTGATTCGATCATCTTTATTTATATTATTCATCCATGTTGGATTCATTTATCAGTTTGTGTTGATGGTTTTTGTTGATGCAAAAAACTGGACCGAATCCCATTTTTATGATCACAGATAAATAGATAAAAGCAATCCAATCAAGCACATGAGAGACAAAGATTTTTAAAGTGGTTCGGCTATGAATAAAGCCTACGTCCACTGTTATTTTATTCCCAGGGGTTTACAATAGCACCATAGGGTGTAGAGAGAGAAAGGATGTGTATCTTGTGTATGGTGTTTCTTGGTTCTCCTCGGATCTCCTTCATTCTCCCGGATCTCCCCCTTTTTGGCTAAGGGGATACATATATTTATAGTGATGGGAGATAAAGAGATTCATTGTATGTAGACATTTATGTCTACATTCAACGAATCTAATTGTTGAATTGCTTGGTATGCTATGTGTTGTCATCTATTAATACAGTATGAATGTACATTAAGGCTCATTAAATGCGATGTCTTCTTCATTAATGCACATTAAATGCATAGTTATCCTTTGATCTTCCTGGTTGGTATGCCGACCAACTCTCCTCGGGTGCCGACTAACTCTCCTCGGGTGCCGACCAACTCTCCTCGGGGGCCGACCAACTCTCCTCGGGTGCCGACTAATTCTCCTCGGGTACTGACCAACTCTCCTCGGGTGCCGACTAACACTCCTCGGATGCCGACCAACTCTCCTGAGTGTCTAATATTGCCACGTAGGATGACATGTGTCCTTTTCTGATTGGTCCTCGTAGATGGAGAATTTTTACGTTAACAGAAGCCCCCAATGCTCCATGCTTGATGGTTTACTTGAAAGGATGGAGTATTTATTCTGCAGTATTGCGCGGTGCTTGTGAAATTCTTGATCTACCTTCTTGATTTGTTCAACATAAAGTGCATTTTCTCCTGGACGACATATGATGCAGGCTGATCGATGGTTTCTAATCTTTCTTTTGAGGAACTCCGTGTGCTATGTATCACCCCTAGGAATTTTGATGCAGCCATGCCATAGTATGCATCTTGTAGCTTGTCATAATCTTCAAGTATGTTAATTGGTTTGCTAGCCGACCAACTGCCTCCTGTGTCGAGCAACTGAGTGCTAACTTCACGTGCTTGATTCTTCTGATTTATGATCCTCTGAATACTTTGTCGAGTAACATACCAGCTTTGGAACCCAACTCTTCAATCTGATTAGTACCAAACTAGTGATGGACTTCGAAACATTTTCATACAACTTTTTCTTCAATGTTGGTCGGGACAGTAGTAGTAAAGATCTCAATGCTGTAGATGTTAAATTTGACTTCTGAACTTCAATAGCATGTGCATAATAACTCCTGAATATGCCTCCTGAACTTCTGAATGCACCTCCTGAACTTCTGAATACCTCCAGAACTTCAATAGCCTCCTGAACTTCAATATCAAAACTAATTCTCGAGCAAGAAAAACAACTTCTGAATGATAATTAGTCGGGGCCCCGACTATGTAAGTTTATGGAGTTGAATTTGGTGCTCGACTGTATGATGTTATGAGAATGTGCCACCGAATGAACAACTGAATTTTTAATAGAATCCCCCAAGTGTGGAATGTGAACTTTGAATGCTTTTTGCGTGATCGCTTTCACATACTCATAAAATGTTTCCGACCAACTGTAGTTGACAGCTTCTTATTTCCGACCAACCTGAGTTGACATTTTTGGGAATAGATTTACTTCCTAACCAACCTTAGTTGGCATTTTCAAGAATATATTTACTTCCTAACCAACCTAAGTTGGCATTTTTAGGAATACATTTACTTCCTAACCAACATAAGTTGGCATTTTTAGGAATACATTTACTTCCTAACCAACCTTAGTTGGCATTTTTAGGAATACATTTACTTCCTAACCAACATAAGTTGGCATTTTTAGGAATAAATTTACTTCCTAACCAATATAAGTTGGCATTTTTATGAATACATTTACTTCCCAACCAACATAAGTTGGCATTTTTAAGAATACATTTTTGATAATAAATGATAGAGACTTCCTCGGAGCTGACCAACGGATTGTTGGGAATAAGATATAATAAATGCTGGAGACATCCTTGGAGCTGACCAATAGATTATTGGGAATAAGATAATATATGCTGGAGACATCCTTGGAGCTGACCAACAGATTGTTGGGAATAAGATAATATAAATGTTGAAGACCTCCTTGGCGCTGACCAACAGATTGTTGGGAATAAAATATAATAAATGCTGGAGACCTCCTCAACAGATTGTTGGGAATAAGATAATATAAATGCTGGAGACCTTCTTGGCGCTGATCAACAGATTGTTGGGAATAAAATATAATAAATGCTGGAGACCTCCTCAACAGATTGTTGGGAATAAGATATAATAAATGTAGGAGACCTCCTCAACGCTGACCAACAGATTGTTGGGAATAAGATAATACATGTTGAAGACTTCCTTGAAGCTTAATATATATAGAGAGAAGAAATTTTTCGAGCTCCATGCTGAGATAAATATAAACTATGAATCCGAACGGATATATAGAATAATTCGTGCTTGAGCATAAATCAGAGCAATAATAAAATATATAGTTCCTTGCTGAGGTGAAATTTCATAATGCTGAGCAATGATAATAGTTTTCAGATTGTTTCCGAGCATTCGTCGGCGTTGAATCTTGTACCTGTAAAAATTAATAACTTACTCTACCATATGTGTAGGCTGAATTTATTAGTCATGAGAATAATTTACTCATCCAATCAATATATGATATGTATATGCTTGAGAAATAAAAATATTAATTTCAAAAAATGAAATAATATATGTTGGCTGATATATCGAGGCAAAATTGCCTGATGTCGAGAAATACTACTTTCTAGAGGTTTACGAGAGCTTTCATCGGGATTAAATCTCGTCCCTATGAAATTTTAATAAGCTTCCCGAGCACCTGTCGAGACTAGAGAAAATAATTATTATCATGAGAATAATTATTCAGCCAAACAATATGTGATGTGTATCAGCATAAAATAATAAAAATTTCAAAATATGAAATAATATTTTTGTGCCAAATGTGTGTGAGATGGACAAATTTTTATCAGATATGCATCATAAATAAGACGTAGAGTTTTTTGTAAAGTTATTTAATCTCAAAAAACTAATCAGGTATAAGTTGTTGTTTGAAAATTATTTATCACTTGGTTTTAAAAATATTTTTGGGGTGATCACAAGTTAAAAAAGACTTAAGCCCCCTGTTTGTCCCCGAGCTGAACTCGTGTTTAAAGAAATATCTGGGGTGCTCCGCATTTTTTAATACCCCAAGATTCTACTGTTGCCGACCAACTGCACGGGGGTTGCCGACCAACATTTGGGGATGTCTCAGGTTGTAGAATATATAGTGCCGACCAAGAAGCAAATGGTCCCCGACCAGCAGAGCGATTTCGCCGATCAACAAAAATGGTGCATTGATATTGCAGACCATCTGTTGGATTGTCACCGAACAACATCAGATGTCGCCGACCAAGAAGTGAATGGTTGGATAGTTGTCGACCAGTAAATTGAACCCTCCGAACAAGACTGAGATGTTGCCGATCAATAAGCGAATGATCGTCGACCTGCAATTGGTTCCACCGAGCTACAATATGAGTCTTCGACCAACAATAAGATACCTCGTAGTTGGATAAAATTATTTCAACGTTGCTGATGGATCTTCACATCTTATCTCCGACAAATAAAAATGGTCTGGTTAAGCTTCCCTTTAATAAAAGATGGCCTAAGATGATGCCGACCAACAATATGGATGGATGACCAGAATATCTCGAATCCTTAGATCAGAAAAATAACATTCGATGTAAAATTTAAGCATTAAGAATGTTAATTAAATGAATAATTATCTAATCCACTAGATCGTGTGATTTCGACAAAGAAACCCTATGATGTGATGAACGGGGGGGGCAACATATCAAATTTTTGCCTAGATTCTTGATATGGCCATGATTGTTTTACTGATCCTCTTTTACAAGAGGTGGGTAATGATTTTTCAGGTGAGAGTATATTGATCCCTTCCTATTCCCTATTTGGAGAGATAAAAATATGTCGAATGATCGAAGTTATTACCAAATTTATATAAAAAATCAATCAATGAGACTTTATTGACATAGATGGAAGATGAACCAAATTAAGTATATAGTTCATAAAAATGAATGCAAAGAGACTCAAACTTGAAGAGAGAGAAAATAGATCTGGGTCATGATTTCCATGAGAAAACTTTTTATTGTCTTTAACCTTTTCACATTCTTTGATTAAAAATATGATGGGAATTGGAATAGACATCAAAGATCTTACAAAATTTATAATGAAAATTATCAAATCTTACCACCATCATATATATTGGTATATGTAATCATTTAAAATATTTATTCCATGATATAAAATTGAAACTTGAGAATCAAGCAAAAAGTTATGATTTATGAAATCTACTATTTTTCAGATTTCTAAATAAGAATTAGTCTAACAGTTATGATTTTAAAATCATGATATGCAATATTTTTGCAAATAAAAATTGGACAATTAATTTATGTATATAAACATAAAAATCATGATTAAATCAAAAGATGTATGTATAATATATAATTCATTATACATAGAGAAAATTAAAAAAAAAACTTAGCTTTTGATGGAGAACAATGCTTGTAACATGTTCCCACAGACGACGCCAATCTGTTGATCCAAAAAACTGGACCGAATCCCATTTTTATGATCACAGATAAATAGATAAAAGAAATCCAATCAAGCACATGAGAGACAAAGATTTTTAAAGTGGTTCGGCTATGAATAAAGCCTACGTCCACTGTTATTTTATTCCCAGGGGTTTACAATAGCACCATAGGGTGTAGAGAGAGAAAGGATGTGTATCCTGTGTATGGTGTTTCTTGGTTCTCCTCGGATCTCCTTCATTCTCCCGGATATCCCCCTTTTTGGCTAAGGGGATACATGTATTTATAGTGATGGGAGATAACGAGAGTCATTGTATGTAGACATTTATGTCTACATTGAACGAATCTAATTATTGAATTGCTTGGTATGCTATGTGTTATCATCTATTAATACAGTATGAATGTACATTAAGGCTCATTAAATGCGATGTCTTCTTCATTAATGCACATTAAATGCATAGTTATCCTTTGATCTTCCTGGTTGGTATGCCGACCAACTCTCCTCGGGTACCGACTAACTCTCCTAAGGTGCCGACCAACTCTCCTCGGGGGCCGACCAACTCTCCTCGGGTGCCGACTAATTCTCCTCGGGTATTGACCAACTCTCCTCGGGTGCAGACTAACACTCCTCGGATGCCGACCAACTCTCCTGAGTGTCGAATATTGCCACGTAGGATGACATGTGTCCTTTTCTGATTGGTCCTCGTAGATGGAGAATTTTTGCGTTAACAGTTTTATTATTATTTATTTCTGCATGTTGCTAATTGATGAAAGATAAAATTTGGCACCAATCTATTTAAATTACTAGGTGGTTAGTGACTTTGAAAATGTTTCGATAGTGATGCTAAGAATGATCCATATGAGACCAATATTTTATTTTGATCACAGGCTGGCCACCGGGTATTTAGTAGGTGGGGTGTCACGCACTAAGAATAAAATTATAAGCAATATGTTTCTTTCCCTCCTTCCTTAGTTTAGTAGGACACTCTGTTGCCCTACATCCATACCCCTAGCACCCAAAACACCTATTTAACTCATCCCTCTTAAGATTATCATTATTATTCTTAGGGGCTTTATCGGCCTTGTTATACTTAGACTTCTCAAATTTCTTATAATCATTTTTTAATTTTTCTTTACTAAACTTAAAAAATTTACTAAACTTCTTAGCAAATATAGCCATATCATTAGAGTTGATGTTTGACTCATCATTCGAGAGTTGTGCTTCCTCCTTCTGGGCTTTTAAAGCAATGTTCTTATCTTTCGTAGGCTTTTTGGAGGTAAGCATGTCGAATCCATAGGTTTGAATATAACATAAAAGTTACTCGAATTTCGTAGAGTCTAAGGTGCCTAAGGAGTTTAATATCGTTACTTTAGGATAAAATTTATCAGGTAAGGACCTTAAGATTTTCTTATAACACGGTTTTCAAGTATTTTCTCTCCCAAGTTAAAAGATGAGTTCACAATATTAGACAATCTAGCATAAAATTCATTGAAGGACTCACTCTCTGCCATTTTAATGATTTCAAATTGAGTGATGAGATATTGGAGTTTGGAATCCTTAACAGCTACCCTTGTGGGTGAGTTGAAGTGTCCCCCAAAACTCTTTAATATTTCACATGTCATAATATGGCGTAACTCCTCCGGTGTGATCGCACTAAAAAGAGCATTTAAACCATGTGAATTGTAATTTGGTAGCTTATGCTCATCCTCATTCCATCTTTCTACGGGTTTAGGAACACGAACTTCTCCTATTAAAAACGTTGGTGGGGACCACCCTCCAACAATCTCTTGTCAAACCCTCTTATCTAACGACTTTGTTGGAAACGTAGGGCCCCCAATTTTAATTTTCAAAAATAAATTTCCTAAAAGTGCAGAATAAAGATGGTTAAAAATAAATAGTAGTTTTCCAAATTTAGTTTGATTTTTTTTCTTTAAAAGATGGAAAATTATAATGAACACAAATTTTAATTTCTTAAAACCAATTAAAATTAAACTCTACAAAGTGAATTAAAGTAAACACACACACACTTTCAAATTGACTCAAACCAAATTAATTTAATAGAGAATTAAAGTAAAGGTCATGTTGCTTTCTATATTTAAATTTTTAGGACAATGCTTTTCAAGTTTATAAATCTAGTCCATGTGGTACAATAACATTTATAAATCTAGTCCTTGTGGTACAATACTTTTATTTTTTTTATCCGCGCCAGCGGCACTATTTTTCATCATTTTTCATGGTATTTTTAGTACAAGGACTAAATTTATAAAATTATATGGAGTGTCCTATTTTTATATACTTTGAGCACTATGGAGACCTTTTCCCAAAAACCCCTTAATTTAATTATCAAGATTAAACAACTTAGGTAAGAATAATATCCAATTAATTTAGTGCCAACTTGAATTAAATTAACATAAACTAAACTTAACCCAATAATTAAACATGCACCATTTTCAACAAGATTACGAATTAAACCCAATTTTATCTTTTTACCCTAAGCATGCGTTCCAGTTGATTTTTGCAAAAGATAAAATAAATTCACAATCCCACAATGCGCCGATGTACGAGGAAAACCCAAATCGAGAAAAACCTCGGACGGCCCTGGCCTAACGAATTCACTAAGTATGGTTCAAATTTTATAAAGACTCAATAATAGGACTTACACAACAGACTCGACTCCCTTCAAGCCTTGATGCGCTCCTTCGATCTTCAACCTCCGCCTAGTGAATAACCTTGGAATCCTCCACAGTCTCGGACTCCACCGATGGGGCTCTTTTGGACACCGTCACCCTCACGTGAATCTTTTCTTCGAGTGGGAACATCGCAGCATAAACCAAATCTTTTCGCCTTTTGATGGGGTAGAGAAACAAGACCCAAACTCTTTTCTTCTTGGGTAGAAAAGGGAACCCGGTGCTAAACACTCCAAGCTAATATATATATATATGAAGGAATATTTGTAATTCTAAACTAAATAATTTTATGGGTGGAAACATATGTGTATGAGAAAATTTTCTAGTTAAATTTGACACATGAGAACTGAGACTTTTATTTTGAAATATTTTCTCTCAAAAAGCTCTCAAAGATATCACAAAAGTCTTAGAAAAAATCTGTCCCAAAGTTGGTTTAAAAATGTCAAAAGATAGTGGGACAAAGTAGTGGGAAAATGGGTTAAAACTGCCAAAAATTTCCCCGCCCAGAAATCTCGTTCGAATGACATTTCGTTCGAACAACCTTTCTAACGAAAAGATAGTGGCCAAAATGGGAAAACTCATTGTCAAACTCGTTCGAAAGACATTCCCGTTCGAACGAAATGTCAGAATGTGCATTTTTCGATTTAAGCCCAAAAACTTTATTTTAAATAAGCATTACACCCATTAAAAAATATTCCAAGTCTTCACACACACACACACACACACACACATATATATATATATATATACATACATACATATAGCATTCATTCCTTTGGAGACTTGAAATATGATGTTGATGACGTGAAACGAGGCACTGAAACTTGGCAATGATGTTCTCTTGAAAAGTAGGTCGCAACGTCTTCAAGTTTACATGTCATAGGCTTGGTGGATGATCAAGAACACTATCCTATGACGCAAGTGTTTTTTGTCCAGAATTGAGCCAACACGACATTAAGACTCAATTGGATACTTGTGTCCTTACATACTTAAGTGTTGACCTCATACGCGTTTCATAGTACGCTTAATTATACCTATCAAAAATAAGAAACTTCAAAAATGATAAATTTTCCATACTCAAGCCTAAAAGGATCTAGCATGATAATTTAGTGCACCCGCTCTAATATCAATCTCAGAAGACCCTATTGGGATGGGATGGTTCCAAAATTTACATAAACTAAATTTAAAAATTATTCCTCAACTTAATTTTTACCCGAACAAAATTAATTCAAAATTAAATTAAATAAACCAAATTATCCAAAATAAATAAGCACCATATAAAACAATTTTGTGATTAAACCAATTTTATATTTTTAACCTAAGCATGCATATAGGTGCGAAATTGCAAGATAAAACAAACAACCACTACACCCGATGTATGTGGAAAGATGGCCCAGCCACAAAGTCCACTAAGTACAAAATTATAAAAAGGAAACAACAGAAGACTTACACGATGACTCGACGCCCTCGCAAGCCTTGACGCACTTCATTCCTTCAACCTCTGCTTAGTGACATACAGGATTCCACCTACGCCTCGGATTACACTGATAGAGCACAATAACCGTCACGCATATAGAGTCCACAGTATGTGAACCAGCGAGCACAGAATCCGCCATTAGAAACAATTCTTTGAAATGTAGGGAATGAACACGGTGCCAAAAAATTGATCTCAAAACATATATATATATATATATATATATATATATATATATATAGAGAGAGAGAGAGAGAGAATCTTGGATCTAAACTAATTGGGTGTAAGCATGGGTTTGTGTTTTGAAAGATTAATCAAGAATCATTAACAAACCTACTTGGACTATTTGGAAAATGTTTTAACTCTCAAAAGGATGAAGAAAGTACTGGATAAGACTACCATCCTGCACTAACTAAAGTAGATAAAGGAAGTAGTGGGGAGTTAAGGAAAAAAATGCTAGAAAAACTGAAATTTTTTAAATTCGCGTTCGGTTGTTCGAACGACATACCTTTCTCGTTCGAACGACATATCTTTCTCGTTCGAAATAAGGAAAGAACGAGTTATGCAATGAGATTCCAGAGATTCCAAAGGTTTGCCTCGTTGGATATCTCGTTCGAACGAGATAGGAATCTCTTTCGAACGACATAGGTAAATTCGTTCTAATGACGTACAAAAAGTTAAAATATTTTTTCTCTAAAAAAATATAAAGTCATTTTAAAACGTTTTAAGATAATCCTAACACCCAAAATAAAATATCCAAAGCTCAACATAAAATATGCATTTATACCTGAGAGATCCTTGGAATGCTGTCGATGAAACATGGCGTGAAACTCGGCATGGAGATGAATTATCTTTGGCTTGGCCACTATGTCTTAAACAAATATGTAATAAGCTTTAAGGATCACAAACACAACTCTAACCCTATGACTCAAAGTATTTTTTCGAAATTAATCCAATACACACAAATTGAGTCAACTGGAAATTTGTCCTTACAGTATACGCTTGTATGTTTTATTCAATAATTAGGTTTTATTTTCGATTTCATGTTGAATTTGTGTGATTAGGTTTGGGCGTGTGTTTATTGATTTTTATCTATGGTTATGTTGTTGATTCATGAGTACATATTGTTTATTAATTTTGATTAGATTATGTATTAGATGATCTGTTTTTATGTTGTATATCAAACTAATCAGTTAGGGATTCTATTCAGATCGTAGTTGTTATGTTGTAATTTTATTCATTATGCATCCTCTTTGATTTTGTAATGAAGTTGTAGAATATGTGAATTTAATTGATGTGTGTTATTCGTATATTGTTTACTATTAGAGCTATGGTTATTTTGGGTCTTTCATGGTTGTATTCAATGTGTTGGTTATTATTTGTAAGTATATATGGTTTTCATGCTCTGTTTCTGTAAAAAAAAAATATGTTTTGCTCTGTTTTTGAAATTATTATTGTATTATTTTAGATGTTGATAGTGTTATTTTTATGTGTATTTTTTATATAGTGGTGTGTTATTTATTCTTATCTATGTTAATTTAGTATTGTAGGATTTTATTTTATGAGTTTTGATGGTAATATGACGTGTATTATGTGTTTTTTTACAGCTTGTAGAGTTATGGATAGTATTCTTATTTGTATGTGTTCTAACGACTGCATGTCGGCTGCTATAAGCATTAAAACTGAAAGTTCATATTATTATTTTGTTGATGAAGTATGTTCAAAATTTAAGATCTTGCAAAGAGAAACAGTCAAGTTCTTATATTTTATTGGAAGTTTTTCGAGAGTTATTTTGGATTCCGATGCGAATTTCAAACTTATGTTGATTTTATTAAAATTAAGGTAGAAGATTGTGAGTTTGTTGGTAGTGAAGTTTTTGAGACTGATGAAGGTTTTATTGATGTTGTACATTCATTAGGTAGAAATTCATTTGATGTTATTGATGAATACTTGGTTAAATCAACATCTTCAAAATCAAAGGTTTTTTGTCGGATTCTTAGGCACGTGGAATTAATGAAGTTGGACAAAAGTTTGAAGGTGTTGTGAAAGAGTTTCGGACAATAATACGTAAGTATGCATTAGAGATTGAATTTAAGTTCAAGCATATAAAAATGATAATGTTAGGGTGATAGCTCAGTGTGTTCAAGATGAAGATGTTGTGTGTAGTTGGCATGTGCATACATCTGTGTGAATAATAATCACACTTGTAGGAGTCGTGTTTGTAAGTCAAGTAGTGAAATGATGTCATCCCAAATTGTTTCATCAGAGATTTTGGATGAAATTCATGAGAAGCCCTAAATTAGGCCGATTGGTATAATAAGAAGCTTTAAGAGAAAATACGGGTTTGATATTTCTGACCATTTAGCTTGAAAAGAAACGAAACTTACAAGTGTTGAGTTACATGGGCATGAGGAAAATCTTACGACCAGTTAATGTCGTATTGCAACTGATTAATTGAAACAAATCCAAATTCATTCTATTTTATTGAGCGTGATATTCTTGATTTTCGATTTAAATGATTGTTTATAAGCTCTGTGGCATGTGTACAAGGCTTTCAATATTGTATACCAATAATATTCTTGGATGGGACACAATTGTATAGTAAATACAAAGGAACATTGTTGGTTGCCACATCGAAAAATGGTGATCAAAGCATGTGACGGCATTTTTATTATTCCACTACTAAGTTTTATTCCATGTTCTTTGCAAATCAATGAATTTTAATGTTCTTACATTGTATTAAAATGATTTTGAAAAAATATTTCTACTGGTAATGACTTTAATTGTTTTGTACAATTTTTAGTGACTTTATCAGTGTGGAAGCATATTGGTACATAGGAATATATGTTATGTTATTCAATTTTGTATTTTTGTTTTATGTTTTAAAATTTGTAGGTTTATTTCCACTTGCTTTTACTATTGTTGATAATGAAAATGAGAGCAATTGGAATTGGTTCATAAAATGCCTTGCCGAGATGTTAAATCCTATGGGGAGAGATAACATTTATATCGGATCGCAATCAAGGAATTTTGGATGTTCTTCCGAAACATTTCCCAAACTCTCCACATACGTACTATCTTTACCATCTTCAAAATAACATACGGGATAGGTATTGTGGATTTGGTTCAAAATTTATGGAGAAAATGGTTAAGATGTTTAGCATGTGTGCATTTTCTACAACTATTAAGTCTTATATTAAACATCAAAATGAATTGATAAATAAGGGAGGTGGTTTGATGAGATATTTCTTGCAAAATTGTCCAGAGAAGCATTGGTGTTGTGCATTTTTTAATGGACATAGATACTGGAAGATGTATTCAAATGCGGTTGAGTCGTCCATTGCTTGGATTAAAAAGGATAGATATTTACCAATAGTATAATTGGTTGAGAGTATTAAAATTAAATTGATGAATCAAATCTCCAAAAGATGTCAAGAGCCAAAAAATGGACAGTGATATTGTACTCTTAGATGAACAAGAGGTTGAATGAGTTACTAACAATTGGCAGGGGATGGAATGTTATGCAGTTGAGTGAGTTTATTTTTCAGTTTCATAGCGAAAAAGCTAATACTATAAATTTATTGGATCGTGTTTGTTCTTATTACAAGTGGTAATTAAGTGGATTCTCATGCTCGCTTATCTTGGTTACAATAAAATGAAATGGTCAAGATATATTTCAATATGTTGATGAGTATTTCACTGTTGATTATTTCAAGAGGTGTTATTTATTTCATTTTGTTCCTGTGACGGGCATACAAAAAGAGAAAATTGTTAGCAAAAAGATGAATTTGAAGGCCCTATAACAAAAGTTCCTTAGGGATGTCCAAGAAATCGTAAAATAACATCTCGTGGCGAATACCAAAGGCCCATGAAATGTAGTAGGTGTCGATTGATTGGGAATCATAATAAGAAAACTTATAAAGCAACCATGTAAGCTAGTTGGTTACAGTTGCTTGATGTGATTTTATGTTTGAAATTGTTTTAAATTTGCTTTTTGTATATAGGATTTGATATTTGATTGGATATATTGGTTTGTATTGGAGTTTTCATAAATGAGAAAAAACAAGTTGACTATTTTTCTACTTTTGATGTTGTGATTATTTGTTATGAAATTAATTATCTAAGTTTGAGATATTAATATATTTTGGCAACAAAAAGTAGTGTCGAAAACAAAACAATTATTGTATTTCATATAATATTTAATTAATTTAATATTGTTGTGTTAGTAATCACAACATATAATTTTGGTTACTTTCTTAGTCTAACTAAAGAAGTGTCCTCACTTAATCAGTAGTTGTAATAATATTTGACAAGATTCTAGTTTTAACAATTAAACGTAAAAAGTTAATGACTTTATAATTGAAATTTTTTGAAATTACTGAGCTTATGTGTGTTTCAAAGGTAAATATATTATTTATGATCTAATTTTATTGTAAATAAGTTAATTTATCCAGACGTGTTAATTCAGCAGCGATTTTAGTGACCTTATTTGTGAGAATGAAAAAATCAATTATTTCAACATTGACATCATACACCACCATCTTCATTTTATTTTCCAACTTTCTTTGATATTGTTGAATATTTATCAACAAAAAATGGTTTTAATAATATATGTTGTCAAGATTCTTGTTTTTAACAGTTTAGAGTTAAATGTCAGTGACTTTATAATTGAAATAAAAATCTAAAAGTACAGAGTTTAGGTGTCTTTGAAACGTAAGTATAGATATTCATTATGTGATTTTAAAGAAAATAAGTTAATTTATCCATTATGATAAATCAAATATAGTTGCAATAACTATGTAATAAGGCATGTCAATTGTGCAGTGTTATTAGTGACTTTATTTGTGAAATTAAAAAAATCAGTTATTTTAACACCGATATCATACACCACCATCTTCATTTTATTTTCCAACTTTCTTTGTTATTGTTCAATGTTTATCAATAAACTATTGTTTTAATAATATATGTTATTAATATTCTTGTTTTTAACAATTTAGAGATTAAATGCAGTGATTTATAATTGAAAAAATTAAAAACTACTGAGTTTAGGTGTCTTTGAAAGGTAAGTATAGGTATTTATCATGTGATTTTAAAGAAAATAACTTAATTTATTCATTATGATAAATCAAATATAATTGATTTAGCTATGTATTAAGACATGTCAATTGTGCAGTATTATCATTTGTGAAATTAAAAAATCAGTTGCTTTAACACCGATATCATACAGCACCATATTCATTTTATTTTCGAACTTTCTTTGATATTATTCAATGATTATCAAAAAACTATGGTTTTAATAATATATTTTGTTTAAGATTTTGTTTTTAACAATTAAGAGTTTAAATGTAATGATTTATAATTGAAAAAAATTAAAAACTACTGAGTTTAGGTGTCTTTGAAAGGTAATTATAGGTATTTATCATGTGATTTTAAAGAAAACAACTCAATTTATTCATTATGATAAATCAAATATAGTTGATTTAACTATGTAATAAGACTGTCAATTGTGCAGTATTATTAGTGACTTTATTTGTGAAATTGAAAAACTCAGTTACTTTAACACTGATACCATACACCACCATATTCATTTTATTTTCCAATTTTCTTTGATATTGTTCAATGTTTATCAATAAACAACTCTTGTATCAGCCAACAATATTTAATTAATATAAATAAAATAAACATCCATTCATTAGATTGAAATATGACATATATATAACAAACGTGACTTTAATTGTCTACTATAATAGAAGCCGAAAATTGAAAATAAAGCATTGGAGTTACAGAACTAGAACCACTAAAAAGGATGTTTAAAACATTGTTTTTTATAGATATCTACTTCTCTAATTTCAATCACTTTTGTGTTTTTTCATGCTCAGCAGAATTGAGTAACTTGATAAGCATTTTGCATGTATTTCATCCATTATACTTTTTGTAAATCTCTTTTCAAGCCCCTTTCCCGTATGCAATTTTCTCCATGTGGTATGTAACTTCTATACCACAATCATCGTTGTTTATTAAAAAAAAATCAAGTTTAATATAAATTTTTGATGAAAAATGTGTTTGGTAATTCAAAGTAAAATAACTTATGAATCTTCCTTTTGTTGAGGGAAAATGACTACTAATTGAAGTTGGATTTGTGTGTACGATCGTATCCATATCTCAGTTGCATCCAAATCTATTAGCATATCATTTGAAGAAGTTGCAAAAGTTCCTATTTTCTTAGGTTGCTCTACCAGCTTCATAGTTAGATTTTGTTTCATTTGATTCATCTTCTCTTCAACACATTTGTCAATATGTCTAATCTGATCAACATCATTTGAAATAAATTAGCATTATATAAAAATGAATTTGAGAAAGTATTTATATAATACCATTAAGAGGGCTTCCTTGAAGTACTTTCCTTGATTTTTTGCACCTTCATATCTTGTTGAATCATAATGCCACCATTTGCTGATTTGCTTGTCAAATACAAGGAGAGTGAAATGACTTGGCTTTTCATGGAACAGAGGGAAGAAGATGAATCGTACAATTCCAATGTACATTAATATTTTCTCAAATATTTTCCTATTTGCAGCAACTTTCTTCCATTCCTGCACATAATTCTATTAGAAAAATATAACATAAGTGAATTTCATCATTTATAGCTTAAGTAAAACTTAATTTATGAGTTATTTTACACATTAATAAACAGTAAAAATATAACCGCATGAAATATTTGAATAGTAATTATTACATAAATATTATAAGTAATTTTTTTTATTATATTCATCAGCATACACGATTAGTGACTTCAATAGCTACATGATACAAAATTAGTTACATTAGCTGTAAAATTTTAAAGTTAAATATTAAAAGAAATCATGCCACATTTTGATATTTATTTTATTTGTGTGTTCATATATAATTACATATAGTATGTAAGCATACCAAAGAGTAACTTGTAATGAATAATGGTTTGTGCTAGACGTTATCGTCTCGAAGAATTTCGTAACAGAGAAACTTCGCATAAGCATCAATTGCCCGCACAAAAAAATGATGTTAGCATTTATTAACTATATTTTATGAATGATAAATTAATGACTATAGCAACACTTATATAAGTAATTTTGACATTAGTAGTTATATAAAAAAAATACATAATAAGAAAAATTGTATTACATGGCTTGTAATTATTTTATTTTGTAGAATGAGTGATACTTCTCTTCTCCTCAGATAAATGCCTACTCCAGTCCAAAAGTAGGTGCTGAAAGGAATTAAAATATGTAAGATTGCAATGATATCCAATTATAATGAACCTAATAATAAAACAAAGTTCGTAAGTAAACTTACTGGACATTTGACTTGTCAAAAAAACTTTGAAGTTTATTTTTCTCTTGTTTTGGAACGTGTTTATTTTTCACAGTTTTTAGCAACTATTCGCTCCGTCATCTCCATCAACGGATAAACTTTGCTCTCTTTCATGGGTACTTCTTGTTGTTTTGAACTTTCATCCATACCACTTTCTTTCTTAGCCCCTCTCTTTCTTTTGTTCTTTCCCTAAGTGTAA
Organism: Sambucus nigra; assembly: GCA_949130495.1. Lineage (NCBI taxonomy): Eukaryota > Viridiplantae > Streptophyta > Magnoliopsida > Dipsacales > Adoxaceae > Sambucus > Sambucus nigra. Next base: position 686,097,872 of record OX422210.1, read on the forward strand.
TCTTCATTCATGTTTCGAATTCTATTAGCCCTCACCTTTACACGTTTAGCCATAAAACTTGGTCCAACTTTGTTGATTTGGGATATGGACTCGAGGCTAATTAAAATTTTAATTATGTTTGTACACTTATTAGCATATTTGTAAGTATTTAGTTATGCTTCCAACCTCTTGATTTCATTATTTTTCTCAATTATTTTACAAGTTAAACCTTTTCACTATGTGCACTATTCCTTTTTTCTTCTCCATCCTTCAACCTTTCTATTTCAAGTGATTGACACTGTAACTGATCAAAGTAGCGAAGTTGCTTTTATCTACTCTCTCTTTCCATTTTTTCCATTTTTATTTTGATTTCCTCTGTTATCTTAACAATTTGAGCTTCATTATCTTCCTTCAACTTTACCATCGCTTCAGTGAGCTTTGCATTATCTTCTTTCAACTTTCCCATCTCTTCAGTGAGCTAATATATCTTGAAGTTCAGCTCCTTAAAACATTCCTTTTCAACCTCGTATTCATTGAACATCTTGTCATTCATTTCATAATTATTCTCTTCATTGAACATGTCATTATTTATTCTACTATTTTCTCTTTCTTTTTCTTTATCTTTAACTTCAATATGTTCATCTTCATCCATTTTCTCTTTCATATTGCCTTCACCCATCCTTCTACTCACACTTTGGCTTGAAAGTTGCACATTTGTTTCATTTTCCTCATTGTCATGTTGTCCTTGGCCATCCATAGTTTGTTCCCCCATCGTGTTCCTATACAATAAATATGGAAAAAAACTTATATTTTTTTACTGTAAATTCAGTAATCTTAATAATAACAAACTTAAAGAATTAAACTGATACTTGTTAATGACTTTTATAATTTTTCATATGCAAAAGTAGTTACTTTCATAGTTCAAATATGACATGTTAGTTATTGTTTTGAAGATACAATTTTTATTACCATATAATGATACTTAATTTATGACCCAGAAGATATAATAGTAGTTACTTCACTTGTTGACACAAATAAAAAGATTGACTCGTAACATTATAAGTGTAGCAGAGTAGTTACTTTAACAAGTACTAAAAGTCAGATTATTAATTCAATAGTCAACTTATTAATACCAAACTTAAATAAATGGACTAATACTTATGAGAGACCTTTTAGCATTTTCATATGTCAAAGCATCTACTTTCACTGTATAGAATTAAAATATTAGTTACTATTTAAAATCCATAGTTGTTTTTTGACGTGCAGTAGTAGTTACTTTGAAAGCTAGTAGAATTAACATATTGACTTGTAATATCAAAAGTGCAGCAGAGTAGTTACTTCAGAATCTACTAATCATATTATTAGTACGAAACAATAATATACTTGTTTACCTGTTGGAATTGTAAATCAAAAATGGGGACATCTTAAAGCTTCTTGTTTAGATCTCGAAGATTCCATCTTGTATAAAAAATGGATATTCTTCCTTGATTACATCCATTTTCTCGATAATGTGCGTGCTCTCATAAACCCTAAACTTAAATAAGATTGAATTATGTTAACTTAATGAGTCTAAATGAAAAGAAAACATAAATTTACACGTATGTAACTTACAGGCAATACTATAATACAGACAATCACTTTCATTGGAGTTGCGTTGTATTTCTTGATTGACTTGAGTAAGAAAGCCTTTACTGCATTCGCCCACATAAAAGTTGAAATTTTCTCTAATTTATCGATTTAATTAACAAAAAAACAAGCAAGTCTCGATCCCTTGTTTGGAAGGAGGAGTGTGCAAGAGATATGGATACAAACTAGTTAGACAAAATCTTTGTGGTCTCTTGTCAATTTGCCTTTCACAACTTTCTTAATTGCTCTTTTGATTAAGACCCTTATTAGTTTCTTTCTCTTTCCAAAATATCTCTTTACATAATGGGTGTCTTGTTTGTTTTTTGAGGAGATGGTAAACACCGTCCCACCTGATTGTATACCAAAAACAACGTTTATTTGATGTTCTTCAATCTTAAGTAGATGACTTCCAACTCTGAATTTGTTTGTCTCAACATTAAATATTGAAATAATTAAGCAAATACTTGCATTGGATTTTCTGAAACTTTAGTTGCAAGTGTCCCATCAAAAATTGTTTTGACTAGTTTCAAAATAGCATTTCTTTTTCATCAATGTTTAATGATTTAGCTGAATGTCTGATTTAATAATCTTCATTACCTAACTGAAAGTTAAGAAGTTGGATCTTATTTGATTGAAATTGACCACTTCTTTAGCTTCATCATTTTGCAAATCCTCTTCAAATTGTTGATTATGTATATCCTTTTCACTAGCTGAACTAGCTTGTGGAGGTGTCTGTGAACTATTATTCTTCATTGTTCCTACAATTTAGATGATCAAAGAATATAAAAAAGTCAAACTTTTATCTTCAAATACTATATATAAAAACAGAGACTTTAACAATTATTCGTATAGTAACTAATTACTTTTATTTGTATCATTTTGATAAAAAAGTATTTCAAATAGTTACTTAAGTATTCAATATCCGTATCGTAAGCATTGACTTTATACTTAAACATATAAGTGGCCAACTTTAAATGAAAACCGCCATCTTAGTTACTTGTTCTCAATTCCAAACAAAAATGAATTTGATAATCATCAATGGACTCATTTATGAAATATATTGAGGTTAGTTTAGAAAAATTGGTCAGGTACTTAATCTTGTAGTTACTAAAAGTCATATTTGTGACTTTAACAGCCATTGATTGTAATTAGAATGACAAACAAATAATAAACAAGTTATTCATGCAGATAAAATAGAATAAATTTACATATTACAGACCAATTTTCTAGTTATTATATGAATCAAAATTATTTTGTTTAGTTACTTGTGGTATCAAAAAATATCACAATAGATGTTTTACGAAGAACAATCACAATATAGCAAGATTCCAGAAAATCACACACAAAACATAACTATGTACGTGGTTCGGCAACTTGCCTACGTCCATGGAGAGGTCTACTGCTTTATTAAGTATCTCTTAATATGCTCGGTTACATGCCTCTATGCCCCGGGCCAGGGGTTACAATTTATAGATGTAGAATTTCAGTTGTTCAAGTAACTCTACAATGCCCATGAATCCCGAGAATATCTCCACGAGATTATAGGGGATTGACTTGGTTCTGCGACGATGTGGACTGCACGTACTCGTAGCTTATTTCCATGATATCAGGTCAGGCGGCTCTTTAAATTTGTTGGGCCAATTCGACCGTTCTTGTGGGCTAAGAATAAAATTGGTCCCCACATAACTTATGATCTAAAAAGTTATTTATACAAAACATTGACTTTAATTAACTAACTGGAGCAGAGTAATATCTTTAGTAGTTATATATATATATATATATATATATATATATATATATATATATATATATATATATATATATATATATATATATATATATATATTATGACTTTATGAGGTATTGATCTCTATATATTATAGTTGAAGCTATATTATTTTTAACGTAATGGAGCTAATGCAATTGTGATAAAAGTACTCAACAAATAAAACAAATCCGATCTTGTATGTGAATATCACTCAAAATTGCTCAAATATTAGTAAACCTAATCAAGTATATCATAAATCCACAAATTTTGTTATTATTTTCTGATAATCGAAATCTATATAAAACTAACTACATACAAATCATGAAATAGGTTTTCAGAACTCTAGTTTTAGATGTAATGTAGAAATTTCTTTGTTATTGACATATATAACAATATATTTGAATAAATAGGAAGAGAATATCATTGCAAACCTGAAATGTGTTTATGTTTCTAAGTTAAAGTTTGGAAATAGAAATTATTCAATAATGTGATTGTATTCAATATAAATGAAAGGGCAATTTACAATTAGATCCCTTGTTGACAATTTTTAAACATTTAAGGACAACTTACTACTAGGTCCACTTGTTATGCCACTAGTATAAACTTCTACGAGAAGAGAATTAGTGGACCCAAGTGTTTAAAATTTGTCAAAATTCCTCTAGGGTGTGTTTGATAAATAAGATGGAAAATAAGCGCCAAGAGTTAATTTCCATGGAATTGAAAATTTGGAAATATTTTCCATGGAAAAAATTTGTTGGTGTTGTTTGATTGCACTTACTTTCCAGGTGGAAAATGTTCTACTTTCCATCTTTTGTGTTTGGTTCTCCATATTTTCCATGGAAAAAAAGTATAAAATATATATATATATAATAGAAAAATAATAAATATCCCAGAAAATTTATAAAAATCCCAAAGAATAAATAAATAAATCTAAAATGTGGATAAAATCCCAAAAATAAGGAGAAAAATCCATAAAATGAATAAAAATCCAAAAATAATGAAAAAAATTTAGAAAGTGAATAAAACCCCAAAATAATCTGAAAAAAATCCAGAAAGTGAAAATAATGCAAAAAATACAAAAATGAATAAAAACTCAAAAATAATGAAAAAAGTATAGAAAGTAAATAAAAACCCAAACCCAAAATAATGAAAAATACAGAAATAAAATAAAACTCCAAAAATAATGAAAAAAATCCAGGAAATGAATAAAAACTCAAAAGTAATGGAAAATAATCCAGCAAAGTGAATAAAAACCCAAAAAAATGAAAAAAAATCTAAAAAGTTAATAAAATCCCCAAAATAATGGAAAAAATCCAAAAAATGAATTGAAATAATGAAAAAAAATAAAAAAAAAAATTAATAAAACCCCCCCAAAAAAAGGTGAATATGACCCCCAAAATAATGAAAAAAAATCCAAAAAATGAATAAAAACCCAAAAATAATGAAAACAAAATCCAGAAAGTGAATAAAAATCCAAAAATAATGAAAAAAAGTACAGAAAGTGAATAAAATCCCAAAAATAATGAAAAAAAAATCCAGATAGTGAACACAAACCCAAAAATAACGAAAAAATACAGAAAGTGAATAAAACCAATAAAATAATATTTAAAAAAATCCGAAAAGGAATAAAATTCCAAAAAATAAAAAATATAGAAAATTAATAAAAAAACAAGAAAATAAATATTAACCTCATAATAAATTTCTGGATTTTCTTCATGATTTCTTGATTTTTATTCAACATCTTGATTTTTTTTATTTTTTTTCTGGATTTTTATTCATCTTGTGAATTTTTTTCAATATTTTTGGTTTTTTTCATTTTCTGTATTTTTTCCATTATTTTTGGATTTTTATTCACTTTATGTATTTTTATTATTATTTTTCAGTTTCTTTTTCATTTTTCGTATTTTTTCATTATTTTTGGAGTTTTATTCTCTTCCGGTATTTTTTACATTGTTTTTGGGTTTTTTCATTTTTTTGGCGTTTTATTCACTTTCTGTATTATTTCATTAATTTTTGGTTTTTATTCATTTTCTTAATTTTTTTCATTATTTTTGAGGTTTTATCCACTTTATTTATTTTTTTCATTATATTTGGGTTTTCAGTCACTTTCTGAATTTTTTTCGTTATTTTTTTATTTTTATTCACGATCTCGTTTTTTTTTCATTATTTTGGGGGTTTTAGTCACTTTCTCTAGTTTTTTCACTATTTTTGGGTTTTATTCACGTTCTGGATTTTTTTCATTATTTTTGGATTTTTATTCATTTTTTGTATTTTTGGAGTTTTATTCACTTTATGTTATTTTTTTCATTATTTTTCATGTTTTTTTTCGTTTTTTGGACTGTTTCCATTATTTTGGGGGTTTTATTCACTTTCTGTATTTTTTTCATTATTTTTGGGTTTTTATTCACTTTATGGATTTTTTTTCATTATTTTTGGATTTTTATTCTTTTTCTGGATTTTTTTCATTATTTGTGGGGATCACTTTCTGGATTTTTTCCATTATTTTTGGGTTTTTACTTACGTTCTCAATTTTTTTAAATTTTTTTTTGTGATTATTCATTTATTGTATTTTTTTCATTATTTTTGAAGTTTTTTTCACTTTCTGTATTTTTTCATTATTTTTGGATTTTTATTCATTTTTTGGATTTTTTTCATTTTTTGGGGGGTTTGATTCACTTTTTGGATTTTTTTCATTATTTTTGAATTTTTATTCATTTTCTGTATTTTTGGAGTGTTATTCACTGTCTGTATTTTTTACATTATTTTTGTTTTTTTTTTCATTTTTTTGCTTTTTTTTCATTATTTTTTTATTTTTATTCATTTTTTGGATTTTTTCATTATTTCTGGCGTTTAATCACTTTCTGGGTTTTTTAATTATTTTTTGTTTTTATTCACGTTCTCGAATTTTTTTAATTTTTATTCATTTTCTGTATTTTTTTCATTATTTTTGGAGTTATTCACTTTCTGTAGTTTTTCATTATTTTTAGGTTTTTATTCATTTTATGGATTTTTTTCATTATTTTTGGGGGTTTATTTACTTTGTGGATTTTTTTCATTATTTTTGGGTTTTTATTCACTTCGTGGATTTTTTTTCATTATTTTTGGGTTTTTATTCATATTTTGGATTTTTTAAAATTATTTATGGGGTTTTAATAAGATTCTAGATTTTTTTTCATTATTTTTGGGTTTTTATTCATTTTGTGAATTTTTTCATTATTTTTGGCCTTTTTATTTACTTTTTGTATTTTTTAATTATTTTTGGGATTTTATTCACTTTCTGTGTTTTTTTCATTATTTTTGAGTTTTTAGCCATTTTCTGGATGTTTTTCATTATTTTTAAGATTTTATTCACTTTTGGATTTTTTTATATTATTTTTGGGTTTTATTCACTTTCTGCATTTTTTTCATTATTTTTGGGTTTTTCTTCATTTTATAAGTTCTTTATCAATTTTTTTGGTGTGGTAAGTCTTTTTCCTGGAAAATGAATAACAAGGTGGGAGGAGGTTTTTTAATTCCATCTTTTGTGGAAAAAGTGGTTACGTGATTTGTTTTAAAGAAACCAATTCCATAGAAAATTTTGTTTATCAAACATCCAAAAGATGAAAAATAACTCCATATATTACATTTTTCATGGAAAATTAGTGTTATCAAACACACCCTTAGTGTTTAAAATTTATTTGTGAATAACCTAAAAGTACTTTCCCCTCAATGAAATGATGAATATTCAAAAAATACATTTTCGATGTCTGCTATGTTTTAGTTGAACAAGGAAAAAGGAGTTTTTTGCTTCAATCTGGACTTCCATAATATTCACTTGAAGTTTCATGTGCTGATGCTCGAGTGTAGTTTGAACTAGAAAGAACAAAAGACGTGAAATTCAAGGGTATAAACACGTGTATTTGATCTTTTAGGAGTACAGTTATTTTTTGACAAAATAAAAAAGACACACCAGGATGAAACTTGTATTATATATAATGTGTGGACTAATTATGTATTAAAATTTATTTAAGAAACAAAATGGGTTAAAGCCCTCTAATCTAAGAGTAATATTGGAGAGATTCTTTTTCGTAATTTTTTTTTATTACCTAACTGATGTGTCAAATATACATTGGGTGTTTCAAATATACCTATGTTAGTTATAAATATTACCTAACGTGTGTTTGACATATCATTCAAGTCACGATAAAACAGGAGGGGTTGGGGGCGACAAGGCATCTGCCGCAAGAGTACAAAATCCGCTCGACCAACCCCTGTAAATCTCGATCTAAATAACTCGGAAAAAAGAAAGGTTGCGAACTAACTCAAACCTATTTTTGCCAAACACCCGAAGTAGGGTCAAGATAGGCAAAATGGGTTTGGGTGGCGTGGAGATGGTCTCGCTCAATTTCCAACTCATCATAAAAATGAATTGTTTTTCCTTTTTTTCCAACTTAGCAGTCAAACACGCCCTAATTCTGATTGACTTTTATTAATGAGGTATCGAGTAAAAGAAATTACAAAGTGATGAATGGAAATCAATGGTCATGTACATACAAATATATCAAATGCAAACCTATACATGAAATCTGGAGACTAGTATCTATATACGCTGTATGTATCTTTCTTACAATAATTCTTCTCTCTTAAGCTAAGTTATTGGATGATTGGTTTATCGACTTTGCCGCTTTTAATAATGACTTGTAACAAAATCTTTTACCACAGTTATATCAGCACCGCTCTAGTTATTAGTTACGCCCAACGAACTTCGTGATTTGCCCAAGTTTTTATACTTGCAATAGGCAGATGAGAAGTGAGGTATCCTCCCTGTAAAAATAAGCAAATAAGCAAATAAAAATGAGTTATGCTATACGTACCGCGTGATTTTACCAAGTTTGTGTCCGAAGTGCATTAAATGATTGTACATACATTTGGGAGTACAACATTTCAATTCACTTGGGATATAAACTCATTAAAAAAATAAAAATAAAAACTAGGCACGCATATACTTTTTCAATAAAAATTGTGCGCCCTTTGTCTGCAACTACAGTAATAATAACATCAACAATAGAATGTTAGAAATAAAGAGTGCATTGAAAGAAAAACAGATCAAACACACAAATAGGCATGAGAAAGGGGGACATGATTCTTTGGCCAACATATGTCATATCAAAATCATATTTATTCTACAATGAAGAAAAATTATAATGCACGACACAACTCGAAAATCATATTTCAAACCCACACATCCACCCCCACAAAGGGCCCCAATGAAAATACTGGGCAATGAAAAAGGGGAAAAAAACTATATATGTTTCTCCAATCATTACTCTCTCAATATGCTTCGAAGGCACACTAGCATGATCAAGCTTGACCTTTCAAAGAATATACAAGGAGTTGAACCGTGAGATGTTGGATCGAACGTTGTCATTTTAGCAAGAATCCAGATATGCCTTGTAGAGAGATCACCAAGTCTTCCTCGAGGGCCATTGTTGTTGTTATACATACATTATGGATAGATACATACAATATCATTTGCTCGGAGATGCAAACCTTGAACGGTCTCTCTGTCTGTTAATACCTCGATCTTTCGGTGATGATGTTTTTGCTCCCACACCCACTTGCCGCATCATCTCTGCGATTGGTCATTCATATAATGTAAGCCAGAAGATACCAAAAATAAGTATTAAGAGTCATGCAACTACAAGTCGCCACACTAAAATTCAAATAATAATAACAACGATAACAATAATAATAACAACGATAATAATTATAATAACAACAATACGTTGCTGAATTAACGAGGATGATAGCATATGCAGTGCGTCCTTAATACAATGGTTGCATAAGAATTGACTCCAAAATTGAAACTCCAAAAAGTTAAAACCCCATGAGAAAAGAAAAACGCGTTCACGAGGCTCAAGTGAAACACATCGACTCCAACTGCAACAAAGCAAAATTCATTGCTTGCGAATCCTCGTCCCAGAAAGACAAAAAAAAAACAAGAAATCAACAACTGAATTACGCAACGCTTGCAGGAACCTCTTTCGCATTTTTTTAATCCAAAAATTGCCTTTTGTTGCAAAGATCTATTTATGTTCATTTCAAAACGTCGGTAATAAGTCCCAGTAGGAGACATCTGCAACAAAACGCTTAGTTCAGTTGGGTTTGTCTGCAATAATACTAGTTCAGGTTTTGTTTTGTTTTTGTTTTTTTTGGTCAAAATTTCATAGCTCGGAGGATTTACAGTTCCCCCAAACAATTTCATACCTCAAGAAGATGACCACATCCAGGAAATTGTTTATACGGCAAAACCTATATTTTTAGCCCATTCTATTTTAGAAATGGTTCAACTCAAAGCCAGTATCAGCCAAAGCAACTGAGGGTATAGTCTTTCGACTTTCAGTTTTATTTGCCTGCCAAAGTTGCAAGATTATGCACAAGTAGCTTTACTATTAAAACAAAGTAAGTAAAAAGGAAAACAAATGCTCTAGAGCCAAAAATGGAAGTACCTACTTCAATGGAAAGACGTTTCAGTTAAAAAGTGTAGTCATTTATGGACTAATTTTTTCACCAAGGGAGAAAAGAGGAAATTCAGGGATCTTGTTGGTTACATGGAATTGTCGTTTTGTGGATTGTCTGAGTTTGGAAGGGAACATGTCAAAAAAATTGATAACATGCGGGTATTAATTTGAAGGAGAAGAAATTAGAGTTTTTGGCAAGTGGATTGGGTTGTGGGGTAGAAGAGTGGTCAATATGTTGATTTGGGTTTACCTCTAGCGCTCGTTTGGTTCTAACTTTTGCGGATTTCCCGAATTGGTACATTCACATACGTAGTCTCATAAATCAAAAGTTTGAATCACACAATAGACATTCATTTCCTATGCTCAAATTGTACATGTGAATAGCAATTTAGATTCTCAGAAACCACAAAAACTCGAAAGGAGAACCAAATTCTTTTGACTTTTGGAATATGGTTTTAAGTTTTCAATTAGCATGCTATGAAAAATATACAAGGGACTTTATGTGGGATAAATTGTGAAAAGATCATTTATTTTAATGAAAAATTGAGACACAAAACCAAAATAAAGGGGTTGGGAAATTATTAACTCTATAAAGAAATATCAAGCTCTGTTAGAAAAATGGTTGTGGGAATTCCCTTTTGGACACATTTTTTTATGTTTTACAAAGGCATTTGGATCTTTTATTTGAAAGGAACTGTCTTTTTCATAAAAAGTATAGAAGGAATTTGAATGAAAACGAGTTATTGGAATCCAATTATTTGATGGGGCTGCAAATTGAGGGCCTGCGTTTATGATGTGCAGTTAGGAGCAGAAACGATTCTAATTAAACTACATAACAACAATATTTTGAGGACAAGGGCCCAATCTCTAAATTTCATTCATCTCTCAAAAACAAGACGTGATAAAAATAGGAAAGGAGCCCCCTATTCATAGGGTACAAAGGAATGATGGAGAAGCTTCTAGAAGGATGATGTCACAAGGTAATGGTCCTCATGGATGATATCTTCAATCTAGAAGGCTTTCAAAAGATCTAAAGACAAAAGTAGAAAAATATCCTTCAAAGCTCATGCTACTGTATCAGTTTATTTCTGGGATGTAGCGATAGAAAAACGGATGTCGAATAGGGAGGGGTTTTCTTGCAGCTACTTTTTCCAAGCACTGGTTGATTCTTCCGTTATATCATTTAAGATGATATGAGCGGACTGTTTATCTTCTAAAGTGCAAGTGTCTGAAAGGTTAGTCGCACCCGGTAAGATTAATGCCTATGACTTGATGGAAAGGATGATGCCAAAAATGTGTCTGTTACCACAATTGTACATGTTATGCAAGAATGAGAAGATTTTTCATCATATATTCTTACATCGACTGTTAGGTTCTGTCTTGAAAAGTCGTGTGTTTTAAGGATTTCTATGTGGTAGGTGTTTTACATAAAAATAGGGTAGATTGTGTAAATGGATATGGTTAATGAAGGGGGTTAAAAAGAAAATCAAGTGGTTGTGGAGATATATATTATCATGGCTCTATTTTGGTTCATTCAGAATGACAGAAATAATTAGGTATTCAAGGATAGTGGAGAGGGAAATGAATAGCATGGAAAAATCGTAAAGTACTTAGCACCACTCTTGACATCCTTTTTGAAATCTTTCCGGGGAATTCTCTTCCATATGTACTACATTGAACTATTGGAGGAATGTCACAATGAGGAGGGCGAACATGGACAGAAGGGCAGGATTTGGTAGATGTGTTGTCTTCAGGCGGTAGGATTCTAATCTATACTGGACAGGCAGCTATATAGAGCTATTTTTTTCTGACGTGAACTACACGTCAATGACCTAAAAATCAAGACAATATGATTTCTAGAGGGAGAAACAAAAGAGTTCTTATATTTCAAGAATTGAGGAATTCCTTACAAAATGAGAATACAAGAGCTATTTATAGGAGATAAATTACTTGCTAATCAAGTAATTACCTAAAATGACTAAAAATGACTAACTAAAAGTAAAAGAATACCTAATTAGTCCCAAACATGCTTGGAGGCTAATTAAGGAGAGAAAATACCAAAAATGAACTAAAAATAGAAATAAAAGGAAAATAACAATGGATTCCCATCATTCTCCCCGGCTTTAAAAAAGTTCTTCCTCGAACTTGCAAAATTGGAGAATCGCGTGAGAAGTTCCAAAAATGTGCGGAAAGACTTGTGAGGCCAAAAAATATTTTCTTGAAAATTTGAGGAAGGGTCATTTTTTTCAATTCTTATCAGTGTTTTTAAAAGCGCGCTATTGCGAACGCAATAGCGCGCTATTGCGTTTTGCGTTGGTAAAGGGCTACGCTAAAGGGACTGCTATTTGAGATGTTCAAATAGCTTGCGCTACGGAGCGCTATTTGACGCGAAACTGCGCAAAACTGCGCAAAACTGCGCAATTTGGCGCAAAAGTACGCTATTCGAACGCAAGCGGAGTTTTTTTTTTTAAACCCTACGTCTTACCAAAACGACGTCGTTTTGGTAAGAACATAGGTTATAAAAAAAAAAAACCAGCATACTCTCCATTTAAAAATCCCGATCTGCAGAAAACCCTTAAGAAAACCCTTAAGAAATCCCGATCGGCAGAAAACCCATACGAAACCCATCATTTCACTTCGGCGGCACCCACACCTGAAAAAAACACCTGAAAAAAACACCTGTAAGTATAGATTTACTGTTTTTTTAATTTTATTTATTATGTATGTCAATTTATATGTCAATTTATACTCTCCATTTAAAAAACACCTGAAAAAAACTGTTAAACTGTTAAACTGTTTTTTTAATTTTTTAATTTTTTACAGTAAATCTATACTTACACCTGAAAAAAACACCTGTAAGTATAAATTTTTATGTTTAACATATAAAAATTTTATGTTTAACATAAATTTTTTTTATGACATAAATTTGTGGTTAATTTATCTATGAATGTTGTAGTAGTATGTTTAGAACAATTTGGTACTATTAGTATGTTTGATTTCGAATGTTGTAGTACTTTATGTCTTCAGAACAATATTTGAATTGATTTGTAGTTACTCTTTGAGCTTATTTATTTATTTATATTTTTTTACATCTTTTCAAATTAAAAATCTGGAATGCACGAATTGCTTGCGCGATGCGCGACGCGATTTGCGAAACGCGATTTCGGAACCAAAGCGCGACACCCTACGCGACCGCGATTGAAAACATTGATTCTTATTTTCAAGATCCATCTTCTTCCTCTTGCCTCTCATGTCCAACATCAAAATATCTACCCCCGGGATCAAAAACCATTTTCTTGGCCTTAAACCCTAGTTCTTGAACATGTGGGAGGGTTTTCTTGAGGCCAGAAAAAGAAGGCAACTGTTTGGTAGGATGACAGTGGGTTTGGGATGTCTTCCGGGGTTGAAATGATCCCGATGGGCCTTCTGGATTGGTATTTCAGCCCGGGCAGCAGCTTTCTGGGGTTTATTGAAGTCGGCTGGACAACATAGGGGTAACCGTGGGTGTCGGTGGTCTGTTAAGGGGCCGGGGCATGAATTTGAGGGTTTACGGTGGGAATCACATGGATTAGGAGCAGGTGGGTGTGCGCCAGCCACCGGAAATGAGGTCCGACACATCAGGGGTGGAGTTCGGCCCTTGTCAGCGGGTTCTAGTCCATGGTTTGTTAATCCCTGCGCCGGAATCTGATCAGAGTGGCGTTCGTCATTCTCAAGCTATTTTTCGAGCCTGTGGGGAGTGGTTTTCGGGGTTTCTTGAGTGGAAATGGTTGCGGAAGTGAGGGTGGGGCTATTTTGGGGGCTAGGGCTTTGAAGTTTGGAGAATTGTGCCATTAAGGCTTCAAATTGTTCTTGTTTTATCCGTATCAATTTATCCATTTGTTGTCTCAATTCTTGATAGCTTTTCATTAACTCCTTGTTGATCTCATCTTGAATTCGCAATGTCTTCTTCGGGGCCATTGATAGTAGTGCACGATTTTATTTTATTTTATCACCAATACATCAATTGGGGAACGACACCTCGCTCTGATACCAATTTTGACGTGAACTACACGTCAATGACCTAAAAATCAAGACAATATGATTTCTAGAGAGAGAAACAAAAGAGTTCTTATATTTCAAGAATTGACGAATTCCTTACAAAATGAGAATGCAAGAGTTATTTATAGGGGAGAGATATTACTTGCTAATCAAGTAATTACCTAAAATGACTAAAAAGGACTAACTAAAAGTAAAAGAATACCTAATTTGTCCCAAACATGCTTGGAGGCTAATTAAGGAGAGAAAATACCTAAAAGAAACTAAAAATAGAAATAAAAAGAAAAAGAAAAAGAAAAAGAAAAAGAAAATAACAATAGATTCCCATCATTTTCCCTGTTTTTAATTATTTTTAACTTCTGAGTACAAGCCTGTCCTCCCTATTTTGTATTGCTCTTGTAATTTCATTACATCATATAAATAAGTTTGTTTCTTACAAAAAACAATTTTACATTTTTGTAACAATTAATTCATGTTTTATAGTACGGCTTCGTTTGAGGAGTCCCAATGCGTTGTTTATCACTCTAATGCCCAGAAAGAGGGTGTGGTTAAAATTAGATACTTTAGACCAATTAGTCTAATGCAAAGTTCTAAAAAGCGCAAGGCGTGAGGCGAGCATGGGATGGGGGCCTAGGCCTTTTTTTGTTTTATTATGTTTTTTTTATTATACACATCAAGTATACTTTAAAATTTAAGTTACTAACAATTAATATTGATTTGCTTCTAACATTACTAACATATATTAAAATTCTCATACATAAATAAAAGATATTTCCAATCAAAAATCATGATGATATATAAAATACTAATAAACTGTTGATCACAACAATTCATAAGTATCATATTATATCAAAATTCATTTACATATGAACATTGATTACGATACTTTAAATCCCTACACTTGTAACAATACTAATACTTCGTCATATACATAAATAAAAGATTACGGACACTAAGGCAAAAAATAGAACTATTTCACACAAATATTTTATGCAATTGATATTTGATTCCTAAAACAAGAATAGAAATATTAGACAGAGGAAAGAATATTGCTATTGTAAATATAAAACTAAGCAAATTTATAAATATTAAACAAAAAAATGCCTACTGTAATCATTGTATATATATAAAGCAACATCAGCCATATGATATACTTTTATACATATTTCTATGTATATTTTTATGCAACTGTAGTAGTATGTACTTTCTATGTAGAACTAGGAAATTTCTTTAATAACGGCAATTTGTTCACGTGGTTCGCCGCCTAGTCCCTAGGCGAGGAGCCTACCTTGCCCCTAGGCGCCGCCTAGCCTCTTAGAACACTGGTCTAATGGGAACGTGAATAAACTTCTAACCAAAAATCAGGTTTATTCTTTTAAGGAGTAGTGAAGGATAAAGTTTGAAGCTTGCAAAATGCTTTTGTATGGGTGAGGCAGAATTTGGATGCAATTCTCGCGGCAAACGAATTTGTGGAAGCTGGAATCTAATCAAAGGTTCTACGCGGTGATGATGGTGGGAGAAGGCATATATGACTATGTAACTTCCTATTGTATATGTTGATGGACTTTGGCGGAAAATGAAGGTAATGGATTTGGATCAATGTTACCTTGATTTTTTTTTTATAGTATGTAGTACATTTCGTAGAGGTTCCTTGGAGGTAAGCTTAGTTGTTTCACTACTTCAGACGATGGTGCACACGAGAACTTTTGTTGAGATTCTTTTATTATAATAAAGCCCATTGTCAAGTATACGTGTACTCCGCTAATATAGGATGGTTCATTAAGATGGTACGTAGCATATAATCTCTATAATATACCCTTACCAGCATACTGCGAGTAGTGCGGGACTGGTGAAGTGAGAGGGGGAGGGAGATGCTGAGAAATGAGTGAGGTAGAAGAGGTTGAGAGACTGAGACATAGGAGAAAGAGTGAGAGCAAGCTTGAAAGGGGATAGAAAAAAAAAGATGCGATTGAGAGAAGAAGATGAAGATGGAGATGGAGGAGGAAGTCTATGAAAGAGAGGGCAATCGTTGGGAAGCAAAGGGAGAGAAGAAAAAAATAGAGAAAGATGGAAGAAACGAACCAAGCTTCTTTACCCTCGCTGTGGAGAAAACATCCTGCATCAGTTGGTTAATAAGATATATAAACAACTAGCAGAAGTAGATCAGCAGTCCAATAGTAACAAAAGAAATAAAACAAAAAAAAAGGATAATATAAACCATTCTTTAATATATATTTGTTGAGAAGTCCTTGTTCCTCATTTATTCCGTTGTTGAAATCAAAAGTTGCATTATTAATAATAATAGTTGTAGTGTACTATCGCTCATGTGTGTGCCATATTCACATATATTGCCACCTCAACACACCAGCCAGCTATCATTATTTACCAATGCCCGACAAGGGGGCATCCCACTTAAAACCCCGGGTGTCATCCCTTTAGTGTGTAATCCTCTTAGGGTTGTGGCACCTACAACAAAAGGAGCATACATCTAGGGGGCATCTCACCTTGTCACCTCCTTTGTTATACCAATTATTGAGGTGCCACCTGTTCAGGAGCATCTCACATGCACCGAGTATTTCACCCTAGCATAACCATCCATGTTCACCTGTGCAGGGAACACCCACCTCAGCCAAGGGTGTCATCCACTTAAAGGGCTACAACTGCACCACCACCTGACCAGTATACGTACGTTCGCAAGGAGCACGCTACTTGTTTTGTGATCCTCGCCGCATACTCCCCGGTACCAGCAACTTGTAGAAATGACTCACCTCGGCACACCTTTATCAGGGCCAGGTAGACCCCAGGGACCTCCGTGTGATGGAGTCGATGCCACCCACGTCATCCCAAGACCTGTAAGGGTATGTGGTTTGGCAAATAAAACCGAGGAGCATCGCCAAGGTGTCACATGTACACTTGGTCTTTTCTACAACTGAGAGAGTTGCTGTAAATACCTGTTGAGTAACCCGTTACGTTCCAATAGCCTAACAACTGCATACAGCATTCCATTCAGCTCACTCCCCACATTATACTGAAAGAGGTGATCATGCCCCATGTTTCACTACTTCAGCGAACATGGAGGTAGTGGACAAGTATGGAGGTTTATTTGTTGGTCACAATCTCTCCGCAAAAATTCTACTCATACTCACCTCACCCCACCTGTTTTTAGGACCCAACTTCATAACCACATTTTATCACTCTGTGCTTAACTGTAATACGAGATTTCATCTCCTACAATATTTAAATAATAATCGTATACCTTTGAAGTTAAAAGGAAAATTTTATAGGACGGCCATTAGACCCGCCATGTTATATGGGACAGAGTATTGGGCAACCAAGAAATAAAATGTGCAGAACATGAATGTAGGGGAAATGCGAATGCTAAGATGGATTTGTGGTAAAACTCGAAAGGATAAAATTAAAAATGAACAAATTCGTGAAAAGATAAAAGTAGCTCCTATAGAAGATAAATTGAGAGAAAATCGACTTAGATGGTTTGGACACGTCAAGCGTAGACCAATGGATGCTCCTGCAAGGAAGAGTGATTTAGTTAGTATTGATGGTAACACAAGGAGTAGAGGTAGGCCTAAATTGACTTGGTGGGATATTATAAAAAAGGACATGATGTCATGTGGTTTAACCGAAGATATTGCACTGGACAGAATGGAATGGAAAAATAGGATTCATGTAGCCGACCCCAAATAATTGGGAAAACGCTTTGTTGAGTTGAGTTGAGTTGAGTTGTCAAAATTAGGGATGACACTTTTAGAGATTCCAAGCGCGAACCCACCATGTTTCGAATTGTGTGATCCCGGGTCATGGTATGCAAGGGTGTAGTGGTTATAATTTGGACCCGTATTGTAATGGTGAGTTTCTCTATTCTTGGCAAGCCCCAGAGTCTTTTCCCAAGTTCAAGAGGTTTCAGCAAGGAAACCCTATCGTCTCCTCTCCCTTTCATCCTAATGCAGAGTCGCTTGGCAAGTTGATGGCTATGGTGGTGGAAGTAGGATTCTGAGGACTTGCAGTGATCAGTAGGGTCGGGCAGTCCCTTATCAATTTCACCTGCTTTTAGCTAACGTTATGAATTGTTTTTGTGATGCAGAGGAGTTGAGATCTCTTGAAATGGTGCTCGCATGCTTCATAGCAGTCTTGTGAGTGCATAATTATGTTATAAAGTAGCAGTTTATCCATGTGGAACAGGTTCAAGATCTAGGAACTCTGGCCATTATTATCTGCCTTAACGGAAGAGGTACACAAAACTCAAAGTCAATTAGTAAAACGTACCAAATTCAAAACGGGATAATTATGGACGTATTTAAGTAAAAAAAATATATTATTTTTTATGGTCTTCGGGGACTAAGTTTTTTTTTCGTGATGCATGTACCATGTATACTTGTTCTTCAATACAATTACAAGAAAAAAAAATTGGTGGATATTTTTTACACAAGAAAAAGAGCAAAAAAAAACATAGAAAATTTATATCTGCAGCCAAACAGAATACAATCATTCAGTTATATATCTACGTCACACAACTTTAACAAATTCAATTTTTACAACATGTATTCTCATCCAATGTCCTTTTGTGGGAACAGACCTCAAGAATCAGTTTTTGGATTTGTATTAATTCCAATACACAAGATACATTTAATAAACCACGACCAGATATGGAAACACTAAGAGTTGCATGAGCCCAAAAAAGCAGATACGTGTAACAAAAGAAAGTATGGCTACCATTTCCAAATCACAAAAAAAGAATGAGGCATACCTCGCTTTCTCTCAAGCTCTTGGTCAAGCTCCTCTTTCCACTTTCTCTGTATCTCGGAAAAGCTCATGCTGTGATTTAACGCACTTTCATTCAGATGATTTAGAATCTAACAAAGAAACTATACAGGGGGACAAATGAAGAAAGCATGTAATAATGGACTAACCCTGGGCTACTCGATTCCTGCTGAGCACCAACCAGAAGCCCTTTCCAATCACTAAGATCAGTTGGTGAAATATTCTGAGGACTTAAAGTACTTGCACCACTAACATTTGACATACGTCTATTACTACTGGGGCTCACATTAGTTGCAGCATCACCCGCTGTAGATGGAGATCCAGTTGGAACCCGATTAGGTGACCTACTTTTAGGAGGTAATTTCAAGTAGTTCCGAGAACTTCCATCACACGGGGTTTCAACAAACTTTGGAGAGCAAGAAGCATTTACACTGTTGTAGAACTCTTCATATAAAGGTGTTTGCAGCTTTTTCAGTTCTAGAGCCTTAGGTGGTGAGGAAAGAGAGCAAAGTCACAACAGTGCAGCAGTGCAAACCCGCAACAGAAAGAAAAAGATATAAATAGAGTACCTTCGTATCAAGAAAGGCTCTGATTTTAGACTCAGTAAGCTCATCGTCATCCTCAGATACTGATGGCCCGCATCTAAATGAGAAATTATTGTCACTTTTTTTAAGTGAATCAGAGCTCCTTGCAAGTTTATCAACTGGTTCATTACTGTCCAAGGCCATTCCCCTTCGTTCCAGTTCATCATCTTTACAATTCCAATCATCCGAAGGCTCACACATTGGGTTAAAACTCTAATTAAGCAATGTAATACATTAAACCTTAGTTCCTGAAGATCTTATAAGCTTAGAAAAATATGAAACCTTGGTGAAATTGAAATCAGTTTCATACCTTAAAGTCACCAGAAATTTCAACAGGGCTGACCTTTGCTTCTTCACACACCATAAAATCTTCTTGGTCATCAAGCTGACACATGTCATCATCACTGTTGTTTCCGCTCCATCCATGTCTACTGCCTGCTAATTGCATAGATTTTGAAGTTGAGAAGTCTAGAGTGCTCAGATTACAGGCATCGGTTGAGGCAGGGCTGGTTGACATTCAGTCAGCAAAACAATTAATGCTTACAAATTTGTAAGACTATATACAGTTTGAAGGTTCAAAAGACACCAAATTGTAATACTTACGAATTTTCCATATCTTTCCCACATGATGAAAAGGGGGATTCAATATTTTCCTGATGATAGAAAAATTTTACATATGTATAATGGTATGAAGGAATGTATGAATTATTGCATCTTATATTAAAAATAAAAAATAATATAAATTCTTTTATGAAGACTTACCGTGGATGAAGTACAAACAGCAGGAATTTGCATAGATTCCCCAGTAACAAAAGGATGCTGCGTGCGATTAGCAGGCCAGAAATATTTAACAAAAACAAACAGAAACTTCAAAAAGAGGAACATTCCATCAATCAAATCAGAATTACCTGCAACAACGCACACGCTGATGGCCTTAATTCTGGCTCCCTACATATTACAACTGTAGTCTCAGATAAAATTGTACCAATGAGAAAAGGAAAAGCATGCATAATAAATAATTAAATAATATCCTATAAGATTGAATGAGAAAAACAAAGCTCTGACTATGAACTCACATGGCATCACTCTATGGTATCAATCCCAAGGAAGCACCGTGAGATTACATACAGTTTAGAAACTCCAAAATATATCCTGTATCTAGATTCTAAAGGTTGAGCATCAAACTCTGTTCCTAAATGAATTCATCAAAGTGTGTGGGGGAAGTGGGGTGGGGGGGGAGGGGAAGCACTACACAAAATTCCCAAAAAGAAAAAGAAAAAAAATCAAGCAACTTAGGTTTTGGGTCATTTACAGATGCTGATTAAAATTTTTAGACTGCAGGGGATTAAACATTGAGTAAAATATACTTACTTCTGTAAGCATTTCAGCAGAAAATCTTTTGCCTCGTCGGAGAGATGCTCAGGGATTGGCGGATGAGACTTTGTTGTCCCAATATGGAAGAGAGCTGCAACCTAAAAGGA
This sequence comes from Sambucus nigra, assembly GCA_949130495.1. NCBI lineage: Eukaryota > Viridiplantae > Streptophyta > Magnoliopsida > Dipsacales > Adoxaceae > Sambucus > Sambucus nigra. The sequence continues at coordinate 686,118,621 of OX422210.1, forward strand.
ACCTGCTATTAGTGCGTTCCATGGAATAACACCTTAAACACAATAACTTCAAGCTATCACACCGGTAGTTGGAAGAACAAAGAGAAATTAATAATAACGAAATGAAACTTGGTCAAAGTGCGTACCTCTTGGTACTGCTGGCTCCAGGGAGGCTTTCCGGTAGACATCTCAATTACAGTACATCCAACACTCCATATATCAGCGGAGCTAAGTTGTTACGGAAAACAAACAAAAAAAGATTGTTAAGTCGGAGCATCCAACCAGAACCAATTTGCTATAGGTAGATAGGCCCCAGGATCTTATACAGTGTTGTGCAAGGCTTTAAATTCTCGATTTGGAATATTATATTTTCAACACACACCCTCAAGTGCAGCGTGACTTGATTGAAACCCGTGGACGATTTATATTGAGGGACGTTAAATAGCTTGTTATAATACCATATTAAATTCTGAGCATTCAATCAAAAACCAGATGTCATAGGTGGAAAGGGGGGCGGGATCTTATATACTATAGGGAGTAGGACTTTGATTTCCCAATGTAGGGTATTATATTCTCAACAAGGATCATAATATACAACAAAGATCAGTCAATCAAAAGTATATTAAATATTGAATTATTCACTATAGGACCATGGAGGACATAATAGATGAAGCTTTAAAACCAAAGAGCATACTGTCAGACTTGCTGCTACAAAAGTAACAAGATGGTGAACTCAGAGATTATGATCGTTGGGAAGCAAGGCCTTAAATGATGTGATATCAAGTTCTAAACATTTAATCCAAACCACTATGCTTCGTGAATGCAGTGGCACGCCAAAAGAGGCTGTCAATTTTGATGAGGTTCGAAAGTTAGCTAATCAGTCATACCCCAAGATATCCAAAAAAATAACTAATCAGTTGAAGGTTGTTTGGTTACAATTTAGTACCAATTAGGTTGTTATACTTGTTTGATTAGACCATCTCCAAAGCATTGGGCCATTTGGCATGGGCAAAATGATCCGATGCTATTTCACTAAATCAAAAAACAGTAGCAGCTTCAGAGTTTGTGTTAGCTGTCACCTTACCATGACAATCTGACTGCTGCTGCGGGGGGACATCGTACCCCACCACCGGCTAGTTTATTGCAACCACCAGATACACAGACCCCTATAATGGATTGCTTTTGTAACCAAAAGCCATAGTCTCCTATAACAGCTAGTATTTTTTAACTAACGGTCATATTTCCAAATTTACTATATATCCCCCCAACTTTAACATATTTCACCACCAATATCAATCTTGAACTCAAGCTATTTAACGATATACTCAGAATAAGAGTAGTAATCCTCAAAATATCTATTAGTGGAATGATTTCCCCAAATAGGGTAATACACTATTTATAAGACAAAAATAAGGATCTAGAAGGGTTTTTACTTGCTCCAAAAAGAATGCTAGCATCTATATGATGTCATGGGTGACATCACTAAAGGTCCCAACCATGACATTACATGACCTAAAACATTCTTTATTACATAATGTCTATTATAGCCCTTACTAATCCTTCAAACAACTACTAACTAACAAAAGGAAAAATTACATAAATGGACAATTACAAAATAAAACCTAACCAAATAGAAAATGACAAGAATGCCCTCATGTATCACATCACTCTCCCCTCCATGAAAAGAGTTTGTCCTCGAACTCAAAGAGGACACCTTTAGAGTCGGGATCGATCGGAATGACATGAGCAATCAAATCTTCATGCTGCTCCACCTCTCCATCATCAGGCAACTCAAACTCATATCAATCGCTAGCTAGGAGGGCAGCCTTGTTCTTCCTCTTGGGGATCTCGGATGCTCGGTGGCTATTTATCCCACATGTGAAGTATTTCATAGCGGTGGGTGGGGCATCAGGGGCTTGACGTTGAGGGTGGTGACTGGAGGCCGAGGAGGGGCAGCTGAACTTTGGAGGTGCTCTTCCACATTGATGGCTTTCATAAAAGTCGGGATCTCCCTGAGGCTCAAAGAAAAGGATGGAAATAATGCAGGGATTCTCCAATAGATGAAACCAAACTGGACACGCATGAAAGATAAGGGGTGTATGCCAAGAAGAAGGTACCCGGGTTTCATGATGTTCCTGCCATAAACTCTGAAGTACCTAAAGTAGGTTTCCCTACTTTAATAGCGAAGATCCTCATCAAGAACTGTCATAAGCGCTGTCAATTTAATCCTATTATAAAAGAACAGAAAGTCAATTTTGCCTCGTTTGATATAGAAGAGAACGCAGTTGCCTGGGTTGAGTCCTACTTTAAGGCAGTAGATTGGGGGTATGTAGGAGAGAATTTTCTCAGGCAATTTTAGCCAGGTTCTAACATTTGGGGCATGTTAATATCATTAGGGAGTTCAGCAACTGACCAAGGCGAAGTATATCCAGATGCAATTGAGGAACCAAGGCCCCTAGTCTTGGCCAAGAATAGAGGACTGGCGTATGATCACTTTATAGAAAGGTTGATCAATGGAGTGCAGGAGATTCAGAATACTGTCCGAATGTTTAAAAGTTGCACGAATAATGGTAGGCATGGCGATGCAACAAATCTTAAAAAACAAGAGTTCGGATATGGCAATATAATATGTTATTTACATGTATTTAAAAATAAAACTAATTGTGGTAAAAAAGAATAGCTTTTAGAGATGGAAGATATGATGGTAATAAATTACCTTCTCTATGCACTTCAACAGAACTACTTTGCATACAATTTTTCATTACATTCTTTTGTTAAAAATAACTCTCTAATTTCCAAAAAGTATATATATATATATATATATGAATAACCCCAGCCGTATACATGTAATGACCCTGCCGAACCAATGGTAGAATTTTAACTATTTATTCACTTTTTGGAATGCTAATAATAGGGATCCTTTTAGCCTAACCTATGGGTTTTGCATTCAAAGGATATACATCCTCCAGATGCTATGTCTGTTTCTGATGAGCAAGTTACAACACAGTCTTTAAAGGGTACCTCAATGCCTTCACCCTATGCTTCTACATCTTTATTCATAATGAGGAATTTACGGTCAGATTTCAGTTCTGTGATGGGAATGGTAGATGATCCTTGGATGATCTTGGTGACTTTAATATTGTGCTAGGTGCTCATGACAATTCCGGTTGAAAGCTTCACATCTAGAAGATCTAATCTGGAGTTTCGGGGAATTATGGAGCTAAAGCTTCAAAGAGTGATGTGTAAAGTTGCTTGGTTGTATAATTGGTCCCTTGTTGTCTGGCTCTTCGCAGAGTCTTTATGACCACAATACTCCCATTTTTAATGCTCAAAAAGTTGCTGACATAAGTCCGAGGCCGTTTAAGTTCCAATCAATGTGGATGAATCATGATCTTTTTTAGGAGATGAATATGAAGCATGCGATAATTAAATGCGTTAAGTCTGATTGTGCTTACAAGCTATGACCCGTCTGGAGAATTACTTCAGGAGCCATCCAATATGGTGTACCCTTCATGGACTTGGCACCCGAAACAGTAGCCTATAATAATCACATCTCAATTACAAGGGATATTCAACCAAATGGGGTCTTACATAAAAGAAAAGCACAAATAAATAGAGAGTGAATGAGTAAGGTGTGTACCAGCTCAACAACCTGTTTGGATGCACCAAAATCCGCCAGTTTAATGCGTCCTTTATTATCGACAAGGATGTTTGCTCCCTGAGTGTAGACAAAAATACATTTTAGTGTTGGAAATGCAAAAGAGAAAAATGGATACTAACGAGAGAAAAAAATACCTTGATGTCCCGATGCATTATACCATTCTTATGAAGATAATCCAGACCCAATAACAATTGTTTTGTGTACATTTTTATAACCTGCTTGACAAAATAGAACATTAAATAGACAAACAGTAAACGCAACAAAATATTGCAATTTGGCAATTGACAATTACTTACTGTCTCGGGAAAGGCTCCAAATTTCCCCAAAAGTGATGATATTGATCCGCCAGGAACAAATTCTAACAAAATATTTAAAGTTTCCTCCTCTCTCACAGTCCCCAAGTATCTCTGAAAAATTAATAAATGACAGATTCACAATTGGAAAAGTTACATAACCACTAGTTCAGTGGAAAAAACATAAAACTAAACTTACAACAATGTTTGGATGGGAAAGATTCTTAAGAAGCTTTACTTCTTCCTCAAGCTCCCTAATGTGAGCCTACTTGCGCCAATTAAAAATTGAAGTAAAGTCAGTCAAGATCAAAGCACTGATGTAGTGTTTTATGAGAGAGAGAGAGAGAGAGAGAGAGAGAGAGAGAGAGAGAGGGGTATGCATGCCAAAATCTTCCCAATGCTCTACTTTTATTTTGGTAGCTGAGATAATGACTGGAAAGCAAGGGAACTTTGATTTTTCATCATTAGGGTCGTGAGAAAATGCAACTATTGCCTTGCTAAAGGGAAACATTCCATTTTCTGTGTTAATAATGATACTTAGTACTGATCACTTAATTTACTATAAGAAAAAGAAAAGTGAACATAAATACATAATTTAGCCTAGTAAAATAACATTCAACTGCTTTCTAGACAACCAAACAGAATTAAATTAGAACCCAATTGGCGCAATAAAACTATATCTATACTGCTTATAAAAGAGGTTTAAGTATTAAAAAAGAGATGAGGTTTGACCTATTTACCCTTCTTTATTTACTTATCTCTAAATTTGCCACTCTTTCTATGTTTCGACTCCAAGACAATCTCTCTCTCTCTCTCCAACCGTTTTTAATTTTTCGCCAATCAAACACATAACTGGCACAGACTCTTCTAAAACCCCGAATGAGTCATTTATGTTTCATATCTCTATATTTACTTATTAATTTTATAAAGAACTGGTGTGAATCCCCTCGGTTGAGGGGATGTTTTGTGTGCAGTGTGACAATATATCTGCAAACATTATATTATATGGAGCTTGACAAACTGGTCATGTTTGCTTGATTACTTGAAACATTTCTTAATAGATCCCATGTAATATATATATCTAAAAACGGTGTCCCCAGTCAGAGATTTGCCACGTGGCTTCAAAATGAATCTTCAATAAAGACTGATCCACTTTCACGCTTGCATCCAATTTCTCATTTAGTCTATGAGATGCATAACCCGGCTCAAATCAGGAAGCGCCAACCGCCCCTCCATATCTCGCCAAGTTTATCAATTAATTATCAGCTTCCCTTCTGCTGTTACACCTTTTCCTCTTCTCTCACTTTCTGCTCCCTTCCTATGAAAACCCCTCCTCTGGAATACGAATCTAAAAACCCTTTTCTCTTCTCTCTCTCTCAACGGCACTTCCAATGATGATTCATCAAGAACAAACTTTTTGTTTCTCTCCAATCAACATCTTCAGTTCATGGTAGAAAATAAATAAGGTCCGGTAAACGAGTCAATCTCTGAAATTTTCCTCGGGTTTTAGTTTTGATAGCTCACCCTCTGTACTTGTGCACCTGTAAGTGTATAATTTCTATCTGTATATATGTGTTATAAATCTGTCATTTTATGTATACCCAACTCAAAGCCGGTTTGTATAGCTATAGATTCGTTCATCTCACCGAATTTGTATATATCATTGACATATATATATATATATATGTGTGTGTGTGTCTTTGTGTCTTTGTGATTTCCTGTATTTTGGTCTTGAATAGGAACTAAAGGTTTTTGCTTTTAAGTTTGTGAATGAAAGAGGCAATGGTATTCTATTTTTGTCTAAGATGGCAATGGAAAGAGGTCGATAAAGGGTGATATAGAAAAAAAAAGAGAGAGATATATGATCTACTGTAGCATGCACTTACTGGTATATTTTTTTTGGGGGGGGGGGGGTTCATTCCTTTTTACAATTGGATTAATTATAACGAGTAAAAATAACACAATCAAAATGTTGTAATCATTGTAATTATTAAACTCTCGATATGTGTTTGAATGTTATTCATTGACTTTTGAATTTTGGTTTGTATATATATGAAAGATGTGCTCATGTGTGATCTTTTGGCACTTGAATCTAACTAATTTGGGAGTAAGTCGTGGATTTTATTGATGATTTCAATTGTAAATCAAAGTACCCAAAATTTTGAAATTTGAAGTTGACACTTTTGATTTAGATTAATGTATTTTTTTTAGATTTAAGCAGTTTCATAAAGTTCCCAGTTGGAAGTGTTTTTTATTTCTTGATTTATGTCACCTTTTGATTGAGGGACTTCTATGGTCAAGAATATGTGTACATGGGGTCTTAAATTATATAATTGTGACAATGAGAAAATGCACTTTTTTTTCCTATCAGATTGTTAATTATGATTCTGTGCATTTAGTTGTTTGTATTCAGTTGTCTTGAGGAAAAGAATCTGCAATGAAGTTGGGAGGAGAGAACAACTGATTGGAGTTGCTGAGTTTAATATGTTTAGTTTATTCACTATATTTGAAAATTCCCATATATAGAAAATTAAATATGTTAGACTTATTATGAGGAATAATTTAATAGAATTTATATTAGTTATTTCTCTGTGTAACATATCTATGATTTTATAGATAAGAACTTAATTTGTTAACCACTGTATGTAAAATCTTAGCATTTCTATGATGACAATACAAAATAAGTCCCAACTACTACAAGAAAGGAAACTGATACGGATATTGAATTCAAAACCAGAATTCACAAAAACCAAAGTGTTGAGTATATTGTACCATTACTCTACGAGAAAACATGTGAACCTTAAAATCCATCCCATTTTAATCTAAACTCAAAAATCTACTATGGTCAAATTCGATAGAACAAATTCTTTGGCGTAAAGTTATATGCATACCATTTATACCACTTCAATTCCTGTGCCTGTGATATTGTTATTGTAAATTTATTAATTCAATAAATCTACTTTTTACTTTATATCTTTCAGGTCATAAGGGAAATCACAGAGTAATATTTTTCAGGGGCAATTTTAAAATTTATTTGATTCCTTGACAAGTATTTTATATTAACTCCATGCATGCATTGATTAATTATTTAACCATATATGCCTTAAAAAATAGTCGACTAATGATTATATTATCAACGTCCTATAGTTGTGGATGTCTTAGATAGTTGCGGATTTTTGAGAATGCTCGATGAAAATATTAAGGCCCCGTTTAGCTGTGGAAATCTATTTTTTGTCTTCTATTTCCAATTTTCATCGCCATTTCTAATTTTCATTTTCCATAGAAAATTTTAGAAAATTAGAAAATGCGTTCATTTGGTAGATATAAATTATTTTTTCAAACTGTAGCTTATAGAAAGTTTGGGCATGAAATGTGATTTACTTAAAGTTTAGGGTTATAATGTATTTAGAGAAAGGGTAGGGTCCAAATGTAATTTACAGAAAGTGAAGGAACCAAAATATAATTTATAGAAATGTAATTTACCAAAAGGTAACGGGTCTAAATATAAGTTATAGAAAGTTCAGGACCAAAATATAATTTTGGGACTTCGAAAATTCTGGAAAACATGAAATAGTGGTTTTCCAATTTCCTGAAAAATTAGAAAATTTGGAAAACTCTTTTCCAATTTTTCATTTTGGAAAAATATCAAACATGAACACATTTTCTAATTTTCTATTTTCGGGGAAAAAATTTGGAAATTTTTTCTGGAAAACAAGCTTATTTTTCACAACTAAACCAGGCCTAAGTGTTAATTATTTTGTGCCTTCAGTTTTGCTTTCATATGAGTTGTAACTATATTACCCTATATTTTCAAAAACAAATTGACTATTTTTATCGTAAAACAAAGATTAGAAAGCGCCAGCACATCGCGCGGGGCTAAAAGCTAGTTAAATTAAAACAATTGTTCCTAAAATAAATTTCCTCAATCGGTCTTATTATACCCGTTTCCACATGCAGTAAATATATACTAGCTGTTTATTTGGTACGGGTAGTCAAATGACCATAGGGAGTGTTTTCACTATGGGATGCCAATATGTACTATGTTTGTCTTCTTCACTCTCTTCTTCCCTCTCTCTCCTTCAACCTCTCACGCCCCTCTCTCTCTCTGCTCATCTCCCTCTTTCCTCTCTAACCCTTACCCACTCTAACTCTCTTCTTCCTTTCTCCATCAACATCTCATGCCCCTCTTCTCTCAAAAACGGTAGAAAGGTTTGTGACTCCGCGATGTGATTTGGTCCGTCTGTCTGAATCTATGAAGTACCGACACTCTCCCGGAATCCACGAGTCGGCTTTGACACAAGTCTGACACGCGACACGCTCCGACACGTTGGGACACGCTGGAACATATTTGGACACGCTGCCGGCACACAGGGACACGCAGGCCGACACGCAGGGACACGTTCCCGACAAGCTGGGACACGTAAAAAGGACACTTTTTTTATTTTTTTTTATTTTTTTTTTCTTATGCGATTATGATTCTGCCTTATTTATGATTTTTAATGTTAAAGTGTGTTTGAATTTTGTTTTATATGGTCAATTTTCTTAATTTCATGTTAAGAATGCTCTAATAATGTATTTTATGAAAAAAAATCTATTTTATTTCATTAATATATATATTTAAATATATATTATATATTTTAACATATATTATATATTATATGTATCCTAGCATGTCGTATCCTAGTTTTTGAAAAAAGCACGTGTCGCGTGTCGTGTCGAAACACGTATTACGTGTCGAGTCCGTGCTTCATAGGTCTGAATCGACTTTGGAATTCACCAAATTGTTCTTCAACCCTCACGCAACTTTCCTCGTCCTTCTTCATCTTTGTAAGGACAAATTTCCAATCGAGTCATTTGTAGTATTCTACATTCCGTTGGACAAAACTCTTTTGGGTCATTTCTAATCAAGCTTCATACAACCTTAGAGAATCGGGCATTCAAAGTTCACGCTACATCAATATGCATTTCAATTCCATTCTCCTAAAAAGGTATATGACCAAAACCATTTTTATGTGTTGGAGTAATTTTAATTTTCCTAAAATGTTTATGAAAATTTTTTTTGGAATTAATTTTAAATCTTTTTTATAGAAAAAGAATTCTCGTTCGAAGTTTTTCCAGGTCGTTCGAACGACCTGGATCTAACGATCCAAGCCCAGCCTGCACGGGTATCTCGTTAGAAGTTCATTAGAAATGTCGTTCGAACGAGGTTTCCAACGACTTATCTAACAATTGTTCTAGACTATCGTTAGATATCTCGTTCGAACCAAGGTCATTCGAACAACCTCGTTCGAACGAGATTCGTCAATTTTGAAAAAAAAATTCAACTTCTTTCCTGCAGTTATTTTATTAACTGCCTTTGTCCACTACTTTTCCAGTTTTTCATATCATGGACGAAAATTAGTTTTTTTATCAAAAATTTCACATCTTCCTTTTTGATGAAAAATCCTTCTCCAACCCAATTTAACTTTTGAACCAAAATCCCAACCTGAAATTCAACAAGCTCACTTGCGGTGGATTTCTGCGTTCAAGCTTATTGGAGACGGTAGTGTGGGCTTCGGTGGATACCGCGACACGAGCAGTGTCGAGCAACGCGTTGGAGCTTCGCGTACTACAAATTCAGAGGTAGAGGACAGCATCAGCATGTCTTGTTGAGTCAAAGTCTGTAAGTCTTTTGAGTCCTTTGTAAAACCTATTTGTAGTGGATATGTCTAGGCCCAGCCGTCCGAGGTTTTTCCCATTTGGGTTTTCCTCGTACAACGGTGCGTTGTGGTTGTGATTTTCGCACTTTACTTTATTAAATCACCTAAATGTATGTGTAGGATAAAAAGGATAAAATTGGCAAATTTTATATCTCTTAATCAAGTTAACAATCCTATCACTTCATTGTTAATTGTTCATGCTAACCTTCAAATTTGCAAAGGAAATTAAAATTAGAATATATCTCTACTTGGCAAATTTTTTATAGTGTAGTGTGTGTATTCTACGAAATAACCTCGCTTCATATAACCTTACAACTTCAAATTGGTATCAGAGCTAGTCTCTAAAAGTTATTTAAATGAATCCTGGAGGTTATATTGAAAAAATTTCGTCGAATAGACCACCTATGTTTGATAGAACTAATTACACCTATTGGAAAGCACGTATGAAATCTGCCCTTAAATCATGATGAACGTGTTTGGGTTGCTGTTGAAAAAGGATGGTTCCTTCCTACTATGATCCTTGATGATGAAATTGTTTTAAAACCTGTAGAGAATTGGAGTGAGGATGAATTGAAATTATGTAACTTTAACACTAAAGGTTTAAATGCATTATTTAGTGTCGTAACTCCCGAGGAGTTTCGTCGTATCATGACTTGTGAAACTTCTAAGGATGCTTGGAACATTCTACAAGTTACTCATGAGGGAACAAGTGCAGTTAAAGAATCTAAGCTTCAAAACCTAACCACTAAATTTGAAACCATCACCATGAAAGAAACTGAAACTTTTGATGAGTTTTATGCTCGTATATCTGATATTGTTAATTCTTAATTTAACTTAGGTGATAAAATCCCTGAAGATCGTGTTGTTAAGAAAATACTTAGATGCCTTCCTAAGTGGTTCATTCCAAAAGTCACAGTTCTTAATTCCTTAGGAAATCTAAATACTTTAAAACTTGAAGAGCTTGTTGGTGATCTTCAAACATATGAATTAGATATGTTTCCTAAAGATAACAAAACCAAAGATAAGGGAGTAGCCTTAAAAGCTAAGAAAGAAGAATTGTCTGAATCCAAAGAGCCCGACATGGACCCTGATGATATACCCTTATTTGCTAAAAAATTTAAAAAAATTCTCAAGTTTAAAAAGCAAAATTCTAAGTTTGAAAAACCTAAATTTGAGAAAAACAAAAACAAGGCAAGTAGGAGTTTTAATAATCAGGAACAAAAGAAGTTTAAAAATGACAATTTTAAAAGGCATCGATTAAACTACCTATCATAGTCCTAAAGAGAGTGTGCTCTACATCCTTTCCTTCAGTGTCCTTACTAAGTTGATGAACTCATTGGAGTACGTGCATGCTTAGCGGATTCTAGTTTAAATTTCTTCACAAGGTCTTTAGCATACTTAGTTTGAGACAAAAATATCCCACTATCTAGTTGTCAAACTTGAAGACCTAGGAAGAAGGTAAGTTCACCGACCATACTCATCTCAAATTCATCTTGCATTTCTTTTGAAAAAATTTGAGTATGTTTATCACACGTAGAGCCAAACACTATGTCGTCGACATACACTTGTGCAACTAAAATAGCTTTCTCATCACGACGGACAAATAATGTCATGTCTACTCCCACTCTCAAAAAGCCACGAGAAAGGAGATAAGAAGTGAGCATTTCATACCAAGCACGGAGTGCTTGTTTCAAGACATATAGTGCTTTCTTTAGAAAGAAGACATGATTAGGATGCTTCGGGTCCTCAAACCCTTTAGGTTGTTTAACATAGACTTCTTCTTGAAGAATACCATTTAAAAATGCACTTTTGACATCCATTTGATACAATTTAAATTTAAGGTGACATGCTATGGCTAGTGAAAGGCGAACCGATTCTAACCTAGCAACTGGAGCAAAAGTTTCTTCAAAGTCAACACCTTCTATTTGGGTGTATCCTTGCGCAACCAACCTAGCTTTGTTACGAACAATGACGCCATTTTCATCCATTTTATTTTTAAAAATTCACTTGGTACCAAAGACGTTAGTATTAGAAGGCCTAGGGACTAATTCCCAAACATCATTTTTCTTAAATTGAAACAATTCTTCTTGCATGGCATTAATCCAATGTTCATCTTTTAACGCTTCTTTAAAGTTTTTAGGTTCAATTTTAGAAGTATAGCACAAATAGGTAACTTCATTTTCTAATTGAGCCCTAGTCTTGACACTACCTCGGAATCTCCGATAATTTTTGAAGGATCATGACTTTTACGAACCCGAGGAGAAGGCAGTGTACGACTCAATATTTTCTACACCGGGAACAACATCACACTCACATGACAAATCTTCCTCATTTTCAATAGATGTGGCTGGAGCATCATCTTTTATTACAACATTTATTGATTCCATGACTTTTGAACTACTTAAGTTGAAAACTCTAAAAGCTCTACTGTTTTGAGAATATCCTAGGAAACTACCTTCATCACTCCTCGAGTCAAATTTACCTAGGAGTTCTCTATCTCGAAGGATATAACAAGGACTACCAAAAACTCTCAAATAAGCCAAATTAGGTTTCTTGCCAGTCCACAATTCATAAGGCGTTTGTTAGTATTAGGACGCCGATAAACCCTATTTACGGTGTGGCATGCGGTGTTAGCCGCTTCTGCCCAAAACCTACGAGGCACATTCCTTCCTAGGAGCATAGATCTAGTCATTTCTTGGATCGTTCGATTTTTTCTTTCAACTATACCATTTTGTTGTGGTGTTCGAACGGCCGAGAATTCATGTTTAATTCATATTTCATCACAAAAGGCATTTACACTAGATTCCTTGAATTCGGTTCCATTATCACTCCTAAACGGTTTATGGCAACACCGTGTTGATTTTAAAGGACTCTACATTTAACAGTGAGAAAGTCAATAGTCTCAGATTTTTCTCTTAGAAAGCCTACTATGGAGTATCTTGAAAAATCATCCACCATCACTAAAATATATCTCTTTCCTCCTATGCTCTCGGTACGAGTGGGAGCCATAAGGTCCATGTGTATCAATTCTAAGACACGAGAGGTAGTTATTGAGTTCAACTTTTTGTGACGATTCTTAATTTGTTTTCCTAATTGACAAGGCCCGCAAATAGTGGAGGTCGGTTTTCCTAGAGATGGTAGACCACGAACTAGCTCTTTTCTTACTAAACGATCACGATCTCTAAAGTTAACATGACCTAATCGTTGATGCCAAAGATCGGCAGACGAGGCTTTTGCACTATTGCAAACTAAAGAAGACTTAGGAACTATTCCGTAGCAATTGTCACTAGTTCTCACACCTTGTAAAATAGACTCTCTCGATTTATCATATACGGTGCACTCCGATTGACTAAACTTAACATCAAGATTCTCATCACATAACTGGCTAATACTTATCAAATTTGCCTTGAGACCATCAACATAAAGGACGTTTTCAAGTTTAGGAATTCCGGAAATTTCAATAGACCCTCTACCCATAATTCGAGATTTGCTTCCATCCCCAAATGTGAAATGTGACCTTACCATCTTTATAGTTATCAAGAGTGAAAGTTATTTTAGTTGCACAAGTGTATGTCGACGACATATTGTTTGGCTCTACGTGTGATAAACATACTCAAATTTTTTCAAAAGAAATGCAAGATGAATTTGAGATGAGTATGGTCGGTGAACTTACCTTCTTCCTAGGTTTTCAAGTTCGTCAAATTGATAGTGGGATATTTTTGTCTCAAACTAAGTATGCTAAAGATCTTGTGAAGAAATTTAAACTAGAATCCGCTAAGCATGCACGTACTCCAATGAGTTCATCGATTAAACTTAGTAAGGACACCGAAGGAAAGGATGTAGAGCACACTCTCTTTAGGAGTATGATAGGTAGTCTACTTTACCTAACTGCTAATCGTCCGGATATTTCTTTTAGTGTAGGAGTTTGTGCCCTCTATCAAGCCGCCCCAAAAGAGTCTCATTTACTTGCCATTAAACGTATTATCAAATATGTTAGTGGGACCCTGTCTTTTGTGATTTGGTATTCCTTCGACACAAATGATTGTCTATCGACATATTCGGATGCCGATTGGGCAGGAGATGTTGATGGATGCAAAAGTACATCTGGTGGCTGTTTCTACTTTGGAAGTGCACTTGTCTCATGGATGAGCAAGAAATAAAATTCTATTTCTTTGTCCACGGCGGAGGCCGAATACATAGCCGCCGGGAGTTATTGCACTCAACTCATTTGGATGAAACAAATGTTGGAAGATTACGGTATTTCTCAAGGCATTATGACTATCTATTGCGATAATACAAGTGCAATACATATTTCACGCAATCCCGTTCAACATTCTAGAACCAAGCATATTAGGATCCGTGAACATTTTATTCGTGAATTGGTTGAAGAGAAAATTGTTTCCTTAAGCTTTGTAAGCACCGATCAACAATTGGCCGATATCTTTAACAAACCTCTAGATGCCCTTAGATTTGAAAACCTTAGGAAATCGATTGGGGTTTGCTCCATTGATTGAGATCGGAGTCGTCTATCTAGTTTAGGTTATGTTTATTGTTTATCTTTTTACCTATGAACTAGATTATTTTTGTCAATATTTTATTCAAAATTTCAAAAATATTTTTATCTTCTTTTCAAGGAAAACGGGAAAGGTTAGAAAAGTTTTCACAAATTTTTGTCCATATGGTTTTGTGTTCGATGTGTTCGGATCACTATTCCGTTTCGTGTCCACGTGGCTTTCGATGAGTAGTTATTCCGGACTTCGTTTCACTTGTACACAATAATGCTCTTTTATGATATGTATTTCTATGATTGCCTCATATATTTGCCTTCTTGCACACACTTTTCACGAAATATTGAGGATATCTTCTTCGCATTGCACTCATGTGGTGAGATTTGATGTTGTCTTTTCAATCTTAGTCACCTCTTTTATAAGCAATCGAAATTGTGCATGATCATCCATTGCCCAGATTTTAAAAATGTAATAATATTCATCTGGTTGTTTGTTGTTTCTTCTAGCAATAGACTCGGGCTGCGAAAAATAAAAAGGTTTTGCGTGAATAGCCTCCATTTGCATTATAAAATAAGAGCCTAAAATTGAAGCAATGAAAAATTATATATATATATAATGCCAAGGCCAAAATTATTTAGCTTGATTGATTCTTCAAAAGAAAAGTCTCAATCTAAAGTTGCTAATGGGAGATATAAGTTGAAGATCAATGGGCATGCACATTTATTCGATACATTGCTTTCTAATTGTGACAACATTCGCGAGAGAATCATCAATCTTGTATGCGTGTTGCTTTAGTGATTGAGTGTCCAATGGTATTTCCTTATTGACACAAGGCTGATGTGAGTGCATATTGCGTCTATATATTGTTTGGCATTCCGCACTTGTGCGTTGTCTTAGGTAAAATCTCTCAATCGTATTGTTCACACCCCTACATCTTTGCTCCCACTGTTTGGATATGTCATCACAACCTAGGACAGTTAAAAACTTTCATTTTGGCAATTTTTTGGCTTTCCCTACTCCTTCATATATGTTATTTTCATTTTAAATATTTTTTCTTATGTTTAACCTGTTTGAAGTTCGTCAGAAAAACTCGTTCAAACGAGTTTTTGAACGAAATTTCCAAATTCTAGACTGGCATATCGTTCGAATTGTTGTTCGAACGAAATATGTCGTTCGAACGAACTTATAACGAAGTTTCAAACGAGGTTCATTACATCGCATATCGTTCAAAAGTTGTTCGAACGAAGTCGTTCAAACGACATTTCTCGTTCGAACGAGCTGGGTTTATTTGGGCGGTTTCCTCTTTTCCAATTTCTGCCGCTTCATTTTTTTCTTAGTTTCTCTCTCTCTCTCCTCATTTTCCCCACGATTTCCCCAAATCTCTCCTTCTCTCTTTCACCCATTTCCCACTAACCCTTTTCTTCTCTACACCCATTAACCCTCTTCCCCACTAAACCCATTACCCTTTTTCCCTAAGATTCTTCCCCTCACCTCCATTCACCCTATTTCTTCCTCACACTACCCTCATTTCCCCTCCATTCATCACTTTCAGCAAGGGTTCCGAGTTCGAGTTATCCCTCTTCTCTCTTCTACGTATCCTCTCTCTCTCTTCCTTTCTTTATATGTATATGTATATATATCTTATATATCTATGTTATATTGGGTATGTTTTCAATTTAACCATTGGGTATGTTTTCAATTTAACCCTTCTTTGTCACCCTATGTCATATATATCTATATATTTATGTGATATTAGGTATGTTTTCAATTTAACCATTGGGTATGTTTTCAATTTAACCCTTCTTTGTTACCCAATGTCATATATATATATATATATATATATATATATATATATATATATATATATATATATATATTGCTTTGGGGCTATATATTATATCATATTTTTTTTGTTGCTTCTCATTAAGTTGAGCTCCCTGAAATTATCATTTTTTTAGATAAAAAAAAAATTTCAGCTAATTTCATGGAACTTCACTTAATTATTTCATTTTTTTTATTCCCAATTTTTTTTTATCACTGATGGAGGATGGGAATTGTTGTTGTTTTGGTTTGTTAATGTTGTTTGGCAGTTTGGATGGATTTTGTTTGGGTAGGTCCTAGTTTAGCCCTCTGGAATGGCTCCTCGTAGTCGTCGCACCCGTCGCATAAGCGACTCTCCCGAGGAACGCTCTTCTTCCTCATCTTCATCCTCATCCGATGAGGACACCAGTGTTAAGCGTCCATTCCTGATCTTACACTGCGTTGGAGGACTCTCACCAGTCATACCCAATACCATACCCAGGGATTTTCCACTAGGTCCATTGTTAGAGAAAAACTTGTCCAACTCTCATCTCTAGCAGGCACCTCAGTCCACTCTTGGATATCTGACTTAGGATGGGACCCTTTGTTCAACCTCACTGACACAATTTATCCCGACCTTATTCGAGAATTTTATTTTTGGATGTCTGTCCGTGAGGATCATATTTTCTCTCGAGTGCGAGGTAGGGAAGTCATTGTCAGTCCGGATTCCATAGCTCGTCTCGTCTCTTTACCCCGAGTCACAAATACATCTTACCCTTGGGCTCCAAATTCTCGTCCTGACTCCAGTCTGATTATGAGCACTGTGTAGGATTATCCAATCCGGAACTGTTACCATTTTCCATAAAAATTTACATCCGGATTTTATGGTCCTAAATTGGATTGTGTGTGCTTGCCTCATTCCTCGTGCAAACTCCACTCAAATTACTAAGATCCATTAGCGTTAGGGCTGCCATCGACCTACCCACCTTCATTTATCTAGTAATTAAGTCTGTTAGAATCAACCCATCCGGTCCCGCTAGGCAAGCACTCCCTTTTGTAGTTATTATCACCCGCCATTGTCTTGTTGTCGACTGCCCTCGTCTTCCCACCGATGTCCCTGTGACCCGCTACCAAACCATTGATATGTCCTCTGTTGGTAGGTCTCGTGGTCACTTACCCCCCGATACTCCACAACTCTCTACCTCTCAATCCGCATCCTCACAATCCGCTACCTCCACTCCTGCTCCTACTAGACCACCACCCTCTCGTGCTAACCCTAGGCCGTCATCTTCTCATGCTCCCACACCCCTTTACTCGGAGGATCTTAGGTTTGTGCGTACACAGGTGGAGCAAATTCAGGAAGACAGGCGCCGGGACAGGGCTATTCTGCAGGAGCTACTGATTAATATGCAGCAAGATAAGGAGGCTCAGGCTCGTCGCGAGGAGGCTCAAGCACGTCGGGATGAAACTCAAGCTCGTCGTGATTCTATGCTTCTTGAGCACCTTGAGGCGATTCGTCGCATGGAGATGCGCCGTGGAGCTGGCTCATCCGGTACCAGGTCCTATCCAGATGATTCACCCAATGATGCTCCAGCACCTTGATTTCCTTTATATTTTCAGTTTATTTCATCTTTTGTACTTGTGAGGGCGAGAGGAACACTTTTATTTATATTTTCTCACTTGTACATGTTTATATCGTTTGATTGGGTTCTCTTTATTGATGTATGGATATTTGGTCTTTCCCCTCTATGGTTAATGATATATCTCTCGTGTTTATTCAATTGATGCATTTATGGATCTTGGATTGTGTTGCATATTTTGCTATTGTTTTTATTCCTCGTCTCCTCTTCTCTAACCATGCAGGCTAATTCTATCCCTTTGTCTTTTCCGGACAAAAAGGGGGAGAAACATTGATAGGGGAGTTCTTATTTAGAGTTTTTTTATTTAGGGGGAATTTTGTCATACTCAAGATCATAATGTCATACTCATGTGTAGTTAACTTGTTTTAATAATTTCCATAATTCATGTGTAGTTAACCTGTTTTAATAATTTCCATAATTCTCATTATAAGTTAACACTCACCTGATTTATATTCTCTATTTCCCTATGTGTTTTATGTATTTGTTGTTTCATGTGTAGGATATATCGCCTACCGATGTTTAAAAAGGCGTTTGAGGCTTACGCCTCGAGGCGAGGTGGGCAAAAAATGCCTTGAGGCTTCAAGGTTGAATTTGAGGCTTACGCCTCAATTCGCCTCGAGGCTTACTCCTCGGTGCGCCTCACGCCTCGCGCCTTTTTGCTGAGGCGCGAAAAAAAAAAAAACTCTTTGTTCTTTTTTTTGTTTTAAAACTGCACTTTAACTTGTACTATTTACTATTGTAACTTGAGAGAAATTTTTAAAAAACAACCACTATGTTAATGAAACTTAAAAAACTGATTTTGTCAATTTGATTTTGTTTGA
The DNA here is from genome assembly GCA_949130495.1 of Sambucus nigra. Lineage (NCBI taxonomy): Eukaryota > Viridiplantae > Streptophyta > Magnoliopsida > Dipsacales > Adoxaceae > Sambucus > Sambucus nigra. Next base: position 686,137,022 of record OX422210.1, read on the forward strand.
AATAAATGTACTAAATTAAATTAAATTCAATATGACTTTTTTTTAAAAGTTTTATGTTTCTTGGTTTTCAACTTAGATTAATATGTTATCTTTAACTAAACTGAATATATATTAAGAAACTAATATATTTTAAAGGTTGCTGTTTTTTTAATAAACTTAGGTTGATATGTTTTATTATTTTTTTAATAAAATTACTGTTTTTTTAATCTTAGCTTGAAAATCAATGTTTTCTTAATAAATTTGCTTGTTAAGTTGCATAGATTAATTTACTGTCATATTACAAAATAACCAATAGGTGAATGAAGCTAAAAAAATGATTTTGCCAATATGATTTTGCATTGATTAATTTATTGTCATATTGTAAAATAACCAATATGTTAAAATTGATTTTCTCAAATTACTTTTTTTTTTTAAGTTATCTCGGGGGAACAAAAAAATGCCAAACTATGTGAGAAAGTCCTCAAAGATGTTTTTTTTTTGTAGTTTTATTTTATATTTCTATGTTATTTTATTGTTATGGTTTTATTAGTATTTTTTTTAATATTATTTTTCTTTTTTTTTCTTTTCGGTGAGGCTTACGCCTCGACGCGACTAAAACGCCTAGCCTCGCCTTTCACCTTTTCAAACATTGTCGCCTACTTTTCTGCAACACACCGTCAGTCGAGTTATTTAGTCTGTCATTTTTTGGGGGGGTTTGGGACGGGCTTTAAAATCGGCTTGACGGCTGGCTTAGCAAATTCAGTCTTTTTATTCATATTTTTTAATTTTTGTTTTGTCCCGGAATAGCCAAAGGGGGAGATTTGTAAGGACAAATTTCCAATCGAGTCATTTGTAGTAGTAGCTACATTCCGTTGGACAAAACTCTTTTGGATCATTTCTAGTCAAGCTTCATACAACCTTAGAGAATCGGGCATTCAAAGTTCACGCTACATCAATATGCATTTCAATTCCATTCTCCTAAAAAGGTATATAACCAAAACCATTTTTATGTGTTGGAGTAATTTTAATTTTCCTAAAATGTTTGTGAAAAAAAAAATTTGAATTAATTTTAAATCTTTTTTATAGAAAAAGAATTCTCGTTCGAAGTTTTTCCAAGTCGTTCAAACGACTTGGATCTACAACCCAAGCCCAGCCTGCATTGGTATCTCGTTAGAAGTTCATTAGAAATATCGTTCGAGCGAACTCTTTCAAATGAGGTTTCTAACGACTTATCTAACAGTTGTTTTGGACTATCGTTAGATATCTCGTTCGAACCAAGATAGTTCGAACGACCTCGTTCAAACGAGATTCGTCAATTTTGAAAAAAAAAATAAACTTCTTTCCTACAGTTATTTTAATAACTGCCCTTGTCCACTACTTTTCCAGTTTTTCATATCATGGACGAAAATTAGTTTTTTTATAGGGACAAGGAAGTTACACATTCTTGAGAGCAAAAATTTCATATCCTCCTTTTTGATGAAAAATCCTTCTCCAACCCAATTTAACTTTTGAACCAAAACCCCATACCATCAACCTGAAATTCAACAAGTTCACTTGCGGTGGATTTCTGCGTTTAAGCTTATTGGAGACGGTAGTTTGGGCTTCGATGGAGATCGCGACACGAGCAGTGTCTAGCAACGCGTTGAAGCTTCGCGTACTACAAATTCGGAGGTAGAGGACGGCATCAACATGTCTTATTGAGTCAAAATCTGTAAGTCTTTTGAGTCCTTTGTAAAACCTATTTGTAGTGGATTTGTCTAGGCCCAGCCGTCCGAGATTTTTCCCATTTGGGTTTTCCTCGTACATCGGAGCGTTGTGGTCGTGATTTTCGCACTTTATTTTATTAAATCACCTAGATGTATGTGTAGGATAAAAAGGATAAAATTGGCTAATTTTATATCTCTTAATCAAGTTAACAATCCCATCACTTTAATTGTTAATTGTTCATGCTAATCTTCAAATTTGCAAAGGAAATTAAAATTAGAATATTTCTCTACTTGGCAAATTTTTTATAGTGTAGTGTGCGTATTCTACAAAATAACCTCAGTTCATATAACCTTACAACTTCAATCTTCTTCCCTCGCGCACAACTCTCCTCCTCCTCCTTCCTCTCTAGTCCTAACTCTAGCAGTTGTTTCCACCACGAATTCAGTGGTGTAATCTAGTAAATATTCACAACATGTTGGAATAGGTAGCAAATATTTACTTCATGAATACTAAATGGATCTATTGGAGAAATAAAGAACATAGGACCGACTTGACAACATACTTAGCAAAAGAGGAATTATTTGTCATTTTTCCTATATTTTATATTCCATTACTCCCTCCGTCCCAAATTAATAGTGCTGCTTCGTTATTTTGGACGTAATCAACGGACCAAAATCTACAATAGTGAACAAGGCTTGATCTTGGCCATTGATTGAGTGAAACGTTAAAAATCGTCATTTTCAAACCGTGACTATTAATTTGGGACCGAGGTAGTAATATGATATTATCACAATTATGATATAACAGTAGGAAAGCTGCATTGCTCATATGACCATCATATTAAATCATTAATCAAAACTAACACTAAAAAATTGGATCATAACCTTAGCTTTCTCCTTGGAAGCGTTGTTTGTAGCAATCAAAACCTGAACAAACAAAAACAAAACCAGAAACAGATCAATCAATCACCAATAAACAACTCAAAGCTCAATACATTTTAAGAGGAGATATTATATACTTGTTTAACGGCTAATAGCTCCCCGGAATCCAGATTCATGCCCATATAAACCTGACCAAAGGCGCCACACCCGATCAGTTCACCTCTTCTCCACCTGATCGCCGGCGCCGGCGAAGGCGAATTATCTTTGGCGGCGAGTGGCAATCTGGTAAATACTCTGGATTTTCGTATGCAAGAATTGATCTTGTCCGCTAGGGTTCCGGCTGTGCCCTCGTCTCCACCGCCGAACACGAGTGATCGACGAACTGATCCGAATATATCTTGCATTTTTGGTAGTTTTGAAGTTAACAGTTTTAGGGTTTTATGAGATTAGATGTTATCTTTGTGAGATTCAACTGGTTTCGAAGTTTATATACATGTATAGACTGATGCACATTACATTAGTGAGAACATGGAGTGCGAACATGGATGATACATAGGGAGAGAGAGAGGAGGGAAAAGGTATGAAAATTAGTTTCAAAACTAATGCAAAATTAAGATCCATTAGTTATTAAAAGGATAATTCAAGGTACTTCTATTTATTGGGTCAAATATGTATCAAATTCTATTGATTTTTTTTCAATGCACCAAGTTCTTTTTTATTATAGACAAATATACCCTCACACATACCAATTTTAAACTCACTTACTCGTTCTCTCTAAAAATAAATACATAATCTCACGTTTTTTTTCTCTCTAATAGTTCACCTCTACCTCCACCCCCAACCCCACTCCACGCACCTCACCCCACCGGAAAATCTGGCCGGAATTTTCACCGGAGTGTATCTCTCTCCTCATTTATCTCTCTCCTCATTTATCTCTCTCTTCATTTTTTCTAGTCCGCGTCAGCGACACCATTGCCCGAGCTGGAGAAGAAGAGTTTTCGCCCGAAAAAATTGAGGTTTTACAGAAACAGTAAATTTATCTGTTTCGATTTTTTTGTCAAAAAATATCGAATATGGGCATTGTTTGATAGATCTTGACGAGTAGATTCCAAATATATAAATTTTTTGAATTTTTGATTTGTAAATTTGAAGTTATGGGTTTTTTAAGATTTGGTGTATTTGTCATTTTAATATGTTGAGTTGACAAAATAGGACATTTGACACCATTAACTCAGTCAAAGAATCTCTTGCCTCATTAACTAAGTGAATGGGACTTGAAAATAATTCCCCTTATTAAAAACTAAAAACCAATATGTTAGTCCCCTTTATTTGTTTCAATAATTAATAATGATACTGAGTCTCAAAAATATTTCTTAGTGATGTACATTAAACTGGAATAATGATAGAGTATAATACTTTATTATTACTTAACTCAACTCAACAAATGGTTTTTTTCAATTATTTGGGATCGACTAAATGATTCATATTTTTTTCATTCCATTTTGTTGAGTGCAATCCTACAACGCATTATTATTATGTCGCTTTATTTGGTACTCATAACATTAATCTATTTGTTTAGCTTAGAGTTTGGTACTCGCATTTATTCATAACATAAAATTGGCCAATTTTTGAATGACAATAGACATCATGAAGGCTAAAAAAATTCTTTATTAATGTATCTCGTTTTTACATAATATATTCTGACCTTGTTTCGATATAAGATTTTCAAACCCAAATATTATGGTAAATTATAGAGTATAACTTTTGCAAATACTTACTTTTTCATAAATTTATTGATATAATGTATAAATATCACAAACTTTATTAATGTATAGCTCATTTTTATATAAAATTATAAACAAAAATCAAAATATTGATGAATATTAATATCACACCTTTTATGCTAAAACTATATCAATAAACTTATATAATAAAGGGAATTATAATTCATGTTTTTTTTAGATTTTTGTTTTTTGTTTTTTTGTACAAGTTGAGCAATTTTTGAATATGCTCGTTAGTTGTGAGTCTTAGTATTACTTTTGATTTCTTAAATTGGGTTAATTACACTTTGGCCTCCTCCTCAATGTTGTCTTTATACTCAATTCACCACTCTAATTTTAAGTTTCCAGACTTAAACCCTTAAATAATTTGAGAAATTAATTAGGAAAATTAAAGGTAAAACGTGTTTGTGCTTAGATTAAATTATGTGGGTAAGTAATTTAATGGACAGCTGTAATACCACGTAATTATAAGCGGGATTTATAATCAATTAATTAAAATTTAATAAAAAAATTTGAGAGATCTGGATTAATTATATAATTTATCTTGTGAATTTAAAATCATTCATAAGAATTTAAAGTTGAAAATTTTTGAAATGGCATTTTTGAGTTCATTTAGTAATTTGATATAATCTTGTGGGCTAAAGTTTAGTTATTATAATGAGTGGGTCTCAATTGGTAATTATTATAAGTCGGAAGGTGTTTGGGATGAATGGAAAATTTTGATTAAAGTCCGAAGATATATGGATGTTTATGTTATACTTGGGGGAATAAAATAATCTCACAACAAGAGGATTTACGTGGTTCAGCAATTGTCTATGTCCATGGGGGGTTTCTCTCTGTGTACTAATTATTTATAATTCGATAACAAAGAATTACATGCCTCGTGGTAAGGGTTCTATTTATAGTACTAAAAGTGGTAGAGTTATGTTTAAATTATTCCAGCTGTTGATTGACTCATTTGCTGACCTATTTTAATCTTCTCTGGGAACACGAATAACGAGACTGATCTCTCCACATTTATCCCATGTGATATTTAACCTTTACTTGAATAATACGTTTTATATTTTTGGGTTGGGCCTACTTGGGGAATTTAGACCATTATGGTTTGCACCCCATAATTACCCCTAAAACTCTTTGACAAAAATGGGTCGAAGAGTTTTGCATTCTTGCCTGTCCCAAATGATTTGTCTGTGACAAATTAGCGTTGGGTTTTTACGGGGGCATGCTTCGTAATTAGTCAGTCACGATGAGGGGTACACTGGTTCAGAGTTTAAAAATGAACCGCCAGTTGCACTGATGATCTTGGACTCTATTCCATATGTTTAGACTCTTAAGATTTTGCTTTCGTTTAATCAAAGAAACTTTGCACCGTACTCTGCATACTTCATTTCATTCAAAAAGAACATTTGGAGCCTCTGTCTTCACAATTTGCCTATAAGTTCTCTTTGTCTTTACGTTTTTTTTTTCGACTAACCTGAGCTTTGTAACTGATTCTGATCATTTTTATTTTCGCTGAGTAGTCATTTCTTACATTTATTCTTTTAACAATGGTTTATGTTATTAGTGAGAGGACCGTGGGAGAGTTTGTGAAAATATACTCAATTCCTTCTTGGGTAACAATTGAGTAAGCCCCGATCCCTAAAAATTACGCTGATGTTAAGGTTGGTTATTGGATTCATACCCTCTGAGTGGCTGAAGGGGGAATATTATTTCCCGTAAATCAGGTGTTCACTGAGTTTTTTGAGGTGGTTCCCGTCCAATGTGACCCAAACACACGGCGGATTGTCAAAGGAGTCTATAAAATCAACGAGTTGTATATGACCAAAATAAGAATTCCATATATCAGATACTATTATTCTTGGTCCCACGCAGCAAATAGAACTTTATATCTGGAGTAGAGGAAGGCTGATAGAGTATTAGTTGTCAAACTTTCGAATTCCAATAAAGGTTATTGGGATCAAGGTTTCAATGCCAGAAATTGGCAACACCCACCTCTTTCTAAGGGCGAGCAGTATCACGGGTTTTTGTGCCCGTAGAGGGGAAGTAATATAGGTCAGCTTTTATTTCTCTTACTCTGAGCGTTATTCGATTATACTGTTACTGATGAATTTTTCTTTTCTTTTATCTAGCTCGATTAAAGATGAAAGAGCGCCCTTTTCTTATCACTTCAATAAGGAGGAGCTTATCAAAGTCTTGAATTTAAGAAGGTCGTTGGTCATTGGTGGTGATCACCCAATGTCGGAATCATTTTTCTAGAGTGCAAGAACCCTACCAATAGTTTCACTACCTATCCAATAGATTCGATCCCATACGTGCCCTTTCTTTCGACCGGTGAGGAGCCTTCCAGTTCTTCCCCTTTTGAGTTGTTGAATGTCGATACCATTTTTTACGTGAGAACAAAACAATGGCCCCTAATAAAGGGATTATGCTGGTAAGGGATGATAATACGGTGCCCATTTCCCCCAAGGCTAATCCTCCCAAGCGGATTGAGCTTAAGGTCCTTTCTACCCCCGTATCTATGCCGGACTCCTCGGTCCGATAAAATAATAAGAACCATTCTTCTTCAACATCTACAATTGAGAAACCGAATAGGTTCGGTGTGTGATAATTGATTTAAATTAAATTCGCAAGTTTCCAAGAACCCTTATTTAATTAGCGTCTACTTTTAAACCAAATAAAATCAATCCTTAAATATGCATCTAAATCAACCCATCAAATATAAAGCCTGCGACACAAAGTTAAGGAAAAATCCCCAAAGGGCAAAACCTTTTATTTCTAAAAGTTTAAAGAATTTACAAGACCATTGACTTACATACAACCTGATAATCGCCCACAAGTGTAACGCACGGTGTCTTCGGTAAACCTTCAAAGCAACGGCTAGAAACAATGTGACACAGAAATACCCGCAGGTGTCGGTTCCTATGTCGGCGGCTGGAAGTTTCCCTTTCCAGGAGGGCAGCAATGAAGAAGAGAACGACTTCTCCACAAGGGTTGAACAAACTCAAAGTTGTGTTCTTGGGTTACCAAAAAGATTCACAAAGGATTTGTAAATTGTGTGAATAAAAAACCTAGAGTCTTGGGCTCAATAGGTGAAGACTTAGAGTATTTAGGACTCTGAAAATCGTCTTGAAAAGTCTTGGAAAATAACTTCCCGTAGTGGGTTTTAAATAAGAAAACTTTGAGCCTAAAAAATCTCTAACAGATCTGGCCGAATTTATCCCAGGCGGACCGGTCCGGCTTGGGGGCGGATCGGTCCGGTTGACCGGATCGGTTCTTTTATTCCAGGCTTCATCGGTTCGTTTGCGGTCCGGGGTATACTGGCCTTCAGCAAACGGATCGGTCCAGTTAGCCGGATCGGTTCTTTTATTGCAGGCGGACCGGTCCGGTCTGTCAGACTTTGATTCCTCTTATTCTTTTGATATTCGGATCCGTTGATGAATGTATGAATCTTGAATTTCTTCAACGGTGTAACGGCGTGCGACATAATAAATTGTTAATGGGCAAAAATTTCCTTACAAATATCCCCCTATGTCTATGCCGGTACATACATAAAAACAAAACATCCGAATTATCAAACAACTAAAAATGCCTATACAAATCTACCTTTCCATGAACCCAAAACTGGAAAGATACAATTGAATAAGACTACAGCGTTTGCTCTTCAATTCTTCAGGAATCTCAACACTTTTCTCATCAGGGTGTGCAATCCAATGATAATCCATGTAGTACCTACACACATGAGACAAAGCAAAATACCAAGTGACATATCGAGTTTGAAATGAGATAAACATATATACCAATTTATGAGCAAACTCAAACTTTCAAATCTCCCCCATAAAAAGATAATTTATTCTCCCCCTTTTTATGATGTCCCCAAATAGACAAATGAGAAGAATGAATCAAATAGGCAAAATCGGGGTGTCACGGTACACAAAACAGGGCATCAAATAATATGGTAAACGTGCTCTTGCAAGGAGTTGCCAAAAAAATCTTCACAAACTATTTTTTATTTTTCAAATTTTTCGTACAAAAAAAAGTAGATACCATTTGAAAAAAAATATGATACAAAAATCACACCATGGATTTAGACTCAAACAACCAAGTCATGGAAATGGAATGAATGGGTGTGAACACATTCGATAGGTAAATCAACTCAATCAATCATATGTGCACGATGCATATGTGTACCCCTAACGAATGAACATCAAAAGTATCCTTAGGTGTAAAAATCTGTTGAATTTAGATGACATCGTCTTATGCAAATCAACAAATCAAAGTCAAAAGATTTCCACACCAATAACGTCCAAAACTATATAGCGCATTTTCAAGAATTTCAAGGACGTGCAAACCCGTTTTAATTCTCCAACCAAACTCCCTCATATATATATTCTTTTAGAGGTAATCTAAATTCTCAAACTTTGGAGAATTGGTGCAAAAACCTAAATGGCCCCTTTTTGGCATGAATTTCTTTTTATTGCCTTTGAATTTTTTTCGGGCTCTTTTAACCTCTTTGGACCTCGGATATTAAAATTCCTCCATTTTTTAGGTCCTTTTTAACGGTGGCTTTTGCGCAAAGGATAGATAAATACCTTTCGCAGCCCCTCCCCGTTATCAAACAAATCACACAAACTCACAAAACGGTTTTTATATGCACAATTTCCTTATCAAAATTTATCGCGCTTGGTTCGTTTTAAAGACAGGATTGAAGTGAAAACACCCAACCAACATGTGATAAGACAAGCACAATAATCAAACAAATCCGTGCATGTGTGCAATAAAGGAAACATGAGTCAAACATGTAGGAAGTAACACTTAATTACATCTTAATGACTCCAAACATTATAAAGCACATGGATGAATTGACCTATTGTCTCAAAACACTATCAAATAGTCACATGAAAAAGGAATGATGTTGTGACTTGGTCATCCAAAGTGTTCATCCATAAACGGTGACAAAATACAAAAATCTTTTTGGATTTTTCAAAAAAATTATCAAAATAAAATCTTTTTGTATTTTTCAAAATTTTCAAAAAAAATAAAACATACAAAATGATACATACTAGCAATAGGCAAACAATGTCATCATGAAAATCACCCTATGCTAGTAAACAAGTCAAACCTCAATCATTAGGTGCAGAGGGGTTTTCCAAATGTGGTGACAGCTTATGAAAAACCTCCATCAATTCTTGTGAAGTTTTGACTAAAAACTTAACTTGCTCACGTAAATGTGTAAACTCTCTCATGTAGTCTCTGGGAGCATGTAAAGTATCATGTGTGGGTGCATGTGTGCCAGAAACACGTGTAGAAGCAAAACGTGACACATACCCCAACTTAAAGCAAAATTCCCTAAGGTGTCCTCTCCTCTTGCAATGGGAACAAACATAAATAGGCCTAGGAACACCTCTCTCAAAAACTCTAGGACGCACTTTCCTAATAGGAATGGGACGCCGAGGTGGGTTAGGGTGAGACTCACATGAATCAAACACTAAAGTGGGAACCGGCTCGGGTGCTAATTTGGAAGTAGAAGCACCGTCATGACTTATTCCTAACTTCTCACCTTTACCCTTAAGAACCACCTTTTCAACCTTCTTAGGTGCGTTCTCAAACTTGACTTTGACCACCCTGGCACGTTCGAGATCACTCTCGAGTTGGGATACACGTGTCGTCAGACTAGACAACGTGCTGGTCAAATCACACTTCTCCTTCCTCAAAACCTCCTTCTCTTTCTCCAAATCTAAAACCCGACGACCTAAATCCCTATTATACTTCTTTGTTTTCAAGGTCTCGGTGTACAAATCTCTAAAATCTTTTTGGATCTCACTTTCGTCTCCACTCTCCTCCTCGCTTTCTCCCTCACTCGAAGAACACAAATCACTATTATCGCTCTCGTGTGCACTCTTGTGAGACAAAGTGGGTGTGCTCACACGACTAGAAAAGGCAACAACCATCCCATGTCCCAAACCTTTATCAGACTTATCTCCTTTATCACCATCATCACCCTCACTATCACTAAGAGTGGCGGGCATAGCAGTCTCTTTCCCTTTTCTCCTTATCGTAGTAGGACACTCTCTAGCTATGTGCCCTTTCCCTTCACACTCAAAGCACCTGATCTCATCCTACTTGTCACTATCTTTGGCCTCCTCTTTCTTTTTATTTTTCTCAAAAAAATTCTTTTTATTGGAAGAATTATTTTTGTTCATGTTGAGAAATTTTTTAAAATTTTTCGCAAACAAGGCCATATCATTAAAATCAAAATCTCCCTCAGAATCGGACTCACAAACTTTTTCTTTCTTTTTCTTAAAATGAGTCTTTAAAGCAATGCCATTATCCTTAGCCTTAATGGTTTTGGGAAACATATCAATCTCATAGGTTTGAATATCTCCTACAAGTTCTTCCAACTTAAGTGATTTCAAATTTCCCAAAGAGTTCAAAACAGTGACTTTATGAATAAAGCGTTTTGGGAGAGATCTCAAAATCTTTTTAACGACACGCGTGTTATCAATCACCTCACCCAAATTAAAACATGCGTTAACAATGTCCGACAAACGTGCATAAAAATCATCAAAGCATTCGGACTCAGACATGGTGATAGTCTCAAATTGGGTGGCCAAATTTTGTAATTTTGACTCTTTAACCGTGTTCGTACCCTCATGTGTCAATTTCAAAACATCTTAAGCCTCTTTAGACGTGGTGCACGTCATAATTCGGCAAAACTCATCAGGAGAGACAGCTCCAGAAATAGCACTTAGACCACGGGAATTAAAATTGGACAATTTATAATCATCTTCAGTCCAGGCTGACACGGTTTTTAAAGTGGTGATGTTATTAACAGTGACCGTGGGAGGAGTCCAACCATTTTCGCAAAGCAACCAAACACGCTCGTCAATAGATTTTAAAATCGATTTCATACGAGCTTTCCAGTAGGCATAATTAGACCCATCAAAAATAGGCATCTGATTATATAAGTGCTCCATAAGAAAAAAATGCGAATTTTCACAAAACTGATTTTTCAAAAAAAATCAATATCACACAATTTTGCGGAAAATAGGAATACACAATAAATTAGCGCAACCTGTTCTGATACCAATTTGAGAAACCGAATAGGTTCAGTGTGTGATAATTGATTTAAATTAAATTCGCAAGTTTCCAAGAACCCTTATTTAATTAGCGTCTACTTTTAAACCAAATAAAATCAACCCTTAAACATGCATCTAAATCAACCCATCAAATATAAAGCATGCGACACAAAGTTAAGGAAAAATCCCCGAAGGGCAAAAACTTTTATTTCTAGAAGTTTAAAGAATTTACAAGACCATTGACTTACATACAACCTGATAATCGCCCACAAGTGTAACGCACGGTGTCTTCGGTAAACCTTCAAAGCAACGGCTAGAAACAGTGTGACACAGAAATACCCGCAGGTGTCGGTTCCTATGTCGGCGTCTGGAAGTTTCCCTTTCCAGGAGGGAAGCAATGAAGAAGAGAACGACTTCTCCACAAGGGTTGAACAAACTCAAAGTTGTGTTCTTGGGTTACCAAAAAGATTCACAAAGGATTTGTAAATTGTGTGAATCAAAAACCTAGAGTCTTGGGCTCAATAGGTGAAGACTTAGAGTATTTAGGACTCTGAAAATCGTCTTGAAAAGTCTTGGAAAACAACTTCCCGTAGTGGGTTTTAAATAAGAAAACTTTGAGCCTAAAAAATCTCTAACAGATCTGGCCGAATTTATCCCAGGCGGACCGGTCCGGCTTGGGGGCGGATCGGTCCGGTTGACCGGATCGATTCTTTTATTCCAGGCTTCATCGGTTCGCTTGCGGTCCGGGGTATACTGGCCTTCAGCAAACGGATCGGTCCGGTCTGAGGCGGACCGGTCCGATTAGCCGGATCGGTTCTTTTATTGCAGGCGGACCGGTCCGGTCTGTCAGACTTTGATTCCTCTTCTTCTTTTGATATTCGGATCCGTTGATGAATGTATGAATCTTGAGTTTCTTCAACGGTGTAACGGCGTGCGATAAAAATGTCCTTACAACAATATCTTCCAACAAGGGTGATGCCCACAACTCTAGGAGGGTTCACCAAGTGATGTCGATGGCAAAAAAACTCACTGACCTTTGGTCTATTGAAGGGTGGAGTGTTAGCGCTCGATCGCGATTAAGTTAACCGATTGATGCACAATAACTTTTTAAACATACTGCTCAGGCGTTGTCAGTGGTAAAATGAAATTTTATTTTACTCTGGCTGGGTTTTTGAATCTTTTAAAATTCTGACGTAATCTATATTCTTGTTTTTACAGTTTGTGGTCGAGTGTGATCGATTGAAGAAAGACCAAATGAAAGTTTAGCGGCTGCCAAAGATGCGGGTTATGGAAATGGCTATAACGAGGCCTTTGTCAAAGCCAAACCCCAGTTGACTTTTATCAAAAAGTCCAACTTCAAGAAAGGTTAGTATGTTGCCCTGATGAGGGTCAATGTCTCAGTTAAGTCTGATCTTTTTGGTGAGCACAATCCGAGTTCCCCATCAAGGGAAAATGAAGATGTTCGGATAGATGCTTCGGCCAAATAGTAATCCTCTAAGGTTTTTTGAGGGGAAAGTTCCAGAAACGTAAGAGCAGGGAAGGGAAAGGAATCCCAAAGCTAGTTAAGAATAGTTATCTTGTGTACCTTTGTATATCCTTTTGCTCTTATTTACAAGGGCCATATGCAATTTTGTTATAATAAAAGTTTTAGCTGGTGCTTTGGATTTGTCTTCCATTGTTGTTGAGTTACCTTCTTTTACTATTGTAGCGTAGCAACGTTTCTGGAGAATTCCTTTCTTTTGCTGGTAATCTAGATATCTGTCACACCCCTCCTAATTCTGGCTTCGGCCGCCACCAAAACTAAGTCGGGCGCGAGTAAATAAAATACCATTCTTAGCACGAGACATATATGAGACATATAAAATTAATCCACAAGATAACGATAATTAATTCTAAAAGATAAACCATCCAACTAAGCGATAAAATATCCATCTCCATGCTAAACTCAAAGTAATTCCAATTTATAATAATATGATATTGAATAATCTCCCACTGAATATAGTGAGATGACTAAACAAAACCTATACAACTTTGGTACCGAATGGCCCAATCACAACCATAAACTGAGTCTCAATACAAGTGCGAAGGAATAGAAAACTAAACTAAAGCAATACGCATAAGGTAGAGCAACTCCAACTGTACCTCCAAGCAATTCTCCAAATAATGCTATGCAGCCTCTCCAAATACTATTTCCTGAAAAGTTAGTCAACGCACGAGGTCAGAGCCCCGAGTATGAATACACACTACTCCCTTCAATTAGGATCCTTGAATCAAGACAATAGCATTATACGCAATAAATATCACAATAGAGTATTTTAAATTAAACGGGATAATTAAACGTGATAAATATAAATCACTAACTACCGACAGAAATTCCCTTTTTAAAAAGGAACACCAATAAGATTTAAAATTCCCGAGTCCCATGATGTTAACTTAAGTAAATTAACCAACTTTTAGTAATGTTCTCACTTTTTATTATGACGATCCTCTCGTCCCGGGTGGTATTTTCCACCAAAGTGTCGTACTTTCCCTTGCCAATCGTCCTCTGACCCGTTTAAAGTGTCGGGCCCGACACATGACAAGGTTCCACACACGACACGACATAAATCGTCCCGACACATTATGTCGCCATAAATTTTAATACCCGTTTTTATCTTAGGCATTAATTCTTAATTTCTCAATTTCACAATTTATAAATTACCCCCACCCTTTATCGACGTGAGATCCTTAAACTACCCCTTAGTACCATACCTAAGGGTCCCAAAGTTATCAATACGTCATACCCTATGTATATGATGAATTTCTAACATAAACTTCGACCTAGTCTCGTGCCTAGGCTAGCGTAACGATGATAAAGTATCCAAAAATCAGCCCACCCCCGACATCACAAAGTCATAACAATCTACCATCACTAGTCCCATACCCAAAAGGCGTAGGTCATTAAAGGGCCTACCCACTAATCCCTTACCTAGAAGGCATCCTAAATTATACGAAGAGCAAGAATACCCCACAACCCGTCGTCGCGATGGCAATTTAATAATACCAACAAGTCACATAAACAAACAATATAATCGTCGTATAAAACTACGCATGACAGTACAATTCAATTTAAGTCTTAATTTCACAAAAATCGATCTCACTTAATTATTTTAATAAAAACACTGAATTTTCATCATTTATATGACATAATCAAAATTTCATTATCTCAACGTAGCTTACAAGAGTTATACTCCCCCAAATTCATTTAATTCAAAACTAGGGCTTTTCTACACGCAACCTACACCAATAAATCCCAAAATTCACTCATGAATCCTACTTACCCAAGGGTTATGAATATTAATTATATTAAAGAATTTCATAAAAACAACCCCGAACTTTAGTGTTCTCTTTCTCTAATTAGATTGCTAATTGATTTTAAGAAAACATTGAATTAAGGTTTAAGCAACACTTAAAACGCATAATACTAAAGGAAAAAAATAGAGTATTCATGCCTAAGATTATTTGGATTAAAAATATGAATAGAAGGTTGAACCCCTCTTGAGAAAACACCAATTAAATCTTCAAAACTTGTGAAAAGTAGGGGCTAGGGATTGAAGATGAGAGAATTATGTTTTGGAAAAGCTTTCTGGAGAAAGTTTGAGAGAAAAGTGATTTTCAAAATCCTAGCTCCGTCTTAGTTTAGTATATAAAGGGTTTAAGAGTTAAAACCAGATTAGGAGTCTCCCATCCATCCACCACCTATGTCGTTTGAACAAGCACGCCTGTCGTGCGAACGACATGTGACGTCGTTCAAACGACCCCCCAAAATTCAAAATTAAAACTTTTTTAAAATCCCACTTAATTATTTGATAAAAAATCATTAGCTGAACAAATACGCACCTGCCAGTTTAAATATTTAAATAAAGACTTTATAATCTCATATAAAAGACTCGAATTAATTCCCGATTGAAAATTTTAATAAAACCAAGTTAAATACTTAAAGACCATTAAATCCATAAATTTTATTTTACTCCAAATAAATTAAAGTTAATTAAAACACGGGATGTTACATAGTTCCCCACTAGCAAAGAATTTCGTCCTCAAAATTATAAGAAGCATACACATCAACGCGTAAATCTCGCAAAAGAAAATAAGGCTCGCATATGCCTACCCGTAGAATGTTATAATTGGGCGCCCGTACACCCAATTTTATGCGCACCTACCCCATGAACAACAAAATAATATATATTGCTTATATACGCATAACTATGAAAATAACGGCATACCACACGCTCTCACAAATTCCCCCAATCGATCCTATATCCGAAAGTCATCAAAATGCTACGTCCTCAAGTTAAATCTCAGCACCAAAAGTTGATACATAAGATATCTAACATCTGCACTAAAATCTCCAAAATAATTATCGTCTCCATAATCCATTCTAAGGATCCTCACATCAAGCTTACTAATTCTAAACTCAATGCCTACAACGTCCTGAACTCGAAACTTCACATATCCAAGAAACACATATAACACGTATGCTAGACCCTCTACCTTAAGGAGTACGAATCAACAAAGGGAATCAAGATCGGCGACGAGCTGAAACTTTTTGTGCAGCTTTCTCTCGTCTTCAGCTACTATGCCCTTAAATTTCAGCCAATTCCAATGGTCTGATCGTCCGGAATGTTCTTCTTAGTGTTTGTATCTGATTATAACTCTTTTCTTAACCATACTCTTAATCCTTTATATATCAACAAATTTGTGACTTGGCTTTTCAAATCACTTTTTCTCAAACTTTTCAACCAGAAGACCTCTCCAAAATTACTCCCTTTTATCTACAAACCATAGCCCCAAACTTATTCAAGATTTCAACCTTAGATTAGAAGGCTTATTTGGTGTTTTCTCGAGTTTGGGCTAGAATGAGATTTGATTATTTTTGTGAGAAGAACGTGATGGTGCGATCAAATTTTGAGGCTAATTATGTGATGATTTTGAGGTACGGGACTTACACAATATGCTCTTAAATTCTCTCTCGAGTATTTCATTTTTATTTCTGTGTCAATTATACTCATGTTGAATTGTGATATTCATTGGAATCCTGAAAAAAAAATATTAGAATCTATTATTTGATTCATTGAGATATATTATATGTGATTTGAGCATAGTGTCATGAGATTTTAATATGGCACGGAGAATGGGCACCCGCCAAAAGTCCAAAATTCGAATATGCTTAAGAATGCATAGGCGTGGTGAGGTGAGGCTTGGTGACTCATTGATGTATTGTTAAGAAATTAATATTGATATAACGCTTGAGTATTGCATTTGATTTGTATTCGCGAATTCGTATTATTGCTTTTTATTCATCGTGCTAGTTATTTTTGAGCATCTATTCCTGTCATATTGTGTACTTCCCCGTACTTTCTTTTAGTGGCAGGTTAACGTGGGTTGGGACGCTATGGATTATTGTGAAGATTTTAGAGCATGGATTGGAAGATTTTTTTTTTGTATAAATCGGTGGTGTAATTATAGTTGGAGAATTGTGCATTTTGAGATAACCATTATTGTAATCATTATTGTGGAAATAGAAGAATTGTGGATTTGTTATTTTTAAATTGTGGAAAATAGATGCTCTATACTTATTGTGGATGGTATTAGTTTAATTTTTATCGTAGTAGCACGTCGCGTGTCTCTTTTCGAATGTGCGAGGTGTTACAATATCATTATTGGTTGGTGGGCTAGTGTTTAAGTTTGTTGTGATTTTATTTCTACTCAGAAGGCTCTTCAAAAGATGGCTGAGGCTTATAAAGATCACTCTGTCTTAGTGAACAAACTGAAGGGTGATGTGAAAGACCTTGGCGACATTGGAACCCTTATGTATGAGGAGATGAATTCCTTGGAAAGGTGGTTTGCTAAGACCAACGATGTTGGTACATTTTTACAAGCTGAAAATGATTCTCTCCGGAAGCAGCTCATTGAAGCCAAGGAAGACCTTAAGAGGGAAGGAATTGTGAATATGGGACTGAATCGTGATATAATCAAGGTTCGTTATCTTTTCAGAAAGGGTCCTCGTGTGGCATGGGTTATTGCCTATAATGAGGGTGGATGGACGCCCCTATTAAACTGGACGAGGCAAAGCAACTAACCTACACACATGGTTGGTTGAATGTTTTGGGGGTTTTAAAAGTCCCAAAGGACTCTGAAATTTGGTATTGGCATCAAGTTGATTGTCCGATGTATCATTATCCCACTTTTAGAAGTGAAGATAGTTGGATTCCTATAGATTTCGTTCCTCTTCATCTAGCTAAGGATTACTTGTCATCACATGAGGTGATGAATTCCAATTAAGTCCTGATGATCAACAAAAAATGACCATTGTTGAGGTGATTGCTCGCCAGGGATAGCAGTTGTAGTGGTTATGTTCTTTCAAAGTTGTAAATGATCTTTATTGTATATTATAACTTTATATAACAACGAGTTGTTTATATAATTCCACATCTTATATTTTTCTATTTCGTTATGCCAAGCATGTGTTTTATTGTCTTCTCTTACCTCTTAGGTTGTGTCATCACACTACCTTAGACCTAGAGTAAACTATGGTAAAAATGCACCTGTTTTTAGGTCCATTCATTCGTTCAGAATTTTGGTCGGGTTCACTTATTGCCTAGGGATCCCCGACAGGTCTTTTATTTGTTTGGGCAATTCGTATGGTTTTCATATTTTTCATGACGAAGACTGTGGGACCTTGAGTTTAATTGTAACTAAATAACTTTAATTGTAATAAAACTAAGGTGATATTGATCAGTGTTTTGATCATTAACTAAAGTGTAGGCCTACCACTTTGGAACAATGTTTAATAACTGAATGAACCACTTAGGCTTGCACTTCGTTAGAAAAACTTAAAAGAGACTGCGAGTATCATACGTTTTGGAATAAAAATTTGCAAAAATTAATTAAGCTAGAAACAATGAAGCAAAAGAAAATTAAAAAAATAAAACTTCTTGAGGTTGATTTTATTCCATGTCCTTGGTATCTCCCCGCCCTCCATTGTTTTCAAATGGCAGGCTCTTTGCAAATCATCTTTGATGACCTTAAATGGCCCCTTCCAATTAGGTCCCAACTTACCATCAAAATATTTTTTTGGACTGTCGAGGACTTTCTTGAGGACATAGTTGCCGACCTAGAATTTTCTATGATTGACGATCTTATAGTACTGCTTAGCTAACTGTTGTTGGTAAGAAAATAACTTTATCATGGCCTTTTTGCTCCCTTCGCTCTTTAGCTAAGTCAAGTCCAGTCGTTATGGCCTCCTCATTCAACCCTTGTTAGGCATTGGTAGTTTTTATGGTTAGCAGACCAGTTTCCAAAGGAAAATAATCTACATCCCATACGTTAAAGCAAAAGGCGTTTCCCTAGTAAGTCTTTGGACATAGTACGATATGCCCATGGGAAGTAGGTAGCATATTTACCCAAGCTTTTTTTTACCCGTTTTAATTTATTTTTTATGCCATCGAGCATCGTTTTGTTGGAAGCCTCAGCTTGATCGTTGCTCTGGGGGTAAGCCACTGAACTGAAGTGATGCTTGATGATATAGTTATCGCAGAAATCTTGGAATGGTCCAATTTCAAATTGTGTGTCATTATCCGTGATGAACCCCCTAAGTACACTAAATCGTATCACGATGTTACTCCAAATGAACCTGATAATGTTGATGTCCCTGAAGTTTGTCAATTGTTCTGCTTCAATACACTTTGTGAAGTAGTTTGTGCTGACTAAGAGATATTTAAGATTTCCTAGTGTTATTGGAAATGGGCCTATGATATCCAAAACCCATTGGGCGAACGGTAATGGGCTAGTCAGTGACTTTAGATTGCTTATTAGCTAATGGATCATAAAGGAGAACTTTTGTCATTTTTAACACTTCTTGACATAAGAATCTACATCTCTTTGCATATATAGCCACCAGTACCCTTCTCCGATTGCTTGAAAATCCAGAGACCTCCCTCCCTAATGGCTACCACAAATTCAGTCATGAAGTTTATACAGACGGTGGTCGATGTCACTTGGATGCACGCACTGGGGGTAAGGACCATTAAAAGATATTTTATAGAGTTTTCTTTCTGGCGTTAGGTAAAATCGTGTTGCTTTTACTCTGATCTGGTGGGCTTTCTTCTTATCGAACGACAAGATGTCGCTTTGCAGATAATTTATTATTGAGCCCATCCAGCTTTTGTACATGGTGAGAATCTATTTAATGACCATAAGCTTTGTGATATTAAGTTTGGCGAGGAATTCCACTTCAATGTTTCTTCTGAGATCAAAGTCCATTGCTGCCCCTAAGACTGCTAATATGTCGGCATGGTTATTATGCTCTAGGGGAACTGTTAAATGTGGTCTTCCTTAAATTTTGCCTTCAATTTATGGGCAACCCAGAGGTATACTTCCATTTACTTATCTCTAGCATTGAAATCTCTTATTACTTGATTAGATACCAGGTTTGAATCGCAATATATATCAAGATGAGTTACCCCTAATGAGTGAGCTTTATGCAGTCCGTCGATGAGGACTTTGTACTTGGCTTCATTATTAAAATCTTTAAAACCAAGTCTGGTCCCCTTCTTAATCATGATATTTTCTGAGGAAATAAGCCCAATTTATATTCCCGTCCCCTTTGAGTAGAATACATCATCCACGTTGACTGACTATTTTATGGACTTATCAATTCTTGTGTTCTTAACTAATCGATTATTTATTGGTCGTTCGTGACCCTTAATTGTATCTATTGGTTGATAATATATATCAAACCTCTCAAGTTCGATCGACCATTTGGACATCCACCCGGATAGGTTAGCCTTTCGAAGAATGACTTTAAGGGAGAAAGAAGTGATGACTATGATTGAGTGATTTCAAAGTAGTGCTTCAATTTACAGATGCGACAACTAAGGAATAAGCCAGTTTTTCAAGCGAGAGGTAGCATATCTCGGCATCTAAGAGCGTTTTGATGATGGAGTAAATGGGGGATTGACACCCCCCTTCTCGTAAACTAAGGATGAACCGAATGCATGGCTTGAAACTGCTAAGTAAAAATAAAGATAATCTCCTGGATCTGGAATAGCGAGCAAATGATATTTTCTTAGATAGGATTTGATTTCTTCAAGAGCCTTTGAGCATTTCTCATTCCAAGTGAGGCCTTTTTCCTTTTCCAACAGCTGGAAAAAATGGTCGGTATTATTCGGAGTACATTGAAATAAAATAGTTAAGTGCTGCTAGCATCCCTATTAAGTTATGAATCTCGCACAGAGTCTTTGGAGGCAGAACATTATTGATCACGACTATCTGGTCGGGGTTAGCCTCAATACCCCTCTTACTGACCAAGTACCCTAGGAACTTTTCTACGTACTCGCTTAAATGCCCCACCTGGGCCAATTCTTTCAGATGGGACTTAAGGGCCTTGTAATTCTCTGTTTTGTGCCTACTTTCCTTGTGATAGATGCATCTGAGTGAGCTATTTCTCTTACTTGGATCTCTGTCCATCTTCTTCGGCCACTTTAAAAACTGCATATCTTTGATCTTACCCAAGATTTGATAGATTAGTTCTTTGAAAACAGTGTTGATTTCCTATAAAGCTTTGGATGGGTATCCCTTGTCCCCGCTTTTAGATCCTCCATTTTTTTTGCACCAATCTTAGGGATGATCTCTTTGTCATTTCCTTTGGTCATCTTCCTATGACCTTTTCCCTAGTTGAGGGCAACCACATCTTCCACATTGGCATACTTTTGTATGCGTAACATAAGATTATCGATAATATTTGCCTCTTTCTTGGTGAGGGACTGGTGCAACATGGAGTTATGGGTCAAACCTCTCTTGAATGATGTCATGGAAACTTTCTACGAGTAATCTTCCACTTCATTAAAGGTTTCCCAGTAGCACATGTCATAATCTCGCAAAGCCTCCAGGGTTTTTCCCTCTTAGTGAGGAGAGAATCCATTCTCTTTCGGTGAGAACTGCTTGTAATAAAATGAGTGGTGAATGCCTCCACGAGTGACTTAAAGTTATTGATTGACCTATGAGGCAACTGTAACACCCCGTATTTTTTAACATTTAAACAATTATGTGATGTGTAATTATGGTTGGATTAATAGAATTAAAATGTGAGATTTAATTGTTAATTAATCCGGATTAAAATAGATAGATATTAACTAGCGTGCTAGTGTTAATACTTATTGACTGAATAGTACTAAGTGAATAAGTAATATGGAATTATTGAATTTGATAAATTGTCACGAATGAGAAATGCGACAATTGGTAATGTAGTCAGACGCGCGTGTGAGTCGTGTCGGAACTAATTTAATGAAATAAAAAGATAGATTATTTTTAAGCAACTCGTATGGTCATTTCGAGTTCTCCGTTAAGTTCAGAATGGTCGAGATAGTCAGAACAGTGTATCCGGAGGTTTAGTTTGGGTCCCGGGGCAATCTTAAGCCTAACCGGTATCCCGGGAGGGCGTTTTAGTAAATTGTATTTTTAAAAATTAATTAATAGACGAAAATTAGAAGGATTTATTATCCCTTACGTAGTCACAATTAGGGTTTCATCTGTGAAAGAAAAGAGAGAGTCCCAGGGGAAGAAGGAGAAGAGGTTCCTAGGAGTTCTAAGGCCAAACCCAGTTATCCTTCACCAAAAACACCATCAACGCATAGATCGAAAAGAGGAGATCACATCTATACCAATTTTAAGCTATGAATCAAACCATCATAATCAGGCAAGTGTTTATTACTTGCTTTTCATTTAGCAATATTTATGTTCATGTTAGTGTAAGTAAATTGTTAATGAATTACATTGAAATTTGGGTGAAAATTGGCGAAGTAACTTATGATTATGGGCAGATGGTTCAGTAGTTAATTCCTCCATGTATGTAAGAGAATTTATACAAAATTGGAGTACAAATCGATGAACAAATCTGGGTTAATTAAGTTCTTAAATGGAAAATTGGAAAACTAGGGTTCTTACGATATTAATTGGGGATTTCATTTTTACCTTATGATTTATAATGATTAAATGATCTTAGGATGTTAGAAATTGTGTAAACATGTTTTGTTATCAATAAAAATAGTTACATTGAATATTGGGTATGAACTACGAGATTTTGGGTGTGCAAATGGTGAAAACATAATTGTTGAAGAACTGACCTAACAGAACCGGTTCCATTTCTGGGGGATTCGGTTCGTTTTTCTAGGGGATTCGGTTCATTTTCCCGGGGGATTGGTTCGTTTTCTGGGGGATCGATTCATTTTTTGGGGGGATCGATTCTTTATTTTAGTAGGATCGATTCTTTTTTCTACAGACTTTCAGTGCTGCTGCAGAACTTTGAAGAAACCTTTAGAATCTTAAATTGTGAGATTTGAGGAGAAATATACACCGGACCGGTAGAGTATCAGGACCTTATCTACTGTCTTGATATGTGAATGGAGTAGTACCCTTCGAGTGAGGAGAAATACTCTACGTAGATTATTTGGGATAAAGTAAATATATTATACGTAGTAATGAGAAAATAATTCGTATGGAATATATATGACTAGGTTGGGTAGATACCTAATGGATCTTAATAGGATGTGTGTATACATATTATGTGCTTAATATTATGTATATGACATACCTAGCTACTTGCTATCGCGGGAGGTTGTGTAGAGAGAGTCATATCATGGGTGACCTTCGGTGGGATATTTGACTTGTATCTCAGAACATAGGACTGTGAAGACTTATTTGTGAGTTGATAAGTTAGTTGACTATGGGAGCGTATGTATGTGCGTGACCCATAGGTATGTGAACTATGTTCGCCTCCCCTATGTGTGATTTGTGTATATGGTTCGTGGGAAACTTTCGAACCGATAGACCTTATTTGAGTACGAGATGTACGGGGACATGATAGCAGAGTATGCAATGCACTACAGGTTTAGCCTTGGGGTGTTGTATTAGTATACATATATTATAATGGTGAATATACATATATGTATACTTGTGTTATTCCTACTGTGAGATAACTATAGGATATTAGGATAGTACAATCTTAAGTAACGTAAGCTGTGAATACTTAACTTAGTGTGATAACACTTCACCGAACAAAAAAATGATGATATTAATAATGTGGAAAGCTGAGAATCACGGGTTGCTACCATGAGGTATAACTAGAAGTATAAGTATTTATCTAGTTAGAAGTGTTACGAATGGATAGGTTAGAATATATGTACGTTAGGCATGCACAATAGACGAGAGGTGAAGATCTCATGTGAGAGTTCGAACTAACATGCATTTGATACTTGCTTTATTGCAAATTTTAAATACTTGCTAAAATAAAAAAATTTACACATCGGGCTGACCCGCTTCTTGCACCTTTTTTCTCTCTTGCTATATATATATGTATATTATCAGGTGCTCAGCCACAGGGACACCAGACTTAGAGACTTGGATTGCTTGGCGTGCTGCAGCTGTTGTGGAAGCTGCAGGTCTTTGCATTAGATGCCTCTATCATTTCACTCAGTTTTATCTTGACTTTTCATTTAGGGCATGTGTCGCCCACTCCTTAGATATTTTTACCAGAGATAGTATTCGGTTTACTTTCCAGTAATTTCAGTTGGATTTATTTTACTATAGTTCTTGGTTTAGAGTTTTGAACTGGAAATGTTTTATCCAGTCTTAATTATTTTAGTACGCAATTCAGATTCAATATTTATTTTATTTAGTTGTGTGGTGGATGTATTATATTTAAATTCTTGGACTTTATAAATAAATGATTTTTGGGTACAATTTTAAAAGGAAAAATAATATTTTGACACTAGCTTAATTAATTATTAGGTGGTTAATAAGGTTGTTATGTTTTCGACAGTGATGCTAAGAATGAACCAACCGAACATTTTGTTTTAAATTTTATAAAGGACTGATCACCCGGTATTTAATTAAGCGGGGTGTCACAGGTGGTATCAGAGTATCAGGTTCTAGAGTCCTTTAGAATCTGTACGGCTTATTGCGTTTGAGCTTAGCGTTCTTTGATATAGAGCCTTATTATAGGATTGTTGTATTCCGTTGCGTATACGATTTATGCTCTCCTGTGATTAAGTTTAGTGAATCCAGTTCTTTGATTGGATTTTGTACACCGAATAATATGGGACGTCTAGCGAAGGCCATTAGCGGGACTGCAGGAGGAGGGAAACAATTGAAAGCTGTGAAGCATTAGGGGAACGGTGATTGTGATAGAAGTCACCAATATCATTATCTAAGTGCGATGGGCCAATGTAGGGATCTAATCCAAAGGCAATAGTGTAAGGTATAGTGAAGTGACGCTCATAATTTAAATTTCAGATGAAATTTTTCTAGCTCAGAGAAGCAGTATAAAGATGAAGAATAGTTAATCACATCGAGATATTGCGCGCGGGTTGACTGTGTTATTTTCCATCTACTGGTTAGACGAAGATACGGAAGATATTTTTGAACTTATCACAAATAGGTCAGGTAGGGACCGACCGTGAGAAAATAAGCTTACTTGACAAGCGAACCTCGTAACCAAAGTAGGGATTACAGAAGATAAAAAGAGTTCGTAAGTTAAAAATGGGCTCGTGAGTGGAATGCCCAAGCGTGAATGGGAGGTGAAACTAATGTCGTCAAAATTATACGTTTAAGAGAATACGTCAGCGCCCCAGAAGAAAGGGAGTCAGTAGAGTTGCGATACCTAGCCGAAGGGAAAGATTGAATTCAACAGTGTTAGTGAAACACCACCAGAAGGTATACCCAGTGGGGAAGACTATTTAAAATGACATGATTATATTTCAACGTAGTGGCAATGAATTAAGCCAAGACCAGCGAGGTTGACCACATGTTCTATGAGTCCAGTAGAGTCAAAGGAACAACAAAAATGACAACTGGTAGCTAAGACTGCCAGGTCCGAGAGAAGGAGATCCTAAAAAGGCCAGTAGGACCAGGGAAATGGAAATATCCCTTTTTGTAGAGAGAGGGGTTACCAGTATTGAATGCGTCCACATAAGAAGTGGAATTGAAAGAACGGGAATATCAAACCATACCGGTAAGGCATAACAATTGGAGAAGTAAGATATCTTGTGTAGAATTCAGGTCAAAAGAATTGGGCCCAAGAACTAATGACCCGAGAGTAGTGGGTACAGGCAGGACCAGTGTAGTCCTCAACGATTATAGTGTACCGTATTTCAGGGTCGACGAGGCCCAGGGAATAAAAGGAAGGTCAGTAAGGACATAATTGAGGCCTAGAGATATGGGACCAATATATCAATGTGAGGCATGTAAGCCGCAGAACATAATAATTTACCCATAACGAGAAAGAAGAAAATTAATGAATGGAATTCGAAAGGTATAACGACGATATATAATTATGGGTTGCGAAACGTACGTGCGGGGACCCTATGATCAGGATAGTTTGATGAAGATTTATCCAATCCTTATGAGAAAATGATGGATTCAATTACATGAGCGTGTCATAACATGTGTGAATGGTTAACATTATGGATTCGAGCGTACATCTGGTAGTGTATGCACTGATAATAACAACCTTATTATGTAAATGACTACCGTTTGGTAGCAAGATTTTTGTGCCACCTGCGGGGAGGAGTAGGTGTGGGCAATAAGAAGAATTTGTATATGGTATTGCAAAATGATTCGTGATCCTTTGATTGTTATGATAGTAGAATAAATCATTATTATATTGTATGGTTACTAGATGCAGAGGGCTCTAACGGTAGTAAATTATGTGATAAGACTGTCGTACTTAATATATCCAGTTTAAAAATATGGTTTTGGCGAGGTATCACCTGAAAGACGGTTGAGCCTGCATGTATGTTGCATTATTTCATAGACTTCAGTGAGTATGTTGTCTTACTATTTTAATCCCGGGGAGAAGGGATGTTTTAATAATGTGATTCAGGGAATATTGACTTGTTGTAGAGCGGAGAGAGATAGCTCGTTAATTATATAACACTAATAACTTGTGATAGTGAGAGTATTGCGTTGTATGTCGTCTTTAGTGACATGAGAGTGGATGAGTAGATTTTTTATGTTCGTAGATGGGAATTCAGGGATATATGTTATATATTAAGGACATAACAGATCTCGACCGTTGGAAGTTGGGAGAAGTTTGTCGTTAGTACATGGATTTAGTATCGTAGTGGTTACACGTATATGTAGTTATAACTGTGGGATAATGGTTATATTACAGATTAAGGCCGATCGAGCCGTATAAGGTTAATATGTGAAAATGTTACCAATTGTTAACACCACGAGCAGGCCAGTGGGATAACCTAAGATATAATTAGGTGGAAAAGGTAGGGTAACTGAGTAGGACCCTACCATTTGGTCATGCCAAGCATGTGGGGCATAATTTGAGATATATATAACACGTCTGGTATATTGGTGCTGTAATGCACAAGACATAGAGTGTATCGATGCCCTAGGTAGTTGGACTATGGCATTTTTCATAAGTGAAAATTGAGACAAAATGCATATTTTCAAGGTAAATGAATGTAGAAATGGTGACTTCAGGACTTAGACGATTGATGGTTTTGGTCAGTTAGGCCTGATACTTCCCTAATTTGCCCCGAGGATGGTATATGAATTTTTTTTTGATAGAGTTTAACTCGGGAAAGTTGAAACTTACTTGGTAAGACGTGTAGAGACCATATTTCATGAGAACCTGAAACTTTAAAGAGAGGGGGAAGGACTTACGACACGTGGCGATGAAAATTGTCACACGAGTCATGGATGTGGATGTGTTTGTGAGAAAGGTAAAATGCATCATGATATAAAACCCTAATAGTGATGGCATAAACGAGTCAAAACATTACTAAGCTCAAATTGGAAGTGGACCATCGGGAAATAATAGGGTTTCCTTCAGCGTTATAAATTCCTTGTTAGTAATGGGATAATGTATCCCTAGACTATAACAGAGTAAATTACTTCGTAACGGGATCATAACTCTATTCGGGTGCAAATGGGTCGGGTGATTAGAGTAACTCACGTTATACCAAGTAAGGACTAATCGTAACGTTTGACGGTAAACCCCAACCATTATTCCTGAGATAGTAAGGTTATATGGGGTACAAGGAGACATTTTGTCTAATAGAGCTGAGAGAATTATGACTCAATTATCGGGAAGAGTTTCCGTGAGGCCATGAGTATTGAGTTGCGAATGTATACGGCCTAACACACCCACAGGCAGACGGGTAAACTGAGAGTTCTAATTATGTATTGCGAAATATGTTGTATTTGAAAGTATGGGAAGGTTTAGAGTAATATCTTCCACCGGTGGAGTTAGTGTACGCCGATTCCCCTTAGTTCAATATCGGTACGACTCCAATTGAGGCGTCATATGTAAAATCTTGTGATCCATGTGCTTATTGGATAGAGGTGGAGGACAATGAGCTACTAGGGCCAGAGGAATTTAGGGCCCGTTAACCAGGATTGAAATGATTTAGAGTCGCATTGTTGCATATTGGAATGAGGAAATTACTACTGTGGGATCTTTTTCTTTTATTGTTAAGTTGGAAGCGGTAGTTTACAGGCTTGGGTTTCGTAGTCCGTTGCTGAGGCAGTATGGCGAAAATGTGTTAACATGGATAGTATATATTGTGTGTAAAGTATATACCATATAAACAATAATAAACTACTGATGAGATATGGTAGTGAGATGAATTCGTATATTTCTAAATACTGATTAATATACTAGTGCGAGTAGTAGGGGGCTAGATAGTAATTATCTAAAATTTAAGTAGTGAAACTTAAATGGTAAGGCTTGGAGAGTAAATTATAACATCAGTGAGGTGTTTATTATTATGGGTATTCGGTAATGTACTATATGGGCGATACTGCAAAGATTACATGAGATGTGAGGTAAATACCCGGAGTTGTCCTTACCAGAAATGCCTTACTTTTCGAATTTCGGGACGAAATTCCGTTATTAGGGGGAAATATGTAACACCCCGTATTTTTTAGCATTTCAACAATTATGTGATGTGTAATTATTGTTGGATTAATTGAATTAAAATGTGAGATTTAATTGTTAATTAATCCGGATTAAAATAGATAGATATTAACTAGCGTGACAGTGTTAATACTTATTGATTGAATATTACTGAGTGAATAAGTAATATGGAATTATTAAATTTGATAAATTGTCGGGAATGAGAAATGCGACAATTAATAATGTAGTCAGACGCGCGTGTGAGTCGTGTTGGGGCTAATTTAATGAAATAAAAAGATAAATTATTTTTAAGCAACTTGTATGGTCATTTTCAGTTCTCCGTTGAGTCCGAAAGGGTCGAGATAGTCAGAACAGTGTATCCGGAGGTTTAATTTGGGTCCCGGGGCAATCTTAAGCCTAACCGGCATCCCATGAGGGCATTTTAGTAAATTGTATTTTGGGGGTTAATTAATGGACGAAAATTAGAAGGATTTATTATCCATTACGTAGTCACAATTAGGATTTCATCTGTGAAAGAAAAGAGAGAGTCCCGGGGGAAGAAGGAGAAGAGGTTCCTAGGAGTTTTAAGGCCAAACCCAGTTATCCTTCACCAAAAACACCATCAACACGTAGATCGTAAACAGGAGATCACATCTATACCAATTTCAAGCGACGAATCAAACCTTCGTAATTAGGCAAGTGTTTATTACTTACTTTTCATTTAGCAATAGTCGTGCTAGTGTAGGTAAATTGTTAATGAATTACATTGAAATTTGGGTGAAAATTGGAGAAGTAACTTATGATTATGGGCAGATGGTTCAGTAGTTAATTCATTCATGTATGTAAGAGAATTTAATACAAAATTGGAGTACAAATCGATGAACAAACATGGGTTAATTAAGTTCTTAAATGGAAAATTGGAAAACTAGGGTTCTTATGATATTAATTGGGGATTTCGTTTTTACCTTATGATTTATAATGATT
Source organism: Sambucus nigra (assembly GCA_949130495.1). Lineage (NCBI taxonomy): Eukaryota > Viridiplantae > Streptophyta > Magnoliopsida > Dipsacales > Adoxaceae > Sambucus > Sambucus nigra. Next base: position 686,166,381 of record OX422210.1, read on the forward strand.
AAATGATCTTAGGATGTTATAAATTATGTAAACATGTTGGGCTATCAATAAAAATATTTATATTGAAGATTGGGTATGAACTATTAGGTTTTGGGTGTGAAAATAGTGAAAACATAATTGTTGAAGAACCGACCTAACAAAATCGGTTCCATTTATGGGGGATTCGGTTCGTTTTTCTAGGGGATTCGGTTCGTTTTTCTGGGGGATCGGTTCGTTTTTTGGGGGGATCGATTCTTTATTTTAGTAGGATCGGTTTGTTTTCTAGGGGATCGGTTCGATTCGTTTTTCTACAGACTTTCAGTGCTGCAGCAGAACTTTGGAGAAACCTTTAGAATCTTAAATTGTGAGATTTGAGGAGAAAAATACATCGGACCAGTAGAGTATCGGGACCTTATCTACTGTCTTGATATGTGAATGGAGTAGTATCCTTCGAGTGAGGAGAAATACTCTACGTAGATTATTTGGGATAAAGTAAATATATTATACGTAGTAATGAGAAAATAATCCATATGGAATATATAAAACTAGGTTGGGTAGATACCTAATGGATCTTAATAGGATGTGTGGATACCTATTACGTGCTTAATATTATGTGTATGACATACCTAGCTGCTTGCTATCACGGGAGGTTATGTAGAGACAGTCTTATCCTGGGTGATCTTCGGGGGGATATTTGACTTGTATCTCAGAACATAGGACTGTGAAGACTTATTTGTGAGTTGATAAGTCAACTAACTATGGGAGCGGAGGTATGTGCGTGACCCATAGGTATGTGAACTATGTTCGCCTCCCCTATGTGTGATTTGTGTACATGGTTCGTGGGAAACTTTCGAACCGATAGACCTTATTTGAGTACGAGATGTACGGGGACATGATAGCAGAGTATGCAATGCACTACAGGTTTAGCCTTGGGGTGTTGTATTAGTATACATATATTATAGTGGTGAATATACATATATGTATACTTGTGTTATTCCTACAGTGAGATAACTATAGGATATTAGGATAGTACAATCTTAAGTAACGTAAGCTGTGAATACTTAACTTAGTGTGATAACACTTCACCGAACAAAAAAATGATGATATTAATAATGTGGAAAGCTGAGAATCACGGGTTGCTACCATGAGGTATAACTAGAAGTATAAGTATTTATCTAGTTAGAAGTGTTACGAATGGATAGGTTAGAATAGATGTACGTTAGGCGTGCACAATAGACGAGAGGTGAAGATCTCATGTGAGAGTTCGAACTAACATGCATTTGATACTTGCTTTATTGCAAATTTTAAATACTTGCTAAAACAAAAAAATTTACACATCGGGCTTACCCGTTTCTTGCACCTTTTTTCTCTCTTGCTATATATATATGTATATTATCAGGTGCTCAGCCACAGGGACACTAAACTTAGAGACTTGGATTGCTTGGCGTGCTGCAGCTGTTGTGGAAGCTGCAGGTCTTTGCATTAGATGCCTCTATCATTTCACTCAGTTTTATCTTGACTTTTCATTTAGGGCATGTGTCGCCCACTCCTTAGATATTTTTACCAGAGATAGTATTCGGTTTACTTTCCAGTAATTTCAGTTGGATTTATTTTACTATAGTTCTTGGTTTAGAGTTTTGAACTGGAAATGTTTTATCCAGTCTTAATTATTTCAGTACGCAATTCAGATTCAGTATTTATTTTATTTAGTTGTGTGGTGGATGGATTATATTTAAATTATTGGACTTTATAAATAAATGATTTTTGGTTACAATTTAAAGAGGAAAAATAATATTTTGACACTAGCTTAATTAATTATTTGGTGGTTAATAAGGTTGTTATGTTTTCGACAGTGATGCTAAGATTGAACCAACCGAACATTCTGTTTTAAATTTTATAAAGGACTGATCACCTGGTATTTAATTAGGCGGGGTGTCACAGCAACCTCTTAAAATATTTTTATACGATATCTCCGAGGCTATACGGGAATATACGGCACATGAGAGCGTCATTACGATTCCATAGGGTCGTCATTTGCCTATATTGATGCATGTGGTTTATAATATTGGTCTTCCCATTGTATATCTTGAACCTTGGGATTGTGAACTTCTTCGAGGGATCTTTCTCCTCATTTATCCTCGAGAGCGGTGACTACATCTGGGTGATGAGTTCCCTCCTTACCGGTTCCTTGGTGGATCTATCCCCGCAATTAGTTGGGCATTGATCCGTCTCCTTTTGAACCAGACTCCAAATATCATTAGTGAAAATAATCACAATGAATGAACACAAACAATTTTAAACCAAACAAGGAATAAAAAAATCTCACACCAAGAGGATTTACATGGTCCGATAACTGTTTACGTCCAAGGGGAGGTTCTCTAATAGAAATGGTAGAGTTATATTGAAATTCTCCTAGCTGTTGATTGACTCATTTGACGATCTATGTTAATATCCTTCGATATCATAGATAATAAGATTGAGCTCTCCACATTTATCCCATGTTTTATTAACCTTTACTTAAATGATACACTTTATATTTTTTGTTTGGAACTACTTGGGCCAATGTAATTTTGACCATTATGATTTGTACCCCACGATTAAGTTAGGGTTACATATTAAAAAATTAAGGAATTCGCTTAACAATTACCAAAGCCTTTCCCGAGCTCGTGCCTTAACCGTAACCATGGCTATTAGGGCCGCCTTCGCGGTGTTGAAGGTCGCGAACCCAACTAGGTCATTACTATTGTTGTTTACTCATTTACGCTTTTGTTACATATACGTTTTTACCCTTTCAAACCCCACCTACACTCATTTTAACTTGTCTCATTCATAAATAAATCCTAAACATACTCTAAACCCTTCTCTAAGTAACATTCTCCACGAATCAAATCAAAATGACTTTAAATGGTTTTTAAGTAGGGATTCAAAAGAGGATTTCAAAGCAATTAAATCAAGTTTTTCAAAAGGTTTCAAATAGGGATTCATGGCTGAATTTTTTAGACTTCACATTTTCAACTTAAATGAAGTTCTTGGTTCATCTTAGAGGCAAGTTACTAGACTACTCCTCTCCTTTTATGCATACATTTGATAGTTTCACCTAAACCTTAATTTTTGGCTTAAAATGGGTTACTGACCTTAGGGATTTGAGACTTATTATGTTGTGACCCTATTTTTGACAAAATTGAGCTATGAAGAATGTTGTATATGGTAATTTGGCCCAAATTAATTTAGGAAATGTGAAATTTAACCATGAACTAGTAGACTTGCACATTTGGGTTTGAGACTAATTATTTAATTCACATTAATTTGAATGTGCGTTAAATATTTAAAATATAATTAGGATTTAATTTGCATTTAATTTTCATATGTTGAATATCGTTATACATTTAGCTTAATGAGTAGTATGTTCAGTAATCTATTACTACTATAAAATGCAAAACAAGGCATTAATGCTTCTTCTCATATAGCCTTCCACGTGGACTATTTTCATCCCACCCAAAATCAATTACTCCTCGACGTTTCTATCACCCGCCTCTACAATTTCTCCTCATTCTCGGTCCAACTTCCTAATCCCTCATGTCTTCTCACATTTTCGTCCATTTCTCTTCTCATTAAGAAATATTTAGTACCACTAAAAATCTTTCCCTCTTTTTCTGCCTTCTGCGATATAAATATTACAACATCTGAGTAAATATTTCAAAATCATCAAACCCAAAACCGTTCAGGTAATCATCAAACCATCAAACCCCCAACCGGGCAAATTTATAAACCGATTTGTTTCTGAAACATCAAATATATAAAGCATTTTTTTCTGAAACATCAACCATCATTGGGAAGCTTTCATCAAACTATCAAACGTGTAAAATCAATTTTTGTTGTACCCGATTTCTGGATTAAAACCATATGCAAAACTGACTTCTCCTATGTGGTCTGTGTGCAAAAGCAAGGCTGTGGTGTCACAAGAAGGTTTCAAAACCGACTTGTAGCTATGTGGGTTGTCATAAAAAGATTTTTTTGGTATGTTTAAAATTTTAAAATTTTCATGCTTTTTTTATTTGGTATTGAAATGTCCGAAAGGTGGAAAATAAAATTGGAGGGACAGCCCATGGTGGTTTCCCTACCCCGATGTGGTGGATTTGGTGTGTATGGTTTCTGTTAGAAGGATTTTCCAATTTGGTTTAATTTGCTTGATTTCAAATGGGTATCTGTAATTTTTTTAATTTTTTGACTTGAAAAATGGTTATTATAATGGTTTAATTTTGAGTAGTATTATTAATCATTTTTTTTTGGGTAGAAAAATGGATATACATCACGTAACCAGGATTGAGGCTTCTGTAGCAGTCGATCACAGTGTAAGTTGAACTTATTCTTCTTTTAGTATATAAAGACACATAAAAATAGCGAAAACCAAAAGTTGGTTCAATTCCTTTTAATTAGAACCACAATTTTCCATCCATAAGACAAAGAAGAATCGAGTTTTTAGCAGTAAAAGAGTAGGTGACATTCAGAATTTTATAGCCGGTCAGCAAAGGGGAAGAGAGATTCCAAGAATAAGAAAAAGGGAGTTTTGAGAAAAGGTCCTCATAATGTTCAAAGTGTATAAAAATAGGATACTCCATATAATTTTATAAATTTAGTTCCTGTAATAAAAATACCATGAAAATTGGTGAAAAATAGTGCCGCTGGCGCGGATAAAAAAAATAAAGGTATTGTACCACAGGGACTAGATTTATAAACTTGAAAAACATTGTTCTAAAAATCCAAATATAGGAAGGAACATGACCTTTACCTTAATTCTCTATAAGAAAAAAGGAGGTTTTCTTTAGAGATTCGATTTCTTACTTTTCGGATGGAATGTTAAGATTGTTTATATGATCAAAGGTAAATCATTTCATTATTATATTTACTTTGCCCCCAATAAGGAAATATTAATTTATCGATACACTTGCTTTCTCAAGAAGAGATTCATTTTATCTTTATTTGTTTAGTGCACTTTTTCATATATTATATTTGTCATCAATTCAAAATATCAAAGAAAATATTTGTTTTCTTCAATGATGTATCATTGATAGGTTGACTCTTTAATTATGCGAACTAAATTGATGTGGGCTTTCTTTATGAAATTTTCCTTTTATATATTCATGTTGTTTGGTATTACTTTTTAGGCTTGATCCGTTTATTCTATTCCCGATGAGTTATGTATTTATTATTTATTTATTTTTGTTATTTTTTAAATAGAATAAATTAACGATTAATTAGATTGTCTTCATATACATGATTAAAATGGTGCCAAAACTATGTAAACATTGTTTTTAGTACAATTTCACCAAAGATGTAAAGATATACTTTGATTGTGAGTGACTTATTATCAAACAAATTTTTAACTCAAATGTAGATCGGTTGCCACCGATAGTTTTGCCTGTTATCAAACAAATTTTTAACTCAAATGTAGATTAGTTGCCACTGATAGTCTTGCCTGCGCATCGCGCAGGTTTACACCTAGTAAATGTTAAATTGATAAAACTTTAAGCATTTTAAGTAATAACTAAAGCTCGATTACTTACAGGATACATGAATATGGATTAACCCATGTTTATAGTCTTGAAAGGTTATTAGTATTATTTTTATTATTTTATGCTCTTAGAAATTGTGAATTAAAATGAACTACATATATAATGGACTTAAGCCTTTGGTTAATTTCATTGTTTATAAATCGAAAAATTATGTAGTTGGATTAGAAGGAGTACGATATAAATATTTTTTGCTTATTGATTTGTGATTATTATTGGCTTATGTAAGACGGATGTGGTTGGAAATGGAAGAATGTGGTTTAATTTGCTTAATCTTTAATTTAATCCACACTAACAAATCATTTTCTAATTACAATGTCTTGACGACTGCCCTATATAGACTGAAGTTTATCGAGAGGTTTATTATTCGGATTTTATTTATGAGATATCTCATGTATGCATCTAGAGATGTGTAGGAGTGATGACTTTAGAATCCTTAATTATCACGTATTTTTATTTAATGCCTAAATTGATGAACAGTCCCACGCTATATATATCCCCGTGAGTGATTCAAGAATCCCTTTAGAAGTTAATGAAATAATGTAACATTTGATTTAAAGATTTGTTTATAATGACTCGAGGGGCAGGGTAATTCGAATATAAGTATGTTAGGATACACTAAATGTGAAATTTGGAATGACAATCAAGTAGTAATGTTATGAATTTGAAAGGAGATAAATAATAAATGTGGATATGGGTGTGTTTCGAGAGAGAACACTCTTACTTATGTTGCTAAGGAGACACGATTTATATGTGCATCTCGACAGATGTTCTTTATCTTAGCCACGTTATCACGAGGGCATACCCGGTTGACATGATGGTATGTGGATCGGACGGTATGAGGTATTGTTATATCATATAATTTAATAATGCGTATAGTTCCGGTGATGCAAGTGTCGGGTGATGATCAATTGTGTGATGGGATTTAGTCGTGCTCACATAATTTGTTGATATTTTTCCACATACGAATAATAGGTGGCGTCTGGATGTATGATGGTTTTATGTGTATGTACTGCATGATCTTGAGATGGTCAGGGAGAAGGGGTGAATGTTGGTTACGATTTATCAATTAAGACATTAATTAATTACTAAAACTAATGAGTTAATTAAAATGGATTGCGAGGTTCCATGGCACATGGTTGGTTATCGTTAGAGGCTAGATAACTGTGGATTTATCACTTGTGTATATAACTACTTATGAGTTTCATAGACTTGGTAACTTGTTAGGTTTTGACTTATTTTATTCATGAGAACCTTTCAGGTGCTAGGATTGGTCCACGAGAGTATAATTCATGTCCAGTTAGCACAGATTATCTACTTTCCACCCCTTTAGACATAATCATCAGGAGCATCGACTTGGGTTCATCTCTATAATGTAACCTCTTTATCTTAGTTGTGTGAGTTGCGTATTATGGACTACGGTGGCATAAATAGTCAGATAATACGTTGGCATGCATATTTCAATTGAATGGTTTTTTCGATTTATACTTTGTATTGGCATATTTTGAGTTTCGCAATGTAGTTATAAAAATATCTCTTACTCTGTCTTAGTTGATGATGCATCTTATGAGTTATGTATTTAAGGTTTTATCATATCATATTCATATATTGTAACTTGTTTCATTTATTTCCATGCATGTTGAGAAATATAGTTAAAATTATTTTTATAAGTTGTATATTTTAATATTAATAAGTGATCAACCATATTATATGGGTTGTCACAATAGCGGACTGGTGTTAAATAATAAAGTTGGTTTTGAACTCAAATTAATGTTTTGGGCTTAGTAGGATATGAACGAGAGTTAGGGTTGAAACCCCAGGGATAGTGATGACTCTTAGGATGACTTTGGGGACAAGATGTAATCATTTCAAGCAATCAACAAATGGGGTAATTGCTTGGTGAATACTTGATATGAGCGTGGATGATTAAATAGGTTTAATTGAATATTAATGAGGAAGAAATAGGGAATACAACATCCTAACCACGACCAAATCATTGTAGCGAGGTGGACCATTGTGACGGACCTCAAACACGATTGTATTGGGGGTACCAAGCAACAATGGTTTTCCTGATGACCGATATAGCAGAAAAGAGTTCATTTTATGAGTTTAAAAAAAAATAAACCTCATGAATTTTGTAATGTTGTTTCATTATTTTTCACCCCAAAGCACATAAAACCCTCTCTCTTTCTCTCTCACTCTCTCTCTCTTTCTCTATCCCTCTCCCTCTCTCTATATAAATCTATCTCTCCCTTACCCACCCACATTGGCCCAAGTGTTTAGGATCTTTGGAATAAAGATTCAAGGAAGAGAGGTGGAAGCTTGGTCAAGGAAGAGTGAAGATTCAAGTTTATAATTCATAATTATCTGTTAAGGAAAGTTATATTCTACTATTCCTCTTTAGTGCATGTAGTATTAAATCTTCACGTGAACAATAATTAATTTGATTAAAATTCATTAAAAATTATTAGGTCAATCAGTTTTCTTCAATTCCATGATTCTAAAATAATATAAAACACGATTAGGTGTATAAACTTATAAATCACATGAATTAGATTTGAATTATATGAGATAAAAGGAGATCTTGTGTTATATGAAATTAGGATAATTTCCATGAATCTAAATTGGTGAAAATATGTATTATACCATATGATGTATTTCAATGTATGGTACAATACATGCATTTGAGGGAGAACTCATTGAGATTACAAACTATGATATTTAATGCTAGTTGCAGTATTGTTTGGGTTTCATTGTGATATGTATAATTGTGGTTCTAACCCACCCTCTTTGACTGTAATTTTGGTCATCGCGGTGTGCCTCCAACTTGAGAGCATTTAAGGAGCGGTTGTAGATTTGTGACAACTATAGAGTTTTTATCCGAGTAGGTACAAATTTATTTTCACATGTTTTATTTCCTAGTAATGCTTATGAGTTTGATCGAGACATTGTTATAATATGGGTTCTGAGATGTTGGAGTTTCCAAAGTTATAGTGGATGTTTCACTTTTGGATTTTATTCTTGGTGGATGGTAATTTATTTAACTTTATACATTTGTTTTCTCGAATTATTCATCTTATTTATTATTATTATTATAGGTTTATAATGATATTAATTGGTTTGGCAAACTTTTTTTTTGGTATTTCAGACTAGCCACCTTAAATATTAAAAATATTAGTTATCACAATTGGTATCAGAGTATGGTCATATGAATGTAAGGTCAATAAATTCATTAAGAAGCGGGAGTTCCCAACATTAGAGGAGGGGACATGTGATGTTGTTGAGCATGAGCACGAGTTAAAAAGTGTATCCCTAATTTCACCAATGGAGGTGAACGTGTAGATTAAGAAAAAAAAGGTGTTTTGTATGAGGACTTAGTTGGACCATCTGCTATGCTATATTGGGCAACTCGACATATAAACCTATGGTCGAGTGGTAGATGCATCACTACTACACTATTAAAACAAAAGGGACAATAAGCGAAAGTTAGAGATACCCAACTAATAAGATGGTACTAAGGCAAATGATAGAAAATATATTGGGAATTGAAAGGGACAAGGTGGCCAACAAGATGATTAACCCCCACATACAGTGTAAAGGCAACAACATCCAAGGTTATAGGGGACAAGCAGGTTAGGTATCCCACTCAACCATTTAGATGAGATTGTTGCCATCGTAAGGAGATGTGAAATAAGAATTACAAATACCTTAAGCTACAATAAGGCTTGTAGGTTTAGAGATCCCAATAATAGTAGATTTTACAACCACTACATAAACCACCACTATCTTAGTTCAGGCACCAACAACTACTCCAGATGCACTCGCAGAACAACCTCAATTGCAATAAGGGTAGTTTACTAAATGATGTCACGGGAGGGGCACAGACCAATTGAGGTTATAAACAATACATTTTTGGTTCATTGTAGACTTGCTAGAGTATTGTTTCATACTGATGACAATCACCAATTCATTATATATAGATTTTTTTATTTTATCATATATGATGCTGAGGCCATGTGTTAAGGCTTTATTAGCAGATTCCCTAATGGTTACTAATACGATCATATCTAAGATGTGTGAGGGTATCAAGATATCCATGGGATGGTTGAGGTTTATGACATATGTATTTGTATGAGACATGCAGAAGTACAATGTAATTTTGAATATAGACTGGCAAATTACATGTAGTGCCTAAGTGGATTATTTTCAAAAGGCAGTGTTATTTGTCATACTAAGGTAGAATATGCATGTTACAATGATGCCTCGTCACGACGGGGGAGTCACTTATGCATTATCTATGTGGAATGTATGTCCCCATAAAATCCATAATTAGATTGAAAAAGTCGAAATAAATAATACATGAGTCTAAATAATACGTATCATTCTAAGTATTACTGAAAATAAATATAAAGCATAACAAAAAAGGCTAACAATGGCATGAATAAAACTAACACAACTCTAATACCAAATCTTAAATAATAAAAAGACTCCATCACTGGAATATAAATCCTTCTCACATAATCCAATCCAACTCTGAATATAATAATGCTGACTCTAACTTAAAATAAATATCAATAAAGTAAATGACAGTACGATAAAAGGAAATGAGCACGCAGACTCAATACCTACAATCTAAAATTCGAAATAGGGAATAAAAAATGAATGCAAGTGAATCAGAGTTACGGTGTGTAACACCCCGTAGTTTTGAGGACTTAGAGTATTTTTGGAGAAATAAAATTTATTTAAATTGGAGAATTTTAGATTTGGTAATTGAGGTAAAAAATTGAGGATGTTATAAAGTATTTCGGATGACGATTCTGAGTGTACGGTTGATTCGGGATGGGTCGAGATAATCAAAATGACTGTCCTTGGGTTTTATTTGGGTTTCGGAATATTTTAAGTTAGTTTGACTCGAATTGGAGTAAACGAGTCATTTAAAGTGTGTATTATCATTTAAAGTTGGGTATTTTGGAGATAAGGCTTATAAATCCTACGTGAGATAACAATCTCATTTATGAGATTAAGAAAGCCCTAGAGAGAGAGAGAGAAGAGGAAATGAAGAAGAGAAAGAGGAGAAAAGCTTGGAGATTCTGGCCAATCTGTGATTTCGAGGAAGATTCAACCTCTACAACTTTGAGGTAAGTGATTAAACTTGTTAAATAATCTATGTGTGTTATTTATTTCATGATTTGTGGATAAAAATATGGATTTGGGGTTAATATGTTAAAACCTAGATTTTATGGATTAAATATTGCATTTGAGGTTTATATATGGATTTGATGGTGTAGTGATGGTTTGGATCATAGTTGGGTTGATTTATGAGGTTAAAATCATGATTTGACGAGGGTTTGATGGTTAGAGTTAATGATTTTTGGGTTTATATTTCGTGAGTTTTATACAGAAGATGGAACTTTCGAAGTTCTGCAGACCCCAATCGATTCGCTTAGGGGGAGAATCGATTCGGCGTAAGACAAAAGTGTCAGGTCTGTGTGACCAAATCGATTCGGATCCAAAAGGAATCGATTCGGCCTAAGACAGACTTACAGTTCCTTTGGACCGAATCGATTCACATACTAAAGAATCGATTCGCTTTTAGGACCGAATCCATTCGGACAGAACCAAATCGATTCGAAAATAGGGTTGTTTTATGAATTTTTTCTAGAGTGAGTTTTACTCTGTTTCGATTGGGTTTATCGATTAGGAACATTCTTATATGATGCGAGAAATATGTTTTGGAGATTTATTGTGAGTTTCTTATATGCGGTGATATTGGGGACATATCGGGTTATTTGGGAAGGTATAAATTGGAGTTGTCGCATTGACTTAGTGGGGAATCATATTAGCGACGGAATCCTACTTGGATACTAGACGTAAGTTATTATGTGATGTGACGTTGGGGGCTCATCGAGATGGTTGTGAAAGTATGATTGTGAGTTGTTATGCTGACTTTTGTGTTGAATCCTCCTAGCAACGGGATTTTCATTTAGGCATGATTGGGGCCCAATAAGAGAGAGATCGTAAACCCTTAGTGATGTTAAAATTAAGGATTTAATCTTAAATGCGATAATATTAAAGGTTCATATGAGTAACTGAATCAAAATCTGAATTTGGAAGGATTTAATGTATCACCGACTAATAGTTTGTGTTCGTATTTATAGCCGGGATAACTATTGTATATTTATGTGCGATTAATGATAAATATTCAAATGCGTGATGGGATAATAAAATGAATTGGGAATGAGCTTGCGGATTATCGACTAGTGTAGTTGTGTTTATACCTATGGCTTAGATGATTGTTATATGTATTCGATTATGAGATGGTTAGTATATATGATGTGTATGCATATATTTTGTGTGAATGATATATACTTATTGTGTGAGCATACCCCTATTGTGTTATCATGGAAAGTTGCGCGATATGGGTGAGGCCCCTGGCTTGAGGAGCAGAGAGTGTATAGTCCCCAGGTTATAGTCGTCCATTATTTATTGCGTGATTTTTATTCTGGGTGAGAAGTCTTGGGTATGATTCGTTCTCACTTTCGGGTTCAGAACTGTGACCACTTTCCATACGTCTTTGATTTGGTTTATACCAAGTCAGTGTGATCTAGTCCGACCGCTGGTAACCAGGGATAAGGCTAGTGATTCCTGGAAGATGATAGTATTTCAGAGCACATGTGTATATATATATGTCCGAAGTGAATGTGATATGGGTATTTTAAATGTGCGTTATGTGTGTTATGCGTACGTGTTTATTAGGGTTGAATGATCATGTTTATAACAAGAATAATGCATATAGAACCTAAAGGTTCCATGTGATATCTTATTTTATGTACTTAGAGATAGTTGTTCATAAAAAGTAGCTGAGGTTATGTGTTGTGTGATGAGGGCATAATGGTTCTCGACGATCAACATTGTTAAGGAGTAGTGTATCGGGGGGTCCTTGTTTGGATTTCGCTTTGCGAGACGTCCCATGCACGAAACGTAGAGTAATGTTGGGAGTGGGGAGAAGTTTAGTCCTTGGTACTCGGGTTATGCGTTATGGTGAAACATTACTTCATAAGTATATAAAGATGGTGTGTGACTGTTCTGATGATAATAACTTGTTTAAGTTAAATAATTTGAAACCGATGAATTCTAGTAAGATATATGCGTGTATATATATATATATTAATGCATAATTTCGGGCGTAAACTTAGGAAATGATAGAATGAGAAGATTTAGGGTTATACTTTAGATAGTGGGATTAAGAGGTGTAGATTATACGTAGATTAAGATTGAATTGTCAATATAACGTGTCGAGCAACTTAATTGAGTTTCATGTGCATATGCTTAGGTGCGCGCTTTAGTCGAGGGGTGAGTTTGACTTCCACAAGAGTGCGACTCCACTTTAATTATGAAATTGTGCATCTATAGTTATTATGCATTTTAATGCACTTGCAAAAATGTTTTCACACCTCGGGCTCTGACCCGTTTATATTTCTCTCTCGCTATACATATATCATAATATATTGTAGGTGTCCCACCGCAAGGATGCCAGTGATGCTTTTCTATCCAGTGTCCTTGGAGCTGTAGCAGATGCGGACTGTTGCGGGATTTTTGTTATAGTCGCTTCCTATCTTTTGTAAATCTAGAAAATGATTGATTTTGTATATCGGGTTTATACCCAAGGGTTATATGTAGCACTTTTATATTTCTCTCCTCATGATATAGTATTTTTTGTGCCCCAAAGTATATTCGGGTAATTTATTTTGTTGTACCTATTAGGTTTTAATTTGAGTACTTCCTTCTATCGTGGTACGTGTGTATATATTATCATGTTCAATAGTTACTGTATTGTTGGTATGATGTTCATTATTTGTTTTTAAAAATTTTGGCATCCGTTTATTGTAGTATTGGGTGGTTAGCTATGTTTATTTAGTATCGATAGTAGATGCTGAGAATGATCCACTTGAGATTCCTAATTTATTTTAGTATAGGGCTGACCCCCTGTTATTATTTTAAGCGGGGTGTCACACGGTGGCAACGATTGCCTAGGACCTGAAAACAGATCTCAACAACATGATTAAACTTGGCTAGTCTACAAGAAGTAGTAATTTAACTAAATTTGGGCTGGAATAATAATAATGCATCTTCTAATCATATTTTAGTTGTTTCTAACCCAACCCAAATAACGTAAATACAACATGCATGTCTAATCTCAAGTCTAAGTGAACATAGTGATTAACAATTATAATTATTCTCAATTGATTATAATTATAAAGTTCCATATCTATTATCCAGTATATACGTCTCTAACATAAATACTGTAAAAGAAGGACAATTGATTAAGTCCAATATCCAAATAAGTATATTCCCATCACATACAATTAATTGGGTTATACATAAGTCGCACATAAAGATACGAAGGTCTTTCCTTATTGCCTTCGGGGATCACTCGTGTGGACTACATATAGTTATAGGTCATCACATACCAATTACCTTAAAATCAATAATAAGGTATAAGTCACTGCGCCTTCCCGTCATTCGTATAGACCTCCATATCCAAGACTATACGAAAATCACCCCCATTTATTCCCCCTTGGGATACGATATGTCAGTAGTAGGACCGGGGTAAAATATTAGTGCGGTCGACGTTGTACGTGCCCCAAAAGATTCCTCTTAATAATCTAAAAATAAATATTTAAAATTAGTTTAAGTGGTGAATTAAGACTTAATCTCACATTAATGAATTACGATAATTTGATGTTAATTCCTATAATCAACCCTGTAATCTGGATAAATTGTTATATTATAAATTGTTGTAATTAATCTTATAAATCCCCTCTTGTTTGATTCAAAATTGAATCATATTTGAGTTGAATTCTTTAAAAATATTAATTTAGGGTTCTCAAACCCATAATTTGAATTTAACACCTTAAACCATGATTTAAGCATCAAAATTTTTGAAATTTTGGTGAAAGTGACGAGATTACCTTGGTCATTTTATCGTGGTCCTAATATTGACATACCCGTATCTCGAGGGCGAATAAATAGGGGTGCTCTTCATAGAGTCTTGGGTATGGAGGTCTATGCGAATGTCGGGAAGCCGTAGTGACTTATCCCTTGTTGTTGACTTTGAGGTTATTGGTAGTGATGACATATAACTATATGTAGCATACACGAGTGATCCCCGAAGCTAATGGGGATAGGCCTTCGTATCTTTATGTACGACTTATGTGTAGCTCAATTAATGGTATGTGTTAGAAACATTACTTAATTATATATTGGACTAATGCAATTGTCTTTCTTTTACTGTATGTATGCTAGAGACTTACATATTAGATGATAGTTATGGAACTTTGTAGATCGATTGAGAATAATTATAATTATTAACCATTGAGTTCACATGGGCATGATATTATACATGCATGCTATATTTATATTATTTTGGTTAGGTTAACTTAAAATCAACTAAAATGTGAGAGGTAGATTAATTGTTATTATTATAGCCTAAATTCGGTTAAATTCTTACTCTTTGTAGACTTTCTATGTTTAATAATGTTATTGAAATCGATTTTCTGGTCCTAGACAGTCGTTTCCACCACAACCCTCATTCATTTGCATTCTTGTTCGATTCCTTCTTCCAGATTTTAGGATATTGATGTCGAGCTTGCGTACTCATTTCCTTTTATTGTACTTTTATTTAGTGTATTGAGATTTATTTTATGTTAGTGTCAGCATTATTGTATTCATAATTGGCTTTGATTACTTGACACAGTTTTGTATAATGATGGAGCTTTTTATTATTTGAGATTTGGTATCATAGTTGTGTTAGTTTTATCCATGCTATAGTCAGCTTTTTTTGTTACGCTTTAAATTAATTTTTTAGTAATGCTTTGAATGATACTTTTTGTTTAGAATTATGTATTATTTGTATTTAGACTTAAATAATCTAGTTATTGATTTTATGGGGTGTCACATACATTTCTCATAGATAATCCATAGGTGACTCCCCGTTTGGATGAAGCATCACTATAACATACACATTCTATGCTAGTAAAATAAATAACACTTCCTTTTAGAAATAATCCACCTAGGCACTATATGTCATTTGTAAGTCTATATTCAAAATTACATTGTATATATGCATATCTAATGCCAAATAGTGATGCAACAAACTGTAATACCCCGTATTTTTATAGCTTTTAATTATGAGATTAATTAAATAAAATTGCTTTTAATTATGGGATTAATTAAATTAATTTGGGATAATTAATTGGAAATTAAAGCGGATTTAAATAACTAGTGAGACGAGAGTTAGTATTTAACTATGATGATAATGTTGAATATTGCTAAGTGATTATGGTAATATGTGATTATTGAATTTATTAAAATTGTCATGAGTTGAAAATACGACAGTTTCGATAATTTAGTTGGGACGCGCGTGTCAGTTGTGTCAGGACCCAATTTAATGGATTTAAAAATATTTTTTTTTATGTCATATGTATGATCTTTTTGAGTGCATCAACGTATCCGAAAGGGTCGAGATAGTCAGAAAACACTAGCCGGGGGTTTAGTTTGGGTCCCGGGGCATTTTTAGGCCTAACCGGCAACCCGGGAGGGTATTTTAGTCATTATTATTTTTTGTGAATAAGGACCTACGAATTTTAAACTGATATTATCAGCCAACACGTGAGTCCCTTAGGGTTTTCACAACCAAAAAGCATCATGGCAGTTAGAGAAGAAGAGAGGAGAAGTTCCAAGGGTTTTCCATGGCCATAACCACCATTTAGAGGCTTTTGGACCACCGTCACCACCATCGGATAGATCGGAAAGCAAGGATCATCCCCATACCGTCTACTTCATTGGATCAGAATCTCTATTTCAGGCAGGTGATTTATCTTGCAATAATTTATGGCATATACTTTACATGATAGTTTAGGTTTGATGTCAATTTATGAATAATGGCAAAAACATGAAATTGGAGACTTAATAATTGATTTGGGGTAGGTTTGCATGTAGTGGTGCTTCTGAAAATGTTTGATGAACGAAATTATAAATTAAGGGTTAAGAATCACGAAATTTAATTGAGGATTATGATGATTATGGAAGAAGTAGCGAAGAATTAGGGTTGTAGTGAAATTGATGATTTTTGATCCAAGAAAACGATGTTATATTACAGTTTAATGATTCTTGAACGTTAGAACTTGTGTATATATGTTGGATTAATGATTAGTAAACTTTATTAGGAGATTGAGACGTTGTAATGGAGGATTTGAGGTGTAAAAATGGTAAAACCCATAACTGTTTCAAAGAAATATGGGCAAAAACCTGCTTGATCGATCGATCCAAGAATGTCAATCGATCAATGATCGATCATTTTCTTCGATCGACCTGTGACACCCCGCCTAATTAAACATCGGGTGATCAGGCCTTTATTATATTAAAACAAGTTTCTCAAATGGTTCATTCTTAGCATCATTGTCGAAAACTTTTTAATTACTAATCCCCTAAGTAAAATTAGACCGATGCCAAATTTTATCTTTCTTAAAACAGATAAAACAACCATGCGGAACAAGTAAAAATAAACATGTACTATAACCCAATCAACAAAGTAAAAGTACAACATAACAAAAGTATTACCGAATAAATCATTGGCTAAAAATCCCAAACAACAATAGAATAACCATTTGTCTGAAACTAACATCTGAGACTAATACCGGACAACAAGTCCATACATAGAATAGTGTGAGATCCTGTACTAGATCTGAATGAGAGATATCGTCTAGTCAAAATCCTGTAAGCATCCACTGTGCTACAGCTCCGAGTCCCTGGAATGGAATCATCATACATGGCGTCCCTGTGGTTGGGCACCTAAAAGGTTTTGAAAATATTTTATAGCAAGAGTTAGTACTCAAAACATTTTGAAAATATTTAACAAGCGTTTATCACAATATAAAATGCGGTTATTGATTACACATGTTAGGTTCTCGTACACTCTCTTGAGTTTACTCACCCCTCATCTCTTGTGCACACCTAACGTTCTACACTTAGCCTACCTAGCCATATCTTCCAAGCTATCTAGGACTAAGTAATCATCTGAACTTATCTATACTTAAGTTCCATTACCGCCCATACGGTACAAGCTTTTCACTAACATCTCGCGTATGTTAATTAATTCTCAGGTAACATTTCATCTATGTTATTTTTCAATACTTCTCATTTAGTTTCACTACTAAAATTACTACAATTCTCACAATTGTTGACTTCCCACTTGTGTAATTAAGTTTCACTACTTGAATTACTAAATAGATTTTCTCTATCTAAATGTGCATTTCGTAATTAAGTTTCACTACTTAACTTACCAGTTCAGTATGTATCTTTAAATACATAATATATATCAATCTGCTAATACATAGAAGTAGAATATCATCAAGTATATATTTCACACACAATATATATACTAAGTATCAGTCATTACTATTTTGCCCTTTTTATACACGTAAAGGACTCTTGGTTCAGAATGATTCATCGACCCCAAGTAAGAATTGGTTCGGAATGATACATCGACCCCAATTATTTATATACAAAAATAAAGATCTCTTGGTTCGGAATGATTCATCGACCCCAAGTGAGAGTTGGTTCGGAATTATCCATCGACCCCAACTATTTTCAAAATATATATATATACACATATTCTGGTTCGGGACTCTTCCATCGCGACACCAGTTCAAGGTTTGGTTCGGCATTTCTCATCGACCCCAAACATATAATAACTTTATGTTAGTTCGGAATGTCTCATCGACCCTAACATAATTAATTTAGGTATAAATCTCTTTACCTAAAAGATCACATAATTTAGTAGGTACACACCCGACCTATTAATTATATACGTACGTAATATTTTAATCTCATATATTTGTCGTACAACATTCGCTTTACGATTGATCTCATTAATCGCATTTATTTGAGTATTCACATAACTCTAAGGGTCCTAGTTACCCCTTACATATAATTTCAGTAGTTATTGCTTACCCTACTGGTCTATTACTTAAATTGAATTTACTTCACCCCGTAACTCAATTTCCGAAGTCCTCGATACTCTACTAAATCGGATTATTCTCCTCGGTCCGTAATCCAAGCCCTACACCCAATGGCCTTATCGAACCTCAACAATATACCTATTGGTCTTATTCTCACTCCCATATAAGTATAATGTAAATCCTAGAATATTCATTCATTCCCGAACTCAACGAAGAATTAAACACAAAATTTTCGGGAAACACCTTGCGCCGATCGATCGACGGCTGGGTTCGATCGATCGACATAGTCGATCGATCGATAGTTCGAGATCGATCGATCGATCGAACAGGGATAGACGCAGTCTTCTTCTTCGTTAAGATTTTTCCTCCATTAACAAATCTTCAAACTCCATTATAGTCCACCAAACTTTGACCCAATGATCCTAACATATTTTCACATATACTAGGACAATTTTTAACGTGTCAAATACCTCAAAACTCCAATTCTTTTAAAGAAATAGTGAATTAAACCCAGAATTTCTTGAAACCCTAGTTATGGTGTTCTTCCCATATTATCATTCAAAATCCAGATTTTAATCCAAAAAATCATCAAGTCTAATCTGAATCTTAATTCTCTACATAAGGTAAATCATTCTGCATGTGATTCCTATCCCAACATGTATAAATATCATCTTTCTCCAATCAAAATAATGATTTAAACAAAACTATTCAAAAACCCTACACATGGGTATTATAACTTTATAATTTTTGCAATAAACAACTTGCCTTATGATCAGTAGGGTCTGATTTCGTGGTTGTTGTTGATGATTGATGATCTTCATCCTTCAATCCTTCTTCCCCAACAAGTTGATAGTGAAAATCTCTTTTGAATCCTTCCCAATTCTTCCTTTTGCCTTGAGAATGGTTTCTCTCTTATCTCTAATGGCTATGGTGTGTTTTCATGGGTTTTCTAACCCTAACCCTTCTATCATACGGCTGATATAAAGCTCTCATTTTCGTAGGTTTCTATACCCTCTCATATTAAAAGACCAAAATGCCCCCGAATGTTCTCGATTTAGTCCAAAATTACCCCTAGACTCAACTAGTACCCCCGGGTATACTATTTTGACTAATTTGACCCTTCCGGACTCATCTGTGATCTCTAAATTATCATTTGAGTCACTTAAAAATATTACTCGTTCTCACCCCAACACGGTCTACACGCGTTAAGTAACTATTTACCACTCGCACTAAGTAAATATAATGAGGCAATATAAATCGGTAACTATCTCCCGATTGATATTCCAAAATTATAATTTTAATAAATTCCATTAAATTACTCCTCTTACGTAATTTAAATTAAGCTGTATTTTCTCATTTAATTCTCCAATTTATTTAAATAAAATATTCAAAAATACGGGGTATTACATACTTCCCCCCTTGCAAAGGAATTTCGTCCTCGAAATTAGGATAAGGCTGGTATTAAGGCTAAGGACCTTAAGTATAATTGCATCCTCTAATACCCAATACCAAATCATAACATCCTAACGGTCACTCCAAGTACATGCCTTGCTTCATGATAAATTCTTATCGCATGTTACCCATGCCGCATATATCATAATTATGTCTCACTACTTAATTTCTCATAGATTTTCCCAATCCGAACTTTAATTCTTGAAATTAAGTTTCTCCCTACTTAATTTACCCATTTGATGTATATCTCTATATAACATCTAAGTGTCTACTATCACTCATAAGTAGAATATTATAAGGTATATATTTCACACACAATATATACTTTAAGGAAAATTGGTCCCGCAAAAATCATCGGCCCCAATAATCCTATCATTTACATTGGTCCGGGAATCCCTCGACCCCAAGGTAAATATAATGCACATGTCGGTTCAGACCTTCCGTCGATACCAATATTTATCATCGATTTGGTTCGGAAAATCATCGACCCCAAATCGATCCCTCATGTATTGGTCCGGAACATCATCGACCCCAATACAGAGATTAATCACACTTACTATCGCACATAAGTAGGAAAAATCAATAGGTATATATATCGTACACATAACATATACTATCAACACTTATTTTATAATCACCCCTTTTCTATAACACTTTTGGGGTTATTGGCTCGGAATTCCACCTCGATCACTAATAGTGATTAATTACTTGTCTCAGAATCACATCTCGAGCACCAATATATGTATATATATCTCATCGCACATGAGTAGATAATTTGTGAGCCATATATTTCACATTTCATATACCCTAAAATGTCACACTCCAATAGAATGTCCTCGAACCACACCTCAAAGTACATGTATTGTTCGAATTCGGTACCCACGAACCTAATCCTCATGTACAGTCCATATAGGCACTCACACTACCTATAAATATGCTCTTATAGGTATACATTCAACCTTCGAATTTATCAGTGGGCTTCTCCAAAATTCCACTATCATAAGGGCGTATTATCCTCCTTTCTCACTAGCATTGAGTCGTAGGCAACACAACATACTCAAAATAATACTTAATCTCTATTCCTCCCTGACCATCTCTCACGGGGTGGAATTTCAGGATTTTCTCCTGATTTATAATCATGTAGAGCGGTACCGTGCACTCTCCCTTTTCAACTACATACTAATCCATCCCGGTTATCCCATTTAGCTACCCCCAACGAAATGTTGGCTTAATTATGATGTTCACAACCCATCAGTAATTTATAAGTCTGTCTCCTCATTCCATCATTGGAAATGTGGGTTCACTACCACATTCCGGTTGTTCATTTCGAGTCTATCTCGCTCTATTAACTAGAGGTGTATCTGGAGACAATCTCTCTATGTCTCTTCTCAACATCGCTTCCCACTTACGTCATCTTTCCTCAAGTGGTACTCTATTCCACTTTCTCTCCGGGTTTATTATACTTTACAATCCGTGCACTCTTCGCAATTGGCGCACTTTTTGGGGTTGGTTACTTTATAAGAATCAACATTTTAGTAACACGTAAGTCACTCTCAAAGTAGCACCTTGTGCTACTTCTTCACCACAGTTAGGTCTCCCATATCAAGAGATAACCTTTGAACGGTTTCCCACCGACTTTCATCCCATAGGGTGTGATGGATCTCTCAGCACATAAAATCTTAGATCATCGTCTATCTCCCATGACGTTCAACCCATTTCATCGATACGACTTGTTTCCTAATTTTCCCACCGTAGTACAAAAATTTTCCGCATCCCTCTATCTCGGATGTCTAAGGAATCCAATTGATTAGGGAGCCCATACACCCTTTTCTCTGTGCACATTTGCAAAAACATTACAAATGTCGCACCCGTAACATGCTTTTCTTCAACTCCAGTCTAGTCTACACGACGTGACTACAATCTTGTGGGTATTCTCAATACCCTATAGACCAAAAATCAAATCCTTGCCCACAAAGTCCCACTTATCCCTTCGTGGTGAGGTAAGCCTTTCAGTGTTTCTCCACAACACTACCTGCTCCACTGATGCCCAAGCATCTAACAATGTCTCTTCTCCTGTCGTGCATAAAAATTCAGTCGTATTCCCTTTCGCAACCGAACTTAAACAAGGGACCTCTCCCCATGTATTCTTACTGAGCATTATCGAGACAACACATCGTCGAGATGTCCAAATTCGATTCCTCAACAATATGTGCAACCATACTCCAATATTTCTAAAGGAGTCAAGTGGAATTGCGCTTATACTATCACTAAGTCCTTAGCACTAATTACAACGGCGAGCTCGACCTCTCCGCTCAGCGGTCATACTACATACCTTGACTCACATAATTTAGGTTCCCACACACCAAATTCAATTACTATGAGACGTTCATAATCCCTGAAGTCCCTCACCTATTGATGAATAATGACAACTCGACCCTCTTTCAGGTGAGGTATCGTCACATACCCCATTCACTCGAGGCTAAAACCCATATACTTCCTTATCCATCGCTCTGGTGGTTCAGATGGTTTCCGGACATAACACGCTTGTCCTCTCCGGAATGCAAAACTTATCAGAGTTATTATTTCCTCAAATAACTTCAAGCTAAAATAAAACGCGTGACCCTACAAACCACACTAGACATCTTTACAAAAATCCCCTTACTCCAGGCCACACTGACCGATTTGGGGTATCCCTCCTCTCGGACTTGGTAGCCTCGATTCTGAGCACTATCATCCTGGTTTCCTTAGTTCTGTTGACCAAGAGGAACGCACTATGGGGCTTAACAGTCCCGACTTAGAATCTAATCATTAAATCCTCTAGTGGGTTTCCACTTATGGCTTGCACCAGCCCCATTACATTTAGTCTTACTCTTTGACTAAATCTTTAAACTCTCTTAACTTCGCCCCCTAGGAGCATTTACCTCACCTTGTAAGAAGTACCATACTGCCTTCATATACATAAGTCGTTCAAGAAGAGTTTCACCAAAAATTATGAATTACAACTCGAGAGTCCATTCTCTCAAGGGCTCTTTTTCCCTTATACCTATCTCCTCGGTACAAGTTCACTTCAATGGATAAATTTCTCTCTCACGATTGGCCTCTACCAGGCTTTCACGTGATGGGTTCTGGTATTTCCATTCTCTCCGCTTCTGAATCATCATTGGATAACTTTGCGGTAAAACTATATGTAAGGTTCCTCTATTTGTATACGGACCCTCGGTCCGGATGTGGTGACTGGTATCCTCGCCACGTTGCCTCAATTTTTTTTTTACCCAAACTTTCACTTCTGGGTATTTCAACTCTATCCCTAAATGCCAAAACCTCTGTACTTTCTACTTCCATTGGTTATCATGCACTGTCGCCGTTTTATCACATATTACGGCTCGTTCTCATAAAAAATTTCTTCAGACTACCTCCCACTATCACTGCATTGGGCGGGTCTAGATTAGCATTCCCCCTTGCCGTCGCGACACTTGGAAAATGCCTGCTATGCCTCAACAACCCTTGCAGCATCTACTTCCATTACACGCTAGGAGTGACCTCGACAACGGTCATCTCTCCTATGATTACCATCTTCGAACACTCCATGCTTCATGCCGAGCTCCTCTCTCCTGCAGTCCTTCAAACGCCAATGCTGGTCCTACCACAATATTCGACGTACCGTGCCCAATCGAACTCGTATATATAACACTACATCTACAAAATAGCAGGAGAACGTAAACTACGTACGTAGAGGAGTACAATAATCCTAAGATAGGGCTCTATATCAATCAAACGATACGCTGAAAATGTAGTAAGCCGTACAGATCCTATGGACACTAGAACCTGATGCTCTGATACCATCTGTGACACCCCGCCTAATTAAACATCGGGTGATCAGGCCTTTATTATATTAAAACAGGTTTCTCAAATGGTTCATTCTTAGCATCACTGCCGAAAACTTTTTAATTACTAATCCCCTAAGTAAAATTAGACCGGTGCCAAATTTTATCTTTCTTAAAACAGATAAAACAACCATGCGGAACAAGTAAAAATAAACATGTACTATAACCCAATCAACAAAGTAAAAGTACAACAGAACAAAAGTATTATCGAATAAACCATCGGCTAAAAATCCCAAACAACAATAGAATAACCATTAGTCTGAAACTAACATCTGAGACTAATACCGGACAACAAGTCCATACATAGAATAGTGTGAGATCCTGTACTAGATCTGAATGAGAGATATCGTCTAGTCAAAATCCTGTAAGCATCCACTGTGCTACAGCTCCGAGTCCCTGGAATGGAATCATCATACATGGCGTCCCTGTGGTTGGGCACCTAAAAGGTTTTGAAAATATTTTATAGCTAGAGTTAGTACTCAAAACATTTTGAAAATATTTAACAAGCGTTTATCACAATATAAAATGCGGTTATTGATTACACATGTTAGGTTCTCGTACACTCTCTTGAGTTTACTCACCCCTCATCTCTTGTGCACACCTAACGTTCTACACTTAGCCTACCTAGCCATATCTTCCAAGCTATCTAGGACTAAGTAATCATCTGAACTTATCTATACTTAAGTTCCATTACCGCCCATACTGTACAACCTTTTCACTAACATCTCGCGTATGTTAATTAATTCTCAGGTAACATTTCATCTATATTATTTTTCAATACTTCTCATTTAGTTTCACTACTAAAATTACTACAATTCTCACAATTGTTGACTTCCCACTTGTGTAATTAAGTTTCACTACTTGAATTACTAAATAGATTTTCTCTATCTAAATGTGCATTTCGTAATTAAGTTTCACTACTTAACTTACCAGTTCAGTATGTATCTTTAAATACATAATATATATCAATCTGCTAATACATAGAAGTAGAATATCATCAAGTATATATTTCACACACAATATATATACTAAGTATCAGTCATTACCATTTTGCCCTTTTTATACACGTAAAGGACTCTTGGTTCGGAATGATTCATCGACCCCAAGTAAGAATTGGTTCGGAATGATACATCGACCCCAATTATTTATATACAAAAATAAAGATCTCTTGGTTCGGAATGATTCATCGACCCCAAGTGAGAGTTGGTTCGGAATTATCCATCGACCCCAACTATTTTCAAAATATATATATATACACATATTCTGGTTCGGGACTCTTCCATCGCGACACCAGTTCAAGGTTTGGTTCGGCATTTCTCATCGACCCCAAACATATAATAACTTTATGTTAGTTCGGAATGTCTCATCGACCCTAACATAATTAATTTAGGTATAAATATCTTTACCTAAAAGATCACATAATTTAGTAGGTACACACCCGACCTATTAATTATATGCGTACGTAATATTTTAATCTCATATATTTGTCGTACAACATTCGCTTTATGATTGATCTCATTAATCGCATTTATTTGAGTATTCACATAACTCTAAGGGTCCTAGTTACCCCTTACATATAATTTCAGTAGTTATTGCTTACCCTACTGGTCTATTACTTAAATTGAATTTACTTCACCCCGTAACCCAATTTCCGAAGTCCTCGATACTCTACTAAATCGGATTATTCTCCTCGGTCCGTAATCCCAGCCCTACACCCAATGGCCTTATCGGACCTCAACAATATACCTATTGGTCTTATTCTCACTCCCATATAAGTATAATGTAAATCCTAGAATATTCATTCATTCCCGAACTCAACGAAGAATTAAACACAAAATTTTCGGGAAACACCTTGCGTCGATCGATCGACGGCTGGGTTCGATCGATCGACATAGTCGATCGATCGATAGTTCGAGATCGATCGATCGATCGAACAGGGATAGACGCAGTCTTCTTCTTCGTTAAGATTTTTCCTCCATTAACAAATCTTCAAACTCCATTATAGTCCACCAAACTTTGACCCAATGATCCTAACATATTTTCACATATACTAGGACAATTTCTAACGTGTCAAATACCTCAAAACTCCAATTCCTTTAAAGAAATAGTGAATTAAACCCAGAATTTCTTGAAACCCTAGTTATGGTGTTCTTCCCATATTATCATTCAAAATCCAGATTTTAATCCGAAAAATCATCAAGTCTAATCTGAATCTTAATTATCTACATAAGGTAAATCATTCTACATGTGATTCCTATCCCAACATGTATAAATATCATCTTTCTCCAATCAAAATAATGATTTAAACAAAACTATTCAAAAACCCTACACATGGGTATTATAACTTTATAATTTTTGCAATAAACAACTTGTCTTATGATCAGTAGGGTCTGATTTCGTGGTTGTTGTTGATGATTGATGATCTTCATCCTTCAATCCTTCTTCCCCAACAAGTTGATAGTGAAAATCTCTTTTGAATCCTTCCCAATTCTTCCTTTTGCCTTCAGAATGATTTCTCTCTTATCTCTAATGGCTATGGTGTGTTTTCATGGGTTTTTATAACCCTAACCCTTCTATCATACGGCTGATATAAAGCTCTCATTTTCGTAGGTCTCTATACCCTCTCATGTTAAAAGACCAAAATGCCCCCGAATGGTCTCGGTTTAGTCCAAAATTACCCCGGGACTCAACTAGTACCCCCGGGTATACTATTTTGACTAATTTGACCCTTCCGGACTCATCTGTGATCTCTAAATTATCATTTGAGTCACTTAAAAATATTACTCGTTCTCACCCCAACACGGTCTACACGCGTTAAGTAACTATTTACCACTCGCACTAAGTAAATATAATGAGGCAATATAAATCGGTAACTATCTCCCGATTGATATTCCAAAATTACAGTTTTAATAAATTCCATTAAATTACTCCTCTTACGTAATTTAAATTAAGTTGTATTTTCTCATTTAATTCTCCAATTTAATTAAATAAAATATTCAGAAATACGGGGTATTACACGATCAACCTCTCCTGATTTTTGGCAATTGTTTCCCTTTAAGGTTTAATGAATATTCCAAAGCTGATATTGATTCTTAGGGTGATTAATATAATATTGTGGGACTTAGTTAAGGTCAGTAGGGTCTTAGTTATTACCTGGAAAATGTTATAACTTATGGGATTGAACGTTATAATTATGAGCGGTTACCGAGTGAGGACGATTTGAAATCTTTCAATTTGGGACTGAAAGTGGAATGAAAGATAATGTAAGGGTATGAAAATTATTAGAGAGATTTTATATTTGCTGAGATAACCTTAGGAACAAATGGGAGACCTAGTATTCACTTGGGATTGGTATAGGTACCCGAATCCGTATGACGAGACTCTTCGTGTTAAATAAATATTACATAGAATATCCGGAACGTAAATATTGTGGGTGAGACTTAATATATCAGGGAGGAGTATACCTATATTGAAATTGTATATATATTGGTTGTGTGATTTTCTAGTATATGGATTATTATGTGTATAACATACCTACCATACTTGCTATCACGGGAGGTCGTTCGTAAGAGGATAGTCTGGTCTCGATGTAACCTTCGGGGGGAATTTAGATTGATACCTCAAAACATAGGACTTGGAAGGGATTATCGCTGAATGGATAAGTCTGCTGACCTTGGGAGCGTAGGTATGTGCGTGACCCGTGGGTATGTGAACTATGTTCGCCTCCACTATGTGTGATTTTTATTGAAACGGTTCCTGAGTGATTCAAAACTTGTGATCCTCACGTACCTGATGTACCGGGGTTCGATAGCAGAGTATGAAGGCATCGTAGGTTCTATCCTTGTGGGGTATAGGGATGCCAAGCATAGGAGTTCCATTATATTATTGATGTGTTGTATCTGCTGTGGAAGTTACAGGTTCTCGGTATTAGACGCCTTCACATTTTTTACTTGATTCTACTCAGGGTTACTCATCTGTTAGGGCATATCGCCCATTTCCATTTAGAGATAGCATTCTCAGACTTTTAGTTTTATTTCAGATGTTGGTTTATTTATTCAGACTCATGTATCGGGACTTTATTTTTACTCTGGTATTATATTGGAGTGTTTACTCCAGACTCAGTTTATTTCATTTAGTTGATTATTCATTTGAGATTGTTTATGCGAATAATGATGTTGACTTAATTACTTGGATTATGTTAATTTAATTAGAAAAATTTGGCATCTCTCTTTTTAAATATTAGGTGGCTAGTAATAAATTAAATGTTTTCGACAATGATGCTACAACTGAACCAACTTGATATTCTGTATTAATTTAATAAAGGAGTAGCTACCCGGTATTTAATTAGACAGGGTGTTACAGGTGGTATCAGAGCATCAGGTTCTAGTGTCCTTTAGGATCTGTGCGACTTATTATGCTTCCAGCGTAACTTTCTTTAATGTAGAGCCTTATGTTTAGGATTATTGATTTCTTTGGTGAGATTTTGATCTCCTTCTATAATGTATATGATAGTGAATCTTATTTGCATTCGGGAGTGTTCGTGTGCCGAACAATGCAGTATATCGCGCGAGTTGGACCGACAGCAGGAGGCAAAGATCAGTTGAGGTTATAAGGTATATTCAAGAATGATGACCGTAGTTAGGGTCACCCCTATTATGGCAAGGAGGGCCAGGACAGTAAAAGCATCTTGGATACAACATACGACTTCCAGGAACCACTATAGTAAAAAAGTGGTGTCAAATTCGACTCACCCGACAAGGATGGAATAGGGGAGAGTCAGACGAAATATTGAAGAGAAATAGAAGTGGAAATACTAGAAATGCGGAGATAGCGTGTGTTAGCCAACGAAAGTAAAATATCCAAAGTCATGGGCATATGTCGGAGCATGGCTAATCGGGAGTGAAAATTTAGGATAAATTTTTTTCTTGGCTCGTAAAAGCAGAGTTATAATGGTGAGAGGCAACCACCACACTTAGAAGTGAATATATTATCAAGAGAAGGAGCATACGTATGGCTTGGCCATAAGTTCCTTCATCAGATTTTCAGGATAAGATGAGAATGTTGTTCTAAACTCACACAAGAGGGTCGGACAGAAGTCACTTTGTGAAGAGAAATTAAATTAATTAGCGAACCTTACACCATATGAAGTAGGTACAATGGATAAGAGGACATTAAAGGGGAAAATAAACTTATAAGAAGAATTTCTAGCACTTCTGGGGAATTCTGCTTGGACGGGCAATGCAGATGGTAACAATGTCGCATTTGGTTAATATGGATGTAAACGCTTCTTTGTGTGGGGAGTTACAATAATTGAAGAATTTAGCCAGACGGTAAAGCTAGGGGGAAACGGTGTTGGTGAAGCACCACAAGGGGTAGACCCATCAGGAGACCCACTTAAATGATTCGAATAGCTGAATTGTTATCGAGCGATGGTGATTTCAGTAAGAGTGGTTGAAGCCAGTAGCATGTTCCTTAGGGACGTCAAAGCTAAGGGAATAACGGAGGTAATCATCATATTCGAAACTACCAACGTCCGAGAGAAGGACAACCTTAACATGGTCAGTGTGATCGGAGATAAGTGGAGTATGTGTAAAGGTATTTTGTGGAGTAAAACCCGTGCATTAAAATTTTTTCGAAGTGAGTAGAGGAATAAAGGGTATGGTGCCTAGAAAGGGCAATAGTTATAGAAATTTTTGGTTTGGTACGGACAGATGTGTTAAGTCCAGGAAACATTTGAGCAGCCAGGGCGATTGGCAAGATAGAAGTATGAGTTATATCCTCAGATGATGATGTGTGTTGTGTGTGTCAGGAACGAGTTACTACATTTTTATTATTGCTATGTTCATATGGGAGTCGAGTTTAGTGCGTACATCGGCAATGTTATTATTTATGTGAATATTTTCCCTGGTATAGTGGTATTACCTTCAGTGTTATCTGCGGAGGATGAATGGGTGTATTGATAGTGGTATATACTTTATTGAGATTACTCATTTTAGTGTTGTGTTATACGAGTATGATATTATCCTAATTATGGTTTTATAATATGCTTAAACCGATAGTGTTCGGATATTTTAAGTCTATCGGGGTTACTACCTTGGTGTAGAATGTTTTGTTCTCGTAAGGTCCCATCTGCGAGAGGGACGAACTCGCGTTTATATATTTGTATATATATATATATATATATATATATATTGTTGAGACTTCGAAAGTATAATGGTCTCGGATATTTGTTCCCGATATGTGTAGGGACTTTATTGATATGATTCAGAGTGTATTTGGTTTATTGTTCAACGGAAAGATTTAGTTAGTTATTATAATTAACGCTCAGGATGTGGTAATAAGAAGAGCGCATTGTTATATCACCCTTTAGAGACGTGGAAGTTAATACTCATAGTTGTATGTTTGGGGACGGGATTTTTAGAGCCCCGATTATATTTGCATAATGCTTATGAAATGTGATTACCATCAATGTTAAGAGACAGTGTCTTTCGGAAGGAGTTCCTTGTTAAAGTGTAACTGGGGAAGGAGATATAACTTTGTTGTCAAGAGACGGGAATATAGGGGTACATGTTATGGACTGAGGGTCTAACGGATTCTGATGATCGACAATGCTAGGTATTAGTGTATCGGGGGGGGGGGGGGGGGGTCCTTGTTTAGATTTCACTTTGCGAGACATCCCACGCATGAAACTTAGCGTAAGGTTGGTAGTAAGGAGATGTTTACCCATTCGTCCATGATTTGGGTACCTCGATCATTAGGGAAGTATATAGTTATAACGGGAAGTTAAAGAAGAAATCACGGTATAAGGCCAGTAGAGCCAATTGTGTGGTGAGGAAGTATTGATAATTTTGTTTTATTTTAGCGGGTTGAAGGATGAAATCATGTTTAGGAGGACTTCGAATTTCGAATTCAAGGGTGATTGAGAATACCCAAATTGGTGTAGCCATGTTGCAAATTCACGGACAATAAAGAGTTTGGAGTACTTATTAAGCGTATGTGATGTTTAAAACCCGTTTGCACGATGTATAGGGTGAATGGACACCTCGATTTACTGGTGTCCGGATCACTGGAAGAAGAGACATAGATGGGTGAAATTCTTACTTGTGGAAATAACGAAATGGAAGTGTTAGAGTGGATTAAGCGTCGTGAGAAGGACGATAATCTATAGATTCATGTGCAATCAGAGTAGCATGTCCAAGATTGGTTGAAGGGCAGTGGGAAGCCATTTAAAAGGGGGGTATCCCTTGAGAAGATAAATATTTAACTATTATGGACAATTTAGAGCAGAGTTCCACCCAATTGAATGTTGAGGGTGGATTACGTGTAAACAGAGTGAGGATGTCAATAAGGTATAGAGAGTCCAGATGTGCATAACATGGTGAATAGTGCACGGGCCGAAACTTTTGGTATACGTCGAAGGAAGAAGAGGGTTATTAAGTACCATTTAATGGGAGGAGTTATAAGTGGAAGTCGATGTTGAGCGGGACATAATTAGTAGCCCCCACGAGCAGCACTTATAGATAGAAATAGGTTGGAGTAAGGGTATCAACCATAAACTTGGTGTCGAGCCGACGATTCTAGTAGCGAAAGAGTCAAGATGGTAAATTTCTTTGATGGGTTGCAATCATAAAGATGAGTAGCGAGTTTCTTTGAATATGTGGAACGGATTATCAAGAAGGAAAGAAATTATTATATTCGTGGGTGATTTACACTATTAGATAGTGACCGCGCTGGTATGAGGTCCTACCCAATATTAATCCGAACGAGGATGAAATACTCGAAACCGACTTTCGATATGGGGTATAAAGAAGTAGTGGGAATATTTTCGTTTTGAGAAAGTTGGATCACCTATAGCTCGAGGAATAGGCGCATGGTGATTAACGACTGGTGGAATTGTATGAAAGAAATTTTGGATTCATTGCAATCATTTCATTTTTAGTAAGTGAAGTATAATATGGTAATGGGGAGAGGATATTACCTAATAGGAAAGTTGTGCGAAGGAACCCATACCTATTTATAAGGGACAAGGTGCTTACTGAGGTTTAGAGTGGATAAACCTTACCTTTCTTCCTCTGGATGCTTAGAGGTGAGCGAATTATCGGAGTTTTCGATTAGTCAGAAGTTGGAGTCCGATGACTATAATGGGTTAATCCCTAACCATCTGAAGTGGCTTTCCCTTGTGTAAAAGTCATAACATCGGGAACATAAATTCAAAGAATGGACAAGAGTAGTCAGATATTTTATGGTTTCTTATAGGATGGGAGTTTTGTGTTTAAATAAATGCAGGAGATGATACGAAGTGAGGTGCGAACTCACATTGAGATAATACGACCAATGATGTGTAGGCTATTCTTATTTGAATGTTGTTTAGTAAGAGCACAACGTGAGGTGCATTTATTGAGGTGTAACCCTATAACTGATAAAGTGTCAAGAGAGTTCAACAAACTTGTTGTGAAGCGAGAGCTGTAGTGATTGAGCTTTTCTTTGTTTTTTGTTTTGAATACTGGAGGATACCTAATTTTTCCAGGTATGCCTATTTTTTCGAATTTCGGGACGAAATTCCGTTATTAGAGGGGAAGTATGTAATACCCCGTATTTTTATGGCTTTTAGTTATGAGATTAATTAAATAACATTTCTTTTAATTATGGGATTAATTAAAATCAATTTGGGATAATTAATTGGAAATTAGTTCGAATTTAAATAACTAGCTAGACGAGAGTCAGTATTTAACTATGATGATAATGTTGAATATTTCTAAGTGATTATGGTAATATGTGATTATTGAATTTATTAAAATTGTCGTGAGTTGAAAATACGACAGTTTTATTAATTTAATTGGGACGCGCGTGTCAGTTGTGTGTCGGCACCCAATTTAATGGATTTAAAAGTATTTTTTTATGTCATACGTATGATCTTTTTGAGTTCGCCAACGTATCCAGAAGGGTCGAGATAGTCAGAAAACACTAGCCGGGGGTTTAATTTGGGTCCCGGGGAATTTTTAGGCCTAACCGGCAACCCGGGAGGGTATTTTAGTCATTCCTATTTTTTGTGAATAAGGACCTACGAATTTTAGACTGATATTATCAGCCAACACTTGAGTCCCTTAGGGTTTTGACAACCAAAAAGCATCATGGCAGTTAGAGAAGAAGAGAGGAGAAGTTCCAAGGGTTTTCCATGGCCATAACCACCACTTAGAAGCTTTTGCACCACCGTCACCACCACCGGATAGATCAGAAAGTAAGGATAATCCCCATACTGTCTACTTCATTGGATCAGAATCTCTATTTCAGGCAAGTGGTTTATCTTGCAATAGTTTATGGCATATACTTTACATGATAGTTTAGGTTTGACGTCAATTTATGAATAATGGCAAAAACATGAAATTGGAGACTTAATGATTGATTTGGGATAGGTTTGCTTGTAGTGGTGCTTCTGAAAATGTTTGATGAACGAAATTATAAATTAAGGGTTAAGAATCATGAAATTTAATTGACGATTATTGATTATGGAGGAAGTAGTAAAGAATTAGGGTTGTAGTGAAATTGATGACTTTTAATCTAAGAAAACGATGTTATATTATAGTTTAATGATTCTTGAACGTTAGAACTTGTGTATATATATTGGCTTAATGATTAGTAAACTTTCTTAGGATATTGGGGCGTTGTAATGGAGGATTTGAGGTGTAAAAATGGTAAAACCCATAACTGTTTCAGAGAAATATGGGCAAAAACCTTCTTGATCGATCGATCGATCGATCCAAGAATGCCAATCGATCAATGATCGATGGATCATTTTCTTCGATCGATCGACCTCTCCTGATTTTTGGCAATTGTTTCCCTTTAAGGTTTAATGAAAATTCCAAAACCGATATTGATTCTTAGGGTGATTAATATAATATTGTGGGACTTAGTTAAGGTCAGTAGGGTCTTAGTTATTACCCATAAAATGTTATAACTTATGGGATTGAACGTTATAATTATGAGCGGTTACCGAGTGAGGACAGTTTGAAATCTTTCAATTTGGCACTGAAAGTGGAATGAAAGATAATGTAAGGGTATGAACACTATTAGAGAGATTTTATATTTGCTGAGATAACCTTAGGAACAAATGGGAGACCTAATATTCACTTGGGATAGGTATAGGTACCCGAATTCGTATGACGAGACTTGTCGCGTTAAATAAATATTACGTAGAATATCTGGAACATAAATATTGTGGGTGAGACTTTATATATAGGGGAGGAGTATACCTATATTGAAATTATATATATACTGGTTGTGTGATTTTTTATTATATGGATTATTATGTGTATAACATACCTACCATACTTGCTATCACGGGAGGTCATTCGTAAGAGGATAGTCTGGTCTCGATGTGACCTTCGGGGGGACGTTTGATTGATACCTCAAAACATTGGACTTGGAAGGGCTTATCGCTGAATGGATAAGTCTGCTGACCTTGGGAGCGTAGGTATGTGCGTGACCCATGAGTATGTGAAGTATGTTCGCCTCCACTATGTGTGATTTTTATTGAAACGGTTCCTGAGTGATTTGAAACTTGTGATCCTCATGTACCTGATGTACCGGGATTCGATAGCAGAGTATGAAGGCATCGTAGGTTCTATCCTTGTGGGGTGCCTGATTTGTATATGAGATATTATACTGGTGCATATACATATATTTGTGATAGTTCTGTTGTGTTGCTTCGCAGATGTGAATAACTAAGATATAATGGACTGAGGATGTGAGAATTTAATTAACACTTGAGATATGTAATTTAATGAACGTGAATATGGGTTATGAATATGTTTTGTTTGGGTGTTACGAGTAGATACCCTATGTTAGAATGAGAACGCAGGAGTGGTGCAGACTAGTTAGCTAGCGGTATAACTAGGATGGGTTATGGGTCTACGTTAGGTGTGCACAGTAGTTGAGAGGCGAGGAACTCATGTGAGAGTACGCAACTAACATGTTTATTATATGCGTTGTTTAATATTGTAATTTAAAAACTTGTAATATTTTTAAACTGTTTTCACCTCGAGCCCTGACCCGTTTGCTTTCAAATATATTTTTCTTGTAAAACCTTTTATGTGCCCAACCACAGGGACGCCAAACATAGGAGTTCCATTATATTATTGATGTGCTGTAGATGCTGTGGAAGTTACAGGTTCTCGGTATTAGACGCCTTCACATTTTGTACTTGATTCTACTCAGGGTTACTCATCTGTTAGGGCATGTCGCCCATTTTCATTTATAGATAGCATTCTCAGACTTTTAGTTTTATTTCAGATGTTGGTTTATTTATTCAAACTCATGTATCGGGACTTTAGTTTTACTCTGGTATTATATTGGAGTGTTTACTCCAGACTCAATTTATTTCATTTAGTTGATTATTCATTTAAGATTGTTTATGCGAATAATGGTTGTTGACTTAATTACTTGGATTATGTTAATTTAATTATAAAAATTTGGCATCTCTCTTTTTAAATATTAGGTGGCTAGTAATAAATTAAATGTTTTCGACAGTGATGCTACAACTGAACCAACTTGATATTCTGTATTAATTTAATAAAGGAGTAGCTACCCTGTATTTAATTAGACGGGGTGCTACACAAACCTCAACAATCACAGGGATATATCAATACCCTCACACATCTTAGATATGGCCATATTTGTACCCACTTATAAAGCCTTAGCACATGGCCTTAACATTGTGTCAGATAAAATAAAAAATTTGCATCCAATCAATGGGTGATTGTCATTAGTATCAAATAATACTCTAACAAGTCTATAATGAACAAAAAATGTATTGTCTATAGCCTTAATTGGTCCCTGCCCCTCTTGTGACATCATCTAGTAAACCGACCTTATTGCAGTTGAATTTGTTCCACGAGTGCATTTGGAGAAGTTGTTGGTTTTGTTAGATGGGGCCGGGGGGAGTAGAGAGACCTAGAATGATATTTTTTATGTGACAAGTTGCACCCCGAGGGTCGGTAAAACTTTGGGTCGAGTTTTATGAGTGTTGTGTTTGTGTTTCGGTCTTATTTGGGGTCCAGAAGTTGGCCCATAGTGGACGTACGAGATTTGGAGTTATAAATAGGTTAATAATCCTTATTAAACATCACAATACATCATAATTTGAACTTATTAGCCAGAGGCAAGCTTTGCGATAAGAGGAAGAACACACAAGAGGGTTTAATCAATGATCAAACATTGTTTAAATAAAGAAATATTTTTCTTGTTTATCGTATTTACGTAATTTTCATCCTTGCATATCGATCAATTAGGTAGGAGCATGCTTTTAGATTAAAATATGATTATTGATTATAAATATTTTGTTAATAATCTTTTATATTGGGCTAATACGTAGTACAAATGTAATCTTAGAATACTCTATTAACTATGATCTCAATTAGTTTATGTTAAACCCTTGATTAATTTGAGTTTATAAATATGTTCTGATGATTAAAACTCATGCGTAGGAATGTTTTCATAAGTTGTTAATATGTATTTGGTATGGAATAAACATAAATAATGGTGAAATGTATATACGATTTAATCTGTAATGGGTGTATTAAAAATATGGGATTTTTTTGGGTGTAGTGATCCTGTAGGTTTTTAACACTTTGTGAGGATTTTAATTTGAATTCTTTAGGAGAAAACATAACTTATATTGGATTTAAAATGAAGTTTTTATGGAGCTATAATGGTGGAACTGAGCTGAACTTGAACGGAGAAGAAGGATGAGGTTTTGGGCTTCGGGAGATCACTCGCCATAACGGGGGAGTGGTCCCTCTATATCACCCTCCATGGGTCGCTATAGCTCCTCCTCCCTTCTTCCAGGGCGGTGGGGAGGGTGGATGGGCAACTTTATATATATATATATATATATATATATATATATATATATATATATATATATATATATAGAGAGAGAGAGAGAGAGAGAGAGAGAGAGAGAGAAGAGGGAGAGATGAAAAAATTGTGTGGGGAAAATAAAAGAGTGATTTAATTAGGGTTTAGGACAAATAAGCCTTTAGTTAATTTAAAAATTCAATTTTGGAAATTCGAAAAGGGGTTGGAGATACAAGTATAATGTGATATAGTGTGTATACATTACATTATATAAAATTATGTATTTACATTTTTGGGTTTAGTTAGTTAGTAAGACCGCACGGTTAAGGTTAGGTTGGTACGAGTATAGTTAATTGTACGCATTAGGGTGGGGTGGGGCTTATATTTGTATTCCTAGATATTGGGGTATATTTATTGGACCATGGGCTTAATCACGAGGGTATATATATATATATATATACGTGTGTGTGTGTGTGAGGACAATGTAATTATTATAATTTCAAATACCCAAGTGTTGGGTTTAAGGTAGTTTAACATTTGGACTTATGTATTTAAGTGGTTGTGGATAGTTTGTTGTATTTATTTGTATACGCGTATAGATATACTTGGGACTCAGTTATTGTTATGAGATTAATTTGGGAATACATTGGTATATGTAAAATATAATTCAGGAGGTGTACATAACAAGTTGAAAAATGTTAAAATACACCATGGATGGGTTAATCATCATAAATGAATAATGATTAACAACATATGGTTATATTATAATGTCTTAATGATAGATACAATTAGACTAATAGTACTCTTGATATGGATAAAATATTGGACCTAAGTTAGGTTATCGCTCGGTCGTTGGACGATTATGTTTTGGTTTATCTATACAGATGATAAACGTTGTGAGTTTGGTAAATAATTTTTATTCGGTCGGTCTAGAATTGGTTGATTACTATAGGCCAACATAATATATGTATATTGGATTGTATAATTGTATAATTGTATAATTAATTTAGATGATACGTGAGCTAAGGTAGTGATCTATTAGCTGATACGTGAGTTGGGGTAGTGCTCGATTTCATGATACGTGAGTCGGGGTAGTGCTCGATTGGATGATACGTGAGCCGAGGTAGTGATCGATTGGTATTGGTTATGATAACATTTTAGATTATTGGGATTTTCCTAGCTAATCTCTGACCATTGTCTCAGATGAATGATTGGGATAGAAAATGTGTATCGGGGGGTTCCTTATTTGGATTTCCTTTGTAAGACGTCACACACATATATTCTAGTTCAATCGAGAGTTAGGAACATTTGAGTATGATATCCTTAGGACCTCCCTGGTGATACATCAATTGTTTATGGTGTGATTATTATAGTGATATGTTCATTCTTGTACCAACAAATCGTATTGACCAACTAAGATACTCAGAAGTGTATCATGGGGGATGGGTTCCTTGTTTAGATTTCATTTATGAAATGTCCCACGTACGGAGCTTAGCAATGTTCGGAGTTAATAGACGGTGCGGAACTATGGATATTATTTTTTACTTATGTAGGAAAGTGCCCTTTATATGGTTAGGTATGGATTGGGCACGACCAATTAGAATTATATCAGCATAGAGGAGAGTTGAGGTACGGATTCTATGAGTGCTGGTGGGTGACAACATGGAGCATAAGTGGGTCGCATTTCATACTATTAAGTAATATAAATATTTCTCGCAACTCTCAGGCTTTGAGCCAAATTTATAAAACCTACCTTTGTGAGAGTAACTGCCTTTTGTCTCGTCCAGTGACATGCAATCATCGCCTCGTAACTCTCTTTCGAAGGGTAAATAATAATGGAGCCACCAAGCTATTTTACACAAAACAGATAAAAGAAAGGGGAAGGCCTCCGTTGAGACCTTGTGATGGCAAGTGATCTGCATGTTAACTAAAAAGTCGAATGTATGGGGATTGGGTTATGTATTGGAAAGGTGTTAAACACCCATTCTACCCTTTCGGTCTCAAATATAGATATAAAATATATATTTTAGCATGTTACGGCATAAAAAGTAATAATAAAATGAAAATAAATAGTATGTAAATATACCTTATAGTGTAGTGTGGGATGTATGTGTTGATAATGTAGACAAATGTAATACCCCGTATTTATAAGGAAATGGGATTTAATTTAATTGGTGATTTAGCATTTATTTAAATCGGTGATTTGAAATTTATTTAATTCGAAGAAATTATTTAATTTGGTGATTTAAAGTTTAAATTAATTCGGTTTATTTTAATTTCACGTGTGTCGTATTTTGAGGTGGAAATAAGATGATTTTAGAAAGTGACTCGAATGGTAATTTGTAGGTCACGGTTGATTCCGAAGGGGTCGAAATAGTCTAAAAAGTGTACCCGGGTGTATAGTTTGGGTCCCGGGGCGATTTTAGGCCAACCCGACATCGTTTAAGGGTGTTTTTGTCACTTGGGAGATTAAGGTAGAAGGAACTCCGAAAATTTCAAGTTTACATCTGCCTATTAGAGAGAGGGGATAGGGTTAGCACAAAGAAATAAGAAGGGAGGCCATAGGAGAGGAAGAGGAGGAGGAGACCAAGCTTCCTACACCACTTTTCACCCCGAACGCGACAGAATCGAGATCGGAACGAGGAGAGAACAAACATAGAATCACATAAATAAAATTCAGATTTGTTATAGAGAGGCAAGTGTTTAAATTTCATTTACTTTAAGCATGTTATAATTCCCATGTAGAATAGGGTTTTATTTACATGTTTTTGGAAGATTTAATATGTATTTGGGTGGAAAAAATCCATGAATTGAAGTAGGGATGCATGTAGAGATATTCCTTTATGTTTGTAACACGAAATTAGAGGGTTTGGGATGATTAAAATGAAAGCAATATGGGTTTCTTGAGGAATAAACTAAAAGAACACATAAACTAGGGTTTTGTGGGTTTTATAAAGATAATCGGATATTTAATTGAATTCATGATAATTTTACATTGGAAATCATTCTTATACATTTATATGATAATTAGATATGTTGGTTTGAAATTTGGTGAAGTTTCGTGAAGATTTTAGAAACATATTAAGGTAAGAAAATCACAAAATCGTAAAGAAGAAGAGACTTGCTACATTTCGAAACGATTTGGCCCAAAGGCGAATCGATTCAACTGATGAATAGATTTGGGCTCCTGGGAGAATCGATTCAGCTGCCCAGAATGGGCCAAGTTTTTCCTTTTGATGTTACTTCCTCTTGGGATAAATTATGAGGATCTTGGGGGTTAATCCTATAATTAATTAAAGATTTAGAGGGTGTCGGTAGGTATATGTTCAAGACTTTATTGGATCTGAATGTGAGTAATATTGGAAATTTAAACCGACGATAGTAAATGGAGTGAGTTATAAATAGAAAGTTTGGAATTTGAGCTTCAGGAAGATTGGTTCATCATGACCTAAGGCTATAACCAGTAAGATATGGGTGTAATAACTACTGAATTAATATAAGGGGTAACTAGGGGACCTTAGGGTAGAGAATAATGCTCGGATAAATACATTTGAGAAGTATAAAATGTGAATGAATTGTACGATGAGTGTTCGACAGATAAATACTATAGGTTGGGAGTGTACCTATAAGGATTTATTATTATAGGTCGTGTGTGTGCCTATACTGAATATACATATGGATTAGGTTGTGTGTATACATATTATGTTATTTTGTGTATATTAACATACCTACGCTGCTTGCTATCACGGAGGTCCCGC
Organism: Sambucus nigra; assembly: GCA_949130495.1. Classification (NCBI taxonomy): domain Eukaryota; kingdom Viridiplantae; phylum Streptophyta; class Magnoliopsida; order Dipsacales; family Adoxaceae; genus Sambucus; species Sambucus nigra. The sequence goes on from OX422210.1 coordinate 686,206,901, forward strand.
GCAGTGGGCGATCCCACGTTGACGATTTCCAGTGAGGTCTGGATTTGTGCTCCAGAGCATAGCGCTGATAGTGGATAACTATGTGAGAGAAATAGTGATGCCGACAAGTCGTTTGGTTACATTAGGTATGCGCGTAGCCCCAAAGACTTAGTGCTATATTTGCCTCCAATAAGTGTGGTTTGATTGATGGTTCGATGAGACATTCCGAACTGAAAGTCCATGATTAGGTACATGAGGTGCTTGGACTTTATAGCAGACTACGCAAGCGTGGATCATGGTGGCTAGTCCGATGGATGCTATATATGTGGGTGTTATATACTACTTATGTGTGAAAGTAGTGAGACTAGATGGTGTATTCAAAACAATCTTTAATATACTTATGTGTGATAGTAGCAAGACTAGACAGTGTATATCTAAGACAATGATTAATCCACTTAAGTGTAAATAGTAGAAACGATAGATAGTCGGTATCTAAAGATAAAGTGAGTGTGAGAACTTGACATGAGGGTAATAATAATAACATAAGAGAAATGCTAATTATTAGTTGATTGGTAACGTACTGTATGGGTGGTACGGGGTAACTTATTGAGAAACTTAACTAAAGGCTTAATGATAATTAAGGGTATACTGTAGAGTACTGTGTGGACGCTACAAGAGAGATAGACTGGCTTATGGTTAGTTAAATTCTTAAGATCTTGTTATATTGGGTAGATTGACTAGGAGGGATTAGTAGAAGACGTTAAGTGCGCACTATAGATGAGAGGTGAGGAACTGAAAAGAGTGTACGCAACCTAACATGTGTATCTAATAACTGTTAATTTAAACTACGATTTAATTACTTGCTAAATATTTACAGACGATTTTACTTGGGCTCTAACCTGTACTTGCAAAATGTTTCAAAACCTTTTAGGTGTCCAGCCACAGGGATGCTAAGCTTGACGATCTGGTCCAGGGATGCGTAACTGCAACACGTGTGGATGCTTGCAGGATTTGGACTTAGCCGCTTAGCTTACTTCATTCCTAGAGTAGGATGCACTTCAATTACTTCATTTGGGCACGTTGCCCCTCCATCTATTTATTTTATTCAGTTTATCAGAATTTGTATATGTGGACTCCGTTTGATTTCATTAGATGTTTAGTTGGATTTTCATATTGAGAACCGATAGTTTATTCGGTACCATTGTATTTCAGTTATTTATCTGGTATTTAGTTCAGATTATTTTACTGCGTGGATGGTTTGGTTATTGTGAGTATTTCACTTGTTGTGGTTGTTTAATTAAAAGATAAAATTTAACACCGACTTTTTTGAAGCACACTATATATGTGACTTACTTGAGTCTAATATATAGGATCTCATCTAGTTTGGACATATGGATAAAATTTGTGTCATCCCCTGTGCCTCATTGCCTCTTCATGATCTCAAAGATGTCTATATCAACAAGGTATATGGTCATACAGTAGAAATCCAACAACACTGCACACTCCAGGATTGCATTTATCTTATTTTAGGACATATATGAGGTGTGTGTGGTTATATAAGCTAAAAGGAATTTTCTACAATTTGTAAGGGTTTTTTTAGGAATTTTTTAACATTTAAAAACCTTTTTCTAAAATTAAAATTTAGGGTTTTAAAATATTTGGGATTAAAACTGTATTTTCAAAACTTCCTAAAATCTGTGTTGGGTAGAATCCGAAAGCGCTACATAATTTTGGGGTAGCAAATGGGATTATTTAAAACTCAAAAACATGCGTGTGTGGTTGCATCTGAGTCATACATGTGTTGGTGTAAAAGCTGTTAGATTTGTGTTTGTTTACACTCACAAACCTGAGAATGATTTACCATCGTTGGATAAAAATCTATCAACGTTCTGCATGTGTTTTAAATCAATCCTTGTGATATCCCTTTTATCCAATCATCGACCATTTAATTGCGGTGCATTATGAGCCATGAGATTTTGATCTTAGCCGTCAATTTAGCTTAAGCTTCCAGACCTTTCCAACCATTAGTATAAATAGTGACCATCGTTCATACATTTCTAATTCTTGGGAGATCATAGGTCTAAGAGAAAAAAGTGTGTGTGTGTGAGAGAGAGAGAGAAGTGAGAGAAATAAATCAAGAAAAAATACCAAAACCAAACAAAACTCTACCAAAATTATTTCAGAAATATTTGAGAGAAAGTTAGGGTTTATGGGTTTCATTTTAACAAGTTCAAATCGCTGTTTGGTTTTAATCTCTCGTCTAACACCTTCACGAAGGATTAAAACTCGTTTTCGTTAATAGAAACTTGTAGATCTAATTTAAAATGTGATACAGTCACTTTGTAGTATTAATATTTGATTTCTTTAGTTTAGAAATCAACCTCTCTTGTTGGATATGTTTCTATAATTTTTTATTGAGCTATATCCAACAAAATTCTATTTTGTTTTACAAAACTGAAACTAGGGTTCATATATTTTTTATCTGAGTTTTTCATTTGAAAAACTTGTATAAAAATAAGATTCGAAAGATCTTTCTTTTTAAAAGATTCTTTATAACACGAATTTGCAAATACTGAGATTTCAATAATATACCCAAGTTCAGTAGTGTGAGTGCACTTCATACTTAGATAATTTTTGTAATTCGTAGGAATTGTTTGTATAAGTGTCTGTGAGTACATGCATGTGTTAGGCACTTCACTCACAACACCTTCACACAACATCACTTAAAACAATGTGTTGGTAGAGAGATTTTGACCATTTAGAGTCAATTTAAAGAAAGAGCTAAGGAGACAAGCCGAAGGACGACAAGAACCAATCAGAGCCTTAAAAGAAGCCAGAGTTACCAAACGGAACTGGTATACCCTTTAAACTTAGATTTAGGTTTGTATTTGTGTGTTTAGTTCATTTCTTGCTTGTAACCTAAAACTCATTATAGTGGACTTTTAGTTTTGAGGTGTAGAGACCTCCGTGGATGTTTCCCCAATTGAGTGGGGTTTTGCCACGTTAAAAATTCCCTTGCATTGTGTTTTTTTATTTATTTCTTCAGTCATACTACTGCACCGCTAGACTTAGTTATTTGGATTTTAAAACCGAATTTCATGTAACTGAAATTTCACGTTCATAATAATCAAACACATCTTGTGTTCTTAGAACTATTTTAGAAAAGAGTTTATTTAAAAAAATAATTCGGATCTTACTCAACTGATTTAACTTTTGTTATGAGAAATTTGAGAGACTGGGAAACTTGTCCAGGCCTCCCCTCTTTGATGGGACTAACTTCCCTTACTGGAAAGTAAGGATGACAACCTTCATCCAAGGGACCTTGGTAGATGAAGCTTGGGATGCTTTAGAAAATGGATACGTACACCTAACTACACCTGCTGCAGAAGGTAGTACTGTAAGAGTTAAAAAAACTCTTAAGCGAGTTCACCAAGGAAGAGAAATTGGCCTTCTATAATAACAATAAAGGAAAGAATGCTATTTTTATGTCAATCAATGAACATGAATTTAAGAGAATATCTATTTGTTGAACCTCTAAGGAAGCCTGGGACACGTTGGTCACTGCCCATGAAAATGACGCACTTGCTAAGGCTGCTAAGATCCCAATACTTATACAATAGTATAACACACTTTTGATGGTTGAGACTGAAACATTTGACGAGTTTTACATTAAGTTAACTAATGTAATTACCAAACTACATGTTAATGGCAATGTGTATGACATGAAAGAGATAGTTTCTAAAATTCTGAGATCATTTCAACCAAAATTTGATAATAAAAGATATTCAATTGAGGAGATAGATGATCCAAATATCACTCCAGAACTCCTTAGTAGCTAACTCACAATAGTGGAAATGGAATTAGAGTTTAAGAAATAACTCTCTAATGATCAAAAGAAACACACCAGTACAAACCTTGTCTTTTAGTCTAAGGTGACTTCACCACACCTTGGTGTTCCTAAAACTGACTTGGATTCTAATGAGGAGTGTGATTTAGATGATTTGGACAATCAGCTTGCCCTCATTTCTAAAAATATTAAAAGGATTTTGAAATTTAAAAATAATATCTCTTCTAAACAAGGGAAGTCTGCTTATTCAAATTCTTCTCATAGCAAACCTCATGAGAAAAGACAAGAAAAACACTACATTGATAATAATAGTACACATAACAAAGACCTTAAAAAGATTGAATGCTTTAGATGTGGAAAGTTAGGTCATATGACCAATAAGTGTAGAGTTAATCTGAATAAGAACAACAAAAACAATATGGCCAATATTTGAAAGAGTTGGGACAATTCAAGCGACTCAGATAATGATGAGGCTGAATCACCCAATGTGTTTGATCCTTACATGTCATTCTTTGCTAATATTGTATATACTGATAATAAGCGTATGCTTCATGCTGAACCTGATGATAGGATGTCTAATCTTGCTATGTCGTATGATATTTTGCCTATTGGTTTTCCTGCTTTCTACCCAGAGAATGCTACTAATGTTGAAACTCCTAGTAGTTCATCTACGGGGCGTGTGAGTCAAATTGAACGTTTAAATGACGAATTGAATGTGTGCGTGAGTCCTAAAAACGAAGCATCAGGGGACAATCCACACACCACACTTAGTAACTTTGATAATGACGACCTCCCAAACATTCACACATTCTATACCAAAACTCTTAAGAATAACACTAAGCTTGAAAAAATAGTCAAGGACCTTACTGAGAAAATAGAAGCCCTAAGTCTTATGATTAATAGAGTATTGAGGACTACACCGCGCAATGTCTGGATCATGAAAATAAAACTAAGTCTTTTCTTGAATAAATCAAAGAACTTTCAGAGTCAAATGAGATTTTGGAAAAGAAATACAAAGCTACTTTGCTGGAATTGGAACAATCTAAAGAGAACGTTTTAATAATCTACAAAGAAAATTATAAATTTGAAAATAATGCTAACTGTTTTGAAGATTGTGTAGCGTCAAGTAAAACCAACTCTGATGATAAAACTTGCATAGGATTTGAACAAAAACATAAGGCACCAAACAAACCTTTTACAAATATGAAATTTGTGCCTGGAGGAATAAGACCTAATGACCCATGTCCAGATTTTCAAGCTTTGAAAAATGACTTTGATAATAAATAGAAAGAACCAGACATTGTTATGGGAAATAGTTCTAAGTCAAATGTTGAGCCTAAGGCTAAGTATGTCTGCCCCCTATAAGGCAAGGAGACCCCTTATTTCAACCTGTTGCAGTTAGACATAAGGCCAAAGTCCAGCAAATGGATAAGACTATTTTCAAAATATTAAGAAACCATCTATCCATCTATACTGTTCTTATTGTGACATTTATGGACACTTCTTTGAAGAATGTTTTCGAAAACGTCTGAATAAGCGAGTCTTTAATTCACCAGTTTATAAAATTTTTAACTATTCTAAACAGAACAGAAATAACTACGTTCTTCCTAGACAGCCTGACAAAAACTCTAACTATAGAAATAGGAAGAAGCGATATAATACTAAAAATAAGTCCAAGAGAAAGAGTCCAAGATTCATGACTAAACCAAATGCCCCAAAACTGTCAAAACTCAAGAAAATGCGCACAAATCTTTTGAAAAATAAGCTAATGATCATAATTGTTTTTAATATTCGAACAAATGCATGCAAATGTTTTAAAATTATAGCGATTTGGGTTAGAAAAGATGATCTAATACCCCAGATGAAGTGTAACATTATGATTAGCGCTTTAAAAGCTGAACACACTTCTTCTGGATGGTATTTAAACTCGGGTTGTTCCAAACATATGACCGGAGATGATACTAATAACCAACATAACTCACTTCTTTGGAGGAAAAGTTTTAGTTGGAGATGGAGTATCAACTCAGATAATATGTAAATGGACACTTCAAGAAAATGGATTACCTATTCTCGGATATGTCTTTTTAGTAAAAGGTCTTAAAGCTAACTCGTTAACTATATCACAATTTTACGACTCCAACCACACAGTCACATTTTAAAAAACAAACTGTAAAATTTTAAATGAGAATGTAGACTGCATCATTACAAGCCTCAGAACTCTTGATAACTGTCACATAGTAAATCCAGGTACTGAGATTTATAATATAACCAGGATGGAAGATAATGAAATCTGGCACAACAGGTTGGGTCACTTAACTTACGACAACCTTGGCAAATTAAGATCTCAATAAATAGCTAGAGGTCTGCCCAAAATAAAATCTATTTCAAACGTTGTTCGTGGGCCCTATTAAGAAGGAAAGATAGTTAAAACTGCTCACAAGAAAGTTAAAGAAATCTTAACAACAAAACCTCTAGAGCTTATCCACATGGATCTTATAAGTCCTTCTAAAACTGTAAGACTTTTGTGGTAAAAGTTACATTCTAGTTATGGTGGATGATTTCACTTGCTTCACTTGGGTTGCCTTCTTAAAACACAAATCTGACACATTTCGTGAATTTTTGAAAATTCTTTTATGCATTGAAAATAAAAAGGATACCTAAGTGAATCGAATTCGTAGCGATAGAGAGGGTGAATTTTAAGATTTGGGTGTAATAGAATATTGTAACTATAATGGTTATATACATGAATTCAGTGCTCCTAAAACACCACAAAAAATGGTATAGCCGAGCGTAAAAATCTCACAATCCAAGAGATGGCTAGGTTGATGATACATGCTAAGAACTTGCCAAAATACTTTTAGGTTGCGGCAGTTCAGACAACATGTCATATAATCAATAGAGTTTATATTTAAAAAAATACCAAACAGACTAAATATGAACTCTGGTATAGCAAAAAGCCCAATTTAAAATATTTTTAAACATTTGGGAGTATTTGCTATGTTTGCAAAGAAAAAAACACCTGTCTAAATTTGAAACCCGTGGCGACAAAGTAATCTTTTTAGGATACTCTTTAAACAGTCGGGCCTATCGTGTTTATAATATGCATACCAAAAGCTCTTATGGAATCTATAAATGTGATTGTTAGCGACATTAATGTTAAAAGTAAAAAACAAGAGCCAACTATAGTGGATGAGTCTAAAAATGTTATGAATTATGACTCTCCAGAGAAAGTTGATTCTTTTCCAACTGAGATCCCTGAAGTACCTAACTGGGTTTCTAAAGATCATCCCTTAGATAAAATAGTTGGTAACCCTAATGAGCCTGTTCGTACAAGATCCCAGTTACAAAATATTGCTCATTTTGTATGCTTTGTTTCTTAACTAGAACCAAAGAATGTGAATGAAGCACTAAATGACTCTTTTTGGATTGATGCTATGCAAGAGGAGCTCGTTCAATTCAAAAGTCATGATGTATGGTATCGAGTCCAGAAAATAAAAGGGTTATTGGCACTAGATGGATTTTTAAAAATAAATCAGATGAATCAGGGGTGGTAGTTAGAAATAAAGCCAGATTAGTGGCTCAAGGTAACTCTCAGATTGAAGGAATAAATTTTGAGGAAACATTTGTCCTTATAACTCAACTCGAATATGTTCGATTACTCTTAACAATAGTCTATCATTTACATTTCACACTTTTTCAAATGGATGTGAAATCCTCTTTTCTTAATGGTATTTTGAGAGAAGAAACCTATATTGAACAACTGAAAGACTTCAATGATCCTCATTACCCGAACTACATCTATAGATTGAAAAAGGCGCTATATGGTTTAAATCAAGCCCCTAAGGCCTGGTATGAATGCTTGTCGACCTTTCTTATCAAAAAAAGGTTTTTGACGAGGTGGTAATGACCAGAAATTATTCGTTAAAAACTTTAACAAACATGTATTGATCGCCCAGGTTTATGTATATGACATTATTTTTGGATCAACATCCCCTACTGAAGTTAAAAAGTTTTCAAACATTATGCATGGGGAGTTTTAAATGTCATTAATGGGGGAGCTACAATATTTCTTAGTTCTCCAAGTCAAACAACTGTCTGATGGGTTATTTATTTTGCAAACCAAATACGCTATAGAACTAATAAAGAAATTTGGATTAGAAAATGCCAAAAACGCTAGGACACCCATGAGTACATCAGTCAAATTATCGAAAGATGAACATGGGAAACCGTTGATCCTACCTTGTATAGAAGTATGATAGGTAGCCTATTATACCTCACCGCTTCGCGTATGGATATAATGTATTATGTATGTGTGTGTGCCCGCTATCAAAGTGCTCTTAAAGAAAGTCACTTACTATGTGTCAAAAGGATTATAAAATATATTAAAAGGACTATAAATATAGGAATTTGGTACACTAAAGACACTTTTAGCACAATCATAGGATACACTGACGCTGATTGGGCTAGGTGTTCCGATGACAGCAAAAGCACATCAGGAGCATGCTATTACATAGGTAACAACTTGGTAGGATGGAATAGTAAGAAACAAAACTGCGCTTCGCTTTCCACAATCGAATCAGAATATATAGCTGCAGGTAGCTGCTATGCTCAATTGATGTGGATTAAGCAAATGTTAAGTGACTATGGCATTACTGAAGATAAATTACATCTCTAATACGATAACCAGAGTGAGATTAATATTTCCAAAAATCCTTTTCAACACTCGCGCACAACACACATAAAGATTCGTCATCACTTTATACGTGAATTAGTAGAATCTAAGGAATTGGAAATAAACTATTTGCCCACATAACTTCAATTAGCAGATCTGTTCACTAAGCCTCTAGATCACTTTAGATTTGAATCTTTAAGGAAGTCTATCGGTATGATACATCCTAAATAGTATCTATCTTATTTTAATATGTCCTCCTATCATACTCATGCTTATAATTGATCTTTGAGGGTATAGGGCACGGTCGTTTGTTAAATGATAAAAGACGCCTCCTATATCTATTTTACATAAGAGATCCATGATGTGACCCGTTGATTAAAATCTTTGGATGAATATATATATTCCATTTATCCTCCATATATGCTTATTTGTGATTATTCACCCTTTGTCCATTTGAGACAAAGCAGGGGAGATATGTTTGAGCCCATCTTGGACATATATTGTACAATTCAACTAAAATCCTTGATCTTAGTTGTTTGATTTTCAGGATCCAGTACCATTGTCTTTATCTGATATATTTAGGGTATTGGTTTGTAATAGTTAAGTTATGTACTTTTTCATTTCTAGAATATGGGGTAGATAGAATTTTGTATAGGAATAGGGTTTTCTTATTTTTTTTGTATCCCTACGAGTCCTAGATGAATAAAAGGAGATTTTGTCTCATATTTCCAAATGGGAAGATTGAAACACACTACATATGTGACTTACTTGAGTCTAATATATAAGCGCTTATCTAATTTGGAAATATAGACAAAATTTGTGTCATCCCATGTGCCTCATTGCCTCTCCATGATCTCAAAGATGTCTACATCAACAAGGTATATGGTTATACTTGTAGAAATCCAACAACACTGCACACTCTAGGATTGCATTTATCATATTTTAGGACATATATGAGGTGTGTGTGGTAATATAAGCTAAAAGGAATTTTCTATATTTTTTAAGGATTTTTTAGGAATTTTTAAACATTTAAAAACCTTTTTCTAAAATTAAAATTTAAGGTTTTAAAATGTTTGGGATTAAAATTGTATTTCCAAAACTTCCTAAAAACTGTGTTGAGTAGAATCCGAAAGCGCTACATAATTTTTGGGTAGCAAATGTGAATATTTAAAACTAAAAAAATGCGTGTGAGGTTGCATCTGAGTCATACATATGTTAGCATAACAACGGTTAGATTTATGTTTGTTTACACTCACAAACCTGAGAATCATTTACAGTTGTTAGATCAAAAGCTATCAGCGTTCTGCATGCGTTTTATACCAATTCTTGTGACATCCTTTTTATCCAATCATCATCCATTTAATTGCGGTGCATTGTGATCCGTGAGATTTACATCGATTGATGAGAGTTTATCTTAGCCATTGATTTGGCTTAAGCTCCCAGACCCTTCCAACTATTAGTATAAATAAAGACCATCATTCATACATTTCCAATTTTTGGGAGATCATAGGTCTGAGAGAGAGAGAGAGAGAGAAAGGAGAGAAATAAATCAAGAGAAAATACCAAAACTAAACAAAACTCTACCAAAATTATTCCAAAAATATTTGAGAGAGAGTTAGGGTTTTTGGGTTTCGTTTTAAGAAGTTTAAATCCCACTTTGGTTTTAATCTCTCGTCTAACACCTTCACTAAGGATTATAACTCATTTCTGTTAATAAAAACTTGTAGATCTAATTCAAAAAGTGATACAGTCACTTTGTAGTGTTAATATTTGATTTCTTTTGTTTAGAAATCAACCTCTCTTATTGCATCTGTTTCCATAACTTTTTATCAAGTTATATCCAACAAATTTCTATTTTGTTTTACAAAACTGAAACCAGGGTTTATATATCTCAGATCTGAGTTTTTCATGTGAAAAACTTATATAAAATAAGATTCGAAGGATCTTTCTTTTTAAAAGATTCTTGATAACACATATATGCAAATACCGAGATTTCAAGAATATACCTAAGTTCAGTAGTGTGAAATAGTGCATTTCATATTTAGACATTTTCTGTAATTCATAGGAATTCATAGTTTCTCTCTCTCCACCTCAATCCCCACGTAAACCCTAATTAGGGTTTGCATGGCATGGCTTCCTCCACAACAAGTCGACCCTAAGCCTCCAGATCTCAAAGTTGCATGGAACAGATCATTTGCGTCCATTGTGGCAGCTTCCTCATCAGAAGAAAAAGAGCTTTCATTGAACAAACCATCATCATATAAAGGTGAACCTGCTATGATGTTCTCTATGGAAGAAATCAAGACCTTAGCCAAACCATTACAATATTCTCTTGTAGGGAAATTTTCACATGGTAGGCTAGCCATGGAGGTAATAAGAAATACGTTTCAAACCTTTTCCCTAAAAACTGCTTATTCTATTGGCCTGTTGGATCAAAAACACATTTTGATTAGATTAAATTGCGAAGAGGACTATTCAAGACTATGGATGCGTGAGTCTTGGTATATTGGAAAATATCCAATGAGGGTATTCAAGTGGACACTAGAGTTTCGAGCAGAAATTGAAAGCAATATCACCCCTCTGTGGATTACCTTCCCCCAACTACCTATCCATTTTTTCTCGAAATCCTCTCTATACTCTATTGCCCAACTCATTGGGAAGCCTATCAAAGTTGATACCTCAACAACAGAAATTAATATCCCTATCATAACAAGAGTTTGTGTAGAAGGTGATCTATTGAAAATTGTACCAAAAAGAATTTGGATAGGGTGCGGGCAAGGGGGGTTCTGACGGGAGGTTCAAGTTGAAGATAAGCCCAAGTATTATTCTACTCGCTTCAAGAAGGGATATGACCAAGACAAATGTCTTTCTAATGTAAAAACTGTGGAGTCCAGTATGAAGAAAGCACAAGAAGAAACCAAGATTGAAAAAGTTGTAGTTCAAAAAATTATTAAAACCAACAATAATTTGCCTAACAAAGTCTTCCAAAAGCAAGCAGAGGAACCCATAAATGAGACAGAATTAGAGAATCTAGTAATTAAAGAAATTGAATGCCATCCAGACCAGACACAGGTTTTCCAAGACAAAGTCTCCAAAAACAAACAGAAGAAACAGTGGAAAATAAAGATGTATCCTCAAGAAACTCAAGATCCTAAAAGCCAAGAAGAAATGCAAGAAGACACCAGCTCATTTTCTCCAAGATCAGTTGATATGCCTCCTCTTGAACAGAATATTGCTGCTGACAACCTATATGCTTCTGATGGAGATATAAAAGTTACAAACCAAGTGGCCCAAATGGAAGATTTCAAGCTTTTTCAAAAAAGATTGGAACAAAGATTGAAAAGTATAAGAAAGAAAAAGAGGAAGCCCTGAGAATTTCTAAAATAGCAGCCACACCAGACACTGCAACTCAAGTAATCTTTCCAAAAATGTCAGATCCTCTTTTCAAGAGAGTAACCAGATCAAAATCGAAAGGTAACAAAAACTCTGCTCCTTAATCTTCCTAATGATTAATTTCTTAGCTTGGAATATTATAGGAGCAGTTAAAATGTCATCCTCTAGAAGGCTTAAAAAGTTAATTAAGCTCTACAAGTTACCTGTGATTGCTCTTATGGAGCCTAAAGTAGACAAAGGTAAATTGGAGAATTTTAAAATAAGACATGGTTTTGAAGGAAGTTGCAGTAACTTTAATGGGAAAATCTGGATCATTTGGAGATTTGAGGATACCTGTCAAGTTATTTTTGATACAGATCAGCAGATCACTCTTAGCATTTCTCATCCGTCAATGCATAAAGAGATCTTCATGACAGTTGTTTATGCTAAATGTACAAAAGAGGAAAGAGTGAAGTTATGGGATAATATAGCAGATATTTGTCATCAAATGATTGATAGTCCCCACTATGTAATAGGAGACTTCAATGTTGTCACATGTGCTAGAGAAAAACTAGGGGGAACCAAATAGACTTACAAGCTGTTAATGATTTTAACCAAGCTATTGATGACTGTAGGCTGATTGATTTAGGATACAAAGGCACAAGGTTTACTTGGTGCAATATTCGTGCCTAAGAGGAAGTCATTATGGCCAGATTAGACATATGTCTTACTAATTCTCAATGGGCTGCCCAATACACTAATTCCACTCTCACCCATCTTAACAGGTCTGCCTCAGACCATGATCCTCTCCTTCTTTCAGTTAAAACCCCTCTAGATCAATGTTCTAAACCCTTTAAATATCAACACATGTGGTCTACCCATGATTCCTTCCTCAATATAGTGAAATCATCCTAGAACGAGGACACTAATTCCTTTGGTATGAGGAAATTTTCCATTAAACTTGAGAGGCTTAAAGAAAAATTAAAAATATGGAACAAGGAATCTTTTGGAGATATATTCCAACGCATAAAAGACCTTAAATATGAAGTTATGAATCTGGAGCTGGATTATGAGAATGATATTAGGGAGGAGAAGAGGATAGCCCTTGCTTTAGGAAGAGCTAAATTGCTCAAAGCTCTAAATAGAGAAGAAATTTATTGGAAGCAAAAATCCTCCATAAAATGGTTGAATCAATGTGATGCAAACACAAGATTCTTTCATGCTACAGTGAAATCTAAAGATAAGAAGCTCCTGATCAGTTCCATCACATCTCAAGAAGGGAATATCTTGGTGGAATCTAATGAGATTATCTCTCATATTGTCAATCATTTCTAGGGCCTGTTATCCATAGACAATTCTATATCTTGTCATGATATCTCTGATATTATTCCTAAAATTGTTTCTGATGATATGAATAAGGTTTTGGAAAATTTCCCCTCAGAGGAGGAGGTTCTTCATGCTATAAAGGAGCTAGGGGTTGATTCATCTCCAGGGCCTGATGGTTTTGGAGGTCACTTCTTTATCTCCTGTTGGGAAATCATTAAAGAAGATCTTATGGAGTCCATTAACAGTTTTTTTGTAGGGCATATTCTTCCTAGAAGTTGGACTAGCACATCCATAGTGCTCATTCCAAAAATCCAAAATCCCAAGACTTGTGGAGATTACAGACTAATCAGTTTATGTAATTTCTCTTATAAAATAATCTCCAAAATCTTATGCTCTAGATTGGCCAAAATCCTTCCCTAAATTGTGTCCCCAAATCAAAGTGGCTTTATTCAAGGTAGGTTCATTCAAGATAACGCCCTCCTTGCTCAAGAAATGGTGGCTAACATTGGGAAGAAAATTCATGGTGGAAATGTTATTCTTAAAATTGATATGCACTGGGAATTTTTTATAAACATCCTTAGAAGCTTTGGATTTGGTGAAAGATGGATTGATTTTGTTTGGAGATGTATATCTTCAAACTGGTTTTCCATTTCTATAAATGGTCAATATCAAGGTTTTTTTCAATCTTCTAGAGGCTTAAGGCAAGAGGACCTTCTTTCCCCAAGCCTTTTTATTCTTACAGCTGATTACTTGAGTAGAGGTTTGGACTCTATCATGTTGAAAGTAGGTCACAAGCCTTATTATCATCCAAGTGGATGCCCTCTTATTTCTCACCTGTCTTTTGCAGATGACTTAGTCATTTTCTCTAGAGGAGATGCTAAAAGTCTAAAAAACCTGATGAAGTTTCTTAATCATTACTCAACTATTTTCGGCCACACTATAAACCTTAATAAAAGCAGCTTTTCTATTGATCAAAATCACCCCCCAATAGAAGAATCTCTATAGCTGCCTGTACAGGTATGAAATTCAAGCCCCCTCCTATTAATTACCTCGGGTGTCCTTTATTCAAAGGTAGAAACAAGATTTCATATTACTCCAAGTTGATTTGTTCTATCAAAAATAGAATAGCAGGATGGAAGGCCAAGTTTTTATCTTCAGGAGACAAATATGTGTTGATTAAATATGTTCTCTCTTCCATTCCCATCTTTTTGTTGGCTGCTTTGTAGACTCCAAAGGCAGTCATTAGAAGAATTCACATTATGCTAAATAATTTTTTTTGGGGTGGAAATGAAGATATGGGATGGAAGCACCAATGGAGGAGTTTGGAGTCTTTATGTTATGAAAAAGGAGCAAGTGGATTGGTATTCTCAGAATTTTGCAGTTTAACAAAAGCCTCTAACATGAGACTTATTTGGAAATTCAATTCAGAGAACTCCATGTGGATGAAATTTATGAAAAGTAAATATAAATCTATGGATCATGTCTTCAAAAGGGGTTCTTTAGCCTGGAGAAGAATGAAAGAAGTTAAAGAAGATTGATCAAAATTCATGATTTATCAAGGTGATCAATGGGTTTGGACTGCAACAGATTCAGGGTTATTCAATTTTAAGTTAGCTGCAGAGCTTTGTAAGCCTCATTCTTCAACATCAATTGCTTTTTCAAACATTTGGGACTCTAATATTCCCAAAAATATTTCAATTAACATATGGGAAATTTTATAAGATTGTTTTCCTCTTGATAAAAATATTTCATCTATAGGCATTAGATTGGCCTCTAGATGTAATTTATGCAAAATTCGTGAAGAAACCTCTTTGCATCTTTTCATCACATGCCCTGTGTCTTCCAAAATTTGGGATTACTTTTCACAACTGATGGGAACAAAAGTAGACATAAATTCTATTTCATCTATGCTCATTAGCTGGTGGTATAAAGCAGGATCAAAAGATTTATTTAAATGTCTTGCTATTGTCATCCCCTTAGTTGTTTGCTGGGAAATTTGGAAAGCTTGGAATAGTGCTCTCTATGAAGGATATTCTATACATCCCTCATTCATTATCTCTCAGGTCCAAAGTTTGATATCTAATATTTCTAGCAATCAACTATTTCATAGCCCTGCTCAATGCTTTGATGATAATTTAGTTCGAGTCTTTAGCCTGAAAATTCCTCCATATCAGAGAAAGATAACCTTGCTAAAATGAAATCCTCCTTGTAATCATTGGCTGAAGTTGAATGTTGATCGAGCTTACAAAGGAAATCCAGGCCCAAATGGTTATGGAGGCATAGTCAGGAATCAAAAAGGTCAGATGGTTGCTGCTTTTGCTGGCTCAAATGAAATTTCCTCTAATTCAAAAGTTGAGTTTTGGGGTTTACTCAGGGGTCTCAAAATCTATTTAGAGTTTAACTTAAACTTTATCCATATTGAGATAACCTCTCTTATGGTTAATAAAGTTTTAAATAATTGCTGGAAGCCTCCTTGGAAAATCAGGTCCATCATAGAAGAAATTCATGTTCTTCTCTCTCATTGTAAGTTCACTTTGAATCATATTTATAGGGAATCAAACATGGTAGCAGATAAGCTAGCCAATTACGGGATCCACAATCAGTTTTGTCAAATTTTTAAAAACTTACAGCATCTTCCTCAGATTATCAGAGGTGCAGTGAAGCTGGATAACATGGGCTGTAAATACTTTAGGATCTCAAATAAAGTAGCGTAGATTGGTTTTCTGTAATGGGGCTATTTATAAAGTCCCAATTTTAAATTCTAGATTTTTTCATCTTTCTTCTTGAGCTTGTATTAGCCATCTAGGAGATGTTATTTCTCCCATTTCTTAATAATCTGGGGGTTCTGCCCCTCTTCCAAAAAAAAAAAGGAATTATTTGTATAAGTGTGTGTGAGTACATGCATGCGTTAGGCACTTCACTCACAACACCTTCACACAACATCACTTAAAACAGTATATTGGTAGAGAGATTTTGACCATTTAGAGTCGACATAAAGGAGGATCTAAGGAGATAATTTGAAGGATGAAAAGAACCAATCAGAGCCTTAAAAGAAGTCGTAGTTGCCTAAGGAGCTGGCATACCTTCTAAACTTAGATTTAGGTATGTATTTATGTGTTTAGTTTGTTTCTTGCTTGTAACTTTAAAATCATTCCAGTGGATTTTTAGTTTTGAGGTGTAGAGACCTCCATGGATGTTTCCCCAATTGGATGGGGTTTTATCAGGTTAAAAATTCCACTGAATTGTGTTTTTTTTTATTTCTCCAGTCATACTACTGCGCTGCTAGACTTAGTTGTTGGGATTTTAAAATCGGCTTTCAAGTAACTAAAATTTCACGTTCATAATAATCAAACACATCTTGTGTTCT
Source organism: Sambucus nigra (assembly GCA_949130495.1). NCBI lineage: Eukaryota > Viridiplantae > Streptophyta > Magnoliopsida > Dipsacales > Adoxaceae > Sambucus > Sambucus nigra. Next base: position 686,223,464 of record OX422210.1, read on the forward strand.
TATAATTTTTTTTTAGAAAAGAGTTTCTTCAAGAAAATAATTCAGATCTTATTCAACTGATTTAATTTTTGTTAGATGATCTTGTAAGAGTATTTTCAATTGGTAGCAGAGCAATGTACTTTGGATACTAGGTGGTTAGTTAAATTTTAAAATGTTTTCGACAGTGATGCTAAGAATGAACCAGATGAGATTCCTGTTTTAATTGGATGAAGGACTGATCACCCGGTACTTAATTAGGCGGGGTTTCACAACCAAGAATGAATATGTACAAAGTCGAACTTGTTCACTCGGACAACAGTATGAGTGAGCCTACGTACTCGCACGGAGTGATTCAAACTCCACGTAGTTCGTATGAAAATAAGAGGGTTTTACCTCTTATAGAGGCTCGATGCGAGAGATCTATACTTTACTTTCTTTGATCTTTCAAGGTATTTTTATAATGAAATAATAATGGGTATGAATATATGAATTATTTGTGTTCATAAATGAACTTGAACAAGCTTGATTTACCCACAAAATCACTTGATGGTGAAATAATGACTAAACTTCCAATATTAAGAACAAAATAGATGATAAAATCCTCGGATCTAGTGACCCTTTAACCTATATGAGAGTATTTTTTGGTTTTGAGTCTTCTTATATAGTTTTTGGACATTCTGTAAGAATCAAGGTGAAAACACATGAATATGTATAAGATATGACTTGAGTTTAGAGATTTGTCTTCTCAAATACTCCTACGTATCCACCGTATGTGGAATCAAAGTCAACACAGTTCGAACATGACCTTTGGAAGAAAGTCAGGAATAAAGATATACAGAGCAGAGTAACTTGGGGTGTTGTTACAGCATAACACCACCCTTTTTATATCAAGGCTTCAAAATAAAAAAGTGACAATAACGTACCTCCAAGGTTACATGTGCTCTTTTTTCGTTTCAGCGGCATTACAACTTGGAATCAAACTTTTCTGGAATACATCTAAGGCCACCTTTAAGATAAACTACCTTTGAAGAAAAATAAAATAAGAAAAAGATAAAAGTTTTTTTTGGTTTTGAATGAGAAAGAAGAAGTTAGGGCTTTGGTTTAAAACTCTATATCTAAGCTCTGAAGGGGTTTCAAAATCAAATGGAGAGATTTTTGAGGCTTTTTAGTTAAGAAATAACTTTTGAACTGAAAGCTATCATTTAAGAGCGGAGTAGATGCTTGCTAAAATAGTAAGTAATGGTCCCTTTTTATGGGCAAACTGCTTAGGGCAAAGGATTGATTGGTTAAGTCTACTGTACACCAATGACCAATCGGCTAAGTGTGTTTTAACTTGGCCTTTGGACTTATTATGATCCAACTTTACTTATTTGGGTGATTTATTTTTGGGCCTCTTAGGCTTTGGAGCCTTTCGGTGAGGCATTTTGGGTTTGTCTTGGGGCTAGAAATTCATTTGGGACTTTTAGGAGGACATGATGAGTAGTGCCATAGTTATGGAGCAGAATGGTGTGTTTACACCTCCCCCTTATTTTTATTATATATGAGCAGCTAGACTGAGCAGTCAGAGTTGCAATGATTGGAGATCACATTCATCATCCTTAGTGTAGGAGTTGCTACTTAATTTCAGTTGGCATTCCAGTAGTTACTTATATTCAGGATTTTATTTATGAACCTAGGTGGTTACATTTTTTTAATACATTTTAGCTTGAGACTATTATATTATAGATATTTAATATAATAATGGATTCAGTTTTATTGGAGAGTTTTATTTTATCACCATCTCAATTATTTATTTAGTTGTCCATTGATATTATTGTTATGTCACGGGTGATTTTTATTTACAGTCATTTTCATTTACTATAGATGTCGAGAATGATACGAATTCCATAGCACACCTTATCTTCACAGTGTCACTCTGACCAACTGCATGTGGAAAATATGAGGTGTTACAGTACAAAAAAGGAGGTTATAATACATCCTGACTGTGCAATAATTTAAAGTTATGTTCGAGGATGTTTTGGGGTTGTCACGTCATCGAGAGATTAATTTATCCCTAATTAAGCCTACTTGTAGGTCTCCTTATCACATGGATCCTTTAAAGACGAACTAGCTAAAAGAATAAATATAATAGTAATTGGGTCGGGGGTTTGATTGGTGGAGTACATTATCGTGGGGAGCTGTGGTACTATTTGTGAAGAAGAGCGATGTGTCACTATGGTTATGTGTTCATCAAGAGTTGAATAACATGGAAATCATGAACAAATATATGTTGCTCAGGGTTTTCTAACTTTACCTAGATTGGTTTGTAATTATATTCATAAACAATATATTAATTTACTTGCAAAATATATGAGAATCATGCCAGATACTTTTGAATTTCTCTATAGATATTAAGGGAACACCACTTGTATGCTAATTTCAAGGACTGTGAATATTGGTTGAAAAAGTTTAAGTTTCTAGGGCACGTGTTTTCAGAGAAATAACTATATATTAAGATGATTAAGGTTTTAGTTATTTGGGAGTGGGCATAACCCACAAACCAATATAAATTTGTTATTTTTAGGTTAAGCATGCTATTATTGGAGATTCACTGTGGGATTCTCCAAGATAGTGGGAGAATTAACATAATTGGCAAGTAAAGGAGTTTTGATCTAATGGGATGAAATATTAATAGCATGCCCTTAAGGAGTTGATAAGTTAAACACAACTCTAGTTCTAGCATTAACTTATTATGTATTAGAATACTTGATCAACATAAATTATTCACTTCAGGGACTAAATTATTTATTGATGTAGGAGGTCATTCCCATTTCATACCTCATGTAAGTTGAATCTCATGAGGTAAACTACCCCACCTTAAGATTTATAGTTAGTTACACTTATCTCTACACTATATAGCTCGAGACACTATTTGTTAGGAGATATGTTGTAACTCTTTGATGACCATATGAGTCTTCTTTAGTTTTGTTTACCAAAACGATATGAATACGAGGTAAAAAATATTGGCCTGAGTCTGTGAAAGAGCATCTGCTCACTATTCAGTATCATCTCGAGAAGGCCAATGATTTAAGTTATGGATATTATATCAGCATGTTCGCAATGTTACTGATAGAGTGGGATTCAATAGAAATTAGGGACGATCTCACTTATGCTTTCATGGAAGTACTCATTGTTACACCGAATATTGATGCACATCATTAAGGTGAAAGCGATGGGAATAGCTTATGGGGAAAATATGAAAGATCTTCTCACTAGTAGTGAACCATTTTATTTATTAGGATGAAATGGATGAGTCTATTATAATGAGTGATTGGTTATTCCTACTAATGAGGACTTGCGTCGGGAGCTATTGGAAGAAGCTCATGGTTCTTAGTTTGCAATGAATTTAGGAGAGATAAGATGTACAAGGACGTTATTAGTGGACATGGATGAAGAATGATATAAAAATGTTTACATCCAAGTGTCGTACTTATTATATGCTGAAGGTGGATCACCATTATCAACTAGGTTTATTTCACCCTCTTCCTATCCTAAAGTGGAAATGGGATAGAATAATTATGAATTTAATTATGGGATCGTCAATAAAATAGAAACAACGCAATATAATTTGGGTGTAGTGTCCATACAAATATTTCAATTAAGTAGTGTGCTAGATTGTATACAGCTGAGCGTGGACACGTCAAAATATCATGTGTACATCCCATTTTCACATTAGACAGCATGTGAAATGCCTTTAAGTCCCAAATACTAACAAGTTAAATCCAAAAAAACCAAGGACACCTATGTGTCAACAACAATTCACTTAATGAAACTGAGAAATTGGGAAAAAATCAATATATGTGAGTATATTTCTCCAGTCGCGCGACTAAAGCCTCTAATAGCCACACTTCTATTCTCAAAATGTATCAATAACCTATTAACCCACACAATCATTAAGGTTGGCTAAAGGGATGTGATATTCGCACCCCAAAAATCTCTCCAAAACACCAAAAAAAGTCATTTTTATATTCTTAACACCACACAAATTAACACAACAAAAATCAACTGTGAAAATGGGTACTACGGTCAAGGTTATCCGTGAAAATGAGTATTACGCCCAAGGTTAGCCATAAAAATGGGTACCACGTCCAAAGTTAGACGTAAAGATGGTATCACGACTAAGTTTAGCAGTAAAAGGGATACCACGGTCAGGGTTAGCCGTGAAAATTGGTACCACGGCCAAGGTTGGTAGTGAGATTTTGTTGGGTAGAATTGTAAAAGAAAATGATTTTTTTTGTGGTATTTTGTGGAAGTTTTTGGGGTGCAAATATCTGCACCCTTAGCCAAAGCCCCCGATAGCTGTGCGGGTACTACTTTAGTCATGTAACTATCCATTGAAAACACGTTTAAACTATAAATAACGCTTTGTTCCAAGTGAAATAATGACAAATAGTCAAACATTTATTTGACTTTTCATAATTTCCCTTATTCAGCTCCACTTCTATGCATCCCATCAATAATTATACTTTTTAAAAGTTGCTCTCAGAGCTTAAAAAAACCTCGAGTGGGATCCTCTGCCCAAATAAAAAACATCTCATGCACTAAGGTACACATCATGCATTTTAGTATAGTATAATTTATCTACTAAAAATGTTATGTAATTAAATAACAGTTTGGCATCACCACTCTCCCCCGACTCTACCAAGTGACCGGGTACACATTTAACATATTAAAATGTAAATGACTTTTCATAGTAAGTAAAATTTTGGCCTAACTCCAGCACCCTACATATAAATTGTAATTAAGACATTAGTTAGATAAAATCATGGTCCATTTCTAGTACCGTGAATATACGGGTACAAACTAACATTCAGTGTATATAAATACCGTGGGCATAAATTATAATTAACACTATCGATAAATAAATGTTTGTTCATTTCCAGCACCCTATATGTAAGGGTACAACCTTACATACATTGTATATAAATGTTATCTACATAAAACATATCCAACTCATTCTAGTTTAAACGAAATTTTGGTAAACTTACAACACCCTGTATATAATGGTACAACCTTACATACATTGCATATAAACTTTTTGTACATAAAACATACCCAACTCATTATAATTGAAAAAAATCTTTCTCCATTTCTTACACCTTGTATGTAAGGGTACAACCTTCCATACACTGTATATAAAAACATTATACATATAACACACCAAATTCACTGTAGTTTGATAGAAGCCTAATCCACTTCCAACACCCAACATGCAAGGACACACTATTGCATACACTATATATAAATTCTTTGTGTACAAATTGTATAATTAATAAAAGCATGGTCCATTTTCAGCACCTTACACTAAAGGGAACACCCTTACATGTACTCAATATAAAGCATTGTACAAAGCTTTTTAGGCTTAAAAAGGCCAAAACCCCATCTACATAAATTTATTGTCCAAAAAATTATTCTTCTCATTATTAATACACTGCATATAACGGAAAAAAAAAACTGGTGTGTAGTTAAAATGCATTGAGAATAAGTTTCTTAGCCCATTTTAACTCGCTAGCCCAACTAAAACAGAAAACCGATTATATAGTATGTGAAAGTTTAGGTTCATGTGAATCCATCCCTCATATCATTAATTCCCCTTTAAACATGTCTTTAAAGAGATGTACAAGGCATTTAATTACTATTTTAACGTCATAAATATTTAAGTGAACAAATTCCCCATTAATAAACAAACGTGCATTCGGTTAGGATTATGCATATTAGGATGTCTTGGAACCCTTTGACATGTTCAAACTCTAATGTAACACACCGATCCATATTTATGGATTACTCGTGGGTCAATTCGGTTCGATCCTAACATTAGGTGTGAAGTGCAATAGAACAAACTATATAATGTTTCTAATCCAATTTTATTTTAATTAACGTTTCACTTGTTTAGCGTGGGATTCCAATTTCAAGGTAAACTACGTGAGGGACCCATGGAGAACACCCTGAAGTCCGACTAAACAGAGCTGCTAATGTAAACATTAATAAAATATATTTACCTTTATAACGCCCTCAAAAAATGAAATTGCTTCCAACCTGCCATTACAAAGCGAGGGTTTGAGCTTATGCCCAGTGGAATTTATACAAGCAGTATATAAATGAACGACATAAAGAAATACTCACATGCTACAACCACATGCATGCGAAAATATGTATATATCTACATACATATACCTTTGAAAAATAAATATTCTAATGCAATAACCATTTTATTTTCGAAAACCTTACTTGCCAGATTAATTTACACTAATCTTATTAAAGGCTTTCTTTATTCCTACTTATCATTTCTCACCTTATTTAACACACTCGATTCAACGCTAGAAACCATTACACTTGATTTATTCGAACCCATTCCTTTATCGAAATCTAGCCCTTTCATTCATTTCAATACGCTTTAGTATTTTTATTGAAAATCACCATTTCAACGCACTCACTCACCGTGTTAGAAAATACTTATTTAACCTTTAAAAATCCTTTTTTACAACACATTCTTGTGTTAAATACGGGTTTAACCATTTAGGTTGCTTAACCACCCATTTATTTACTTTCTTTAACCATTTTTCCATTCCTTTATGGACATTAATAGATTTAAGCATTTACTTGTCCAATTCACCTTTACCGGAACATTTATTATAACCATTCAAGTTAGGTTGTATTAACAAATTTTACCACACAACCCGTTTCTTGACATGTTCCATATTTCCTTTATATTTTCTCCGAATCCTCCTATACTGTATACTTCCACGGGCTCCACACCGCCGACTATGCTCACCATATGCTCTGGCCAACGTTTTAGGGTTTCACCCAAGGGCTCCAGGACCTTCTTGCTTTATCCAGATGTCATACGAGTTCCTTTTAATATGTTTAAATATTTTACAAATGTCTACATTCTTACACTTATTCTTTTTATCTGGTCGAAGCCAAAACCTAGGACTTTACCGCCTCAACTTGTGTTACATTTTGAAAATTTATTATTTCATGTCCTTTACCATTTAACCTTGATTTTTATTACAAAAATCATATTCATTTAGTATCACTTTGTGTAACACATTTCATAAAAATGTTTCATTTTAAGTAAAATTATCATTTTACCCATTTATTTCTAAAATCACCTTTTACTACATTTTCACGAGTGTTAATTTCAACCCAAAACACTATTAAGTTATTCATACCAACTTCTTAAGGGTTTTTAACCCTTTAAAACCTTTTTACACTTGGAGTAATTTCTTTCTTAATTGGAAACACGATTACACCTTTAATCCCCTTTTAATCTCATAAGTGTTAATATTTCACAATATTAGTAAGTTACACTCAATAACCATTTCATGTTTACCCATTAATTCTTTTTATCAACATTTTCCAGAACATACATTTCTTTACTTATTCATTCAAGAAATACATTCACACTTAAAACTACTTTTATATGAAAGTCGCCATTTCTTTTATTTAACATCGGTAGTCTTATAATTTCATGTTCATTATACCTTTGAGTCACAATTTAACATACTTTGAAGGCTAACTTTCCAATGATTCTTATTTTATGTTTAAACTCAATAAAACCTTCTCTAAACTTGTTTATACATTCAATATAAAAATACTACAAGTTTATATATACACGACGAGGTGGATTTAAAACCCAAAAATCCTACTATATGATTTAAACATATTTTTCACCAAACATTTACCAAGTAAATCATCATTTCCAAATATTTTATTTCATAAAATGTTTAACACCAATATTTCTAGAAATGTCCATTTTCATAAAATTACCATTCTTCAGTATTCCAAAACCTTGAAACATTTACTTATTCTTTAATTTCAACAAAACATTATTTTCTCACAAAAATCACCTTATTTGCAAACATTTTACTTCATAAAATATTTTTCTTAAAAATTACTAGAAAATACACCATTTTCATAAAACATGAACTTTCATTATTTCAAAATCTTGAAATAATTATCCATTCTTTATTTTTTAATAAAATAACCTTTTTTCAATATTTTTATTCCAGAAAAATGTTTATTGTCTTCTTACACAATAAATGTACCATTAAAGTAAATACACCTTACTCAAATAGTCAAAATACAAGACTACAATGCAAAAATAATATTTTTACACTAAGATTAAGAATACCCAGCTCTGATGGCTCTATTGGTGGTGTTGGTGTAGGAGGAGGAACCCCCACATTCAAAAGTGGCCTCAAGGGGTTACCACATACTTCCTCTTAAGCTCCAATACAAGACCCACTTCATCTTCTCCAAGAAACCCCCAAAATATAACTTCCAAATTTCGTATCTCTTCCTTGTCCATGGTGTAAATGGGTGTTTTTGGTTCAACTATGGAGAAAGACACCTTAAAAGTGGTGGGTTTGTGGTGGTCTATGGTGGTGGTGGAAGAACACCCTCCACTCACTCTCTTCTCTCTCTCTCTCTCTCTCTCTCTCTCTCTCTCTCTCTCTCTCTCTCTTCCATCTTCTCCCAATAATAATAAACCCAAATAACCCCCAAACAACCCTCGTAAAACATCCCCTAAGCCCTAAAATTTCATTTTACCCCTGCTGAACTGATCTGGTCTCGACAACACACCAAATCAATGCTCCAAATTGTGGTAGTGCACAGGGGTAATCTGATATAAAAACTCGACCAATGTCGTTCGAACGACTTAACCTAGGTCATTCGAATGACTCAAGCTACTTCGTTCGAAATGTGCTTATAACGACCCTTCTAACGGTCTGCTCCTATAAACCAGTAGCATGTCGTTAGAATCCCTGCTTCTAACGACCTATGTACTGTTGTTCGAACGACATCCCTTGTCGTTTGAATGACCCAATTTCTTTTATTTTTATTTTTCTCTAACTCTTCACCTATAATTCCTCCATATTTATAATTAACCCATCCTCAATTATAACCAGTATCTAATTTAATTAATTTATCGAGGCGGGATATTACATCTAAGTCGGTCCATGTCCGCACTCTTCCTTCTCGAAACACTTTTTCCTTTCACCAAAGAGTATCACCAGGAGTATGTTTACCAGATTATCTTTATCGGCACCGCGCTATTTTTTTACTAAATCAAAGACATAATATTATATTTAGAAAAAGGAATTCTATCTTTGGTATTACTCTCAAATAATATAGGCATATTAACACTTTCTACATATAGTCTTTAAGACTAAGTTACAAAATCCCCCGCATACGATACGAACTACACATGCTTTAATCTTGTTAACGAATGTGTACATAGATGCAATATTAAGCCTTGACTGTGAGGACATGTCCCTGTGGTATATCACCCTAGATTACACCATGGCAACACACACAATGATATCCTACTGTCCATCCCAAGATACACAATATCTCCACTCACGGCTTCCCACACACACCCCATAAGATATGACGATATCTGAAAACCACTTTCACCCCCAAATTGTGTAGGCTTTGGTCTCGCTAACACATGAGTATGTAGGCATAATACCGAGTCCCATTAATGAGAACAAGCCTTATAATATATCCCATAAGAAATTTCCATATAATATGCCACGATGACATATTACCCTTGGGGATATCAAACTGTCTTTCCAAACTGCATAGCTCTTAACCTATTATATCGTATACTACATTTCATTTAAGAGATAGTATTATCTTTATCCCCATCCTTTCAAGGACTAAAAACCTTGATATGATACCCACGGTGTGTCACTCCCTTTTAAGTACTAATATCTCAAACCGCCACATCATGCGTACTGGAACGTTAGTAATGTACAATTAAAACTACATAGGCTTTAATCTCATTGACAAACGTGTACATAAGCTCAACATTAAATGCTTATTTAGTTATCAATTATAATTATGTTTTCTGCATTTATATACAATTATGATAAGAATTTTCATTTGACACACCTATTTTTAAACACTTAATTATAATATTTATGTATTATCATCAAGTTTTTTAGAAAACAACAAATGGGTATTTTTTGAATTTTATTTTTTATTTTTTAACTCAAAATTATTCATTCTTAATATTTTTATACATTCATACCTTGATATATAATATGCATACATGATACATTAATATGTGTGTAATTTCAATAAATAAATAAATATCCATGTACATAAAATTATATAAATATTTTTCAATTATATAATATACTAAGATCCATATGTTATAAATGTTATCAACACATACATAGTACTTTTTATACATTTATTATTAATATATGGAATAATATTACGTATATAATTTTATTATGTATTATACATGCAATATCATAATACACACACACACACACACACATATATACAAACACACACACACACATATATATACACACACACACATATATACATATACGTATACATATATGTGTATGTATTTATCTGTTTATGTATATATAGTCACTCCCCAACATACCTCATTAAATATACATAAAGAACACATGATATATTTATGCATTTATGATGTATGTATGTGTGTATATATATGTATAAAGTCATGTATTATGTATGTATGAAAGTTTTATGTATGCGTTTATACATACATACATAATATATATATATATATATATATATATATATATATATATATATATATATATGTGTGTGTGTGTGTGTGTGTGTGTGTGTGTAATATAAATATACATGTTTATCAATTTTGTCAAATTTTTGAAAAACCGTATTTAAAAATAAGTTTACTAAACGCACATAAATATTTATAAGAACATAAAAATGAATTTAAAACTGTATTTAAAAACGGTGTCTAAATCGAGTTTTCTGAATACATAAATAAACGGGCCCTGAGTTTCTTGCTCGTGAGTCCAAGCCATCACCCTATTACACATTCACTCCTTTAAGAAACATATACACAAAGTAACACCCATATGTCCACTCACTAAGTGACACCTAGATTTCCATCACATAAGCTCTACCCAAATGTTCACACAATCACTCCCTTAAGGTACGAACATATTAGTGCCCCCAAGATGTTCCCTCACCTATGCCCTCAAGGAAAACCCACGTGACAGGCACCCAAATGTCCCCCCACCCCCACCCCCCTTAAGGCATATAACCTCAAAGCAACATTTTGTTGTCTACCCGTGGTCGCCTACCACCTCGACCTTTTGAGGCCATTCATTATTTGGACCTAAATAAAGCGTTTATACATCTTTGGGGGTATATATACTAACGTATCTTAGAAATTGGTAATCAAACACTATATAAGTAATTTAGCGGTATACACAAAATAAATATATAAAACAATTAAAGAACGATTGGGGTATCCAACACATTACCCACTCATAAATCCGAACTCACATCTTAAATATCTGGAAATGCATGTCGATAAGGCCTTGGGATGAGCCTGTAAGGTTTCACCTAAGATCTTTTGTTTGTTTTATATAAAACAAACTGGAAACTCTAATCTAACCATGCAGGCTCCTTCTTTCTTGCGTGCACCCCCAATTAAACTGGACATGATAAATACCAGGGGAGGACCACTGAAGCTATTGAGGAGTTTCTGCCAGGCTTCGTGCCATCGGTTCCATGATACCACAATGGTGACTCCAATGGAGATGAGATAATTTTATTTTCCTTTTAATGGACCAAACTATCACTACTTGCTTTATTATATTTGTTTGTTTTCATACATATTTCCACATTGCTTAATAAATTCTCATATTTAAAATAGGGACTAAGTATATTCCTTAGTTTTTAGGCCCTAAAAAACTTGGACACTTTCTTTATGTCCCATGTTTATCACCTTTTCAATTGCAAACCTTTTAACAAATTAGAGTTCGTGAAGAACCTCGCATAAAATAAACATCAAAGTATGTAAATACAAAACTACCCATTTGCGTAGTGTATTGCATGGTCTTGATTTTTATATTATTTAAACTTTTCACCCTCGAGGCCAAAAGCAATCAACTAAGAGGTTAGTTATCTATGAATACTCCCATATGGTATATCGATGGTTTATCTCTCGATCCAAAAGTATCGATACGAAGGAATGTTTCAAAGTCGTTTAGTATTATATTATATTGAATATTCTTTCACAACTATTCAATACTATCGTGATGTGGTATCACACATACCACAAAGGTCGCTCCGTTTGAGTGTGCTTGGTATATCGTTAGTCATATTAATGAAAAGTGAGCCAGTCTTGAGTGAGTCACATCGCCTTTTTGTATGTAGAAGAAAACTTATATGGCACATGTAATTACAATAAAAACTCTTCACATATAGTATTACATTATGTCGTACTTTTTGAAAGTGTTAGATGACTCGAGGTTTCTCAAAACTTTGCCAAATTCTAAGTTGACCACCACTCACCTTTTAACGAATGTCTAAACAATACGAGTTAGTAAGACTCCGTCAAAATAGAGTTCCCCTACATTGTATTCCCCAAGCCAATTTTTTTGGGGAAGGTTAGGCTCCGACCCAGCCTTCCCCAATTATTTATGCAATAACAAGAACTCACTGATCTCCATCCATGTCCAACGGGTACATTATCCAGTTTTTACCGTAAAAGATGCTACCAGATTTAGAAAAATAAAAAGAAATATTGTACATAAAAGGTATTAAAGGAAAAAAAAATCCATTTTTCTTGGATAAATATTATACATAAAATGGTCCTGATGTTTCTCACCATGTTCCTTTGGATACACATTGCTTTAAACCTCTATTAAATAAATTGTTTTGTCATCAGAAGTGAGTTTTTTTATTCGCTCTGTAGACTAGGTGTGCTTATTATTGGTTCTTTTTACATTATTAGTGCAAGTTGTATTCTAGTCTTGGATTGTTTAATGAGTTATTATTTATATCCTTGATTATACGTGTATCATATTTTTTTCATATATTTTTAAAAAAAATAAGAAAAGTGCAAAAGATTTTGAGTTGTATTAGCCTTTTAGGAATTTTCTTTGGTTTTGTAAATGAAAAGTACAAAAAGATGTGTGTGTGATATACGCCCTAGCCAACTCGTTTATATGCGTGCAAGATATGGTAATGAACAAAATATAGTTAACATGAGTCGATATCAAAGAACTTCATAGGAATTATTAAGCAAAACATGAAAAAAAAATTCCATCGCCTTCTTAAGAATTTGATCCAAGAATAGATAAATATATAACATGGTGTGTTCCACAAATTATCGATCATGTGAACATTAAATGTTCACAAAAAACAACGACTTTCAATATTTGTGATTTTTTTTTATAAAAAATTGAAAATTAAAAACATAAAATCTTTTTATTTTTTCTTAAATGACTCAAAAGAAGGCATAAATATTATAATTTGTTTTTCATTTATAAAACCAAAACAAGAAAATCAGAAGATCTAGCCAAAAAAATCCTTTTGTGCTTTTATTATATTTCAAAATCACAACAAGCACAAAACTATAAATAATACGTATTTAGGCAGGGTGTCAAACGATGCATAAATAAAACACGATACTCCTAGACTTAATAAATTCTTCGAACTCAGTCAATAATGCAAACCTATATGGATTTACTAATATATTCATACCTAGTGGAATTAACAGGTTTGGTAAGCATGTCTGCAAACTAAGACTTGATGAGGACGTAACTCAACGACACAATGCTTTTTTAACATGTTCATAAATAAAGTGATGGAGAATGTCTATGTGTTTCATCATAGAGTGTTGAACGGGGTTACGTGAAATATTAATTGTGCTCGTATTATAATAATATATAATCATATGGCCTTAATATACCCCATAGTCTTGAACTATCTGCTCCATCCAAAGGAGTCAAGTACAACAAGTTCCAAAGGATATATACTCGTCCTTAGTGATTGACAAAGAAATCTAATTTTGATTATTAATATTCCAAGAATAAAGCGCACTCCTTTATGATCGACCGAACATTCGCGTCTAGTATTCATCTTACATTAACAAAATAAGTCATTGTGGCATTATAGTTGCTTGTTTCTTGGCATGCTGAGAAAGAAGTCATAGTGGCATGACATGTTTGGATATTTATAAAGACATGGTTTTACACTCTTTTTGTTTTGGTTTTTAATTTATTTTATAATAAATGTAATACTCTACCTTTTAGTAGCTTTTGATTTGTAATGTCACATCAGTGGAAACCAAGACAAAGCACTGCATTAAAGATCTACCGAATTCGATATATTAAAAAATAACTATTAGAGGTTGAGGAAGCAATTTAGTAATTTTTAGTGCTTCAGGATTATGGATGAATACTAGAGGTGTATAAGTGAAAGGGTGGTATCTATTTTATCCCAAGAAATAAACACCTCCAGTATTTATCCTACATTAGCCAAATAAGTCAATAAATATCAAAACAGTAATAAAACATGATAAACGGAGCAAATAAATTTACCTTCTGCAACTGGTGCAAATCTGACATAATACTTAGGGCAACCTCAAAGGGGTACTGATATAACAACCAGTAATCATTTCTCCCTAGTACGCTCATAACACGTTCTCTCTAGAGACCCTCGTCAGCATGATGTAGTTGTGGTGTGATGTCAAGGTGAAATAGGTATGTGCCTAATGGTATATATCCAATTAATTAATTATTAAAGCAAACAAAATTAAAATCTTTTTAATTTAAACAAATTTTAATTTTACAGAATAAAATTAATTAGTCCAAATTTGATTATCATGAAAGTGATTATCAACGGAAGAAAAGAATTAAAATAAGGATCATGAAAGTGATTATAAGGGGAAGAAAATAAATAAACAAATCAATCAAGCTATCCGTGGCCATTCAGGTTGGGTTCCTCCCGTGCGAGTCGGCCCCAAATTTGGGATGGGATGGAAAACATGGAGGAGCCTCCCTCTCTACCTCGCCGTGCACATGTGTGGATTCGTGGATACAGAGATCATCTTTCCACCACTCATGCTATTGTCTTCGCGGGCTGCGTCGGATATAAAATCGACTGTCATCAAAAGGGGATAACATGAAGGAATGGAGTCGCCAGACTATTTTGCTCAAAACATGTAAAAGAAAATGTAGCCTCCATGAGAGAACTACATCAAGGTCACTGATGCATATGAAACCAAGTGAATCAAGGATTCGGGGACTAAATTACGGAATAGGAAGGTGTTAAGCACCCATTCCGCCCTTTCAATCTATCATAGGCTATGTTAATATTCTCCTTTTCTCTGAAGCGTGATGTGTGTGTAATGTTAACAACGGGAGAATCCGACCCACGTCTTAGGAAAGACAAAGAGGAATTATCCATAGGAGTGTACTCGAAAATAACATAAACATATAATGTGAGTGTTTGCCGAATCACGAGTTGCTAGGGAAATACGAATGTGCATGTCAGACGAAACACAAATATATAGTTTATGACTCACAAAATATATATAATATAGTATTAAAGCATAAATCAGAAAGAGAGGACTCATATTCCAGGCTTGGCCCGGGATGACTATGTAGCCTAAGGAGCATCAAAGTCCACATAGTTCAATATATTATAGAGGTAGGTTTTAACTCATAAACCCAAATTTAAGACTCCTCTTTGAATTCTTTTTGAAGAAAGTGTGTTCAAGTGTAAGTGTGCATAAGAGTGAGGAAGTCTTACTTCTAGAGTTTACAAGTAAACCTTTTTTTTTATTCTTTTTTAGATTTTTATAAAAATAAGTTATCTTAATACTAATTACAAAAGAGGATATTAGTTGATGTGAGATAAAAAAAATAAGACTAAGAGATATCAAGATGGGAATAAAGTGAGTAAATAATGCTAAATGAATAAACTAGAAAAGAATAGGAATAGACCTCCTAGAAGACTTTTGCTACTGAATTTGGAAGGTATGTGGGATTTTTGTTGTGGTACATGGGTGGTAAAGTAGGGTGAGGTAAGTGACTAAAGGTAACAGGAAAATGAGGTAAGAGAGGTGGAGAGAATGTTGAAAAATACATTTTTTTGTAATGACGGTGCTTTGATTTCGAGAAAATGTTTCTGATTGCTAAAACGGACCATCTAGGATTGAGGTCATGGGGTCCTTAAATAGTACCATTTTAGGGTTGGAGGGTGACGATTGGAATGGGACCTAGCCTGCTTATTGGAATAGTGCCTACCATGCTGGGCAAGAAAATACACCCTACCGATAGGCGGGGGGTCTGGGGTGCTTATAGGCAGTCCGCAACGGACTTTTTCAGAAAACGGGTATAAAATACGGACCGTAAGTTTGAATCGTGCACAAATAGGACTGTTGGAAAGGAAATTCAGAGACTTTCCGAAATCCATGAGCCATTATCGGGTTCAGGAGTTGAATAAAGTGAAACAGAGCTCGAAAGCGTCCGATGGTCTCCAATAGGGGGTTTCGGAGTAAAACGGGTGGTTTGTGAAAACCATGAGGCCGATTAATGCATGACATGGACTGTTAGAAAGGAAACATTATGCCCTTGAATATTTTATTGAGCTTCACTCAGGTTGGAGAGTTGACCAAGGTCAAACGGGGCAAAAAAATGCCTAGTTCACTTTCGAAGTAAAAAAGGTCATTCATATGAACCGTGAGGCCTATTCACGCACGATATAGACCGTTAAAAAGGGGATTAAAATCCATTCAAGATTTTATTGTGCTTCGCTCAGGCGAGAGAGTTGACTAGAGTCAAACGGGGCTTAAAAGAACCCTGTGGCCATCCCCCGATCCTCGCGGAGGGAGAGGCAAAGAAGAGGGGCGTTTCTCTTCATCTCTAGAGGATCTTGGTCCCGCGCATCCCTCTTGGGAGAGCTTCGGTCGGTGTCGATGATGAGGTGAAAATGTAGAGAGATGAAGTCTCCAGTCTATTTTACTCAAAACAGATAAAAGAAAATGGAGCCGTCCCGAAAGATAGCATCCAAAGACATACTGATACATACAAAACCAAAATGATTCGAAAAGGGTCCAGAGGTTAAGTTACAAAATGGGAAGGTGTTAGGCACCCATTCCACCCTTACGGTCTCTCATGGGTTATTTCTATTTTCCTTTATTTTCCCGTGATATGTGTGCATGTGTATATATAGTGAAGATAGGAATCCTCGACTTGTATCATAGAAGGGATAAAGCGAGTCATCCGTAGGAATGTTCCTAAAAGTAATATTAAAAAATAGGATATACGCGATTATCCTAGCGTTGATCGTTATAATGGAAAGATAACGCAAATAAATAATACGCCATCAAGAACAAATATATATAGAGAGTCTAAGAGAGTTAAATTTAAAGAATATAGAAAAAATAGGAAAAAGGTAGGAAGAGGACTCGAGTCTCGGGTTTTACCCCGAGATGCCTACGTAGCCTATAAAGGCATCAAAGTCCATGTAGTTCGTATACAAAATGAGGGGTGGGATTTATACCATAAATCCAATCGGGGACTTCTCTTATATGTGTGTGTATGTGTAAAAAAGTGTTTTAGTTGTGAGAAAAGTGTGAGAATTCCCGTTTGGAATTTATGAGCAAACCCCCTTTTTCTTATTTTTTAGGTTTTATTTATATGAAAATAAAAGATGTAAGATAATACTAACTAAAAAGTATATTAGGATTTGTAAGATGAGAGAATAAAAGTGCTAAGTAATAAAACAAATTAATGCAAATTTAGGAGAATTTAAAGAGCGAGTTGAGAATGTTGGGCCTTCTTGAAGATCTTGAGCTTGATCTTGGATGTTGAGAGCAACCCTTGCACTTGATTGATGAGGGAGGGTAGTGAATTCACCAAGTTTGATGAAAAAGATGATGAAATGTGAAGGTTGGAAAGGTATTTGGATGGGGAAATCACGCTGACTTCGAGAGAGGTTTTTTGAGCTTGCTGAGAGTGATGGGTTTCAGATCTTGTGTCATCTTGAAATGAGGTCAGGTCCTCCTTTTTATAGGCCCAGGGCATTGCCGATCAACATAGCCCTGGTCCTGCAAATCGACATGTGTGTTTAGGCACACTGCCGATAGGCAGGGTTTGGAACCTGCCGTTTGGCAGTCTCTTTCAAGTTCCTTCAGAAAATCGATCGTAAAACGCAAACCGTTGATCCAAATTACGCACAGGGTAAACCATTGGAAAATTACTTCAGAGACCTTCGAAAGTCTTTTGGACTGCTCCCAGGTTCGGGAGTTGAATTTGGTTCAAATGTGGCTCAAAAGCGTTAATCGATCCTTTGGACGGGGAATCGTCAGACGCAAACGGATCGTTCGTCTGCATGGTAAGTCAGAATCGCGCACAGGGTGGAGCGTTGGAAAGGTTAGGAGATGTAATTCGACATTCCAAAGAGTTTGACTTGGTTTGGGGAGTTGAATTTGGTCAATCGGGGCCTGTAAGCGCTTGGTGACCTTTCGGAGTAAAACAGATCGTTTGTCCGTATCGTATATCAGAATTGCGCATGAGGTGGAACGTTGGAAAGGGGTTTCAGTACCCTTAGAAGATTCATTCAGTCTCAGCCGATCTGAAGAGTTGAATTTGGTCAAATGAAGCTTGGGAGCGTTCGGTGGCCTCCTCATTAAGTTTCAGGGGAAAATGGGTCATTCGTCTACAGCGTAAGTCAGAATCGCGCACGAGATGGACCGTTGGAAAGAGGTTTTAGTACCCTTCGAAGATTCACCCAGTATCAATCGATCTGAAGAGTTTAAATTTTGGTCAAATGAAGCCTGGAAGTGCCCTATGACCTCTACGTCACTACCCGGGGTATGACTTAGGTTTGTAGCGATGAGGGGAGGTGCTAGGGGATTTACGGAGAGGTTAGGGGGTGTTAGAATGGGATGTCTATAGAGCCCCTCGATGGGTGAGTTTGGAACAAACGATAGCCATCGAATAGACACCGCGTGATGCCTTTAAAAGAGGATGACCAATTCAGAGGGTCGAGGCCGATTCTGAGGACCTGGGGATGAGGATGACCGATTTTGCGGGTCGAAGCCAATTCTGAGGGCTTAATAGATGAGGGTGTTCAATTTTATGGGTCAAAGAAAATCCTAAGGGCTTAAAGATGAGGGTGACCAATTCTGCGGGTCGTAGCCAATTCTGAGGGCTTGAAGATGAGGATGACCGATTCTGCGAGTTGAAGCCAATTTTGCGAGCTTAAGTTGAGATAACGAATTCTGCAGGTCGAAGCCAATTTTGTGGACTTAAGTTAAGATGTCCAATTCTACGGGTCGAAGCCAATTCTGTGGGCTTAAGTTGAGATGACCAATTCTACGAGCTTAAGTTGAGATGACCAATTCTGCGGGTCGAAGCCAATTTTGAGGGCTTAAATTGAGATGTCCAATTCTGCGGGTTGAAGCCAATTCTGAGGGATTAAATTGAGATGACCAATTTTGTGGGTCGAAGCCAATTATGAGGGCTTAAGTTGAGATGACCAATTCTACGGGTCGAAGCTAATTCTGAGGGATTAAATTGAGATGACCAATTCTGCGGGTCGAAGCCAATTTCGAGGGATTAAGTTGAGATGACCAATTCAGTTATGCGGGCTTAAGTTGAGATGACTAATTCTGCGGATCGAAGCCATTCTACGGGCTTAAGTTGAGATGACCTATTCTGCGGGTCGAAGCCAATTCTGAGGGCTTAACTTGAGATGACCAATTCTACTGGTCAAAGCCAATTCTAAGGGCTTAAGTTGAGATGACCAATTCTGCGGGTAGAAGTCAATTCTGAGGGCTTAAATTGAGATGACCAATTCTGCGGGTCGAAGCCAATTTCGCCGGCTTAAATTGAGATGACCATTTCTACGTGTCGAAGCTAATTCTGAGGGATTAAGTTGAGATGATCGATTCTGCGTGTCGAAGCCAATTCTGAGGGCGTAGAGATGTGGGTGACCGATTCTGTGGGTCAAAGACAATTTTGAGGGCTTAAATTAAGATGTCCTCGGGGAACTCTACCGGGGAAATTACCTCGTGATTTTGAGCTGGGGAGCGGATTTCTGGGGAAATCCTTGTATCTTTTGGAGACTTTGCGGGGTAATAGCCAATCTGACGCTATAAATTCCACTGGGTGAGTGATTAGGTGGTCCAGGGTTTGGACGTATTGCTCGGGGAAATTTGAGACCTTTGGGGAATAAGAGATAATCCTGAAGTTTGGGATACCTTTGGGGAATAGGAGATAATCCTGAAGTTTGGGATACCTTAGAGGTCCTCTGGGGACGTTGTCGGGGGGAGATTCACTTGGATTTTGAGAGTCCCGCTGGCGAAATAGGGGTTCCGCTTGAGGGAGTGCGAAATTTTCGTGGTGAAAATGTTCTAAATCTTTTTTGAGATTTTTAGGAATTTTCTAAGGATTTTTTAGGGGTTTCTGGTATTTTTTGTACAAAAATTTAAGGGGGGTGCCGGTCGGCATGGTGTAGAGGGTGCCATTCGACACTGGCATGGACTTTCGAGCTGCCTCGAGAAGGTAAAGGGTCAGTTCTGATCAGTAGGTTTGGAGTTAGTACCGATTGACATGACCCTTGGCATACTATAAAAAGGGGCGGGTTCCGCTCATTTTTCACAGCTTCTTGCCTTCTCTCTTTCTGTGATTTTTTTCTGCGAATCATTCTAACATTCTGTAATCTAAAAATGGTCACTTTTGTGAGCACTATGGTACACAGGGAGTGGTTGGCTGTTGATGACTGGGCAAATGTGGAATGGAGGTACAGGATGCCTCTTGCTTTGGGGAGCGAGAACTCTTTTGATGCATTCGAGCCAGTTGCGGATGAGCGAACTTTGCTGCGGGAGCCATCGCGTCATCGCTCTTTGAGGGTGGTGAACCCTGGCGGTTATGTAAGTAAAATGACTTTTTGCATTCTTTTTTTTTTGGTGATTTCCTTTTTTCTTGGATTTTGACAAGGTTTTTCTTTTGACAGTCCGATGTTTCTTTGTCAACTATGCGTGCCCGCAAGATGATGGGGCTTAAGGATGTCTGGGAGCATCTTTCACCTGTGGTGCGTTGGATGGTATCATCAGCAGGCTTTGGGAGGTTGGCGTCTGTACTGGATGAGACACCTCGTTCGACGGAGGTCTTATGCGCTCTTGGGGAGAGGTGGTGGGACACTACCCACACCTTCCATTTTGGTTTTGGGGAGATGACTGTGACTCCCATAGACGTGTAGCATCCGTATGGGCTGGATTGCGATGGAGAGTAGATAGATGTGGGTCGCTCTTTACGGGTGAGGCCGGAGGCGGTGCGGGCGGCGCTTGGTGATGTGGGAAGGATAGTATCTGGGGATTCTATCTGGTTGTCCCTGCTGAGGGATATTTTGCTGGGCAGGGTGATTGATCTGGAGGACAGGCTGCAGGTGAGGCAGATGGCCTGGTTGTTTATCTTGCTGGTGCTGGGAGGATTTCTGGTGGCGTCGAGCGGCGACACCGTCCATTTACGGTTTTTACCATACTTGAGGATATTTTCGAACATCCTTCACTATGATTGGGGGAGCCTGACTTTGGCAACCCTTTATTTTTCTCTGGATGCATTCAACCGGTGCTGCAGGCAGTCTTTCACTAGAGCCACGCATATTCTTGAGGTATTCTTTAATTTGTACATTTTCCTTGTGCGTGTCTCTTTTGATTGCGGATTCTTATCTTTGGCAGATGTGGTTCTATGAGGTGATTGGGTGTAAGACCCAGCTGGTTGCTCTGAAGGACGAGACTGTTGGGGACTTTTGCCGGTTGTATTGGTGGCGAAAATCCAATCGACAACCGAGGAAGTCTCTTTCTCTGGAGGTAGTGCGTCAGGTCTTGAATGGCCTGACCAGTGATAGGGTAAGACTTTTTTCTTCTTCAGTCCTGGTCTTTGTGTGATCTGACTCTGTATTTGACTCATATCCACTGGGGATTTTTCAGGTGACTTTTTACCCTTGAGGGACGATCGTTCAGGACACGGGGTTGACTGGAGTGAATGTGCAGATGAGGCTCTTGCTAGCGTATGAGTTTGGCCACTCTTGGTATCTCGGGGAGAGGGTGGTCCGACAGATTAACGAGGAGGAGGTGGTGGTGCCACCTGCGAGTCCCCCTATGTCTATGAGGCGGGAGCGGCTGTTGCCAGAGGATGCGAAGATCACGGTGATGATTATCGAGTCCTATCTGTTATACACCGATACGACTGTGTCGTATGATTATATAGACTTCATGACGAGTTGGATGATGGCGCCCAACATATATGATGAACTGCCCTTCCCTCCTGCGGGTTCGAGTCGGCCTGTGGGGTCCTCCCACAACGATGGCGGTCCGTCGACATTTGCGGCGGTGATGACTTCAGAGGTCCACTTTATGCGGTTGCATACTCCTTCATATAACATTCGGCGGGTTGATGGAGGGATGGTGCCTATGTTGCATCGTCCTCATGCGATGGACCTGCAGGAGTTGGGCTTGACAGAGGAGGTTCTTCATCCTTTGGTGTATCTTTCTGTCCTTCCCTTTTCCTTCTTTTTGGTTTTTCTTGATCTTTTCTTCTTGATACTGATTTTGCATTTTTATTGCTGCAAGTCCGGGTGTCCACCACTTGGCTGAGGGACATTAGGGACTGGATATTTTTAGCGACGACTCATATTCGGGACGCGGTTCCTGTTCCTTCTTACTTGGTGTCGTCTGCCTCATTCAGGGAGGAGTCTGGTTCGGGTAGCGATGGTGCCGCATCTCGCCACAGGGGAAAGAGAGCGCGTCGCAGGGATGAAAGCTCTTAGGAGAGAGAGGGGGAAGGGTAAGTGAGAGAGAGAGAGAATGTGGGTTCGGGCTGAGTCCCGTTATTTTTGCTTTTCTTTATTTCCTGCAAGATTAATGTAATAGAAGAATATCTATGCAATGCAATGGAGTTTTTTATTATCTTCTGTTAATGATGAATGAATGCATGCACATGCGCTTTTTACTTTACTATTGAGACCGTAAAAAGAAATATTTTTGGGATTTGAAGGAAAGTTTTATTCATAATTAGAAATTATATAAAGATGAAAGGGGATTTTTGAAATTCTTTTGAGAATATCAATTTTTTTTATTGAGTTTTCTGATTTTGACAAAAGAGGAAAAAGGGAAGTTTCTAAAAATAGGGGGTTGTCGATCGACAAGCACCTTGTCCTGCCTATCGGTAGTCAGTCCAGTCTAATCAATCAAAGCTTTGATTGGTACCCTCTTCAGCCTTTAGTACCTCGTGGGGCATGATTTCCTCTAATTTCTACAGTGGTTATGTCTTTTGTGAGGGGTTTCAAGTATAAAAAGGGGTAAGGGATGGTTTTCATCACACCTTCACATTCTATCTTTCTTATTCTGTGAGATGGCTCTTCTTAGTAGTGTTAAGTTTGCCAACTACCTCGAGACTTTGGAGGCGATGTGCTCCTACAACGTCGACTACGATGCTTTCAATATGCGTCAAGTCTCTTTATGGCGTAATCGACCCATAGAATGGAACATGCTGATGGAGGTGGTACCGCTTTTGACTTGGAAGAAGTCTGTCCGACTTATGGGGAATTTTCTGCCATGTTGGGAGTAAATCCTATTGTAGCGACTGCTATGCCTGAGTTTTCTCGATCTCCTCGGGAGATGTTGGTTGGACTTCTCCGTGTTACACCCTCAGCGGGTAGATCCTTGATCACTGGAGGAATGATTTCTCTTCCGGTGGTGCCGTAGTCTATGCATTTGCAGGAGGTTGGTGATGCTGGATATGGCGGAGCTGTCATTCTGGGTTTGGTTTCAAAATTGCTGCTGGTGATCGGGGAGCTGCTAGTGGACCCACAACTTGCAGCTATTTCTTTATGGATGTCCTACCGTCATAATCCTGCGACGGTGATACTGGCGGAGACTCTGAATGGCCTAGATTCCTGGCGAGAAGGTCGTTCCGAATTTATGAGGGCTAGCCCTGTGATGGTGTTCATGTGGTTGTCTGAAAGATTTCGCTTGGTGACTCCTCTGGAATACCCTTTGTCGACTGTACTTAACTTCTTTTCGCGCTATTTCATCAGTGTTGGTCTAGATATTGAGAGCTGGGAGAACTGGTTTGTGGAGCATGGGGATCTAAATCTGTACTGGTCAGTGCCTTGGTGGGAACAATTGCTGCCTATTCTGGAGCTGGGAGAATACTTGTATGTCTGGTCGGTTGGTCTCAGACATACCTCTTTCTATTTCCCTTGGAGGCTTCTACGCCAATTTGGCTGGGAGCATATTGTGCCACCTCAGACACTAGATTTCTTTCCGATAGAAGATTAGATAGAGCGTCTGCGCATGCAACTTGGCTCTTTGTGGAAGAGTCGGCGTCCGTCAACCCATCCCTCTCAGTTTGTTGGGAGAGTTTGCACATCCATGGGGATTATATGAAGTGGTTATGGAGAAGAGTAGTTAGCAAGATATTGGAAGTGGATACTGGACAAAGGTGGCTTGTCTTATCTGATACCATGGAGGGAGGTGTTGTAGTTTTTTTTAGGCTGGTTCGAGCTTATCGGTCCATGGAGCGTCTGCGGCACTCTATTCAGGCAGGGTACGCTTTGGGACCCCAGGATATAGATGATGATGATGGAGCGGGCTCCTCTGGTAGCTGTGGGTAGGGCTCTTGGAGAGTTTGTTTTGTAATGGGGAATAAATTTGGGGATTTTATTTGGATTTTCAGGAAGGTGGGGAGGGGGGGGGGGGGATGGGAGTCATCCGTTCCCTTTCTTATGTAATTGCACTGTAATCTCTTATTATTGAAATAAATAAGTTTTTGATCATCCAGCTGTGCCTTTTGATAAATTTTGTATTTTTGAATTATCTATACCGATCGCTAAAGCATGCATAATCCTTTTGTTCAAATATATGTTAGAATGAACTGTCATTCTCGGAGATAAGAAAAGAATAATTTTTTGTGAAAAATAAAGGGTCGTGCTCATGTAAGATGTATGAGCTGCCTACGTACCTCTGTTTTTTTTGTTTTATTTTTTATTTTTTTGAGAATGGTTTTTGCAGAGGATCAGGCCCACATATTTCTGGGTAGAGGGAAATGAAGAGATTAATTTTTTATTTTTTATTTTTTTTAGAATATAAGGGAGATGAGAAGAGTCGTAGCGCGCTAAGATTTCAGACTAGGGGTAGAACTTCTTGAGACGGTCCACGTTGACTGGACGAGCCATCTCTTCTCCATCTAGGTCGGTGAGCATGGCGGCACCGCCGGATAAGATCTTCTTCACAATATATGAGCCGCTCCAATTGGGCTTAAATTTACCTCTGGGGTTCCAGATGGGCTCTACTATATTTTTGAGGGCTAAATCCCCCTCTCGGACACCGCGGTCCTTGACTCTCTTATTGAATGATCGTGCTATATGATGATGGTACCCTTGTATTTGATATAGAGCTTTCAACCTCCTTTCATCTAGGAGGGTCAAGTCGTTAAGATGGCTTTGGTACCAGTCTTTTTCGCTGACCTTGCTTTCAAACATGATGTGCAACGAGGGTATTTTTAGCTCCACGGGTAGGACTGCTTCCATACCGTAGACTAGAGAGTAAGGGGTAGCCCAGTAGAGGTTCAAATTGAGGTTCGATATCCCCAGAGGGCATATGGGATTCGGTCGGCCCAATCTCGACAGCTTTCGGTCATCTTACTGATGATGACTTTGAAGTTTTTGTTAGCGGCTTCGACTGCACCGTTGGTCTGAGGATGGTAGGGAGAAGAATTGTGTCTCTGAATCCCATATTCGTTGACCACTTTTATGACTTCAACCTTGAAATGCATCCCGTTATCTGACACCAGCTCGTGCGGGACCCCATATCGGCAGATGATGTTTTTCTTGATGAATTTGGCCACTTTCTTGGCGTTCAGAACTACGTATGACTCAGCTTCGACCCATTTGGTGAAGTAATAAATGGAAACTAGGATGAACTCATTCCCGTTGGAAGCCTTGAGTGTAACCTTACCTATGATGTCGATGCCCTAGGTAGAGAATGGCCAGGGAGAAGTCATGTTATACAATTCTCGCAGAGGCAGGTGTTGAAGGTTGGAAAACTGTTGGCATTTGAGGCATCTTCGGACATAGGCGGTGAAATCTTGGATCATGGTGGTCCAGTAGTAGCCTTGTCGTATGATATTTTTAGCAAGCATGCGACCATTCATATGGGGCCCACATTCCCCACTGTGGATTCTCTGCATTACCTCTTCAATGTCAGCCCCTGCGATGCAGTGTAGATGGGTTCCATTGAAGTTTCTCTTGAACAGTGATTTGTGACAGATGATGTATTGGGCAACCAGTCTTCGAAGGGTTGCCTGATTCTTCTTGTTGGAACCCTCAGGATACCTACCATGCTTGAGAAGGTTCCAGATATCATAATACCAGCAATTGGCTAGCTCGAGATCTTCTTTGGTGATGAGCTCAATATGGTAGCAGTGGGTTGGTTTGTCTTACTTTTGGACTAGGAAGGGGGCCATTGTTATTCCTTCGGGCATGTCGACCATGGAGGCCAAGGTAGCAAGGGCATCAACTAGGTTATTTTTTGCTCGAGGTAGGTAATGAAAGGTGATGTCTTGGAATTTGGAGGCTAGTTCTTCTAAGCGGGCATAGAACGGTTGGAGTTTCTCGTCCTTGACTTTCCATTTTTTGAGAACCTGACCAATGATGAGGACACATTCCTCATAGACATCTAGGCATTGGATTCCTTTCTTGAGAGCGACTTTGAGGCCTACAGTACACGCCTCATATTCAGTCATGTTATTAGTGCAGGGGATATCCAACTTGATGGCGATGGGAGTGTGGGAGTCATTTGGGGAGATCAGAACTATCCGAATGCCATATCCCTTTTTGTTAGCAGCGCCATCGAAGAACATTTACCATCGAAGGTCGTCTTGAGCGGTGTAGAGGATGTTCTCATCTGGGAATTCGAAGATCTAAACATCAGCTTCTTCCATGTGGTAGTCAGCGAGGTAGTCAGAGATGGCTCTTCCTTTTATATCTTTTTGTATGACGTACACGATATCAAACTCGGCTAAGAGTATCAACCATCGAACCATTCGATTGGATAAGGTGAGTTTCTTAAGCAGGTACTTGATGGGGTCTATTCTGGATACAAGCTTAATGAGGAAGGTGAGTATGAAGTGTCGTAACTTTTAGGAGACCCAAACAAGAACGACGCATGCTTTTTCCAAAGCAGTGTAGTTGACTTCGTATCTGGCCAATTTATGACTGACGTAAAATATGGCTCTTTCTTTGCGGGAATCCTCAAGGCATTTGGCTAGCAAAACCCCATCTGCAGTGTCTGTTATGGTTAGGTATAGAAGCAAGGGGAGACCAGGCTGTGGTGGCATGAGTACCAGAGGTTGGGTCAGATATTATTTGATTCAGTCAAAATATTCTTGGCAGGCCTCATTCCAAACTTTGGTTAAATCCTTTCGGAGGAGTTTGAAGATAAGTTCGCAAATGGAGGTTAGCTGGCTGATGAACCGGCTGATGTATTGTAATTTCCCAAGGAAACCATAAACTTCTTTCTCCGTTCGGAGAGGTGGCATCTCAAGTATGGATTTCAGTTTGGCAGGGTTTGCTTCTATCCTTTTCTCACTGACCATGAATCCCAAGAGTTTTCCCTTTATAATTCCGAAGACACATTTCTGTGGATTGTGTCTCATCTGATATCGTCGCAGTCGTTCGAAGAACTTTCAGAGATCAGGAACATGATCTTCTCTAGTTTTGGATTTGATAATCATATCGTCCACATAGACCTCAATTTATTTATGAATCAGATCGTGCAGGATGGTTGTGGAAGCCCTCTCGTAGGTAACCCCAATATTCTTGAGACCGAATGGCATAACAGTTTAGGAAAAGGTTCCCCATGGGGTGAGGAATGTGATTTTTTCTTGGTGATCTGGGTGCATTTTGATTTGGTTGAACTCGGTAAGCCCGTCGACGAATGACTTGGGAGCATGACGGGCTATGTTGTCCACGATCATGTCGATATTGGGTAGTGGGTAATCATCTTTTGGAGAGGCTTTCTTCAAGTCCCGGTAGTCTACACACATCTAAACTTTTCCTCCTGATTTTGGTATAGTCATTATATTGGCTAGCCATGTGGGATATTCGATCACAAGAATAAAGCCCACATTTAACTGTTTGACCACCTCTTCTTTGACTTTGAGCGATCATTCGGTGCGGAGCTTTCTAAACCTTTGTTTAATCGGCTTGTAATCTGGAAGAGTGGGGATCTCATGCTGAGATATTTCAGGATCAATGCCGGGCATATCGTCGTAGGACCATGCGAAGACATCCATGAATTCCTTTAATAATTCTTCGAGTTGTGCGCGCTCATGCTTGTTGAGGGTAGCCCCTATCCTAATCTTGCGCAGTTGGCTACTAGAACCGAGGTTAAAAGTAACCGTTTCTTCTTCATTAACTTGAATGCGGTTATGTTGTTTGTTATTAACCTTATTTAGATCGGTTAAGAATTGTTCATTTGCAAAATCATCTTCATCAAAAGTTTTATTAGAATCTAAACAATTAATGTAAGGCACAACAAGGTACTCAAAATCTTCATTTATTTCATTTATAGGAAAAATAGCATTGAGAACCTCATCAAAGGAGGTCTCGATTACATTTGAGCAAGGATAAACAACATAAGAAGAAATGGGGTAAATATTGGGGTTAGGTCGGATTTCACCAGGTAGAACGGGAACATCATGCCAGTTGAGGAGAGGTGTATTAGCAGCTTTAATCAAGTGGGATGGATCCAGTGACGTAGTTCTTTAATGAACCATGCAGAGTGTCAACCCTAGTGTCTGTAAGTTAAAGGAATCTTCAGAGTCACTTCCCTCAGAATCTTTAGTATCTCTGATGAGCGGTTGTACACGGTGTTGGGAACTTTCGGCCCATGGGTAGATATCTTAGAAAAATATCTCCATTTTAGGTTTTATCTTCTTGTCTGTATGGTCATACCAGGGTTCCAAAAAGCCACAAAAGGGGAAGTCCTCGCCCTTTTTGATGAATTGTCCATTCAAGGAGTCACCTGGGATAGTCTGAATGCAGTATAGTCTTCTCTTTGGTCGAGACTGGAAGATCATTCCGAGCTCTTATTCTAATGGTTGATACCCCAAACCAATAGGAGGGAAAGATTTATTCGGTTCAATGGGCTCAAGTATCCCTTGCCGTCTTTGCCCTAGACCCAGTCCGGTCATAAAGTGCACGTTTCTGAACATCTGAATCACATTGACGTTGCCATGAGGGTCGTATTCCGAACAAAACCTTTCTTTGAAATTATCCCCTACCGGGAGTAGAAGTGGCTCAACTCAGAATCCTGATAGGAGCATATATCATTTGACCCGTGCTGTATCTTAAGGATTGGACTACTGGTACTTGCACCCTCGGCATTATCGTCATCGCCCAAAATGGTGATGACTCGTTCGTCGGTGAAGAACTTCAATTTTTGATGGAGTGAGGAAGACACAACCTTGATACTGTGGAGCCAAGGTCGTCCGAATAACAGGTTGAAATAAGCTGGGATATCAATAACTTAGAATTCAATGATAGGGTTTATAGGGTCTGACCCTATTATAAGTTTTATGGATCCCATCACTTCTCAACGAGTATTATCATAGGCACGTACAACAACAGAGGTTGGAACGAGGTCACTTTCCTTCAGTCCTAAGCATTTGAAGGTTCTTAATGGGCAGACATTCAAGGCGGATCCATTATCAATAAGAGAGAGTGGTACGATCTTCCTCATAACTTCGATGGAGATGTTGAGTGCATGATTGTGGTTTGGCCCAATTATGGGAATTTCTTCTTTGGAAAAGGATAGTATTCAAGTAAAGGTCAGGGATTCGATTAAATTTACCGCTTCTTCTGGTGTGGTAGAAGGAGGAACTGTGGGTCCAGTGAGAAATTTGATCAAAGCATTTCTGTGCAACTGGGAAGATATGAAAAGCCCCAATAGAGTGATGTTAGCTTGAGTTTTCTTCAGTTGATCGAGGATATTTCTTTCCTTGAGGTTTATTTCTGGCATAGGAAGGTTTTCAACGCCCTTCCCTTTGTCATTGGTTAGTAGTGAGCTTGAGATCTGGTAATGCCTCCTTGATCTGGTCATGTGATTTACTGAAGAAGGGAAGAACATTAACCCTGTTTCTTCATCGATCTCGGGTTGTTCTACCAATTTATTTATTTCTTTGAGGAGATCCTCAAATGATATCATCCTACACATGTTGGCTACCGGGCCAGTTTTCTCGAAAGCTTGTTCTTTATTCGAATCTTTGAATTCTTTCCCCCATTCGGTGGAAATAATTTCGTTTTTCCATGTAAAGTTAATGCATTCCACAACTTCAATGGCTTCTTCATACACGTCTTCTCATTCTGTGGGCATAAGTAAGGGTGAAGGGACAAGGCGTCTTTGTAGCTTCAGAGTATCAAGTAACTCAGTTATACTGCAAATATCGTTGGTTTTCCTGAATGATTCTGCCATGATCTGGACAACATCATCTAGGCTGACTTCATCGGTTGGTACCACCCAACTGTCTGATTCTCGGGCCCATTTTCGTGCTTCCAAGAATAGCGTATTGAACTTCTGGCAATCAATGATCATCTGTGAGGGAAATTTCAGCTCAAACTCTAGGTGTTGGTTTAACACTTCTGGTAATTCCATACTTTCATCTTTAGAATGGGTACGGATAACGATGCATGCTCTGGTGAGGGGTGACAATGCTTGATCAACAAGGCTAACAGGGTGTAGGAGGAAATATGGACAAGTTTGGAGAGGTTTGGGAGAGTGTATGGGTGTGATTTGAGTTGAGGGATCAAATTCTGGGTTCATTTATAGGAAGATAGCATTGATATGATTTGGGAGTGGGTTGTGAGTAGTGTTTAGCTTAGGATTGGCTGGTGGGGGAAATGGTACCCCGATCAATTAGACCTTGGATTATGTTTCGGAGGTGAAAGCATTGGTCGGTGGTATGGCCAACAGTTTGGTGAAAGGCGCAATGGGAATCTGCCTTAAAGTTTCTTGGAAGTGGATTTAGCAATGGACGGGGGTCCAAGGGTTTGATAAGGTTTCGTCTTAACAGGGCTTGATAAACTTTGGAGAGGGGAGCATGGAGCTCGGTGTATTCCTTTCGGACTGGGACAGGTCAGCTTTCTGGTGCCCACGAAGTGGTTGGTTGATAAATGTTATTGATGGTTGAGACTGCAACACTGGCAGGTTTATCATATTTTCTGGGGGTGAACTGTCCAGAAAATTTCTTTGGTTTATCCTCTGTTTTAGCTAGACCTTCCTCGATTTCTACTCCTGCTTCTCTAAGAGCTCAAAAATGGGGATAGTATTGTCCTCCCATTATTGCTCGAACAGGGGGCAAGAAGTTCTTCTTCACTATATTGACTTGTTCTTCCTCAGATGGCTAATTGGTCATAAGGGTTGCTTTTTCCCTCTATTGGGATATGAAGTTACTGACTGATTCCCCAGAGTTCTATTTGAGAAGCTCTAAATCACGACGGGTGACCTCAAGCTCTTCATTATATTTGCACTGTGACATGAATTCTCGGCCTACATCTTCCCAAATACGGATTCTTAATTCCTCGAGAGACAAAAACGGTAAAATGGTAATAACTATGAATATGAATAATCGGGGGTCCACTACCTCCAAATTTCTCGATATTTGGCATCTTGAACTTCTCGGGTAACCTCGCCTTAGGATAAGGAGACGTGTGGATGTAGTCCATGTAATTCCCAGAGATTCTGACTTTGTCAAACTTCTTAGTTAGCATCTTGAGATCTTCTTTGACCTTGTTCAACTCTTCCTCTTTTGGATCAATGATCATGTAATACCCCGTATTTCTGAATATTCCAAATATTCCATTTAATTAGATTGGAGAATTAAATGAGAAAATATCGGCTTGAATTAAATTACGTAAGAGTAGTAATTTAAAGAGTTTTATTTAAAATTGTAATTATGGTATATATTGCATCATTTTATTTACTTAGTGCGAGTGGTAAATAGTTACTTAACGCGTGTAGACCGTGTTGGGGTGAGAACGAGTAACATTTTTTAAGTGAATCAAATGATAATTTAGAGGTCACCGATGAGTCCGGAAGGGTCAAATTAGTCAAAATAGTATACCCGGGGGTACTAGTTGAGTCTCGGGGTAATTTTAGACTAAACCGAGACCGTTCGGGGGCCTTTTGGTCTTTTAACATAAGAGGGTATGGAGACCTACGAAATTGAGAGTTTTATATCAGCCGTATGATAGATGAATTAGGGTTAGAACACCCATGACAACACCAATACCATTAGAGAGAAGAGAGGCACAACTTTCTAAAAGCAAAAAGAAGATTTGGGAAGGATTCAAAGGAATTCCTACCATCAACTTGTTGGGGAAGAAGGATTGAAGGATGAAGATCATAAATCATCAACAAGAACCACGAAATCAGACCCTACAGATCATAAGGCAAGTTATTTATTACAAATTATAAAGTTATAATACCCATGTGTAGGGTTTTTGAATAGTTTTGTTTAAATCAATATTTTGATTGGAGAAAGATGATATTTATGCATGTTGGGATAGGAATCGCATGTAGAATGATTTAAACTATGTAGAGAATTAATATTCAGATTAGACTTGCTGATTTTCGGAATAAAAATCTGGATTTTGAATGATAATATGGGAAGAACACCATAACTAGGGTTTCAAGAAATTCTGGGTTTTAATTCATTAATTCTTTAAAGTAATTGGAGTTTTGATGTATTTGACACGTTAGAAACTGTACTAGTATATGTGGAAATATGTTAGGATCATTGGGTTAAAGTTTGGTGGACTATAATGGAGTTTGAAGATTTGTTAATGGAGGAAAAATCTTAACGAAGAAGAAGACTGCGTCTGCCCCTGTTCGATCGATCGATCGATCTTGGACTGTCGATCGATCGACTATGTCGATCGATCGAACCTAGCCGTCGATCGATCGATGAAAGCTGTTTTCCAAAAATTTTATGTTTAATCCTTCGTTGAGTTCGGGAATGAATGAGTATTCTAGGATTTACATTATACTTATTTGGGAGTAAGAATAAGACCAGTAAGTATATTGTTGAGGTCCAATAAGGCCATTGAGTGTAGGGCTTGGATACGGACCGAGCAGAATAATCCGATTTAGTAGAGTATCGGGGACTTCGGAAATTGAGTTACGGGGCGAAGTAAATTCAATTTAAGTAATAGACCAGTAGGGTAAGAAATAACTACTGAAATTATATGTAAGGGGTAACTAGGACCCTTAGAGTTGTGTGAATACTCAAATAAATACGATTAATGAGATAAATCGTAAAGCGAATATTGTACGGTAGATATATGAGATTAAAATATTACGTACGTATATGATTAATAGGTCGGGCGTGTACTTACTGAATTATGTGATCTTTTAGGTAGGGAGATTATACCTAAATTAATTATGTTAGGGTCGATGAGACATTCCGAACTAACATAAAGTTATTATATGTTTGGGGTCGATGAGAAATGCCGAACCAAACTTTGAACTGGGGTCGCGATGAGAGAGTCCCGAACCAGAATATGTGTATATATATATATATATATTTAAAAAAATAATTCCGAACCAATTCTTACTTGGGGTCGATGAATCATTTCGAACCAAGAGTCCTTTACGTGTATAAAAAGGGCAAAATAGTAATGACTGATATTTAGTATATATTATGTGTGAAATATATATACTTGACGATATTTTACTTCCGTGTATTAGTAGATTGATATATAGTATGTATTTAAAGATACATACTGAAATGGTAAGTTAAGTAGTGAAACTTAATTACGAAATGCACCTTTAGATAGAGAAAATCTATTTAGTAATTCAAGTAGTGAAACTTAATTACATAAGTGGGAAAGTTAACAATTGTGAGAACTGTAGTAATTTTAGTAGTGAAACTAAATGAGAAGTCTTGAGAAATAACATAGATTAAATGTTACTTGGTAATTATTTAACATACGCGAGATGTTAGTAAAACGGTTGTACTGTATGGGCGGTACTGGAACTTGGGTACAGATAAGTTCAGTTCACTACTTTGGTTTTAGTTAGCTTGAGAAGTATGGCTAGATAAACTAAGTGTAGAACGTTAGGTGTGCACAAAAGATGAGGGGTGAGTTAACTCAAGAGAGTGTACGAGAACCTAACATGTGTAATCAATAACCGCATTTTATATTGTGATAAACGTTTGCTAAATATTTTCAAAATGTTTTGAGTACTAACTCTTGCTATAAAATATTTTCAAAACCTTTTAGGTGTCCAGCCACAGGGATGCCATGTATGATGATTCCATTCCAGAGACTCGAAGCTGTAGCACAGTGGATGCTTACAGGATTTTGACTAGACGATATCTCTCATTCAGATCTAGTACAGGATCTCACACTCTTCTATGTATGGACTTGTTGTCCGGTATTAGTCTCAGATTTTAGTTTTAGACTAATGGTTACTCTATTGTTGTTTGGGATTTTTAGCCGATGGTTTATTCGGTAATACTTTTGTTCTGTTGTACTTTTACTTTGTTGTTTGAATTATAGTACATGATTATTTGTACTTTGTTCCGCATGGTTGATTTATCTGTTTTAAGAAAGATAAAATTTGGCACCGGTCTAATTTTACTTAGGGGATTAGTAATTAAAAAGTTTTCGACAGTGATGCTAAGAATGAACCATTTGAGAAACCTGTTTTAATTTAATGAAGGCCTGATCACCCGATGTTTAATTAGGCGGGGTGTCACAGATGGTATCAGAGCATCAGGTTCTAGTGTCCATAGGATCTGTACGGCTTACTACGTTTTCAGCGTATCGTTTTATTGATATAGAGCCCTATCTTAGGATGATTGTACTCCTCTACGTACGTAGTTTACGTTCTCCTGCTATTTGGTAGACGTATTGTTATATATACGAGTCCGATTGGGCACGGTACGTCGAATATGGTGGTAGGACCGGCATTGGCGTTAGCAGGACTACAAGAGGGAGGAACTCGGCATAAAGCATGGGGTGTTAGAAGATGGCAAATCATAGGAGAGATGACCGTGGTCGAGGTCACTCCTAGCGTGTAATGGAAGTAAATGCTGCAAGGGTTGTTGAGGCATAGCAGGCATTTTCCAAGTGTCGCGACGGCAAGAGGGATGCTAGTCTGGACCGCCCAATGCAGTGATAGTGGGAGTAGGTCTGAAGAAAATTTGATGAGAACGTGCCGTAAATGTGATAAAGCGGCGACTGTGCATGTTAACTAATGGAAGTAGTATGTCCAGAGGTTTTGGCATTTAGGACTGACTAGAAATACTCAGAAGTGAAAATTTGAGTAAATTTTCAAGCAACGTGGCGGGGATACCAGTCACTACATTCGGACCGAGGGTCCGT
This sequence comes from Sambucus nigra, assembly GCA_949130495.1. Classification (NCBI taxonomy): domain Eukaryota; kingdom Viridiplantae; phylum Streptophyta; class Magnoliopsida; order Dipsacales; family Adoxaceae; genus Sambucus; species Sambucus nigra. Next base: position 686,258,705 of record OX422210.1, read on the forward strand.
ATATATAAATAGAAGAACTTTACGTATAGTTTAACCGCAAAGCTCTCCAATGATAATTCGGAAGCGTAGTGAATGGGAATATATGAACCCCCACGTTAAAGCCTGGTAGAGGCCAATCGTGAGAGAGAAATTATCCGTTGAAGGGAACTTGTATCGATGAGATGGGTACGAGGGAAAAGAGCCCTTGAGAGAATAGACTCTCGAGTTATGATTCGCAATTTTGGTAAAACTCTTCTTGGACGACTTATGTATATGAAGGCAGTATGGTACTTCTTACAAGGTTGGGGTAAATGCTCCTAGGGGCGAAGTTAAGAGAGTTTAAAGATTTAGTCAAAGAGTAAGACTGAATGTAATGGGGCTGGTGCAAGCTATAAGTGGAAACCCACTAGAGGATTTAATGATTAGATCCTAAGTCTAAAATGTTAAGCCCCATAGTGCGTTCCTCTTGGTCGCAGAACTAAGGGAACCAGGATGATAGTGCGCAGAATCGAGGCTACTAAGTCTGAGAGGAGGGAGACCCCAAAACGGTCAGGGTGGCCTGGAGTAAGGGGATTTTTATAAAGATGTCTAGTGTGGCTGGTAGAGCCACGCCTTCTAATTTAGCTTGAAGTTATTTGAAGAAATAATAACTCCAATAAGTTTTGCATTCCGGAGAGGACAAGCGTGTTATGTCCGGAAACCATCTATATCACCAGAGCGATGGTTAAGGAAGTATATGAGTTTTAGCCTCGAGTGAATGGGGTATATGACGACTCCTCACCTGAAAAAGGGTCGAGTTGTCATTATTCATCAAAATGTGAGAGACTTCGGAGATTATGAACATCTCTTAGTAATTAATTTCGGTGTGTGGGAACCTAAATGATGTGAGTCAATGTTTGTCGTATGACTGCTGAGCGGAGAGATCGAGCTCACTGTTATAGTTAGTGCTAAAGACTTAGTGATAGTATAAGCGCGGTGCCACTTGACTCCGTTAGAAATATTGGAGTATGGTTGCACATATTTTCGAGGAATCGAATTTGAGTATCTTGACTATGTGTTGTTCCGACAATGCTCAGTAAGAATACATGGGGAGAAGTCCCTTGTTTAAGTTCGGTTGCGAAAGGGAATACGACTGAATTTTTGCACGTCAGTAGAAGTGGCATTGTTAGATGTTAGGGCATCAGTGGAGCCGGTAGTGTTGAGGAGAAACACTGAAAGGCTTACCTCACCACGAAGGGATAAGTGGGACTTTGTGGGCAAGGATTTGATTTTTGGCCTATAGGGTATTGAGAATACCCACAAGATTGTAGTCACATCGTGCAGACTAGGCAGGAGTTGAAGAAAAGCATGATACGGGTGCGAAATTTGCAATGTTTTTACAAATGTGCACGGAGAAAAGGGTGTATGGGCGCCCTAGTCAATAGGATTCCTTAGACATCCGAGATAGAGGGATGCGGAATATTTCTGTACGACGGTGGGGAAAATAGGAAACAAGTCGTATCGATGAAATGGGTTGAACGTCATGGGAGATTGACGATAATCCAAGATTTTATGTGCTGAGAGATCCAGCACACCCTATGGGATGAAAGTCGATGGGAAACCGTTCAAAGGTTATCTCTTGATATGGGAGACCTAACTGTGGTGAGGAAGTAGCGCAAGGTGCTACTTGACTGAGTGTTGTGAGTGACTTACGAGTTACTAAAATGTTGATTCTTATAAAGTAACCGACCCAAAAAGGTGCGCCAATTGCGAAGAGTGCACAGATTGTAAAGTATAATAAACCCGGAGAGAAAGGGGAATAGAGTACCACTTGAGGAAAGTTGACGTAAGTGGGAAGAGATGTTGAGGAGAGACATAGTGAGATTACCTCGAGACACACCTCTAGTTAATAGAGCGAGATGGACTCGAAATGAACAACCGGAATGTGGTAGTGAACCTACATTTCCAATGATGGAATGAGGAGATAGACTTATAAATTATTGATGGGTTGTGAACATCATAATTAAGCCAACATTTCGTTGGGGTAGCGAAATGGGGTGACCGGGATGGATTAGTATGTAGTTGAAAAGGGAGAGTGCACGGTGCCGCTCTACATGATTGTGAATCAAGAGAAAATCCTAAAATTCCACCCTGTGAGAGATGGTCAGGGAGGAATAGAGATTAAGTATTATTTTGAGTATGTTGTGTTGCCTACGACCCAATGTTAGTGAGAAAGGAGGATAATGCGCCCTTACGATAGTGGAATTTTGGAGAAGCCCACTGATAAATTCGTAGGTTGAATGTATACCTATATGAGCATATTTATAGGTAGTGTGAGTGCCTATAAGATCTGTACATAAAGTTTAGGTTCTTGGACACCTATTATGAACATATGTGAACTTTGAGTGGCGGTTCAAGGACATGTGTACTTTGAGTGGTGGTTCGAGGACATGTGTACTTTGAGTGGTGGTTCGAGGAGACATTTTGAACTTTTAGTCCTTAACGCGTGATATGAGGACATTCTATTGGAGTGTGACATTTTAAGGTATATGAAATGTGAAATATATGGCTCACAAATTGTCTACTCATGTGAAATGAGATATATATACATATATTGGTGCTCGAGATGTGATCCCGAGACAAGTAATTAATAACTATTGGTGATCGAGGTGGAATTCCGAGCCAATAACCCCAAAAGTGTTATAGAAGGGGGGTGATTATAAAATAAGTGTTGGTAGTATATGTTATGTGTAAGATATATATACCTATAGATATAACCCCACTGTGGCCATCCCCCGATCCTCGCGGCGGGAGAGACGAAGAAGAGGGGCGTTTCTCTTCATCTCGAGAGGATCTTGGTCCCGCGCATCCCTCTCGGGAGCGCTTCGTCCGACGTCAATGATGAGGTGAAAATGTAAAGAGATGGAGTCGCTAGTCTATTTTGACTCAGAACAGACAAAAGAAAAGGGAGCCATCCCGAAAGACAGCATCCAAAGCCATACTGATACATACGAAACCAAAATGATTCGAAAAGGGTTCGGAGGCTAAGTTACGAAATGGGAAGGTGTTAGGCACCCATTCCGCCCTTACGGTCTCTCATGGGTTATTGCTATTTTCCTTTATTTCCCCGTGATATGTGTGCATGTGTATATATAGTGGAGATAGGAATCATCGATTTGTATCATGGAAGAGATAAAGCGAGTCATCCGTAGGAATGTTCCTAAAAGTAATATTAAAATTTAGGATATACGCGATTATCCTAGCGTTGATCGTTATAATGGAACGATAACGCACACGAAATAATACGCCGTCATGAACAAATATATATAGAGAGTCTAAGAGAGTTAAGTTTGAAGAATATAGAAAAAAATAGGAAGAAGGTAGGAAGAGGACTCGAGTCTCGGGTTTTACCCCGAGATGCCTACGTAGCCTATAGAGGCATCAAAGTCCACGTAGTTCGTATAAAAAATGAGGGGTGGGATTTATCCCATAAATCCAATCGGGGACTTCTCTTATATGTGTGTGTGTGTAAAAAAGTATTTTAGTTGTGAGAAAAGTGTGAGAATTCCCGTTTGAAATTTATGAGCAAACCCTCTTTTTCTTATTTTTTGGGTTTTATTTATATGAAAATAAAAGATGTGCGATAATACTAAATAAAAAGTATATTAGGATATGTGAGATGAGAGAATAAAAGTGCTAAGTAATAAAACAAATTAATGCAAATTTAGGAGAATTTAAAGAGAGAGTTGAGAAAGTTGGACCTTCTTGAAGATCTTGAGCTTAATCTTGGATGTTGGAGAGCATCCCTTGCACTTGAGTGATGAGGGAGGGTAGCTAATTCACCAAGTTTGATGAAAAAGATGATGAAAGGTGAAGGTTGGAAAGGGATTTGGATGGGGAAATCACGCTGACTTCGAGAGAGGTTTTCTGAGCTCGCTGAGAGAGATGGGTTTTAGATCTTGTGTCTTCTTGAAATGAGGTTAGGCCATCCTATTTATAGGCCTAGGGAATTGTCGATTGGCATAGCCCTGATCCTGCCAATCGACATGTGTGTTTAGGCACACTGTCGAGAGGCAGGGTTTGGAACCTGCCATTTGGTAGTCTCTTTCAGGGTCCTTCGGAAAATCGGTCGTAGAGTGCAAACCGTTGATCCAAATCATTCATGGGGCAAACCATTGGAAAGTTAATTAAGATACCTTCAAAAGTCATTTAGACTTCTCCCGGGTCCGGGAGTTGACTTTGGGTCAAATATGTCTTGGAAGCGTTAGTCGGTCCTTTGGACGGGGAATTGTCGGACACAAACGGTTCGTTCGTTCGCATGGTAAGTCAGAATCGTGCACAGGGTGGACCGTTGGAAAGGTTAGGAGATGTGCTTAGACATTCCAAAGAGTTGGACTCAGTTTGGGGAGTTGACTTTGGTCAATCGGGGCCTGGAAGAGCTTAATGACCTTTCAGATTAAAAGGGATTGTTCGTCCGTATCGTGAGTCAGAATCGCACATGGGGTGGACCGTTGGAAAGAGGTTTCAGTGCTCTTTGAAGATTCATTCAGTCTCGATCGATCTGAAGAGTTGACTTTGATCAAATGGAGCCTGGGAGCATCCGGTGGCCTCCTGATCAAGTTTCGGGGGAAAATGGGTCGTTCATCCGCACCATAAATCAGAATCGTGCACGAGATAGACCGTTGGAAAGGGGTTTCACTGCCCTTTAAAGATTCATTCAGTCTCAATCGAGCTGAAGAGTTTGACTTTTGGTCAAATGGAGTCTGGGAGTGCCCTATGGCCTCTGGGACAGTACTCGGGGTATGACTTAGGTTTGTAGCGATGAGGGGAGTTGCTGGGGGACCTATGGAGAGGTTAGGGGGTGTTAGAATGGGGTGTCTACACACTCCATGGAGAGAAGAGGAGTGTTAGGGGCATACGTAGGTACTTAGGGAGGTACTAGGATGGGGTGTTTATAGATCCCCTTGACGGGTGAGCTTGGAATAAGTGAAGGTCATTAAAATATAGACACCTTATCGATGATTGGGAAGAGGATTGCGGTTAATTTTATGGACCTAGGGGACGGGGGTGGCCGATTCAGAGGGTTGATTTGATTCTATTGACTTAGGATTGGGATGACCAATTTAGCGGATTAGTTTGAAGATACTAATTCAATGGGTCGAGATTTTTTCTGCGGACCTAAGGATTGAGATAACCAATTCAGCAAGTCGGATTAAAGTGATCGATTCAATGGGTCGAGATTTATTTTGCGGACCAAAAGATTGATATGACCTATTCAACAGGTCAAGTTAAAGTGACCGATTTAGCGAGTCGCGGTCGATTATGCAGACCAAAAGATTGAGATGACCAATTTAGCGGGTCAAATTAAAGTGACCGATTCAGCGGGTTGACGCCTATTCACTGGACCTAAAGATTTAAATGACCAATTCAACGGGTCAGATTGAAGTGAATGGTTTGGGGGGTGAGGTCTATTATGTGGACCTAAGGACTGAGATTACTAATTCAACAGGCCGAATTGAAGTGAAGGATTCAACGGGTCGAGGTCGATTCTGTGGACCTAAAGCTTGATTGACCAATTCAACGGATCGGATTGAAGTCACCGATTCAAAGGGTCGAGGTCGATTCTGTAGACCTAAAGATTGAGATGGACAATTCAGCGTGTCGAGGTAGATTATATGGAACTAAAGAGTGAGAGGACCAATTCAGTGAGTCGGATTGAAGTGATGCTTCAGCTGGCCAAGGTTGATTCTATAACCTAAAGATTGAGATAACCAATTCAGTAGGTCGAGGTCGATTCTACGGACCAAAAAAGTGAGATGACTAATTTAGCGGGTTGAATTGAAGTGACCCATTCAGTGGGTGTCGAGGTTGATTCTGCGGACCTAAAGATTGAAATGACCAATTTAATGGACCGAGGTCAGTTTTGTGGACCTAAATAGTGAGATGACCAATTCAGCGGGTCGAATTGAAGTGATAGATTCACAGGGTCGAGGTCATTTTTATAGACTTAAAGATGTTATTTACAGGGAGTTTTTCGAATTATGGTTCTGCTATGGAAAGTGTAGAGTATTTTGGTACAGGCGCAACTTGGATTTTCCATTCCATTGGGGAGTATTTTAACAACGAGAGTGAGTGCTAGTTATCCGACTGGGGATTAAACAAAGGCTTAATTTTCAATTTTTTTGACATTTTTGTAATGAAATATTGATAGGACTGTCGATAGGTAGGTCTAAGGAGGTGCCTATTGACATAGGGCATGGACTTTTGGGCTTTTCGGTAGATGGTAAAGGTTACTACCGATAGGTAGGGCCGGGGGACTATCGATCGGCATACCCCTTTGCTTTCTATAAAAAGGGGTGGCCCTTTTCATTTTTTCACACCTTCAAGTGATTGAATCTCTTACTTTCTCTCTCTAAAAGCCATTTTTGAGTCTGTTTCCTTTGTAAGATTTCAATAGAAGAATAACGATTGGGTAACTATTGATGATTGGGAAGGCCTGGAATAGGGGACTGTGGTGCGCGGGCATTAGGTAGCGAGAATGCTTATGATAGCTTTGAGCCCATGGCTGCTGAGATGGTGCTGCGATAAGAGCTTGCACATCACCGTTCTACGAGAGTGAAGAACCCTAATGGATATTCAGATATTCATGCTGAAAGAGACTTTGCTATCTAGGAAGATTGACAAGACTGATGGGCGGCAGGTGAGACAGGCAACCCATTTATTCATTTTGCTTTTGTTTGGAGGATTTGTGGTGGCGACGAGAGGTGATGTCGTTCATTTGTGTTTTTTTTCCATTTTGGAGGATCATCTTCGATATCTATTTGTATGATTGGGGAGCTTTACACTGGCCTCCCTTTATGCTTCCTTGGATGCTTTTGTCAGTGTTGCTGACAGACTTTTACAGGACCACGTATCTCTTGAAGGTAATCTTTAAGTTCAATTTTTCCTTTATTTTCTTTTTATCCTTTTGCCTTCTTTATTGATTATTGGTGTTGTATTTTGTAGACGTATTTTTATAAGGTGATAGGGCACAACACGGGCTTGGTGTCCTTAAAGGCGATGAGCTGGGAGACTTCTACATAATGTATAGATAGAGGAAGTCGAACCGACATTCGAACCAATCCTTCTTCTTGAAGGATGTGCAGGCAGCACTGAATGACTTGATGAGCAACCATGTTAGGCTTTCATTCCTTGTCTCTTTTTATGTTTTTAGAACTTTTGCTTTTTGGTAGATTACTGACTCTTTATTGAGGAAGCAGGTGACCTTCTATCTGTGGAGTCTATCTTTAAGGGCCGCAGGGGTTATGGGTATACATGCGCAGATGAAGAAGTCTCTGGCACAGGAGTTTGGGTATGTCTGGTAGCTTAGAGAGAGGGTAGTGTGACAGATAATGGAGGGAGAGGTGTAGATCCCACCATCAGTAACCCCTAAGTACATGAGGTGGGTGAGGAAGATGATAGACGAGGCTCGGGTGGCGACGATGGAGGGCCAGCCCTATATGCATTATACTAATATGACAACGGGCTACCACTATCTAGACTTCATAACCAGATGATTGATGCATTCGTGCATATATGACGTGGAGAATATGCCTCCACCTGTGACTGGATTGGGGAGAGGTAGCAACGTACCGACGACGTTGTCCCATGGCTTTGGAGGAGGCACAATTGCGACAACGAATGAGGTTTTACTTCTTCATATCTCATTTCCCTCTTATCATCTTTGGTTGAGCAGTGAGGACATGGTATCAGTGCCTCACGCCCTCATGCGACTGTGGAAGGCTTAACGCGTCTTTTCGAGGATGCCCACCGAAGTGAGGTATAGTCTTTCTTTTTTCTTTTTTCATTTCCTGCTCTCTTTTCTCTTTACCGACTCGCTAGATTTTGATGTTGTTTTTCCTTTTTCTTAAAAACTGTTCGTGTATCGACCACATAGCTGAGGGATATCAAGGATTGGATGGCATTGATGTCAGCCTATGTGAGGAAATTGTCCAGTGGATGGCATTAATGTCGGCCTATGTGAGGAAATTGTCTAGTGGATGGCATTAATGTCGGCCTATGTGAGGAAATTGTCCAGTTCCCGCATGGTGTTGTCGGTCATGTCTGATAAGAGCTTCGGTTCCTAGGAGTGGGTGTTCCATCACTCGTTGTCGGGAAAAATGCGTCCACCGTGGGGGTTAAAGGTGGTTTTTGAGAGAAGTTTGAGGCATTCGGGCTGTGTTGCGATGTAATTTTTTTTCTTGACCGCACCCTAAAGAAATCTAAGACTCCAAAAATATATATGAGAAACGCATTCTCTTTTCGATGTTATCTTGTAATAATGACTTACTCTATATGCTCTTTAATTTTCTATTGAGTTTTTTTTCATTATTTATAAAAAAAGACTCGAAGATTGATTTTTCATACAAATGTTTATTTCAGAAATTATGTACAGAGGGGAAAATGAGGATTTTTTTCAAAAAAGAAAAACCCAGAGATTGATTGTTCTAAAAGCAAATGTTTATTTTAAAATTAATATGTGTAAAAGAGAAAATAAGGATTTTTCCAAAGAAATGGGGTGCCAATCGGGATACCCCTTAGCTTGCCTATTTCCATAAGGGTCAAGTCCAAATCACTCCCTTGGCTTTAATTTCACTTTCTGCGTACTTTGGGTACTTTAAAGCAGGGAAACCGGTGGCATTTGAAGGATTTATTTTTTATGGAATTTTTCAGTATAAAGGGAGGTTTTGGACACTTTTTCTTCTTTACATATTTCTTCTTCTATGTTCTGCAAATGGATCTTCCAGTGTTCGAGGTCTTTCCGTTTATCTCTAAGGTTTAAAGGCAGTGTGCCTCTACAACATCAACTACGATGCCTTTAGTCTGCTCCACGTCTCTTTGTGGCATAATCGTCCAATAGACTGGAACCTTTTGTAAGCATCAGTACAATTCTGGTACCCTAAAGACAAGGTTTTTCAGTTTGGCTTAGATGAGGTGTGTCCCACCTATGAAGAGTTTTTTGCGATGCTAAGCATCAGCCTTAGTGTAAAGGCAACTATGCCGGATTTATCCCATTCTGTAATACCCCACCCTAGAAAATAGGTATTTACCGTTATTTGAAGTGTTTTGTCCAAAAAAATAATCGAGGAATAAACAATCCAAGTGTAAGACGTCAAGTAATACGAAAGGTGGCGTATTACATGAATGGTTTAAATGAGGAAAATCCCACGATAAATGTGTCTTAATGATTCATATTTAATCTCTAATTGTATTATCTAGGATGCCCATTAAGTTTGAGGGAAAAAATCAAGGAATGGATGTGACACGAATAAGGTTAATACAATGCAACATTTAAATAATACGAAAAAAGAAGTATTGAAATATAAATTAAACGAGAAAGTTTTATGTTGTATGGTTCACATGAGTTTTATTTTGAGTTTTTATAATTACTTTAAGTACTTCGGTTAAGTTTCACGTGATTCGGACAAGCAACGAGTGCTACGCGAGCTTGGGTACAAATTGTCTGACGGTGTGCACACTGCGATAGCCCAATTTTGCGCGAATTATTTATGACAATTGCAAATTCAAAAAAATATTTTTATCATATATTTAGATTCATAAAAATATTAGGAATAATACCATGCGAATAAAAAAAAAAAAAAAATATTTTGTACGGAGGTCCCGATTCTTGCGCGCCTCGTATATGACAATCTGAGAGGCCAAACGACTACTGTAAATATGATTTGGTAGCTAAAAAAATGCAAGGAATATGATTCTTAAGTTAAAAGTTTAGAGAGAGAAAGTGATGCAAATAAACCTTTTTGGGGTTGATTTTGGGTGGGTCTTGAATGTCACATGTGCCACGGTTGCTTGCATTGTATAGTCCCCTTCCCATTTCATCTACAGACTTTGGTTAGTGTTCTTGCACCCTTTTAGGCCACCTAAAACCTTACATTGAGGGTTAATACTTCCAGTTTACTCTTTAAAGATTACAAGAAAGAGTGAGAGGGGTTCGTGTTGGGGGATCAATGGGTTATTAGATTTTCACTTCCCTCTCTCACTAAAAACACTCTCAAGAGTCATATTTCTATTCTCAAATTCGTAGCTCATCTTTTACTCATAATTTACCCTACCCAAACTCCATTAAAGCTTCACTTGGAAGGTGGAAGAACATGTTAGGGGTATAAAATAGGGTATTTGGGGGCACGAAAGAGGTCTTTCAAGGTGTTGAAGAATAAGGATTGGATGAAGCTTGTAGGTTGCATTTGTGTCTCCCCTTGAGGCCACCTTTTAAGGTGGTGGAGTCACCCATCTTATCTACTTTTTTTCAAGACCATTTAGGTGTGATTTTTCACCTTTGAAATAAGTTTAGAAATTAGTATATTTTTAGCTTGTTGGTTTACATATTTTAGACTTGAAATATGTATATTAAGGGTTAAATGCATTAATGGGTTTTTAGTTGCATTCTTATTATTTGGTATGCACATGATTAGTTTAAATGATATTTGAAAACTAATAAATTTCAGAAATTGTGATTTAAGCAATTTATGAAATAAAATGTGTTTAAGTGATGTTTCAAAAGTAGATAATGTGACTTTATGTCTTGGAATACATTGTGTAAGCCATTTTTATGAAATAAAAGTGGGGTTTTATTCCTCAAAATGACTAATTAGAAGACGGAGATAAACTTTTACTTAAATGGGTTTGAAAGTGTTGGAAATTTTTGAACACTATTCATGGACATTTTATGAAATAAAATGTGTTAGAAGTGGGTTTTAATAAAGGAAATTTTATTTCTATGTAAGGTAATGATCTAAATTTATTCATGTCATTTTGTAAAGCAAATATATGCCTTCCTACATTAAATAAGAAATTTTATATGCAAACAAATGCTTTCACTTTAAATGGGTATTTTAAAGTGTATAAACTAATGATAGAAAGTAGTATGGGTTTAATGTACAAATATGCGAAATGTAGGGGTCTTTTAAAAAATAAATTATGGGTTGAAAGTTAATAAAATAGATAAGGGCTCAAAGGTGTAATTAGTAGCAAAGCAGATGTAAAAATGGGAAAACCCAAGAATAAAGTGTGTTTATCAAACATGTGGAAAATGAGGCTTTATTATATAAAATGTATCAACTTATATATTAAAGGTGGGTAAAGTGTAAAAATGTGAAAGTTGAGTAAAGTATACTAATAAACAAGTGTTTTAATGGTCAAATATGTTTACGTGTTGAATTGAAAACTTAAACTACTTTTTGGAAAAATGGCATTTGTTGAAAGACTAAATTGCGAGTTTGGTAAAAAAAAAATGGGGGGTAAGTTGATAATTTAGTTAAAGTGGAACATTTTTATGAATTAAAATGTTGGTTAATGCTTTTATACTAGTACGGTTGAAATCGAATTAAGTCCTAAAAACATAATTGATTTTGGGTATAAAATCAACGTGGGTGTGAATAAACAACTTTAAGAAGAAAGCTATAAGTTTTCAAGTGTAAATGGAGAAACAGACTCTTAAGTCCGGGTTTTTGGCTTTGGCCCATAAATTTTGATTAATGTGAACGTTGGGATAATGTTGAACACATTGAAAAGATAATTGAGTATTCGGATGATGCCGGAGAAATAATTAAGCAGGGCATGACGTCCCTAGTAGTGAAACACCCTGAAGTAACTGCAATAGCATATGGCGAAGGAGACCGGTGGTGAGAGGCCACAAAGTTCGTATTTGTTGGCTAAATTCCAAAGATAATGATGAAATCGGGGACATAATAAGAAGGGTTATATGTCAGAAACAACCTAACTTGTGAGAGTAATTAATGTTTCGATTAATATATTGTCGACAAGTAAATTGAAAATAATGACAAATGTCCATAAGGCAAGTAAAGTAGTTAAGAAAAGTGATTTATTGGGTAATTAAGCTACCTAATGAGGTTTAAAACCATAATAACACAAGTTTGCGTGTTATATAAGGCTTTCAATGTTAACGAATATTTTTTAACACGATATGCGCGTGCGTTGAAAGAAAGTCTTAAGTAAAGAAGAAGCGAATCTTGTGTGAGTTAATGGACGTTGGGTAATAAATATTTAAAAGTGAATGAAAGGTTTTTCCAGCAATTGTAAATTGTCTAACTGGGTGAATGAATGGGAAGAATATGCTAGTTTTAAGCATAAGATATAAAATGATTATTTTGTAAAGACAAAGAGGACAAATGGTATCAAATAATGTTTTCAAAATAAAACGGTTCAATACATTGGGACATGTATTTCCAAAAGTATATATGTAGATATATACGTATTTACACATGAATGTGATAGTAGCGTGTGAGTGTTCTTTTTGCCGTTCATTTTTATATTACATTTGTATATGTTCCCACTGAACATTCGACTCACATCCTTCCTTTTGTTACGGCAGGTTGTATGTTGTTTCGTACTTTGAGAGCGTTATATATGTAAGTGACTATGTAATTTAATGATTAGTAGATCGATTTACTTAGCCTTGGGAGAACTTCACTTGGGTCCTATCACATAGTTAGTAAGAATTGGAATCTCATGCTAACAAGAGTAACGTGATATAATAAAAAAAAGTTGAATTAGAAATATTATTTAGGTTGTTTCGTTGCACTTCACAATTAACGTACGAACTGAATCAGGTTGGCACTTTATTAACCCTAAATCCGGGTCGGGGCGTTACAACTTGGTATAAGATCTTTAGGTTCAGTGTTCCTTTCGGGTGTGACGTGGTGAGGTCGGTATCGAATCTTCTCGACATCGATGTTGGTTTGGGACGGCCACGCTAGATTAGTGATGATTTCGGTTCATATCCTGGATGGTGAAGTCAAGGACATTAGCACAATGTGAAACTTTTAGTGAGATGGTTAATGACTATGTTAGTAGTCCTTTTTTATTCGGCGATATTTTTGATATAGATGTGTTGGTAATTCATGGGTATCAGGGTAGTCAAATAATGGAAACATCATGATCTGTTGTGTGAAACGTATTGTGGCAACTTTAATATTGAGAGTATCCGTAGTAGTAATGGCACTGTCTCGTAGAATTCAGTGCGACTTAGCTGTAAAGGTTGTATATTTCATCTATGGATATTAGGTGATTCAGTAATGTTCAGAAGTGTTGGTTTTGTGGTGAGAACATATTAGGTCCCTTGGTTGAGGACTCTGCCTTAGTGCATCTTGGCTATAATATGGGTTTAGATAATCATGATGATTTGAATTAACCTAGGAGTGAGCAGAGAAATATTAGTGACTTAGTATTAAGAACTATCGTTGTGATGTTCTAGGATAGGACCTTTTGCGGCATCACTATGGTGAGCCTCCTCTTAGGCAATACCCGACGTCCCGTTACCTACCAAAACTTTGGTGGAATTAAATTATAGTTTTATAAATGATAATGTGGTGTTGAGGAATATGAATCCTTGTGTGATCCATGGTGTGGGCCTTGGTGTTTATAGGCAATGCCCAACGTCTCGTATCTTACTAAGATATACAATTGTGTTAACTTGTAGATTAATCACATAGTATGATTTTTACATATTTAGGCAACTTAGTTGTCATAGTTGAACACTTATTTAAAATTTGTACTAACTACATGTGTATGCATATGAATTTGTATTGAAGATTCCTTGGAGATGTATACTAAGGTTTATCTAGTGAGATGTTTATGCGAGTGGTAGACATTCCTTTGTAATAGTGAACTTAGGGTTACATATTGTGTGTTATAATGACAATAGTGTCTCTCCTTGAAACTTTGAGATTCCTTAGGACGCCGAGGATATAGCCTTACGGTTGGTATAACACGTAGTGATTATAATTGATGCCTTGAGGTTACGAGTTGGTTATCGTGATCAGTTGTTATTCATGATAGGATTCTGCCATGACGACTGTTACACTAGAACGTGTATGTCCATTTTTGGGAATGATAAAATTGGAGTATTTTCCATGAAGTGTCTGGAAGAATCATAGAACACAATGATGTTCATTATGATTTAGATATAACATTGAGTGTCAGGATTGACTATAGCACTTGCGTATGGTACCGGTATGGTTTGGTATAACTCTGGTGAGCGAAATCATTAGGTCTTAGGCATGGGTAATGCTTGAAAGTTGGAGATGCTATTAATATGGTTATGATTTGGGATCATGTAGGATGTTTCTAAGAGTCATAGCAGTAGTCCATGGGTTGAATACTTGAAACTATGTGTGCAGGTATTTCACTGATGAGAGTGATCTTAAAAATTGAGTATAATTATCGGACGGTGGAAATGTGGGGGCCTAGGTATAATAGGTCGAGAAATTAAGGGTAAGTGCAAAGAGATGTAACTTTGCCTTGATTTAGGATAGTTATGCTTACCAATGATAGAAGTGGTAGCATCGGTTCTAAGGAGGGGAGCCTAGCTTTTCAGTTTCCCAAAGAAATTCGTTTTGTATCCCGTTCGTCCGACAAGGTTGGATGATTTATGATTAGAACCCGTTAATGTTAATGGAACAAGCCAGGGTATGTGGCAAGGCTAAGACTTTAGTGGATATCGGTAAGAATTATAGACTTAAAGGGTGCGTTGTGGGTTCGTGCTTCATGTACCTCGATCCATTGTTGGAATTCGATTGTTTTCTTTGGCATAGCAGATACCTGATTCGTTGCATTCCTTGTGTCTTCTTGATCCCGGTAATGGGACGTTGTTGATCAGTTGTGATTTGGGATTAGCACTGCATAAGCTCAGTAGTGATGCGAGATAGGCCAGTTGTGGCTGATATGTTACGGTATATGAGTACGCTCTTCTTCGAAAGCACCCTAACTCTACTTTAGTTTGTATGTACGCGGGTTTTCATAGTTTGTTGCATATAGTTTGCAAGTGTACTTGATAACTTAGGGCTAACAGACTCATAAGTTAACAAGTATAAATAGTTATAGATCATGGATTTGAGGTCACAACTCTAAGACATCAAATACTAGAACTTGATGGAACATTAAATACAAGGGTTGCACTTTGTATGGAATTTGTATATTGAGAATGTGTAGTCTATTATGTGTATTTGGGATGTCATTCCTAGAATGACTCTAGGTTAATGTGTAGTCTCGTAGGAAATATCGATCGGGTGGACAATTGGGATTAAATGATTGTCTAGATATCATTGACGTGAATAGTTATTGATGTTGAGGATGTATCTTCCTAGAATATAAAAAATTCAAACCGTTTGAGGAAGCCTAGGCTTGTAAATCCCGATGTTCCGAATAATTCATGATAAAGAGTTCTTTGGGGTGTTAGCATAACATTTACAGACTATCTACTACTTTGAGGTATTATTTAGATGGACATTTTAGGCATGCTTGGGAGTTAGTAATAATACCTTAGGATCCACCGTGGTTGTATCAAATTAATGGTATGAAATCTTTGGGTTAGACTATAGTGTTAAAGACATTTAAGATTGGAATTAAATTGTTGGATGAATGATTTGTGAGCTTGATGATCATAAATTTTGAGAATAAAATTTTCTAAGGAGGGAATAATGTAATACCTAGTCCTAGAAAATAGGTATTTAAAGTTATTTGAAGTGTTTTGTCCAAAGGAAAAATCGAGGAATAAATAATCCACGTGTAACACGTCATGTAATACGTAAGGTGGCGTATTACATAAATGGTTTAAACAAGAAAAATTCCATGATGCATGTGTCACACGAATGAGTATTTAATCTCTAATAGTATTATCTAGGATTCCCATTAAGTTTGAGGGAAAAATATGAAGGAACGGATGTGACACAGACAAGGTTAATACAACGAGACATTTAAATGGTACGAAAAGAAAAGTATCGCAATATGAATTAAACGAGAAAGTTTTATGTTGCACGGTTTACATGAGTTTTATTTTGAGTTCATACAATTACTTTAAGTACTTATCTTAAGTTTCATGCGATTCGGACAAACAACGAGCGTTACGTGAGCCTGGGTACAAATTGTCTGACGATGCGCGACACTGCGAAAGTCCAGTTTTGAGTGAATTGTTTAAGAAAATTGGTAAGTCAAAAAAATATTCTGACCATATACTTAGACTCATAAACATATAAGGATAATACCATGTGAAGACAAATTGAAAAACTATATTTTGTATGAAGGTCCCGATTTTTGCGCGCCACGTATAGGAAAATCTGGGAGGCCAAATGACAATTGTAAATATGATTTTTTATATAAAAAATTTCAAAGAATATGATTCTTAAGTTAAAATTTTAAAAAAAAAATTTAGATGAGAGAAAGTGATGCAAATTAGCCTTTTTGGGGTTAATTTTGGGTGGGTCTAGAGTGTCACATATGTCAAGGTTCCTTGCATTGTATTGTCCCCCTTTCACTTCATTTGCAGACTTTAGTTAGTGCTCTAGCATCCTTTTAGGCCACCGTAAACCTTAAATTTAGGGTCAACACTTCCAATTTAATCTTTAAAGATTATAAGAAAGAGTGAGAGGGGTTCATGTTGGGACATCAATGGGGTATCATATTTTCACTTCCCTTTCTCATTAGAAACTATCTCAAAAGTCATATTTCGATTCTCAAATTCGTAGCTCATCTTTTCCTCATAATTCCCTACCCAAACTCCATGGAAATGGGTTGAAACTCCATTGAAGCTTCATTTGGAAGGTGGGACAACATGTTAGGGGTTTAAAATAGGGTATTTGGGGGCAAGAAAGATGTATATCAAGGTGTTAAAGAAGAAGGGCTGGATGAAGCTTGGAAGGGTTCCTATTGAAGCTTGGAGGTTGCATATGTGACTCCCCTTGAGGCCACCTTTGAAGGTGGCAGAGTCACCCATCTTCTCTACTGTTTTTCAAGACCATTTAGGTGGGATTTTTTACCTTTGAAATAATTTTAGAAATTAGTATATCTTCAGCTTGTGTTTTACATAATTTAGAATTGAAATATGTAGATTAAGGGTTAAATGGATCAATGGGTTGTTAGTTGCATTCTTAGTATTTGGTATGAAAATGGTTAGTTTAAATGATGCTTTAAAAACCAATAAATTTCAGAAAATATGATTGAAGCAATTTATGAAATAAAATGTATTTAAGTGATGTTTCGAAAGTAGATAATCTGACTTCATGTCTGGGAATACATTGGGTTAGTGTAACCCATTTTTATGAAATAAAAGTAGGGTTTTATTCCTCAAAATTACGAAGTAGAAGACGAAGATAAATTTTTACTTAAATGGGTTTGAAAGTGTTGGAAATTTTTTAACACTATTCATGGACATTTTATGAAATAAAATGTATTAGAAGTGGGTTTTAATGAAGGAAATTTTATTTCTATGTAAGGTAATGTTATAAGTTTGTTCATGTCATTTTGTAAAATGAATATATGCCTTCCTATATTAAATAAGAAATTTTATATGCAAAGAAATGCTTTCACTTTAAATGTGTATTTTAAATTGATAAACTCATGATAGAAAGTAATATGGGTTTAATGTACAAATATGCGAAATGGAAGGGTCTTCCAAAAAAAATATGGGTTAAAAGTTAATAAATGAAAGATAAGGGCTCAAAGGTGTAATTAGTAACAAAGCAAATGTTAAAATGGGAAAACCCAAGAATAAAGTGTGTTTATCAAATAGGTGGAAAATGAGGCTTTATTATATAAAATGTATGAACTTATATAATAAAGGTGGGTAAAGTGTAAAAATGTGAAAGTTGAGTAAAGTATACTAATAAACAAGTGTTTTAATGGTCAAATATGTTTACGTGTTGAATTGGAAACTTAAACTACTTTTTGGAAAATTGGCATTTGTTAAAAGACTAAATTGTGAGTTCGGCAAAAAAAAAAAATGGGGGGTTAAGTTGATAATTTAGTTAAAGTGGAACATTTTTATGAATTAAAATGTTGGTTAATGTTTTTATACTAGTACGGCTGAAATCGAATTAAGTCCTAAAAACATGAATGATTTTGGGTATAAAATCAATGTGGGTGTGAATAAACAACTTAAAGAAGAAAGCAATAAGTTTTCAAGTGTAAATAGAGAAACAGACTCTTAAGTCTGGGTTTTTGGCTTTTACCCATAAATTTTGATTAATGTGAATGTTGGGATAATGTTGAACACATTGAAAAGATAATTGAATATTCGGATGATGTCGGAGAAATAATAAAGCAGGGCATGACGTCCCTAGTAGTGAAAGATCCTAAAGTATCTGCAATAGCATATGGCGACGGAGACCGGTGGTGAGAGGCCACAAAGTTCGTATTTGTTGGCTAAATTCCAAAAATAATGTTGAAATTGGGGACATGATAAGAAATGGGTTATATGTCATAAATAACCTAACTTGTGAGAGTAATTAATGTTTCGATTAATATATTATGGACAAGTAAATTGAAAATAATGGCAAATGTCCATAAGGCAAGTAAAGTAGTTAAGCAAAGTGATTTATTGGGTAATTAAGCTACCTAATGAGGTTTAAAACCATAATAACACAAGTTTGCATGTTATATAAGGCTTTTAATGTTAGCGAATATTCTTTAACACGATATGTGCGTGCGTTGAAAGAAAGTCTTAACTAAAGATTAAGCGACTCTTGTGTGAGTTAATGGACGTTGGGTAATAAACATCTGAAAGTGAATGAAATGTTTTTCCATCAGTTTTAAATTGTCTAACTAGGTGAGTGAATGGGGAGCATATGCTAGTTTTAAGCATAAAATACAAAATGATTATTTTGTAAAGACAAAGAGGACAAAAGGTATCAAATAATGTTTTCAAAATAAAACGGTTTAATATATTGGGACATGTATTTCCAAAACTATATATATACATATATACATATTTTCACATGCATGTGATAGTAACGTGTGAGTGTTCTTTCTGTCGTTCGTTTTTACACTGTATATGTATATGTTCCCACTGAGCATTCGGTTCGCATCCCTCCTTTTGTTACGAGATGTTGTATTTTGTTTCGTACTTTGAGATTGTTATAAAGGTAAGTGACTATTTGCTGTTATGATTAGTAGCTCTGTTTACTTGGCCTTGGGAGCACTTCCCTTGGGTCCTATCACGTAGTTGAGAAAAATTGGAATCACATGCTAACAAGAGTAACGTTATATAATAATAAAACTAGATTAGAAATATTGTTTAGGTTATTTTGTTTCACTTCACCATTAACGTACGCATCGGATCGGGTTAATCCTTTATCAACCCTAAATCTGGGTCGGGTGTTACACGTCCTTGGGTGTCTTTGGCAGAGTTTCTTAATATTTCCTCTTCAACTGCTCGACCACTGGTTCATGGAGGAAACATCATCCTCCCGACAGTTATGAATTTAATATGTCAAAATGATTTTATCGACAATGGATTTACCGATATGGTGGCCCTGGGTTTGACTATCAGGCTTTTTATGGTGATAGGCAATATGACGGCTGATTATCAAGTGGCCGTGATAGTGCTGTGATTGTTCTACCACTGTAGTCATACTGTGATGATATTAGAGGAGACACTAAATGTCTTAAATGCATGGTAGGAAGGTCGGTATGAGTTTCTATGGGGGATCCCTGTCATGCTGTTCATGTGGCATTCTGAGAGATTGCACTTAACAGCCTCTCCTGAGTACCCTCTGTCGAGCGCTCCTAATTTCTTTTCTAGGCCCTTCTTCAGCTTTGGCCCATCGATGGAGAACTGGGTTGACTGGACTATGGAGTATGGGTCCCAACGCCTTCACTGGTTTGTACAGTGGTGAGGGGACTTGCAGCTCGTTTTGCAATTAAAGGAATATCGGTATGTGTAATTGGTTAGTCTTTACGATACTTACTTATACTTTCCCTGACAACTTCTATGCCAAGTAGGGTGGGAGCAAATTCGGCCTTCCCCATAACTAATTTATTTTCAATGGTGAATTTGATGGATTCATGCCTTTATGCAAGCACCATCGTCCGTCTACCCATCCGCCACAATTTATTAGAGAGGTTGGGTTTATATCTGGAGATTGTCTGAAGTGGTTATGGAAATGGGTAGTTGAGAAAATTATAGTAGAGGGGACTGGACAAAGATATCTTGTCATGTTAGACACCTTGGAATAGGGTATCGTGGTTTCACCAGAGCTCATTAAGGCCTTGTAATACCCTGTATTTTTATGGCTTTTAATATTGGGGATTTATTAAATTTAATTGAGATATTAATTTAATATTAATCCAGAATTTTATTTTAAATATTTACTAGCGTGACGAGAGTTAGTAAATTTTGGGAATTTGTTGAATATTACTGGATGAGTAAAGTAATATGAGATTGATTTTATTAATATTGTCACGAGTGAATAATATGGCAATTATGGAAATTTAAGTCGGGACACGCCTGTGTCGTGTCAGAACTAAATTATTATTATAAAAATGAATAAATTATAAGTCACCTGTATGGTCATTTCGAGTACGTTAAAGTGTCCGGAAGGGTCGAGATAGGCAAAAAAGTGTACCCGGGAGTTTAGTTTGGGCCTGGGGGCATTTTTAGGCCTAATTGACATCCCGGGAGGGTATTATAGACATTTTGTATTTTTGGGTAATTAAACCCACGAATTTTCTTAGGATATATTAGCCATTAGGAGTTGTCTTTTAGGGTTAACAAACACAAAACCTAAGAACGGACATTAGAGAGGAAGTCAGAGAGTTTTCCAAGCAATCCAAGGCCTAGAACTCACTCGATTTCACCGCCACAACACCAAAACGTAGATCGCACGACGAGGAACGTAACCATATCTTTTTCATCAAAAAATCAGACCCTTGAATCCCAGACAAGTATCTATCTTGCTGATTTCTAGTTGATATTACTTCCATGTTAGTCTATAAATGAAAGTCATATGTTTTAATTGAAGAATTATATGTTTTGGAAGAGAATTTACATGTGTTGTAGGGAGAACCCATGTAGTCTGAAATCTTAATCATATGTAGAGGATTACCCATGAATTTATTATGATATTTGGGAAGAAAATCTGGATTAAAATAGAGGTTCGTGATTATTCATGTAAAATTTGGTTTTATAAAGAAATCTGGGATTAAACACTTTTTGATTGATTCGTTGAGGAATTTTCGATGTCGTTACGTTAGAACTAGTGTATATATGTTACTTATACATTTGGATTACTTTGATGGGAGTTTGGAATGAAATTATAGAGGTTTGGAGGGGTTAAAATAATTGAACCCGTAGGTTGAAATTTGCAGAAAACTGGGCAAGAACTTCTTGATCGATCGATCGACCAAGATCGACGATCGATCGATCGACCCCATTCCTCGATCGATCAATCCCTCCTATAAAACCATTCCTCGATAGATCGACCCCATTCCTCGATTGATCGATCACTAAGTAGAATTGAGACTCGTGAAAGATTTAGACCAGATGGTAAGTGAGGGTATACCTACTGAAATTCTACTTAGTGAGAGAGAATACTTCGAGAGATGAGAAGTAAGTATGAAATAAATTATAAATGAGAATAAAAGAGATGAATCCATTATGCGAGATAATTGAGTAAAATTTGTGCTAAGAATGGATAATAATAATTATGGGTCGTGGGCGAACCCAATTTAGAAAATGTGAATATCTATACATATGACTGTGTGACTATGCATATATTATGTATCTCTATAAAATCATACCCTAGGTACTTGCTATCACGGAGGTTTCCGCGTCGGGACAGTCTTATCTCGATTGGACCTTTATGGGGGATATTGACTCGTACCCTAGAAGATAGTATCCTAGATACAGGCTATCTGAAAATGATAGTCAGATGGTCCTAAGAGACGTGGGGGTAAGTTTTGACCTCTTAGGACTTGGAACTATGCTTCGCCTCGATTTGTATGTGTATTGTGTTAATACAGTTCGAGAGTGATTCCGAACTAGTATTTCCCTTAGTATGAGTGATACGGGGACTTGATAGTGGAGTATGCCAACACCATAGATTTATATGGGGTGCTGATAGTATATATATATATACACACTTATGTATATGGAAACTTTCTACTGTGCGTAAAAGTAGTTAAGTAATGAATAAATGCTTCAGCTTTATAACAAGTGTTTGTGAATTTTGTAACGGTACTGAGTGGTTCTAAGTAACGCAAGAAAATGGAAGAGATTAATTTTCTAAAACTAAATATCACAGCCTTAGTATTTCTCGAGATAAAACTTCATGTGGATAAAATTGATAGACTTATGTGATCAGTAGTACGGTAGGTATGCATACTAGATGAGAGGTGAGAATTCTCAAGAGAGTGTCGCGCACTAACATGGTGGTTATATTAGCCGGTAAGCATTTTAAATACTTTCTAAACTATTTTACAGTCGGTCTCTGACCCGTTTTCTGTCATTTCTTTCTCTCTTGTATATATATGTATGTATTACAGATGTCCAGCCACAGGGGCGTCTTGCATAGGTTCTTTGGATTGGACATGTTGCAGCTTATGTGGAAGTTGCAGGCCCTTGCTTTAGACGACCTCTTCATTGATTCAGTCCTTACTTTAGTTCTTTAAAGTTAGGGCATGTGTTGGCCGATTTCCTATTCCGTTTGGATTTGTCAGAGATTTATGTTTATTTATATTTCCAATATTTAGTACTCTTTGAGAGAGTTAGCTATTGTCAGAATGATTTCATTTATAGTTCTTAAACTTGGTTTGGTTTATCTAGATGGTTTAATTCTTGTGTGTTAATTTCCATCCTTAGTATGTGTGTGATTCTTAAACTGTTGGGTATAAAAGGTTTTCATATTGGAATTTGATATGCCCCAAGTGTGACCTCGGCTCAAAGACACCAACCTCGGCCGAGAATGTAGCCGACGCTGGAAAAGCCTTGGATCCGTGATAACAACTCTCGGCCATAGAAGGGTCAGCCCAGGCCGACACTACCACCAGCCACGTCATGGGTGGCACTGCACGTATCATAAGGGTCAGCAGCACTCCAGTACACCTGGGAATGACACCCTCAGCCAGATGTGGGCCGAGCTCGCAAGAAGCCTCCTACCAAGGTCAACATCATCAAGATATCGGTTAATGCTCCAAGCATATGCCAGCTCAACCTCGGCCCAGGCCAACCCCTATCCATTGTCTCGGCTGAACTTAAGCCGAGACCTTCATGGCTCATCTCGGATTGAACGAGCCACTAGACTTATCAACCTCGGCTTCTCCCAGGCCGAGGTCATGACCAAGCACGATAGCCGAGCACTTATTGACATGTATAAGGACACGTGGACACAAATCAGTTATAACAAATCATTCCCCACACGTGGGGAGAATATTTCGTCATCATTCTCTACATGTGACAGTGACAGATGCCTTCTCCATATTGGCTAGATTAACACACACATGCTCATTGCATGCATGGGGGGCACATTACACCCCCTAGGGACTATATATAGAGGTCATCCTCTACCTTGTAAATGATCCAAAATTAGCAATCCTAGCTGAAACTCTGTTCAAATACACAGTAGAAAGAGAAAGCTTGAGAGATTGTATCCATGGCCATTGGATCCCTCATACAGTGATACACATCATACACTTGCACAGTGGACGTAGGCCTGATTGGCTGAACCACTTATATTCCGGTGTTAATCCTCTTCTCCTCATCTCCTTCTACTATATGTGTATACCTTCTATATACCTTTATCCTGCCATTGTTGACATTGAATTGAGCTTATAAACACCTTGAAGGGTGGTGTTGTTTCCAGCATCATCATTTTGGCGTCGTCTGTGGGAACGAGAAGATATCTCTTCCTCTTCTTCAGCTTAACCTCACCGGAGACTCTGGTGGTGAACCAGGCATCACCCTTCGCGTGGAGCTATTTCACCATTGAAAGAGGTCCTTTAAGGTATTAAGCTTACCTGACACTTAAGCTCTTCATTAAGCAACACATGGCACCAGAGTTACCGCCGCCTCTTCCGCCACCTCTTTCGCCACCCGGAGGTGGGGGGCCTAGTTCTAGTCAGGCGCCGCCCCAGTCCGAAATGGTGGAGGTAGCTACAGCCTTGAGGTCTTTGGCTGCAACACAACAAGCTATGCAGGAGCAATTTGCACAACTCAGCCAAACTATGATGAGGCCACCTGGAGTCTCACTGGATATGATCACTCCGGCGGCTGTTCAGCCTCATCCTGACGCCAGGGGACCACCCCAGGCACCAATAAAGGACCAGCCTGCACCCCAGTGGAGAAGGGACATTGCTGACCCTAGGCGCTTACGCCTGGGGAGGCAAGGAAACCCTTGCCCAGAGGACGGGTATGATGAGGAGGCGGAAGAGGCCCCAGAAGAATGTTGGGAGCCATATGAGGTTTCGAATAATACGGTTCGTCCTCTTCAGCAGAGCCGAGGATGTGCTGGCCGAAGAGTTGAAGAGGCCCAACAGTGAGGATCAACTTTTGATCGGCTGAGCAGAGGGTCAGCCTTTGAGAGGTTGGGTCCAATGAGTGACCTAAGACAGAGATTGTCGAGATCGAGGAGCGCAGCAGGCTCTCAGAGAGGAAACAGAAAGGATCGGCCAGACCAAGGCCGACACTTTGAAAGAAGGGGCAGGGACCAGGAAGAGGTCAACATCCGACGTTGTGCAGTGGCAGGGGAACCCTCAGTCCACCCCTTGGAGGCGGGTGAGGACAACCTCGGCCAAGCCGATGGTAGAAGACCGTGGAATGACTCTATCCAGCGCCTTGAGGAGAAGATAGGAGACCTCATCAAAAGTAGGGACCTATTACAAAGGGGTTACTCATAGGGCTCTCCATTTATGGCTAGGATAGTGATCTTCCCAACTTCCGCTAAATTCAAACCTCCTGTGGTGTCTCCCAAGTATGATGGTAGCACCAACCCCGTACATCACATCGAGATGTATCAGTCGGCAGCAGACATCTACTCGATAATCGATGAGATGAAGTGTAGGGCCTTCTCTGGGACCTTAACAGGAGAAGCACACAGCTGGTTTACCTCTCTTCCGAAGAACTCAATTGAGAACTTCAAAGGCTTGGCTGAACGATTCATCCATAACTTCTGCTTTGGGGTGAGACCTTAAAAGAAGACTACTCACCCGCTGTACGTCAAGCAGGGCAAGGACGAGAGCCTAAGAGACTACATAGCCAGGTTCAATAAAGAGAAGTTGGAGGTCGAAGATTATGAAGAGAATATATCCATGACCGCCCTCATAGGGGGTCTACAAAAGGGGAAGCTGTTGTGGAAACTCGCGGAAGACCCTCATAATCCATGGCGGAGCTCCTGGAAACTGCAGGAAAAGTCATGAATGCAGAAGAGGCAATGGCCGCCAAGTATGAGGATGAGAACCGCAGTAGTAGTGGGAAGTACCAAAGAAAGAAAGATGGGAAGAAGAGGTCGGGTGAAGACAAGTTCGCCCACTATACTCCTCTGACTGTGAGCTGTGAGCACATCCTCAACGAGATCAAGAATGACAGGACTCTGAGATGGCCAGAGAAACTGAAGGCCCCACCCCATAAGAGGAACAAAAACCTATGGTGTGAGTTCCACCAGGACCATGGCCACGTCATAGACAGATGCTTCGCCTTGAAGGATGATATTGAAAAGATGTTAAAATCTGGAAAGTTGAGTAAGTATGTGGACGGTAAGGCTCCCAAAGGGGGAAGAGATGACCCTAAGAAAAGGAGAAATGACGGATGCCGTGATAATGCCCCATCCAGAAGAGACAATAATTCAGAAGGTGATGACGAAGATGATTTGGATCTTCCACCAAAAGATGACAACACCCCGGTGAAGAGGGTTGGTATGATCTCGTTTGGTGTTGACACCATATGCGGAGGATTTGCAGGAGGTGGCTCTGAAATAGCTGACATGAAGGCTCACGTGGCGGAGGCCAAGTCAGTGGCCAAGATGGAAGTTGTAAACCTAACGTCTTCCGATACAGTGCAGAAGACGAAGAAGGTAGACATGGACACCCTTGTAGTTGGGTTCTCCAGACTCGATTTCAAAGGTATCTTATCCCCCCATGATGACCCTTTGGTAATAACAACAAGGGTGCATGGGTGCGAGGTGCAGAGGATCCTCGTAGACGGGGGGAGCTCGGCAGACGTGATGTTTTGGCCTTGCTTCAAGAGCCTAGGTATTAGCAGAGCAAGGTTGGTACCCTATCACCACCCCTTGATAGGCTTCAGTGGCGAAAAGGTCCACCCCTTGGGCATGTATGAGATGGACGTACGGATGGGTGATGAGTGGCCTAAGAGGTTGACAAGGAAGATAAATTTTTTTATAATGGATGAGAACGTATTCTCGGCCTATAACCTCATCATAGGAAGAGTTGCCCTTAAAGAGTTTGAAGCTGTGCCGTCGACGGTCCATCAGATGCTAAAATTCCTGACTCCCTATGGGGTAGGGGAAGTGCAAGGTGACCAGACCATAGCGCGAGAATGTTACTTCAACTCTGCCGAAGAGAGAGAGAGGCCCATAAAAGGGTAACCACCACTTATAGCATTGATACGCTTGACCCAAGAGATGAGACAAAATTGAAGAAGGGAGAGGCCGCGGAAGAGGTAGAATACATCGTCCTCAATGAGGACGAGCCGGAAAAAACCATCCAGGTCGGCAAAGCCCTAAAGACAGAAATCAAGGAAGAGCTGATAAACTTCCTCAGGAGGAGGCAGAGTGTCTTCGCATGGAGTCACGCAGACATGCCCGGCATCGACCCTGAGGTTATGAGCCACAAGCTCAACGTGACCAAAGATGCCAGGCCTATCAAACAGAAATGAAGAGTCTACTCCAGGGAGAAGTACGACGTCATCCGGGAAGATGTTAAAAAATTGGAAGAGGCTGAGTTTATAAGAGAAGTCATATATCTGGAGTGGTTATCGAATGCAGTCATCGTGCCTAAGGCCAATGGGAAGTGGAGAATGTGTGTTGATTTCACTGACCTAAACAGGTCTTGTGCAAAAGATAGCTATCCCTTACCTCAGATAGATCAGATGGTGGATGATACAGCAGGACATGAGCTCATGAGCTTCATGGACGCGTATTCAGGCTACAACCAGATCTTCATGGATGCTGAAGACTCAGAGAAGACATCCTTCATTACCAACAAAGGGACGTACTGCTACAAAGTGATGCCCTTCGGCCTGAAAAATGCAGGGGCAACATACCAGCATCTTGTGAATAAGATGTTCGAAGAGCAAATAGGTAAGACTATGGAAGTTTATGTAGATGATATGCTAACGAAGATCTTGAAAGCTTGCACTCATGTAGCAGATCTCGAGAAGACCTTCAATATTATTGACTCATACAAAATGAAACTCAACCCCGAGAAGTGTGTCTTCGGAGTAGGAGTTGGGAAGTTCCTATGATTCATCATCAACCAGAGAGGGATTGAAGCGAACCCTGAGAAAATCAAGGCTTTGCTTGACATGAAGACACCAAGGAGTATCAAAGATGTCCAAAGACTTACGGGGAGAGTGGATGCACTTAACAGATTTGTTTCTAGGGCAACGGACAAGTGCCTTCCATTCTTTAAGGTGTTGAGAAAGGCCTTCCAGTGGGACGAAGAGTGCGAAAAAGCTTTCAACCAGCTCAAGTCTTACTTGGGGTCTCCCTTATTGTTATCTCGGCCTGTAGTAGGAGAGAAATTGTACGTGTATCTGGCAGTCTCCGAATCATCCATCAGCGCAGCCATAATACGGGAAGACGCTGGGATCCAAAGGTCTGTGTATTTCAACAGTAAGGCCCTTCAAGGGGTTGAACAAAATTACCCTCGCATGGAAAAGTTAGCTTACGCCCTGATACATGCTTCGAGGAAGATGAAGCCTTACTTCCAAGACCACACCATGGTTGTCCTCACCGACTCCCCACTAAGACAGGTCCTCCATAAACCTGAGAAGTCCAGGAGATTGATGACCTGGGCCATTGAGTTAGGGGAGTATGATCTTACCTACCAACCTAAGACAACCATCAAAGGGCAAGCTCTCGCAGACTTTGTTGATGAGTTCACATGGGAAAAGGCCGAGGCAGAGAATGACCTAGAGGGTGTGGAGAAGACAAACCGTGGTATCTTCCGGGATCAGGAAGAGACGGCACCAAACGTCTTCCGGGATCAGGAAGAGACGATACCAAATGTCTTCCGGGATTAGGAAGAGGTCGCATCCAACAAGGTCAGGAGCAGAGTCGCGGAGAACAAGGAAGATCGGTACCTCTTCAAACAAGGAGTCATGTCAGATGGGGCCTTCTCATCAGATACATACATTTTGAGCCTCTTCATTGATGGCTCTTCCTGCGACAATGGAAGCGGTGCAGGGTTGATACTTTCAGCCCCTGATGGTGCTAACATTGAATACGCTTTGAAATTTAACTTCCAGGCTTCTAATAACGAGTCCGAGTATGAGGCCATGATAAAAGGTCTCTAATTGGCAAAGACTCTTTGTGTAAGGCGACTCCTACTCCACAGCGACTCAAGGTTAGTCGTCAATCAAGTATTGGGGGTCTATGAGGCCAAAGATGAAAGGATGGCCAAGTATTTGAAGAGGGTGAGAGTGATGTTAGAATATTTTGAAAAGATAAAATTGAAGAGAGTTCCTTGGCAAAGTAATATCCACGTAGATGCTTTGGCAAGGTTAGCCTCGGCGACGAAGACAGACGTCAGAAGGACATTTCCGGTAGAGATCTTGGAGAAAGCGACCATCGAGGAAGAAGAGGTATGTAACCCTTGTCACAATTTGAACCTAGGAGACTCGTGGATGGATCCCCTCATCAGATATATCAGAGAGGGAGAACTACCTGAGTCCAATCTAGAGAGGAGGAAATTAAGATATAGGGCTGCCAAGTTCTCGATGATAGGAGACGTCTTGCACAAGAAGGTATTTCTATTACCTCTCCTCAGATGTGTGCATCCCACAAAAGTTCCCCAGATCTTACAGGAAGTTCATGAGGGTTCTTGCTCTAGCCACATAGGGGGAAGACCCTTGGCCAAAAGAATCATCACATAGGGGTACTGGTGGCCAACCTTGTCCAAAGATGCTGCAGCATACGTGAGGAGGTGTGATAAGTGTCAAAGATTCGCCACTATTCCTCACCAACCTCATAAACCTATGACGTTAATTACCTCTCCATGGCCATTCGCAGTTTGGGGGATTGACTTAGTAGGACCCCTACCAAGAGATGCCAACAGTTATCGATTCTTGATAGTTGCCATTGACTACTTCTCAAAGTGGGTGGAGGCAGAGCCGATGATAACAATCACAGAGCAAAAGACATTCCAATTTATTTGGAGGAACATAATAAGCAGATACGGCCTCCCAAACACTCTCATCTCGGACAATGGGACCCAGTTCAAGAACTCCTCTTTAGAAAATTACTGCCTAAGAGTTGGGATAAAGCAATTCTTCTCATCTCCTGGACGACCTCAGGCAAATGGACAGACCGAGGTCACGAACAAAATAATTCTCGATGGAATCAAAAAGAGGTTAGAAGATGCGAAGGGAAGATGGACTCAGGAGGTCTACACTGTGTTATGGGCCTACAGGACCACGTCAAGGACACCTAAAGGAGAAACCCTGTTCATGCTTGCACATGGCTCCGAGGCCGTCATACCAATAGAGGTGGGTCTCCCTACTCACAGGGTTCAGACCTATGACCCTGATAAAAATAGGGAGGAGAGAAGGCTAGACCTAGATCGAATTGAAGAAAGAAGAGAAGACGCAGAGGTCAGGCAAGCATCCTACCACAGAGGGCAGCGAAATTCTACAACCAGAGGGTGAAGTCAAGACCCATCGCAGTGGGAGACTTAGTGCTAAAGAAGACATTACAGAAAACAAATAAGCTCCATCCAAACTGGCACGATCCCTACAAAGTGACAGAAGAGGTTGTGCCCGACACTTACAGGCTGGAAAATCTAGAAGGGGAACCTTTCGCTAATCCATGGAATACTGATCACCTAAATACGTATTACATATGATGCTACAAAGAGTTTATGTAAATGTACCATCTTATTGTGAAGAGGTTATTAAAAAAAGATCAGTTCCCATGACACTTCTTGCTACATTATGCACTTATGTCAAAAATTATGAGGATAACATCTTAGGTGATGACCTCAAACCCTCATAACACCATTCAGTGGTGACGAGGTCTGAGATCAGACACCATAATGGGATGATATGATAAGTATAATTCTTTATATGATAAGTGTAATTCTTTGAAGGCCAAGGAAGAGAGTGAGAATAGAGTCCTTGTTTTAGAAAAAGAGTTAGAGGACTTTAAGAATATATGGTTTATGCCGTTGAAAAAATGTTTTGATTAATGAATTTAAGGCACATGAAAAGACTCTTAGGGATAAGTTTTCTCACATTAAGGGGGAGCGATATAACCTTCCAGGGGTAATTAAAAATTTAAAGAAGGAGTCCCTAAAATTTGAGGAGTCTAATTCTTTGCTTGAGTATAAAATTTTGAAGATGAAAAATGATTTAAGCGATTAAAGTAGTGATGGTAGTGGCTTATCTTGTTATAGAGCTTCAAATGTTAAAGCCAAAACCAGACTGTGTTTTAGAGCGTCAACCACATTCAAGGGTGTTAGAAAACGTCAACCTAAAGGTCCCGTTCCTTATCGTGTTTACACATGTTCGCTTTGTGGTAGGAAGGGTCACCTTAGGAGTTTTTACTATGATTTTAGACAAGACCCTAGAAAATTTAAACGTACTGTCCCGTCGGTTCCCAAAACCCATTTAGTTAGGTATACACCTGTTTGGGTTAGGAAATCTATTTTGGAGATGCTAAATGATTCGTTGATTGATTCTCACATGCTAGCACATGATGCTTCACATGCTATTTCTTATGGATGATTGTGTTAGTCATATCTATCATACTTTAGTCTTTGCTTTATATATATCTTGCTAGTGATATGACATGTTTATCTTTTTGTATTATATTTTTCATTATTTGAGTCTTATTTGAAAAAATACAAAAAGATTTTGTTTTGATAATTTTTTTAGAAAATACAATTTTTTATTATATTTGAGCCAAAAATAATTTTTGAAAAACATAAAAAGATTTTTGGTTTATTTGTTGTGTCTTGATTTTTCTTGTTTGATGTGGCATATTGGTGTGCTTGGAACCCCATCATTTCATTATCATTGTTGCTGGGACATTTGGTCATAATTGTTGATGCGTTAAATGATCTTAACCATTATATAAATAGGGTTGTTTCAAAGTTGATTTGCATTTGGATTTGACTTTGTATATATGCCATCTTTGTACACATGCACGAGTTTATATTAATGTTTGACATCTCATGCATATTTGAGTTTGGTGAGATGTTATCCTCTCAGTTTAGTCATTTATAAGTAATAAGACTTAGGAAGAGGTGTGCATGTATGAACCGTTTGCCGTGAGGATTTATATTGCTTATATTGAAAAAATGATGAGTGTTCACGGGAAAGGAATGCGAGAGAATAATAATCTAGTCATGAAAACCAACGTTTAAAAGTTCTTAAGAAAAAATTCAGGAAATAAAAAGAATCATATGCCCAAATAGGGATAATAGGATTTCTCTAAGTTGAGAAAAATAGAGACCTCAAAAGTGCTTGAAAAATAAAAATATGTATGTATGAGGGTGTTTGGTTGGAAAAATAAACGGGCTTGCACCACGAATCCTAATGTTAAAAAATCGTATCATGACGTTATTGTTTGTTGGATCATCAAAATTTCGGATTTGTGTGCATGAGGTTTGTTTAGTTCATTAAGCTCATTATATTAATTGTCACTTATGGCTAAAACTAAGTTTGATGGCATTTAGCTATCAATTAGAGCTTCTTGATCATTTTGTTGTGTTCATATTGTTATTCATTTGTTGTAGTTTAAGCCCATTCATTCCATATCCAAATTTGAGCACATTAATACTATGTTAGAATGAAACTCACATTATTTTTTTTTCTTTCTGTTTTGAGTCTGTTTTGCTATTGTTTCGTATTTCCAGTACTTGTTTTGAGATAAAATTTTTCACTGGGCAAAACTTTGCATTTTTTTAGAGCTAGAATAAAGAACATTTTGAAGTCGTTCAAATGACATGAGTTTCAAGGCATTAATTGTGGTCGTTAGATAAGTGCTTTGAACGACTACTATTTTAGGTCATTTTTTACCTCGCTCAAACAACACGCCTTTGTCGTTCAAATGACATGGCGTGGTCGTTAGTACGACCTTGTCTGGATTTTTTAGCCTTGTTTTATTTTAGTACCTGCTTTGTATATATGATGATTTCATTCTATTTTGGTACTTCTAGTTTGTTTGGACAATTTACATGCAGTCAATAGTGCTTATTCATGATGTAATCTATTTACTGCATTGTTTTGTTTAGTCACATCTTTGCTTAGATTGATGATTCATTCTTTGTGACTGTTTGCTAGCTACGATTTGGTATATTTTGATTGTTTTTAGTTGGCTTTACATTTGTCTATCTAGATATGCTTCATTGATTATTTGATTATTTCATTCTAGATATTTGATTGTTTGTTTATCTTTTTCACTTATTGTCTATTCGAGACAAAAGGGGGGAGAAACGATATGTGATGTAGGGGGAGTTTTGTTTGATGAGCACATATGTTCTTTTTGCTTTGCAAATTGATATCATGTTTTGATCATATGTATGTTTATATTTTGGTATCATGTTGTCTTGAACAAATTGGTATCATGATTTGCTCACATGTGTAACAAATGGTCTGTTTTACATATTGGTATTTTTTATATCATTTGTTCCTCCATACTTCACTTGGTATTTATCTGTTTCATGTGTGTAGGTATTCTTCAGTGAGTCGAGATTTCAAGACTACATCACATTCGAATAACTCATGCTTGTTGGACCTACATATACTAGTCCTTGTCCTGTATTTTTTTATTTTGGGTTTAATGGGATGGGATTTAGGTGTCATACGGCTTAACTGTACGGCTTAGGCATTTCATTATTTGGGTTTTGTCCCGGTATAGTCTGAAGGGGAGAATTATCGACTTAACTTTTTTATTTAAGGCATGTTCCTCTCAAAATTTTGGAGTGTGCAGAACAAAATTATAGTTTAGAACAGTTTCGTTTTTCTGCACATATTTTCTAAGGTTTTCAAAGACTAAAACCATCCTTATAGTTTCAAAATCTGAGATTTCATACTCTTATAATATAGAGATCTTGTTTGCACCATCAGGAGTTTGTTCATCACTTTAAACAATCTGGTTCGTTGGAGTTTTGTGGTGAAGAAATGGTAAAGGCCATGTTTCGAATCATAGATGATTGCAAAGTAGCATCGCAAGACACCGAGGCACTCGTAGACTCGTGTGGTGTGGATGATTATCGTGGGAGGATTTCTGCATGGGTACTGTGCAGGAGCAGTTAAAGTGAAGAAGAGTGTCAAGGTTTGTGGGGATCGAGTCATTGTGTAAGTCTGTCTATCTTTCTTTGTAAATCCGTATCATAGTGATTGTCTGGCTTGGGTCATCTGAGGTTTTTTCCTTTAGTGGTTTCCTCATACATCCGATGTTGCTATTGTGTACTTGTTTATTTTACTTTCTTTAATCACCTAGATGCATGTTTAGGATTAAACAAGATAAAATTGGACTTAAGTAAAATTAGTTCACAAACTTGGTGTGTGTGAAATTTGGAAAAAGGTTTTTTGAAAGAAAAATAGCTTTGTCACCTTAAAACACACTTTGGAAAATGGGCCACATCCTCAGGGAGGGTTGAGCATGCACTTGTATTATATCGAGGAGGAGACCTGATAAGAGGTGGTTATATCATTAGACTCGATCCCAGTGGTCAGGGAGTTTCCAAATGTGTTTTAGGAGATACCAAGTTTTTTGTCGAGTCAAGAGATAAAGTTTGTCATCGATTTAGCGTTTGGAACTAGGCATATTGCATGTGCTTCGTATCGCATGGCCCCATTAGAGATGAGAAAGTTGAGAGACCAGATTTAGCAGCTCTTGGGGAAGGGATTTAGTCGAAGGAGTACATCACCGCGGGGTTCTCTAATGTTGTTTGTGAAGAAAAAAGATGGTTCGTTTCGATTATGTATCTATTACAGAGAGTTGAACAAGGTCACGATTCGAAATATATATCCTTTGCCTCGAGTCGATGACTTGTTTGATCAGTTGAGAGGAACATATTACTTATCAAAGATAGACTTGAGATCGAGTTATCACCAGTTGCGCATCAAGGAGCTAGATGTCCTTAAGGCCGCTTTCCCGACATGGTATGGGTCCTATTAGTTCAGGTTTATGCCATTGGGTCTAACCAATGCTCTAGTAATGTTCACGGATCTCATGAACAGTGTGTTCAAAGACTTTTTAAACTAGTTCGTGATTATGTTTTTAGATAACATTTTGGTATATTCTCGTATTGAGGGTGAGCCCACAGAGCATTTGAATATGGTTCTACAGACGTTACTAGACCATCATTTGTACGCCAAATTTGAAAAGTGTGGGTTCTGGTTTCATAAGGTGTTGTTCTTGGGTCATATTGTGTCTAATAGAGACTTTTCAATGGAATTTAGTAAAGTTGTTATGGTAAGGGAGTGGGGTCAGTCCAAGACACCGACAGAGATCCGTAATTTCTTAGGGTTGGAAGGGTATTATTCGATGAATTTTGTGTGGTATGATTACGAATTTGACTCGTAAAGTACAAGTTTACTTCAGCACCTGTGCTTGCACTACCTAGGGGAGGAGTGGAGTACATTGTATTTACCGATACGTCCTTACAGGGATTTGGGGGTGTATGACTAGGCATAAATTCTTCCCATTTATCCCCTTAATCTACAAGCTTTTATCGCTCCGCAAAGTGTAATTCGAGTGGATTTATCTTATATCACTGCTATTGACATTTTCTAATTAGTATGCCGAGTTTCGTGTATTTTCTATCTATTTCGCAGATATTTAGTGCACAGGGAAGTAAAGAACCAGAAGGAAAGTCAAAGACCTCGCGCCTACAAGTGCTTAGGAAGAATCGACATTCTAATCCGAGCTTCGGATCAAAAGTTACAAGTCTTCAAAAATTACAAGGAGGGAAAGTTTATGTCATAGAGGGAACCGAACCGAAGGGCTTGAAAAATGAACCGATCCTATCCTGGAAAACTTCCTGTGAAACATGAAGATATGGAACCAAACCGAAGATGAAATAAACGAACCGAACCGGTTCAAGGAAAAGCTTCTGTCAAAGATGGAATCGAACTGAACCCCCTTAACAGGATTGGTTAGGGTATCAAAAATTAGAACTTATCCACTTGAAAAATTAGAGTCTTGCATGGTTGAAACTCTTAGAAATTCATAGAGTATATATTTTAAACACCTCCCAGACATTGAGGGGGCTTCTAATTCATTAAAAAAACATTGTAATTAGTTTAGAGAAGACAACAACAAGAAACCCAAGTTTTGATTCCAGTTTTGCAATTCAAGTAATATTATTCTAATTTTTTCTTTCATTATTGTAGTAGTTATTTCTTTAGTGAGTAATTTCTTTCTTCTTCATCTTCATTCGTTAGTAAAAATGTTTTCTTTCATTCTAAACGTGTTTTCTTTTAGTTGTAATATGCCCGACTAAGTTTTCAAGGGTTTGGGTGCATGAACCCCACCCGATGTAATTCATGATAGAGGAAATAGAAGTTGGAATTAAAATTTTAGATGAATCGTATCGTAGTTAATACGATACTACTTTAATTCAACCTTTTCTTACATACTGTGCGGGCTACGATCCCTCATATTTGTAATACTTAGGAGAAATAAAGACCGAATTTTAATTCAACCTTTGCTTACATAATGTGCGGGCTACGATCCCTCATATATGTAATATTTAGGAGTGTTAAAAAGTCGGATTCATATAAGTCTTTAATTCTTAATCTAGTATACGAAGTGAATTACTAGGGTGTGGGGGATTGTAACGCCCTATCTTTCTCATCTTATAGTTAAAGTTTTAGTTAAATCATCATCAGTCTTTTAGTTAATTTAGAGTAATTGGATTTCATTTATTCCTAATTTCATTATGTATCATTTTCAAAAATTTCATCTAGTTGTAGTTGTTTCACAATCCAAATCACCTTTTTGTTCTTTTTAGAGTCAAAGTTAGGTTACTTTCGTCTCTCCAACGTCGTTAGGACATCGTTTGTCCTATTTCCCTAAGGATCGATACCCGACTTATCGAATTAATACTTGAGCGATAGGCTTGCACTTGAGCCTAAATAGCACGCACACTAAACATATTTGTGGTCGCGTCAAGTTTTTGGCGCCGTTGACGAGGAATTAGGTAGACTTAGGTTAGATCAAGTCAATCTAAAACTTTGATCGAAAAAAAAATGTATATATATATATATAATAAAAATTTCATCATCTCTCAAAAGCCTTTAATGCAAAATCCTGAACATACTCAAACTCCTCACAACACTCCAACCCGAATCCATGAAAATCCAATTGTTGAATACAACTCTGAAAGCCCCCCACACCTCGCGTTCTATAATTTTGGTTTCCAATTCCTACTCCCGATCACTCTATCAGTAGCTACACCCTGAGTCAAACTTCGAGTCACACATCTAGAACTCCGAGTGAGTACACAGAGTCATTTGAAGAGAGTGCAAGTGCGATGTCTGACG
The DNA here is from genome assembly GCA_949130495.1 of Sambucus nigra. Taxonomy (NCBI): domain Eukaryota; kingdom Viridiplantae; phylum Streptophyta; class Magnoliopsida; order Dipsacales; family Adoxaceae; genus Sambucus; species Sambucus nigra. Next base: position 686,295,180 of record OX422210.1, read on the forward strand.
CAGCGAGTTTCGGTACTGGAGAGGGAGATCTCCCCTATCATCCTCTGAAAGACTTACTCTTTCCTGAGAGGTCTGTCATCCCTGGTTGCATTTTTCTTCCGTATACTGCCGGTTAGTTCCACTTTCGCAATGGGATGATATATATTCTCCCTACGATTCATGGTATGGATTCAGAGAAACCATACTTGCATATTCGTGAGTTCGAAGAGGCATGTGACACATTTGGTGATCAAACTTGCACCCAAGATGTCGTCCGCCTAAAGCTTTTTCCTTTTTCCTTAAAGGATAAAGCCAAGACCTGGATATGGTCTCTATCCCGAACTCCGTCACTTCCTGGAGAGATATGCAGTCTAACTTTGTCTCAAAATTCTATCTGCATCACACGACCAACTCTGCCAAGACTCAAATCCAAGCTTTTCGACAACATGATAATGAGTCTTTTGACAGATTTTGGGAACGTTTCCAAGAGTTAGTAAGCACATGCCCCCATCATGGTTTTTAGAAACACTTAGTGATATCTTTATTCCATAATAGGTTGACAATAGCTTCCAAACAACTTGTGCAAACAATGTGTGAAAGACCCTTTTTGGATTTAAACTCATGCAATGCCGAGGCCCATCTTAAGTATATCGCAGAGACTACTCGAGCATGGGACACATCTGATCCCAACCAAGCTCCACCTAGACAATATCCTATCAATCAAACTGCTTCCGATCTATACCATTTGGATAGCAATACCTTAATAGACCGTCGATTTGATTAGTTTCAGAGAGATATGAAATAGTGGTTTGATGGTCGGTTGCGTAATATCTCCGGATCTAGCCATGGGTTGAAAGAAAAAGTGTGTGCTATCTTTGAGGCGGGCCACTCCACAAAGGAATGCTCGACGATTTCTGCGTAAAAGGCATGCACATCGAGCAGGTGGATGCTATAGGAGGATTCAAGGGGAATTTTAATGCCCCACGTGGGAATTCTTACAACCCTTTGTGGAGGAACCATCCTGGTTTCAACTATGGGCAACTACAAGCTGCGATGAACCCACATTCATAGGTTATCCCACCTCCACCACATCCTCAATAACAACAAGATCCACCACCTCCAGCCCCATATGTAGATCCATAGCGGAGAAGCCTCAAGGACACAATGAACCAATTCATAAATTCTTAAGGTGAAAACAATGCTCGATATGAACGCTTATTCATCAAAATAAATGCAAACATCTCCAAAATGCAATCCGCATTGAGCATCCAAGAGAAGGGAAAGTTTCCTGCCCAAGGTCAACCTAGTGTTAGGTCCACCTCTACCGAACAGAAGGAGCACTGCCAAGCGATAACCACTCTTCATAGTGGGAGAGTTCTTGATTTATCACCTCCCCCACATGACATTTCAAAAGACAAGGAGAATTCGCCCGGCATGAAAGAGCCCGAAGATATATCCTTTAACGAGAGTGAAAAGGAAAACACTAGTGAACCCGAGGTAGTTGTAAAACCACCCTCTGCTGCGCCATTTCCTCAAAGATTAGTTCCTGCCCAAAAAAGGACCATAAGTGAAGAAGTGCTAGAAGTGCTTAAAATGTAAAGTTGAAATTTCCTTTCCTCGATGCAATAAGGCAAATTCCATCCTATGAAAAAGTCATAAAAGACTTATTGACAGTCAAGAGGAGGATGAAGGTAAAGAACAATGTGTTTCTAGCATAAAATGTGAGCTCGGTCCTTCTTAATGATCTCCCACTTAAATATAAAGATCTCGGTGCCCCCACCATTTCCTGCACCATTGGAGAGAACAAATTCGAAAAAGCCTTACTCGATTTGAGGGAAAGTGTTAACATCCTCCCCTATTCGATTTATAGGAAACTTGATCTGGGCGATCTCAAGCCCACAAGTGTCACTCTCCAGTTAGAGGATTGAACCGTGAAGATACCAAGGGGTATAGTTGAGGACGCGATAGTCCAAGTGGACACTTTTTACTTCCCGATAGATTTTGTCATTTGGGACACGGATCCCTCCTTCGCCTCAAAAAATCATGTTCCCATCATTCTTGGATACCCATTTTTATCCACGGCTAATGCAGTCATCAACCACTAGAAATGGGCAGATGCAAATCACTTTTGGAAATATGACTCTAGAAACAAACATCTTCAACATAGCCCAACAAGCAAGGAAAAAAGATGATCTTCACGCAGTGAGCTTAATTGAGGAGATTGTAGAAGAACACTTTGAGAAAAATTACTGTGGAGACGCCTTAGAAGCTTGCCTAGATTCTAGTCATGAGAGTGAGGTAGCCTACACTGAGTTCAAAAGGTAGATAACGGAGTTGAGAGGCTTACTCGATGAAAAAGCGTCAGACGAGGACGCGAGAGATGTTAATTCGGTTTCTCGATTCGAAGAGTTAATGCCAAGGGAAGCACGCATGGTTCCCTCTAGCGACACATTCATGACTCTCGAGTTGAAGAAACTACCCTTCAATATTAAATATGCTTTCCTAGGTAAAAGTGAGACATTTCTTGTTATTGTCTCCTCTAGCTTAGATGAAGAGCAGGAGGGTAAACTATTAAAGATTTTGAGGAAGCACCAAGGAGCTTTTGGTTAGTGTATAACTGATTTGAAGGGGATAAGCCCTCTAATTTGCACCCACAAGATTCACCTAGAAAGAAGATGTTAAGCCCTCAAGAGAAATGCAAAGACGGCTAAACCCCACGATGAAAGATGGGTGAGAGCTGAAATTATAAAGCTGTTGGATGCCGGGATTATCTACCCAATCTCGGATAGCAAGTGGGTGAGCCCCATTCAAGTAGTCCTGAAGAAGTTGGGCATGATTGTGATTAAAAATTCAAAGGGAGAGTTAGTTCCCCAACGTACCACCATTGGGTGGCGCGTTTGCATTGATTATCGGAAACTCAATGCAGGAACTAGGAAAGATCATTTCCCCTTGCCATTTATCGATCAAATGCTTGAAAGAGTAGCGGGCCACCCTTATTATTGCTTCCTAGATGGTTATTTCGGATATAACCAAATTGAGGTGGATGTACTTGATCAAGAGAAAACCTTCACTTGCCCATTCGAAACGTTTGTCTACAAACGTATGCCATTTGGCTTGTATAACGCACCAGTGACCTTTCAAAGGTGCATGTTGAGCTTATTTAATTACATGGTTGAGAGAGGGATAGAGGTGTTTATGGACAACTTTAGTGTTTTTGGCACCTCCTTTGACATATATTTAGCCAAGCTTGAGAAAGTACTAGCCCGATGTGTGGAAAAGAACTTAGTGCTGAATTGGAAAAAATGCCATTTCATGGTAACCGAGGGTATAGTTCTTGGCCACATCGTTTCATCCAAAGGGAGCGAAGTTGACCGAGAAAAAATAGATGTCATAGCTGACCTACCCCCACCTAAATCGTTGAAAGACGTGTGCTCCTCCTTAGTCCACGCTGGATTTTATCGAAGGTTCATTAAGGACTTTAGGGCCATCGCTAGACCCTTAAGCAATCTTCTTATGAAGGACACCCCATTTGAGTGGACGAAAGCATGCCAAAGCGTTTTTGAAAAACTGAAAAACATTCTTGTGTCCGCTTCCATCATGCAAACTCCGGATTGGTCCTTACCATTTGAGCTTATGTGTGATGCTAGCGATTATGCAATAGGGGTTGTTTTGGGCAAAAGAAAAGATAATAAGGAATGTGTCATCTACTATGCTAGCCGGGCCCTTATCGGACCACAACTCAATTACTCCACCACGAAAAAGAAGTTGCTAGTGGTAGTATTTGCGCTTGACAAGTTTCGGTCCTATCTTATCGGTTCTCCCATCACTTGTTTCACCGACCACGTGGCTTTAAAATATCTACTTGCAAAGAAAGACGCAAAGCCGCACCTCATAAGGTGGGTCCTTGATCGAGGTGGAAACCGAGCGTCCGTGTAAATACGCTAATCGTTGTTATCGGCTTCCAACCGCAATAAAAAAACCTAAACTTTAACTACACTCTTGTGGAGTATAGTGGCGAGTTTGGGTATCGAATCCACAGGGAATGTTTGATAGATTTTAATTGATTTATTACTTCAAAAAATAAAGTGTAAAAGATGATGATTGAGTGAGAAAGGAAAAAGGGAAAAATAAAGAAGTTAACTAAAACTAATTGGAAAAATTAAGGTAGAGACACAATCCCCCAACCCTAGAGTATTGATGGTATAAAACTAATCATAAATTTAACTAATTAATTTGACCCGGAATTTAGTACTCCCAAATATTACGTATACGAGGTTCAAGCCCGCGTCATACTTAATCTGAGGATGAGTAAATCAGTATCCCGATAGTAGCACTCGAATTGCATTCTAAATCATCACGAGTACCCAGAGGCAAACGAGATATAAAGATCTACAATTGTTGTGTAACTACGTAATACGATCATAATCAATCATTAAATTCAGAAGACTAATATTATACACATGCAATTAACACATCAGGTTGGGTTCATGTATCCCAACCTTTAAAAACCTAGCCTAACATGGTAAATAATAATAAAAGTGCTGGAAATAAAAATTACCACGACTGAAGAACAAGAACATGCAAGAAGAAATCAAAGATTGAAGAAAAACCGGAAAAGCTCTTGAATTAATGGTGCAAAGTATGTAAATTCTTCTCCTAGATGTTCCTACTTGTTATGGAGCTTTTTCATAAATGAAATCTCAATAAAAAGAGTCCTAATGACTAAATATATAGCCTAGAGGTCGTTTAGAAGAGTCCCCAAAACATAAAATTCTTTTGGCTAAAAGATAAGCACAAAATAAAAATCCCGTATCTGCCAATTTGTCACACTTAGAAAGCGTGACTAATTTTGTAACGGATTCTGAGCGTGACTAATGGGCGAACCGGTTCGGGTTCTGGGTGTACCGGTTCGGGTGAGTTGGCTGGTTTCTGGGCCTCTTTCAACACTTAGAATATTTTCCAATTTTCTTCTTTTCTTCCTTGGATTTTTTCTCAACTTCAAATGATCATAACTCCTTCACCGTAGCTCGGATTTGGGTGCCATTTTTTCCAGTATTCTCATTGTTACAAGATCTTCAACTTTCCAGAAGGCCCCACCTCCGGAATCGGGCTGAAGAATTACAAAAATGCCCTTGAACTTGCCTTCCTAGCCTTTCTTCTATGATTTTTCCGCGACTTCAAGGGATCATAACTCTTTCACCGTAGCTCGGATTGAGGTGCTGTTTTTTCCAGTGTTCTTTTAATTAAAAGATCTTCAACTTTCCAGTTGGCCCCACTTCCGGACTAAGGCTGTAAAATTACGAAAATACCCTTCAACTCCCCGATTCTTGGTTTCTTTCACTATTTTGAGTTCTCTTTTCCATCTTTCTTGCATGAAATACCTGTAAAACACATAAGAGATATAAAAATACGAAATACTTGCCAAAAAGGGTTAGTAGCATAGATATGAGATAAATCCAAGCTATTTACACCACACGGGATCGTAAAAATACCGAAATTAAGGGGATAAATGTGAAGAATATATGCCTAATCAGTCCTACTCCAATAAGAGTTTAATATCTCCATTAAATACAAAAAAGGAGTAGAAAACATCATTGACGATCACTTATCACGGCTTTCGTCCGACCTACCTAGTGATCCTACACCCATAGACGAGTATTTTCTGGATGAGCAACTCTTTGCCACCTCTTATTTGCCCTGGTTTGCGGATATAGTGGGCTATCTTGTCACGGGAGCCGCCCCTCCCGATTGGACATGGAAAGATAAGAAGAGGTTCATCACTTGGTCACACATGTTCTTCTATGATGATCCATTCCTTTTTAAATATTATGCCGATCAAATCATCCGACGATGTGTACCGGATGACGAAATTCCAAAAGTCATCCAATTCTGTCATTCGGAAGCATGTGGAGGCCATTTTTCCTTAAAAAAGACAATTTTCTAAAATTCTCCAATGCAGTTTGTACTGGCCCACAATGTTCCGGGATGTTAACAATCGTTGCAAATCTTGCGACAAGTGTCAACGGATGGGAGCAATCACCCGATGAGACATGATTCCATTTACCTCGATTCTCATCATTGAGATTTTCGATTGCTGGGGTATGACTTAATGGGCACTTTTCCCCCGTCCTTTGGATACCTATACATCCTCATCGCGGTAGACTATGTTTCTAAATGGGTGGAAGCTATAGCTACCAAGACTAATGACAATAAGGTCGTGATAAAGTTTCGACACGAACACATACTTTCTCGCTTCGGTGCACCTAAAGCGATAATCAGTGATAACGGCACACACTTTTGCAACAAGCCTTTTGAAATACTCATGAAAAAGTATGGTGTCATTGACAAGGTGGGAACAACATATCACCCACAAACGAATGGACAGGTAGAATTGAAAAATTGCAAAATCAAGCACATACTAAAAAAGACTGTCAATACCGATCGGAAAGATTGGTCCCTTCGATTGAACGATTCGCTATGGGCCTACGTACCGCATACAAGAACCCACTCGGAATGTCCCCATTCCTCTTTGTGTATGGAAAACCTTGCCATCTTCCCGTTGAGTTGGAGCACAAAGCGTATTGGTCCATTAAGAGATTAAATTACAATATGGACAAATCCGGTGAAGCTCGCAAGCTTCAACTAAATGAGTTAGAGGAGATACGCAATGATGCGTATGAGAATGCCAAGATTGTAAAAGCTCGAATGAAACTAGCACATGATAGGATTATCCGATGAAAAGAGTTTCAACCGGGACAAAAGGTACTCCACTACAACTCCCGGCTTCATCTATTTTCGGGTAAATTGCGGTCCTGATGGACTGGTCCATTCATTGTGAGAAGCGTTTTCCCCCAAGAAGCTGTAGAATTGGAAGATCCAAAAGGGGGAATGCGTTCAAAGTCAATGGACAACGCCTAAAGCTATATGTTGAGGCGTGTGTAGAAGAGATCGACACCATTTGGTTGTCGGACCCCGTTTACGGGGTAAAATGAGCTTGAACTGAGAGGTCGTCGCACCCCCGTTGCGTATGGGGTGAATTCTTGTGTATAGTAGTTGTGCGTATGTAGAATATTTAGAGTCCGAAGGTAGGTTACGAAAGGTGAGGTTTCAGATTAGGCACACCAACATGCACTTTGTGAGGGAGTCAAGGAAGTCCAAGTGTGAGAACAAGTACGAAAGTGTCCAGAAATTCGAGAGTGCGAGATTTTAGTTACAACATTCTGAGTAGAGAGAGTCTGCCTGAGGTGAACCGAACCAAATCCCCTTAACCGGATCGGTTCGGTTATGTTAAATTGCAAAAATAAAAATCCCAAAACTGGATCGGTTCTCCCCTGAACCGGATCGGTTCCAATTCTGCAGCTTTGCCTCTTCCCGAGATACCTCCCCCTTCCCCAATCCCTCAATTTCCCTCCTTTCACACTCTTCTTTCCCTCAAAACTTTTTTCCCTTATTTCCCTCCAAATTCTTCCCCCGAAATCCTCCCCACCACCTATAAATTGCACCTCTCCCCTACCATTCATCTACACCTCGATCACATATCCCCTCTCTAAACCTATCTCTCCCATTTAAAAAATTCCCAATATTTCCATGGCAAATCCCACTCTTCCCCCAAAATACATGTCTATCGAGATCCTTTCGAACGGTAACGGGGAATACCGCTCTCACATGGAGCGCATGTGGTGTGAATTTTTTTTAGCATATCCCACCAACTTCACATCGAGTGCGTCGTTAACTGGGACGAGCTACCCCGCTCGGTCACCACTCTTTTCAGTCGGAAGGGGTGGATGCAATATCTCACCGACCTAGACAATATCGTATGCGCCGATGAGGTCCGATCTTGCTATGGATCCCTTATCCGCACGGGCGAGTTTGAGGGCCAAGCTTTTGTCGACGATCGCCCCATCCTTTTCTCCTTGGCTATTCTGTCCCGCAAACTTTCTTCCAAGGGAGTCCCAAACCGGGACGGTTGGACTACCCTGTTAATGCCCCCACTATCCTGAAATAGCAATGCATCAACTGTCTCGCACCCAACGAGATTTGGTAAATGGGCACCTTCCCCATGGGATGCCTCAATAATAAGGCGCGAATTACATTTCATAACCATAAATGACTTAGCAATGCGCCCTCGCCAAGCCACCCTCGTCTACCACCTTTTTTATCCCAACTTCACTATCAATCTTGCCCACGTGCTTTATACCGATATTTTTTATGTGGCCTTGGAGAAAAAAGGTGCGGATCCCCTCCCATATGCACGTCTCATAACCTCCTTTCTTGCCGATGCTGGTATCCAGCCACCTCGAGCCTTTCCATGCCTCCCGAATCTTATTGGGAAAGTGTCACGCACTAGGAGCGCTCAGCAAAGTGCGGCCATTCGAGCAGCCCGGGAGGTGGTTGATGTCGATGAAAATGAGGCGATCAATGTTTAAGAGCACGAGGCTGAGGATGTCGTGATGGGTGGGGCAGATGAAGAAGAGTACGACAAAGACGATGACTCAGATTTTGAGCCTCCGAGTGTAGAGTTTGATAGGCGCCTTTCGGCGATGAAGAACCGGTTTGACAATTTCCTCACACAATATCAACGGGATCAAAAGGCCTACCGAAGGGATACGAGCATGATGCATCGTCTCCAAACCCACTTGTACGAGCTCAACTTCGGTGAACCCCCTCCAACCTTCTTCTATGATCCATATGATCCCAACGCAATCAGACCCTCCAATCCACCTCCCCAGTTAAGCCCATTTCTACTGTTACTGTTTATTTTTGTTGGTTGTGTTGTTGGTGGTTGTTTAAAATTGTTGGTTGTGCATTTATCCCCTCTCCCTTGTAACACAGGTGCTCCGTATCTATAAAAATCTACATCTTTGTTTTATTTGTTCGTTTTACTTTCTAGCACTTTTAATTCCCTTTGAGTTAGATTTTTGTCCTTTTTGCTTGAGGACAATGCAAAAGTCTAAGTTAAAGGGGGTCACAAGTGCGTCTTTCTAAAACTTCACAAATTTTCAAAAATGCCCTGAAATTTCAAAAAAAAAATACAAAAAATTTTGAAAAATACAAAAATATTTTTTTCCTTCAAAATAAATAAAAATTAGAATTCAAAATTTTCAAAAATATCATTAAAATTTGGTTTAAAGTCTCAAATTGTAAAAACATAATACACAAAGCCGAAATTAACCAAAGATGGAAATTGAGCGAATGAAGATGACTTAACGAATAAATGTGGAGATTAACAAACCCGGTGAGATTCGAACCTTTCATTGTTGTGAAGTTATAAATCAATCTAAGCTAATTGTTAACTCAAAAGTTCTTTTCAGCATTCTAATAAGTCGTCGAGGATCTCAATTCTTTCACTTTGATCGGTTATGGAAAATGTGTGTGATATTGCCTTGAAAAATGTGATAAAAAAATCTCTAAATTAAATTAATCTCGATACGCATATGGTAATGCAACTCGCATTTGGACAATGAAGGAGGCCCTCGTTTGTCACCCAAAAACATTGGCCAGAAAAAGTAGCAAAAAAAATTATCCATTTTGTAAACCCAAATTGAGCCGAATCATTTTTTCCCTTTCGTTTAACAACCCGAAAAACCCTAATTGACCCTGAATTGTGAAAATTTATAATCCCATAAATTTAATCTGAAAAGTGCATAAAAAGGGGCAAGAAAATAATAAATATGCTCAACAAAAATAGCAAAAAATAGCAAGAGTAGAAAAATAAGAAAAAAATGAGCAAAAGCTCGGAAAAGCACAAATGTACATCATAAGAAAAATTTTCAATTCCAAATTTCCTTACCATTCCCATTTTACCCAATACACCTTTAACTCGAAAAAGTCCTAACCGAGTCAAAAATGCGAAATTGATTACCGCGTGCAGAGCTAAAACACAAAAAGATAATAAAAGAGATTAAATGTATGAATCAGAAGCAATGTTCCCATTTTTTTACAATCATAATCCAATGATGAGATCCATTTACCATAAAATTCCGTCTTTCTATTTGTGTGCGTGAACTTGGCTCCAATGCATTTATTCGTATAAATCACGCAAACCGAGAGAAAATAGACACCCTTCCGATAGATTCGTTTGCGAGAGCATTCCGTGAGATTTTGAAATCAAAACAAATTTTCGGATAAAGTAACGTAATGATCAATTGGTGGAAGTCCGCAATTAAATTTCTGACTCCACACACACGCACTATGATTTGAGACTCTTGAACATGAATTTATGATGACTATTTTCTGGAAAATTTTGCGTTATACAATTTTTGAGTATTTTGCGTTTTCTTTGAGTCGAATTTTGTAGGTATATTCACTGCAAACCCTCACGAGACACAACTCGTCCTACGAGGGTAACTTAGGGGGTTTAACGACTTGTTGCATATGCTAAATGCAATCGCTCACCCGCGAAAGAGGTATTCTATCACATTTTAGAGTTGGACTATGTTTTGATTCTTTTACATTGCTCAGGACGGTCAAAGTTCTAAGTTAGGGGATTTGATTAGGTATAAACTCTTCCCATTTACCCCTTAATCTAGAGGATTTTATCGCTCTCCAAAGTGTAATTCGAGTGGATTTATCTTATATCACTGCTATTGACATTTTCTAATTAGTACCCCGAGTTTCGTGTATTTCCTGTCTATTTTGCAGATTTCAATGCAGAAGGAAGGAAAGAATCAGAAGGAAAGTCGAAGACCTCGCGCCTACAAGTGCTTAGGAAGAATCGACATTCTAATCCGAGCTTCGGATCAAAAGTTACAAGTCTTCAAAAATTACATGGAGGGAAAAATTTTGTCATAGAGGGAACCGAACCGAAGGTCTTGAAAAACGAATCGATCCTATCCTGGAAAACTTCCTGTGAAGCATGAAGAGATGGAACCGAATCAAAGATGAAATAAATGAATCGAACCGGTTCAAGGAAAAACTTATGTCAAAGATGGAACTGAACCAAACCCCCTTAACAGGATCAGTTCGGGTATAAAAAATTCAAACTTATCCACTTAAAAAATTAGAGTCTTGCATGGTTGAAACTCTTAGAAATTCGTAGAGTATATATTTTAAACACCTCTCAGACGTTGAGGGGGCTTCTAATTCGTTAGAAAACCATTGTAATTAGTTTAGAGAAGACAACAACAAGAAATCCTAGTTTTGATTCCAGTTTTGCAATTCAAGTAATATTATTCTAATTTTTGCTTTCATTATTACAATAGTTATTTCTTTAGTGAGTAATTTCTTTATTCTTCATCTTCATTCGTTAGTAAAAATATTTTCTTTCATTCTAAACGTGTTTTTTTTAGTTGTAATATGTCCGGCTAAGTTTTCTAGGGTTGGGGTGCATGAACCCCACCTGATGTAATTCATGATAGAGGAAATAGAAGTTAGAATTAAAATTTTAGATGAATCGTATCGTAGTTAATATGATACTACTTTAATTCAACCTTTGCTTACATACTGTGAGGGCTACAATCCCTCGTATGTGTAATACTTTGGAGAAATAAAGATCGAATTTTAATTCAACCTTTGCTTACATACTATGCGGGCTACGATCCCTCATATATGTAATACTTAGGAGTGTTAAAAAGTCAGAGTCATATAAGGCTTTAATTCTGAATATAGTATCCTACGAAGTGAATTACTAGGGTGTGAGGGATTTTAACCCGACCTATCTTTCTCATCTTATAGTTAAAGTTTTAGTTAAATCATCATTAGTCGTTTAGTTAATTTAAAGTAATTGCATTTCATTTATTCCTAATTTCATTAATTAATCATTTTTAAAAATTGCATCTAGTTGTAGTTGTTTTACAATTGAAATCACCTTTTTGTTCTTTTTAGAGTCAAAGTTTGGTTACTTTCATCTCTCCAACGTCGTTACGACTTCGTTCCTCATGTTTCCCTGAGGATCGATACCCGACTTATCGGATTATTACTTGAGCGACATGTTTGCAATTGAGCCTAAATATAATGCACACTAGACACATTTATGGTCGCGTCAGTGTACTATAACAGGGTGATCGGGTTATAGCTTGTGCTTCTCGAAAGCTTAAGCCTCATAAGAAGAACTACCCCACGCACAATTTACAACTGGCCAAGGTAGTTTTTGCCTTGAGAATTCAGAGGTACTATCTTCTGGGGAAGAAATTTAGTCTGTTGACGGACTATAAGTCACTTTAGTATCTTTTTACTTAGAACGATATCAATATGAGACAATGTAGATGGTTGGAGTTCATGAAGGACTATCAGTTTAACATTCAGTACCACCTCGGGAAGGCTAACGTGGTGAGAGGAGCATTGAGCGAATGCCCTATGGGCGAGTTAGCGACAGTCAAGAAAGTTAAGTGGAGTGAGCTTTGGCAATATGATGCCATTGCGAGGGCATATATAGCAGTGTTGACTATCACACCCGATATTATAATGCAGGTTGTGAAGGCGCAGGCCGCGGATCATTTTTACCAAGACAGGGTACGATAATTTTTGGCGGAGGGGATAGAGTCTTACTCAATCAGTTCAGAGGGAGGCTTACGCTTCAATGGGAGACTCATAGTCCCAAAGGATGGGGATTTATAACGTGACGTTATGACGGAATCTCATGGGTCGAAATTTATGGTACATCGTGGGAAGGATAAGATATACTAGGATAAACACAAACAATATTGGTGGGATGTTATGAAGTGGGACATAGTTAAGTTTGTCATTAAATGTGTTACTTATCTATTAGTGTAGGCAGACCATCTGTGGCCAACCGAGATGTTGTAGCCATTAAAGATTCTGACGTAGAAGAGGGAGAATATATCGGTGAACTTCATTTCACGACTACCGACATCACAGAGGGGTCATGATTCCATATGGATCATTGTGGATAGTTTAATCGAGGTGACCCACTTTTTGCTAGTTCGTACGGACTATACGACGGGACATTACGCCAAGATCTTTATAGCTGAGATAGTGAGGCTACATGGGTTACCGAATAATATTATGTCTGATCGGGATAAGGTTTTCATGTCCCATTTTTGGTAGAGTTTCCAAGAGGCGATGGGAAATGAGGTGCGGTTGAGTACAATTTATTATTTGCAGATTGGGAGGGTTAATTAGATGTTAGAGGATATGCTAAGGATGTGTATACTTGATTTTAGAGGAGTTTGGGAGCAGTACCTTCCACTGGTGGAGTTTGCGTATAATAATTCTTACCAGTTCACTGTTGGCATGACCCCTTTTGAGGCTTTATATGTCTGACCTTGTCATTTGCTTATTGTCCCCTTTTAATATGGGGGACAATAAGCTTCTTAGACCTAAGATGATCTAGGACACTTTTGCCAAGATCGAGCTCATTCGAGGTCGTATACAGATAGCTCAAGATTGGCAGAAGAGTTACATAGATGTTGATAGGAGGCACCTGGATATGGATGTAGTTGACCAGGTATTGTTGTGAGTGTCTCCTATAAAAGAAGTTATAATATTTGGGAAGATGGGCAAGCTAGTGTTGAGGTATGTGGGGCCTTTCTCGATCATCAAGAGGATGGGGCCAGTTGCATATAGGCTCGCACTTCTAAATAATCTACAATAGATTCACGACGTGTTTCATGTGTCTTCATTGAAGAAGTATAAGAGGAGTGAGATGGCATATTAGCACATTCCATTAGAGGATATTGATTTGTAGCCCAATATCTCATATGAGGAGAGACCGGTTGCTATTTTGGATTGTAGTGAGCGTAACCTATGGTCAAAGGTGGTGATCTTGGATCATATTAGTGGGGGCATCATAATTCTAACGAGTCAACATGGGAATGGGAGCATGATATGTGAGAGAAATATCCTGAGCTCTTTATGCTAGGTATGCCCGAATTTCGGGAATGAAATTCCTTTATAGGGGGGCGTATGTAACACGCCGTATTTTTGAATATTTATTTTTAGCAGTTAAATTAGACGTGTGCACGTAGTTAAAATAAAATAAGAAATGACGAGAATTTAATACATATTAATTAGTGAGAAAAAGATTAATAGTTATGTGAAAATATATTTACTATTGAGAAAAAGTAAATAAAATTATGTCAAATGGTATTACGTCGTTAGTGAGTAAAGTTAATGGGATTTGACGGTATCTCATTCGGGATGCGTATGTGGGGTCATTTTAGGAATGAGATGGAAAATTGATGATAGGTGATTCGAGTAGTGATTTCGAGTGCACGGATGATCCGGAATGGGTCGGAATAGTCAAAATTAAGTACCCAGAGGTGGTAATCTAGTTCTGGGGACTTTTTAGACTAGTTAAGACCCACATAGGGGCATACGAGTCATTTGAAACTTGAGAAATAACCTAATTTTGGGATTGAGATTATAATAAGGTAAGGTGGATGGTTAGGGTAAGCTACACCACCATTATAAGAGTCCCAAAGTGAAAGATAAGAGAAAAGGGAAGGGAGAAATCAAGGGAGATCAAGAAAATCTATCCGAGAAGGATTTGGGGAGCAATTTTAGGGCTAGAATCATCGTACAAAAGATCTACAAGGGAGTATTCAGACTCTGCAATAATTGTAAGGAAACTATTTAAACTTTCTTAATACTTTACATGTGGTTTCAATTCATATAATAGTTGGTGAAATAAACATGGATTTTTTTGTGTATTCACATGATAAAATGGGATTTTGAGAATGTCTCCAAAAAATTCAATTGGTTTTATTCCATATGACATATGGGTTTGATTCATATATAAATGATGTAATGTTGATGAAGAATTTGAGATTTTATCTTATAAAGTTGGTATCTTTAAGGTTAAGTTGGGAACTTGTGAAATCTTGGATGATAATTAAGAGATAAATTTAATTCTTAATCAATTGGGTCGAATCCCATGATTTGAAATGATATTGGGTGAATATAATCATAAAAACATGTATCCTTATGTTTAAGAGTGATAGGGTAATGTTAATTTGTGTTGGGAGCAAGATTGGAATGCATATGGGATAAGAAAGTGGGGAGTTTCCATCTAAAATATAACAGGTCCGCCTTGGGTAGATCCCAGGAGAGAATCGGTTCGACCTGGGGGCAGACCACCTGTTTGCCCCAAGCTTGCTATTTTAATTGTTTCATTAATTGGTTTGGGTCCGAGTAATCTTAGGAGGTCCGTAGATGATGTTTAGGGCTTCTAGGATTTATATGGGACATGATATAATCTTGGTTTAGATGGAGATTAAATCGGGGTGTGGAATTGGTAGTGTTTAGGATGAATGACACGCGAAAGATATTAATGGATTCCATCAAAAAATTCAGATGGAATTGAGATACGGGATGGATTAAGATGGCTTAGTGTCCAGAATAATAAACATATGCACAGTTAGACGATTTTAATTATATATATATGGGTATAGAGGAAATATATTTATGTATGAATATATTTGTGTTATTGATATACGTGAAACATACCTACTTTAGGGATGCTATCGGTGGATGTTACGCGTAGTGTGTAGTCCTCCCTAGCATTGACCAGCAGGTGTAGTATCGATTCCCCAGGTCATAGGTTTATTATATGACCACTATATGTGAGTTTAGAGTCTAATGGGGTAATATGGTATGGTTTTGACCCAGTGATGTATGACTATAACAGCCTCCGATTTTACGTTTACGATTTGGGTTTGGTGGAAGAATTCTGACCCGGTGGCCCAGGTGGGTACGTGATGTCCCTAGAGCCTGATAGCATACTAGATAATTGCATCTGCGAGGTAATGATCGGAGGAATGCGATTATACGTATATAATGAGATATATATACGCATATAAGTGTGATATATATATATATATATATATATATATATATATATATATATATATATATATGGGTGAATATTAAATTAATAACTTGCGTGAAGTTATTTGTATTAGCTAATAATGAAAACTAAAATGATTTAGTGTATGTATAGATAAATAAGAATTAAAGCCAAGAATAAATACATGTGATATAGTTTGGCTAGATGGATAGCGTATGGGCTAAGGTAAATGTTGGTAGTAGTTAGGCATGGTAGCATAACTAGGGTGTTTAAAATTCGTGCATTTAGTGCGCACTAAAGATGAGGGGTGGATATTATCTCATGGGAGTGCGACACCAGTTTAAATTGCATATTTATTATTGCATTTTAAACACTTGCAAAATATCTTCAAATGACTTTCAACTATGACCTGCATCAAAATATTTTCAAAACTTTTAGGTCCCAACCATATGGACGTCAGACATGATTATTCCTTCCACTCAAGCGGTGATGAAGTAGCGGTGGATGTTGCAGGGATTTGATTAGTTGCATCTATCTTAAGTTCTGGATAGGATTCCATTCAATCGGACATGTCGCCCATTATCAGACAGTTATTTATGCATTTTTTATTTAGTCAGTCCATGGATTATTGTATTAGATTAATATCAGGTGTTTATTTCTGTCAGTTGGATTGTTATCTTTATTTCATTATTATTCGTTGTTGTAGGTCAAAATTATTTAACCACATGGACCAGTAAAACAGTGACACTTGTCAACGTAACCCTAAAACCTGTCGCGCTGGATCAGACCTGGTCGGTATAAGTACTTATTGGTAGGCTACCTACCTGGACGCCTCCAAGAAATTGAACCATCAATCAGATGGAAAGCCACATGTGGTATATTCAATAGTCACTATGAACATGCAAATAAAATGATGCCCAGTTGTCTATGATTATGTAAGGGTGCAAGTACTTGAATCTATAAAGGCATTCCACATCTCAACTTCCTACTTACTATAAATACACCATTTCCCTTGGATAAGAGGGGAGAGTTTTTTACAACACAATTGTGCCTTGTAATTATATCCCAGAGATAGCAATACAAACCCTAACCAACTTTACTCGTGGATGTGGGCTTTTTCCCAAAGCTAAACCACGTAAAACTCGTGCGTCTCTTGTACCTTTTATATTTTTACTTATTTATCTGTGATTATAAGTGTTGATAATTAGAGCTAAGATCTATCTCTAAATACCTTATTTAAATTTAGACATCAATAGATTAACGTCGTCTGTAGGAAACGATAGGCCATCGTCAATTTCCATTCATTTCTTGTCAAGACCTATCCTTGGATCCTTCTGAAGGATGGCTGAAATCCCAGAAAGCAGTCTTGCTAGGGTAAACACCTTCACTCCTTCTACTCCACCTGGGGCAGGGGATTTGTAAGAAATTTTACTCAATATTGCTAAAGGACAAGAGGTAATGCAGGAAACAATGAAGCAACTGACTCAAACATTTCAAGCAAGATCTATCATTGCTCCATCTTCTCGGAAGGAAATGTCACCTCCACCTCCTAAAAATACAAGGAGTATATATTTTAGATTTTCACGTAGTAGGTCTTACCATTCATGAGCAACTTCCTTAATTAGATTTACTGACTATTATGATGGGAAGTATCTTACTCCAGAACGATTGAGCATCTTGGAAAGGTTGATCAAGGCTTCTGCCTTATATCGTCTATGTCCCCGAGAAAATAGGGGCCATTATAAAGAGTCAACTAGATTACGTGATCACCGTGCCGAGCATCATGAAGGGTCAGTTAGGTGCAGAGTTAGCCTTCGAGGATTCATATGGGCCAGCCAAACTTCTCAAGAAGAGATCTCGGTGCAAATGCACGATAGAATTGCCCAAGCTGCCTCAGTCAAATCTATATCTGATTATCATTCTTGGAAGGAATCAATACAACAACAAGAATATTGCTTTGGGAGATATCCAATACTAAAAATCACCTATAAATAAACTTTATGAAGGGGTATCCTTTCAATTTATCCATTGTGGATTTCCCCACACCCTCCAAATTTAGGCCACCAGTATTTACTCCTAAATATAATCGTAAAATTGACCTCGTACTCCATATTAAATAATATCAAACCGCAATTGATATCCATTATGTTCCTGACGAGTTGCGCTGCTGAGCGTTCTCAAGTATCATCACTGGATCCGCATAAATTTGGTACAATAATTTACTCCGAGGATAAATTTTTAGTTTTCAGCAGCTGGACGAACAATTCATCAGCAACTTCTATTTTAAATATAATCCTATCAAAAGGGAAACTCATTCATTAAGAGTTTGCCAATGACTAGGAGAAACTACTCATGAATACATTACTTGCTTCAACACTGAGAAGTTAGAAGTAGTGGACTATGAGAAAAAGACTACCATCACCACCCTTATGAGTGAAATACTTTCGTAGAAGTTATATGATTCATTGGAAATGGTGCCTTCCAAAACCATGACAGAGTTAATGTTAAAGGCTGGAAAAATTATGAATACCGAGGAAGTAATGGCCGTGAGGCAAGTTTTAGGAACCAAGGCTAATAATCAAAAGAGTTCGGAGAAGTAGGAGAAAAAAGATAAGAAAGTTGAGAAGGCCAAGAAGTATGAGGAACACATTCCTCTCACCATTGGTGTGAATCACATCTTGGAAGAAATCAGGGGCAATAGAGACTTGAAATGGCCTGGAAATTCGAAACCACCCCATAACCGGATGGATAAGTTTAAGTATTGTGAGTTTCACAAAGATCATGGGCATACCACTGGTATTTACATTACCCTAAAAATGAAATAGAATCTCTTATTTGTTGTGGAAAGTTGACCAAGTTTATGGATCAGACAGAAGATTGGGACTCCAAAAGAATATCAGAATCCAATTACAAAGGTAGATATGACAAGAAGAGATGTTGGGATTATGATTCAGTTAATGATCCAGACTTGCCGATAAAACTCCGGGAACTAGAGCCTGATATGAAAATGATAACCTTTGATTATCATTTTATTACAGGAGGAGACGCTGGCGATGGAGACGAAACAACTAAGACAAAGCCTATTTGAATGATGTTAAAGCTTGTTCTTGCATTCATCAGACCAACTTATCATATGAAGTAGATAGCCGACACAAGAAGGTGAAAAAAGACAAACTCGTTATTGGTTTTTAAAAAATGAGCTATCGGGAGTACTCTACCCACATGGCGATTCTTTGATCATCACCTTTAGAGTACATGATACAAGAATTGCTAGGATCCTTATAAACAACAACAACTCAGCTAATGTTATATTTTACAATTGTTTCTGTTGTTTGGGACTAAGAGATAACAAGCTGGAACCTTATCATAGACCTCTGATAGGTTTCTCAGGGGAAAATATTTATCATTTGGTAACTATCAGGTTAGAAGTTTTGATTAGCACTATGCCAGCTAGTAGAACTGAGAAGATCCATTTCTTCATCCTTGATAAAAATGTACAGTCATTATACAATGTAATCCTTGACAGAGTCGACCTAAAAAAATTTAAAGCAGTACCATCCACGGTTCACTAATGCTTGAAATTCCCCACTCACTATGGTGTTGGCATAGTAAAGGGGAATTAAGTGGAGGATAGAGAAGGCACTATGCATCTACTGACCAAGATGAGTTAAAAAAGATTACCACCATTTACAAAATTGAGACCCTAGATCCCCGAGAGGAAGCGGATTTAGTTAAATGGCAAACTGTGGAAGTCACTGAGACAGTTATACTGTATGATGAACGTGGACATCCCATTTTTCTCCTCAGGGTCGATGCTCACGCACGACGGAGAGAGAGAGAATGTCTTGCTCCATTCCATGGGGTTTTTCGACCATCGTCAGTTTGGGGTGATGTAAAGAGATAGAGTTGCCAGCCTATTTTGCACAAAACAGGCAAAAGAAATGTTGTCGACTCGAGAGGGATCATAGACATAGTGATGCTTGCGAAACCAATTAGTTCAAAGGTTTGAGGGCTAAGTTACGAAATGGAAAGGTGTTAGGCACCCATCCGACACTTTCGATCTCTTACGGGATTGTGTTATTATTCTCCTTAACAACTCTATAAAGTGTGTGCGTGTGGATATATAAATGGAGAATGGAATTTCTCAACTCACATCATAGAGAGAGTCAGAGTGAGGTCATCTGTAGTATTGTTACCAAAATAGTAATTAAAAATGCGCTCATCGGGATATCGATTATTATGGTGAAACGATGATAGGTGCTAGATAAAGTGCGAATAAGAATCACAAGTATAATATATAAGGAAAATATATGAATAAAATTGGGAAAAGAGGATTCGAGTCTTTAGTTTTGACCCGAGATGCCTACTTATCCCAAAAAGGCATCAGAGTCCACGTAGTTCATATGCAACACGAGGGTGGGATTTATCCCATAAATCCAACCAGGGATTTTATTAGATGTGTGTGTGTGTGTAGAAAAAGGATTTTTTGGTTTGAGAATAAGTGGTGAGAAATCTCGTTTGGAATTTATGAGAAAATCCTCTTTTTCTTTTTTTTTTTAATAGAAAATAGAGTATGTGCAATCGTACTAATAAAAAGTGGGATACGCGTGGACTAATAAAGATGAAATGCTAAAGTAAGAATTAAATAACTACTGTAAAAATAAGGAAATTTAAAGAGAGAGAATAATGTTTGGACCATCTTTGGAGACATGGAGGTTGATCTTGATTGTTAAAGGGTTGCCCTTGAAAGTGGATGGAGGTGGTAAGAAGAGAGGGAAATAATTTTTCTAAATTGGGTGTGAAAGGGATGGAAATGGAATTAGATGAGAGCTTTCAATAGGGTAACCACGCTGAATTTGAGAGAATGTTGTTAAGATCACTGAGAGTGATGTTTCTGAGGTTCCTTTAGGGTCAAGGGGGTGTCGACCGACATTATTCTTGACATGCCTATCGGCAGGCATCCCCAGACACACTACCGATAGGCATGGAGATGGGTTTACCATTTGTCAATCTCATGCAAATTTCTAAGAAAAATGGCCATAAATCGCAATTCGTAAGTCTAAATCGTGCACGAGGCATACAGTTAGAAAGGGAATTATGATATCTTTAAGAATTCATTAGGTCGCTCCAGGTTTCGTGAGTTAATTGTAGTCAAACCAGGATGGACCAGATCATTCATCTGAACCGTAAGGTCGATTCGCACATGAGATGGACCACTGGAAAGGGTATTTAGAGCCCTTCAAAGATTCATTCTATCTCATTCAATTTGGAGAGTTAAAAATGAGTCGTTTGTCTGTACTGTAAGGCTGGTTCACACATGGGGCGGACCGCTGGAAGGGGTTTTCAAAGACCTTTGAAGATTCATTCAATCTCATTTGAGATGAAGAGTTCACAGGAGCCAAATAGAATTTGAGAGTGCCTGGTGGACCCCGGATCAATTTTTGAGGGAAAATGGATCGTTCATCCAAACTACAAGGCCGATTTGCGTACGGGGCAGACCATTGGAAGGGGGATTCAGATTCCTTTGAATATTTATTCAGATTTCGCTCAATCGAAGAAGTTGGTTTTGGTCAAAACGGGGGCCGAGAGGGCCCGATGGCCTTCAGATTGATTTTTGACAATAAAACGGATAGTTGGTCTGAATCGTAAGTCCAATTCATTCATCGGGTTCATTGAGATTTCACTTAGACGAGACAGTTAACGGGAGTCAAACGGGGCCTAGGGGTGCCTGGTGGCCTCTAAATTAATTTTTTACAATTAAACAGACTGTTCAGTCGAACCGTAAGTCTGATTCGTGCATGTTGTGGACTGTTAGAAAGGGGATTCAGAGCCTTTAGAAAATTCACGGATGTTTTTCTCAAGTAATAAAGTTGATCGGAGTCAAATGATGCTCGGGGGTGTCCAGTGGTCTCTAGACCAGTACTCGAAGTATGGCCTACGGTTCTATGAGTGAAAGAAGAACTGCTAGGGACCTAAGGAGAGCCTTAAGGGTGTCATAGAATGTAGGGACTATAGAGGCCCTTAACGGGTGATCTTGGAACAAGTGAAAGCCGTCAAATAGACACCACATAGATGTTTGGGAAATAGGTCAATTATACGGACCAAAAGGATGAGGATGACCGGTTCAGAGGACCGAGGTAGATTCTGAGGACATAAAGCAATGCTGGGGATGACCGATTCTATGGGTCGAGGTCAATTATGAGGACCTAAAGTGATGAAGATCGATTATGAGGGTCGTGGTCAATTATGAGGACCTAAAATTGAGTGGGTCTATTATGATGGTCGAGGTCAATTCTGAGGACCTAAAGTTATGATGATCGATTTTGTGGGTCGAGATCAATTATGAGGATCTAAAGTTGAGGGGATCGATTCTGCGAGTCGAGTTTTATTCTGAGGACCTAAACTTATGAGGATGGATTCTGTGGGCCGAGGTCAATTCTAAGGACCTAAAGTTGTGACGATCGATTCTGTGGGTCGAGGTCAATTCTGAGGACCTAAAGTTGAGGGGATCAATTTTGTGGGTCGAGGTCAATTCCGAGGACCTAAATTTGTGATGATCGATTCTGCGGGCCGTGGTCAATTATGATGATCGATTCTGAGAGCCGAGGTCAATTATAGGGACCTAAAATTGATGTGATCGATTCTACGGGTCGAGGTTAATTCTGAGGACCTAAAGTTGAGGGGACCGATTCTATGGTTCGAGGTCGATTCTGAGGACCTAAAATTATGACGACCAATTATGCGGGTCGAATCCACTTTAAGGACCTAAAGTTGTGATGACCTATTCTGCGGGTTGAGGTCAATTATGAGGACCTAAGGTTGTGACACGGGGATATGGGGAGTCTTTTGTTCTTGTGGTTTTGTTAAGGATGGTGTTATTTCGAGTTACTACTAGGGAAAGACATTTGATTGGGGATCATGTCTTTTTTATAGGATATAGTTTGTCTGGGGGATCTGAAATGCTTATGGTGGATGGATTGGGAGAAAGTTTAGTCTGGAAATTTCGCTAGGAATTTGGGGAAGCATTTGATTTTGGGTTTTGCTGGGGAATTATAGTGGACTTTTGGGATGTATTAGCTTTTCAAAATATATTTATGGTTTGTGCTAGGCGTAAGAGTGTAATAATTTGACTAGGGATTATAGAATCTTAAAATGGTTTTCTTGGTAAAGAAATGTTCTAATACTTGTTTGGGCATTTTTAGGAATTTTATAATTAATTTTTTGGATCTTTCTAGTATTTTATTGCATTTTCATCTCTTGAATATATGTTGATTCTCTATTGGGGATTGTAGGTGACCTTAGATCCAAGGGATACAACTGGGTTACGAGCATGTAGGTGCACATGAGGAGGTTGAAGTCGTATAAGCTTGGGTATGTCTGGTACCTAGGAGAGAGAGTGGTGCGGATGAGGTGACATCTAATTCTAGTTCTTTCCCTTTGGGATTTTCTTGCATTTTCATCATCAATTGGGGGAGCTCGGGGTTGACCATGTTGCATGCTTGATGTAGAGACATCGCATGTGAAAAGAAACTCCAACAAGTAAAAAGAGATGCATATTTTGTTTGATTATCTTGATTTAGTGGCTTACTCTATATGCACTTTAATTTACTGTTGAGTTTTTGCTTTCAGAAAGAGTAGAAAAGGTGTGTTTTTTGATTTTTTTTAAATATGTTTGAGTAAAAGATGGACTCGGAGGTGTGGTTGAAAAGAGCTTCTCTTTTGAAGGGATTTATTTTGAGAAAAAGTAGGGAAAATGAGTTTTTTTGAATTTTTTGAATAAAGGCCTTGGCGTCTTGGTTGGTATATGGACGAGGGGGTAGGAAGCTTGGTTGTAAAGTGGGGCTTGTTGCCTTCGTTGGATTATGCTGAATTTGGTGTGTTGAACAGACTATAATGTTGTTAGTTTTGCTGAAGCTGTTACTTTGGATGGGATGTCGCATTTTACTATGATGTTGTGCTTTGGTAGAGAGGTGGTGGGACACTACCCATACTTTATATCATGGCTTCGGGGAGGTGACTGTCACTCCGATATATGTTCAGTAGCTACTGGAGATAGACTTTGAGGGTGTGTAGAATTTTTTTGCTTGGTACTTTATCAGTTTTTGCCCATCTATAGAGAAAAGGGTCATTGGTTCATGGAGCATAGATCTTGGTTCCTTCATTAGTCGGTGCTATGGTGGGGAGAGTTGTAGCCCATTCTAGAACTAGGATAATACCAGTACGTTCGATTAGTTAATCTTCGACAGACTTCATTTTATTTCCCCTGACAGCTTCTGCGCCAAGTCAGATGGCAGTAAATAGTGCCTCCTCGGGCACTGGACTTCTTTTTTGTAGAAGACTTGACTGAATCCATGCCCATGAAGTTAGGTTCTTTATAGCAGAATCGACGACCATTAACCCATCCATCTTAATCCATAGGCAGGGTTTAGAATGTGTTCAAAGACTATCTGAAATGGCCGTGGAAGCGATTCATCGTAAAGATCTTGGCGGAGGAGATCGGATAGAGGTGGTTTGTCCTTTTTGACACTATAGAGGGGTGAGTAGTGGTTTTCTCGAGGCTGGTTAGATCATGCCACTCTATGGAGCGCCTTCAAAATACCAATCAGGTAGGGAAGTTTGGGGGCCTCAAGGGCAAATGATGATGAGGCTGGGTCTTCTGGCAGCTTCGAATAGGGTCTTTGTGAGGTTGGATTTATTTATGTGTGAAGCTTTTGTGCGACTGGGATGTGTTTGGTTTATTTTTTAGTTTTTTGAGTTTTTGGGAATAATTTTAGGAAGTTTGGTTTAGGCTTGTTTTAGAAATCATTTGGTTAGTGAAGGGTGGTTATTTGACTCCCTTCACCAATACTTCATGTTATTTCTACTGAACTTCCTTATTTGAAATAAAAAAGATTTTGATCATATTGTTGTTCCTCTTGGTGAGTTTTATATTTGAATTGTCTATACTAATCGCTAGGGCATATATACCTTTTGTTTATGTAAATGATAAAATGAACTGTAGTTCTAAGAGGTTAGAAAAGAATAGCATTTTGTGAAAAAGAATGGGATCGTGCCACTGTAAAGCGTATGAGCTGCCTACGTACATCTGGGGTTTTGAAAATTTTTTGAATTCCATTTTGAAATCAAAAGGTTTTTTAGAGGATCAGGCCCCATGTAGTTCTAGGTAGAGGGAAACAAAGATTTTTTTTAGAAGGGACGGGAGATGAGAGTAATCATAACACATCAAGATTTTGAACTAAGCGTAGAATTTATTGAGATGATCTAGGTTGATTGGACGTGCCATCTCTTCTTTGTCAAGTTTAGTAAGCATTGCGACACAGCCTGACAATATCTTCTTTACTATGTAGGAACCACTCCAGTTTTGGTTGAATTTCCCTCTGGGGTCCAGACGGGTTCTATAATTTCTTTTAGGCCTTCTTGGACACCACGGTCCTTGACTATTCGCTTGAATGATAACATTATCCGGTGATGGTACCCTTGTATGTGGTATAGAGCCTTCGGCCTCTTTTCATCCAAGAGTGACAATTCATCAAAGCGGTTCTGATACTAATCTTCTTCGCTGACTCTGCTCTTGAGAATAATGCGTAAGGAAAGTATTTTCAGCTCTACGGGTAGGACTGCTTCCATTCCATATACTAAAGAGTAAAGGAAAGCCTAGTAGATGTCATGACTGAAGTGCGGTAGCCCTAGAGGGTGTAATGGATCTGATCGTTCCAATCTCGACAACTCTCAGTAATTTTGTTGATGATGGTTTTGAGGTTTTTATTTGCGGATTCAACTTCACCATTGGTTTGGGGTAGGGAGCATATTTGTGCCTCTGAATCCCATACTCATTGACTAGTTATGTGACCTCGGCTTCAAAGTGTAAGCCATTATTTGATACCAGCTCACGGGGAACCCATGTATCAGTAGATGATGTTTATTCTGATAAACTTGGCTACCTTTTTAGCATTTAGTGTTGTATATAACTCATCTTCGACCCATTTGGTGAAGTAATCAATGGCTACTAAGATGAATTAATGCCCATTTGAAACTTCAGGTGTGACTTTCCCTATGATGTCAATGCCCCAAGTGGATAACGACCAGGGAGAAGTCATGTTGTACACGATATCGACTTAGATAACAACATCAACGATCGGGCCATTCGGCTAGACAAGGCGGGTTTCTCATGCAGTTATTTGATAGGATCCATTTAGGATAGTCTAATGGTAAAAGATAGCACGTAGTGCCGTAACTTTTGAGTGACCCAGACTACGGCGACACATGATTTCTCCAAGGCAGTGTAGTTGACTTTGTATCCGTCCAATTTTTTACTGGTATAGTAGATGGCCCTTTGTGGGATTCTTCAATTTATTGGTCTAGTAAATCCCCTATAGCGGTATCTTTTACGATCAAGTATAAAAGTAGTTGGAGACTAGGCTAAGACAGCATGAGTACTAAAGGTTGGGTAAGATATTGCTTGATTATGCTGAAGGCATCTCGACTGGATTTGTTCCAGACTTTGGTAGAATCCTTTCGAAGGAGTTTGAAGACGGGTTCGCAAAAAAATAGTCAAACGTCTGATGAAACTAACTGATATACTGTCATTTTCACAAGAATCCTTGGACTTCCTTCTCCATTCGGGGTGGTGGCATTTTGAGTGAGGATTTAGTTTGGTAGGGTCTGCTTCGATTTTAGTTTGGTGATGTCAAAAATTCATTTCAATGGGTTTAATCGTATTTGATATCGCCGTAGTCATTTGAAGAACTTTCAGAGGAAGGGAACTTGACCATACCGAGTCTTAGACTTAATAATCATATCGTCTATATAGACCTCGACCTCCTTGTGTATCAGATCATGCAAGATGGTTGTGGCAGCCCTTTGGTAGGCTGAATAACATAATTGTGTAACAAGAGGTTCCCCAAGGGTTATGAAGGCAACTTTTTCTTGATATTCAAGGTGCATATTAATTTGATTGTATCCAATGAACACATCTATGAATAACTTGAGAGAGAGACTGTACGTGTTGCCCACAATCATGTCGATATTGGGCAATGGGTAATTATCCTTTGAAGTTGTTTTGTTCAAATCCCGATAGTCAACGCACAAGCAGACTTTTTCTCCTGATTTCGGTACAAGACAATGTTAGCTATCCATGTAGGATATTCGATCACCCGGATGAAGACTATATTAAACTGTTTGGTCACCTCTTCCTTGACTTTGAGTAACCATTCGGTGCGGAGCTTTCGCAGTTTCTATTTGACCAATTTGCATTCTAAAAGGGTTGGAATCTCGTGTTGAGATATTTCGGGATCGATGTCAGGTATGTCATCATAGGACCATGCAAAGATGTCCACAAATTCCTTTAGCAACTCTTCGAATTGCATGTGCTCATAATTGTTAATGGTGGACCCTATCCTAATCTCACGTTGTTGTATACTAGAACCGAGATTAATAACAATGGTTTCATCCTCGTTAATTTAAATGTGGTCATGTTGTTTATTATTGGCCCCGTTAAGATCTGTTAAAAACTTTTCATTTACAAAATCATCATCGTCAAGAGTTTGATTTGAATCAAGACCATTAGTGTAAAGCACGACAAGATACTCGAAATCCTCATTTATTTCATTTTCAGGAAAAACAACGTTAAGGACCTCGTTAAAAGAGTTCTCGATTACTCAAGGGCCTTGGACCTTTCCCTTCTCTTGGATATTTAAAGCGTTTTACAACCTAGAGATACTAATGTTGATCTCAGTGAACATGCGCTCATGCTTAGCATTGGTTGCCTTTTGAGATTGGATGAATTGATTTAAACTATCCTCGAGAGTCCTCTATAGTGGGGTAATGTATGGTGCGGGAGGTGGTGCTGGCATATGTGGTGCTTGTTGAACTTACGGAGAGGTTGGAGGTAGGGCAACATGTGAAGTACGATTCAACGCAGCATGTAATTGCCCGTTGCTAAAACCATGATGGTTTCTCCATGAAGGGTTGTAAGAGTTCCCATACGGGGCATTGAAATTTCCCTTAAATCCCAAATCGCTTCCACTTGCTCGTTAAGCATGGCTTTGTAGGCAGGTATTATCGAACATTCATTTCTTGAATGGCCCACCTCACAAATAGCACACACCTACTCTTTCACAGCTCGGGTGGATCCGATAGTTTCTCTTGAGCGGATTCGCGAAAATCCTCTATTTGCCTAGAAAGTTGAGTAAACTTATAATTTCACTCAGCATTTTGTCTAAATTGTAAATTTCGGACGCAGAAGGAGTGGTGGACGTCTGTTGGACCCGATTTTGGGCATTGGGGTCAGATGTGTCCCATACTTGAGTAGTCTCGGTGACATACTTAAGATGAGCATCAACATCATTCGCATCTAGCTCCCAAAATGGTCTTTCACACATAGCTTGAATGAGTTGCTTAGACGCTATAGTTAGCCAGTGATGGAAGAAATAGATAAGATGATGCATTTCGAATATATGATGTGGGAAAGCGCTAATTAATTCTTTGAATCGTTCCCAATATCGATCAAACGACTCGTTATCTTGTTGTCGAAAAGCTTGAATTTGAGTCTTGACAGAGTCGGTTCTATGTTGGGGAAATAATTTCAAAAGAAACGTGGATTGCATATCCTTCCATGATGTATATGTAATTCTTGAGATTAATAAAGATCGGGTTTAATCAATTATCTAATTCAGATGCTAGTTTTATATCCGGTAAACTTACTAGGGTTCGGGGGAGTGTATTCCAATCTACTTTCATCATTCATATTTAATCAATTTTAGGAGTATTAATTCTACTCACTTAATTTAGTTAGTAAGTTTATTTTAATTGCATTGAGTTAGTAGAAATCAATCTCCAAATAAATCATCTATTTTTTTTCTTTTTCTAGAGTCAATTTACGGTTAGTCATCTTTCCTATCGTCGTTACGTTCCACGTCCTATTTCCTGAGGATTCGATCACGTCTTACCGGGTTTATTACTTACGTGACCGGTTTGTACTTGAACCATAATTAGTACGCACTAGAGACACATTTGTAATCGCGTCAAGTTTTTGGCGTCGTTGTCGGGGAATTAAGTAGACTGTGGGGTTAGGTTGATTTGATCTGAAAATTTATTCCAAAACTTAAAAAGACAAAAATAAAAAAATAAAAAAAAATTGAAAAGCAAAATATATATATAAGATCTCTCATTGCCCTTTCATGCAAAATCTGCAAGAAACTCCTCAATCTACTCCTACACGCATTCACGAGAATCCAATAGTTGAGTATGATCCCGATTGTCCGCCCACTCCAAATGCCCCTCAGTTTTGGGTTCGAGCTCCTACTCCACCCAAATCCATTGCGAGTCACACTTCTAGGACACCAAGTGAGTATTTCGAGTCATTAGGAAAGAGAGACATGTCAGATGATGCTAGTTTTAGGACGGGTGAGGGAGACCTACCATATCGTCCCATGAACCCCTGGGTGAATTTTACTTCTATACAATGCAGGATAGTTCCACTTTCGTAATGTGATGATGATATAAATTCTTCCCACGTTTCACAACATGGATTCGGAGAAACCATACCTCCACATCCCTGAGTTAGAAGAGGCATGTGATACGTTTAGTGATCAAGATTACACGCAAGACGTCATTCGCCTAAATTTTTTTCATTTTTCCTTAAAGGATAAAGCTAAAACCTGGCTTGATCTTTATCGTCGAACTCATGAGGCTACTATCCCGCATCACACGTAATCAAGAGCAAGAATAAAGTGGTGTTGAAATAGCTAACACGCGCGTCGCACTCTTAAACACCCCAGTTACCTAGGGCAAATGAGGTTAAAAGTTCTACGACGGTTGTGATCACTACTCAACATGATTCAATCATCATTTAATTCAAATAACTAATTTTATATTCGTGTAAGCCACATCGGGTTGGGTTCATGCATCCCAACCCTTAAAAATCTAGCCTAGTATGGTGCAATTAACTACAATTATATTTTCTACTGTATAGGAAATCAAAACCATCATGAAATTAAATTAGATGAGAAAGAAAAATTAAGGACAATTGGAAACAAATAAAATATGCGCTTATTAATGAATTCAAACAATAAATAAGAAGAAGAAGAAGAAGAAGAAGAAGAAGAAGAAGAAGAAGAAGAAGAAGAAGAAGAAGAAGAAGAAGGAGAAGGAGAAGGAGAAGAAGAAGAAGAAGAAGAAGAAGAAGAAGAAGAAGAAGAAACAAACTTTACTGAAGAAATATGAAATCGAAAATCAATAATTTGTAACTTTGGGCTCCTAGGGTTCTTCACCACTTTCTCTCTAAAACTATGGTAAAAGAACTCTCCAAGAACTCCCTTAAGTCTGCGAATCCGCTGGAATAAAGGGACTATGTTATTACAAGAGTTTCAACCATGTACAACTCTAGTTTTGGAAGAGGACAATGATGGAATTCGACACCTGAAACGATCCGGGTCAGATACATTGGTTCGGTTTGCCTATTACAGAAAGTTTCTTTACTACCGGACTGGTTCATTTTTCTCTCTATCGATTGGGTTTCATCTTCACAGAAATTTAGCCAGCATCCGATCGGTTCTTTTTATCCTCCATGGGTTCGGTTTGGCTTATTCAGAGCTTTCCCTTTCCTTGTGATTTTTCTCTAAACTTTGAAGCTTCGTAACTTGTGATCCGAGACTCAGATTTGGATGTCATTTCTTCCTTCGTACTTGTATACTCGAGGTCTTCAACTATTCTTTAGGCTTATCATCCGAATTATAGATGAAAAATACTTTTTGCCCTTTTGACTTTTCTTCTTTTCTCTAATTTCTTTCTTTCGATTTCTTTCTTTCTTCTCGTGCACTAAATACTTGCAAAGTCTATGAGAAATACACGAAACTAAGCGTACTCGTTAGAAAACATCAGTCGCAATAGTATGAGATAAATCAACTCGAATTACATTGCATAAAATGTTAAAAGACTCTAAATTACGGGGATATATGCGAAGAATTTATGCCTAATCAGTTACGAACGTTTCAACGAGCTAGTTATTACATGCCCTCATCATGGTTTTGAGAAGTATCATCTCATATCTTTCTTTCACCATGGGCTAAGCATATCTTCTAAACAACTCGTTGAGACAATGTACGAGAGACCATTTTGGGAATTAGATGAACACGATGGAGAGGCCCACCTTAAGTTTGTCACCGAGACAACTCAAGCGTGGGGCTTATCCGATCCTAACACCCAAAATTAGGTTCGACAAACTCCCACCGCTCCTTCAGTGCCCAGTCTTTATCATGTAGGAGACGTAGTAAGATAAAGGCTAAGAGAACCAACCAGATCCACCCGAGCAATGAAAGATAAGGTGTGTGTTATTTTTGAGGTGGGATATTCAACGAAGGAATTCTCGACGATACCCGCCTACAAAGTAATGTTACACGAGCAAGAGGATGCGATAGGAGGATTTAAGGGTAATTTCAACGCCACGCGTGGAGGAACAATCCTAGTTTTAGCTATGGGCAACAACA
Organism: Sambucus nigra; assembly: GCA_949130495.1. Taxonomy (NCBI): domain Eukaryota; kingdom Viridiplantae; phylum Streptophyta; class Magnoliopsida; order Dipsacales; family Adoxaceae; genus Sambucus; species Sambucus nigra. Next base: position 686,326,389 of record OX422210.1, read on the forward strand.
TGTTGCGTTTAATCCTAATTCACACGTTGCCCCACCCCACCCTCACATTTTCAACAAGCTCCACATATGTAAGCACATATGCAAGCACCACCTCCCATACCGTATATCACCCCACCACGGATAAATCTCGTGGATACTATAAATTAATTCATCCAAGCTCAAAATGCAACCAATGCTAAGTATGGTCGCATGTTCACCGAAATGAATGGGAATATCTGTAGGTTGCAATCATGTTTAAGTATCCAAGAGAAGGGTAGGTTTTTGGCCCAAGGCCAAAGACCTCCGCAAGGTCAAACTAGTGTTAGCTCTACATCCCATGACCATCAAGAGCAATGTAGCGCAATTACCACTCTACGTAGTGGGAGAGTTATTGATTTGTCACCTCCCCCACACGACGAACCCAAAGATAAGGAGGTTTCGCCTGACGTGAAAGAGGACAAAGATGCCCCCTTAAATGAGAGTGACAATGAGGACAACACTAGTGGACCCAAAGTCATAGTGAAACCCCCCACCACTGTGTCGTTCCCTCAACGGTTGGTTCCATCTAAAAAAGGAACCTCCCGTGAAGATGTGATAGATGTCTTCAAGTAAGTAAAGTTGAACTTACCTTTCCTCGATGCCATAAAGTAAATTCCCACCCTTGCTAAAGTACTTAAGGACTTATTGACGGTAAAAATAAGGCTAAAGGTAAAGAAAAAAGTTTTCCTAGCACAAAACGTCAGCTCAATACTGTCAAGACACCTTCCAAAAAAATTCAAAGATCTGGGTGCACCCACCATTTCGTGCATCTTGCGGAGGAATCGAATCGAGAGAGAGCTAATAGATTTAGGGGCGAGTGTTAATATTCTCCCCTACTCCATCTATAAGCAATTAGAGTTGGGGGACCTTAATTACACAACGATGACTCTCCAGCTCGCAGATCGTTCAGTGAAGATCCCTCGGGGGGTCATTGAAGACGTGATCGTTCAAGTTGACACTTTATACTTCTCGATAGATTTTGTCATTTGGGATTAGGAGCCCTTAGTTTTACCGAGCAATCATGTTCTTGTCATTATCGGCCATCCATTTTTAGCTACAGCTAATGCACTAATTAACACTCGAGATGGGCGAATGCAAATCATGTTTGGAAATATGACCCTCAAAATAAATATCTTCAACATCACTAAGCCCGAGGGTGATGAGAGGGAGTTTCAAGAGACGGTTCATATGGAAAATATAGTACATGAACCCGAGAGGAATCACGCTAGAGAGACGGTAGGGGTATGTCTTACTACATCAAGTGAGAGAGACACTGCTAACATTGATCGAGGGAGAGGGAGGAGTGTCTAGTGACTAATGTGGAGAACGGGAGAGATCACGTTGTTGAGTGCAAGAGAAAGGAGTTGTAGATTGAGCGAGTGAGAGAGGACATCGAAAGTAAGCAAGAGAGCTAGGTAAGTGACATGAACCTAAAAACTTTTGAGAAGAAAATCGGACCGGTGGATGAGAGCCTCACTGTTGAAGTCCAATCACTATTGGACCCATGTAGTCACGTCGAAGAGAGTGAAAGGAAAAATAGGATAAATGAGCTTTTTCTTCGTGACCATCCACCCGTGCCACATGAGTCCTCAGATGCAATAGAAGAGAGAACTCAAGTCTTGTTTGACTTAGAGCCCGAACCATGCATTCTCGAAATTAAAAGAGATCTAGGTTTAGCGTGTCCCTTCAATTTCGATCGAGATGTTGGCTCCAAGCCGAGATAAGTAAGTTGCAATTCAATTGGGCACTATGAGAATCCATTTTATGACAGATATCACGAACCTCAAGGTGACACCATTATCTATGGGAAAGTCCCAATTTGTTCTGACTATTAGTTTACGATGCTAGGATAGGAGAGACGAGGAGAGCATCGGACTCCGTATGTGGGGTTAGATGAGTTTTTAGTGGAGAGAAAGAGGTCGTCGCACCCCCGACACGTATAGGGTGATTTTTTTATTGTATTTTCGAGTCGTGTGTTGGTCTTACATAGTGTCTTATTGCATTTTAATATTTGTCATTTTATTTTCGCACTTATTCCTTTTCTTCTTTAGCTTTTAGTCCTTTTAATTGAGGACAATGAAAAAGTCTAAGTTGGGGGGTGACCAGTGCATCTTTTAAAAACTTCACAAATTTCTAAATTTTCAAAAGATTAAAAAATTTCCAAAATTTCCAAAAAAATTGAAAAAGCCAAAAATATTTTTCTTCAAAATAAATAAAAATTGAAATTTAATTTTTTTGAAAATGTCACGAAATTTTGTTTAATGTCTCAAATTGTAAAAATTAAAATGCACTAAGCCGAAATTGACCAAAGATGGAAATTAAAAGAAAATTGACGACTTAACGAATATAGATGGAGATTAATCAACCCGACAAGATTTCGAGCCTATCATCTTTTGTGAGTAATTAAATCAATCTGAGTTAATTGTTCACTCAAAGTTCAATTTAGCTCAAAATAAGTCGTTGAAGATCTCAATTCCTTTGTTTTGATCGGTTATGAAAAATGTGTGAGATATTATTTTGAAAAACACGCTAAAATATCTCTAAATTAAATTAATCTTGAGACGCACATGGTAAAATAATGAGTAATTTGGATAAATGAGGTTAGACCCTTGTTTGTTTACCCAAAAATATTTGCCATAAAAATTTCTAAAAAAATATCCCTTTGTAACCCAATTTGAGTCGTATAAAATTTTTCATTTTCGTTTGATAACCCGAAAAACCCAATTGGCTCAGAATTCTGAAAAGTAAAAATTCAGAAATTTAGTCAAAAAAGTACTATAAAGAGGGGAAACAAAAAAGAAGAGAACAATGCTCAACAAAAATAGAAAAGAAATATGAGAAATATTAAAAAATATAGGAAAAGAAGAGAAAAATGAGCAAACGCCTGAAAAAGCACTAATGAACATCATAACAAGATTTTCGAATTTCGAATATCCAAACAATCCCAATTTTACCCAAATACACATTATAATCAGAAAAAGTCCTAACTGAGTCCAAATAGCAAAACTTATTACCGCGTGGAGAGCTAATACACGAAAAGATAATAAGAGAGATTAATTGGTGTGAATAAGAGATGATGTTTCCCGTTTTCCAATGACTGTAATCTGATGATGAGATCTTCCCACCATAAAAATTTCGTCTTTCAAATTTGTATTCGTGAATTTGTGACCATTATATTTACTCTTTAAATCACGCATACCGAGAGAAAAAGTCACATTCCGAGTGATTCGTTTGTGAGAGCATCTGTGATATTTGAAATAAAAACGAATATTCAAAAAGTAACGTAATGATCAATCGGTGGAAATTAGCGGTTAAATTTTTGGCATTAACACACACACACTACAGATCGAGACTCTTGAATGTGAATTTACGGTGGCGATTTTTGAGGAATTTAAATTGTACAATTTTTAGGTACTTTGAATTTATCTTTGTGACGAAAAATGAATTTTGTGAGTGTATTCTCTGCAAACCCTCATGAGACACAACTCGTCCTACTAGGGTAACCTATTGGTATAAAGGCCTGTTGCATACGCTAAATGCAATCGCTTGCCTGCGAAAGAGGTATTCTATATTAATAACATGTTATCTAAGTGTTGGACCATGCTTAGATTTTGTTACATTGCTCAGGACGATCAAAGTTCTAAGTTAGTGGGGTTTGATTAGGCATAAATTCTTCGTATTTATCCCTTTAATTTAGAGGCTTTTATCATCTTGTGCGGTGTAAATAGAGTTGATCTATATCATATTATTTCTACTGACCTTTTTCATGTAGTGCATCGAGTTTCATTTATTTCTCTTACATTTTGTAGGTATTTTACACAATTAAAGAAAAGAGAAAATTCAAACTCAAGAAAGATACAAGTGAAGGAAAGTCAAGGGAAATATAGTAATTTTACACCAGGAATTCGGACAAAACCTAAATTAAATTGAAGACCTCGACTCCACAAGTATGTAGGAAGAAACAACATCCAAATCCGAGTCCCAGGTGAAAAGTTATGGATCTTTGAAGTTAAGAAGAAATCAAAGAGAAAAAGGAAGAAAAACAAAAAAACCACTGAACCGAACCGATGGAGACTTCACCAGACCGGTCCCCAACACTAGAACCACCAAATTGAACCGATGGAAAGGCATCCGGATCAGTCCCTTGAAATGGAAAACATCGGATCGGTTCCCCCATTAAAGAAGCAGAAACCGGTCTGGTTCGGCTGGACGAGATTTCATTTTTTCTTTTTTATTAAAAAGAGTTGTGCATGGTTCAAACACTTTAAAGAACGTGGTGTATTTATTTCTTTGTCATACCATACAGTAGTAGGCTTTTTTTTAGTTAGTTTTGGGAGAATTTTAAATCCAAGAAGTGTAGGATTCATATTGTTCAATATTTTCTTCATCAATTTGGATTAATTCAAGGCTTATATTCAATCCAAGTAATCTTTTCTTCATTGCTTCTTTAATATTTTTTGTAGGTTATTCATTCTTTCTTAGTTAGAATCATTCCTTTTATATTTAATCTCACTTTTCACGCGATTATGATTTCATGCAACATAGATTTCTTGTTTAAACATAGTTTCATAATGTCTGGCTAGATTTCTAAGGGTTGGGATGCATGAACCCAACCAAATGTGGTTTGAATGAAATAAAAGTAATTCCATTAATTGAATAAATGATTGAATCGTGTAGAGTAGTTGTTACTACCGTCGTAGACTTTTAACCTCGTTTGCCCTAGGTAACCAGGGTGTTTAAGAGTGCGACGCGCGTGTCAGTTATTTCGACACTGATTTATGTCTTTTATTGATTATGTATGATGCAGGATTGTACCCTCATATATGGAATGCCTGAAATTAATAAAGTATGGGTTCAATTAATTATCTAATTTATAATTTCTTTTATATACGGTAAACAAACTAGGGTTCGGTTCATTGTAGTCTAACCTATTTTTTCTCATTCATATTTATCCAGTCACAGTTAGTTTATTCCTGAATACATAGTTTAATTAATTTGTATTTAGTTAGTAGATATAGAACTCAAAATCATCACCTTTTCCTTTTTTTTAGAGTCAGTTTAGGGTTAACCATCTTACCTATTGTCGTTAAGTTCTATGTCCTATTTCCCTGAAGATTTGACCCCGTCTTACCGGGTTTATTACTTACGCAACGGGTTTGCACTTGAATCATAATTAGCACGTACTTGAGACACATTTTGAGTCGCGTCAGGAATCTTTGGTTTCTTTCATGCCAGACGAAATCTCCTTGTCATTTTGCTCGTCGTGTGGAGGAGGTAAAAAAAGATAATAGTTCTTCCACTACGTAGAGTGGTTATCGTGCTACGCTGCTCTTGATTAGCGTTGGAAGTAGCTCTAACATTATTTTGACCTTGGGGAGGTCTTTGGCCTTGATCCAAAAACTTACCCTTTTCTTAGATGCTTGAAGCTGATTGCAACTTCGAGATGTTTGCATTCATTTTGGCCAACATGCTAGCATTTTGAGCATTGGTTGCATTTTGAGCATTGATGAATTGGTTCACAGAATCCTCAAAATTTCTTCATGGTGGGGTGATATATGTCTTGGGAGGTAGTGCTTGCATATGTAGAGCTTGTTGAAAATGCGGTGGAGGTGGTGGAGGGGGGCAACGTGTGAATTAGAATTCAATGCGGCATTCAGTTGCCCATAGCTAACACCGGGATGGTTCCTCCATAAAGGGTGGTGAGGATTCCCATGAGGGGCATGGAAATTTACCTTAAATTCTCCGACTGCTTCCACTTGTTCTTGGAGCATGACTTTTTAGGCGGGTATCGTCGGGTATTCATCTGCTTAATGGCCCGCCTCACAAATAACACACACTTTTCTCTCATTACTTGAGTGGATCTAGGTGTTTATCTTGCCCATGATTCAACAACGTTTGCAATTTGTTTAGCAAGTTGGTTGAATTTATAGTTCCACTTGGCTTCCTTGTCCAAATGATAGATTCCGAATGTATAAGGAGATGTGGACTTTTGTCGAACCCGATTTTAGGCATTAGGATTGGATGTGTCCCATGCTTGAGTTATCAATGCAACAAACTTACAGTGGGCATTTGCATAATGTTCATCGAATTCCCAAAATGGTCTCTTGCATATTTTCTCAATAAGTTGCATAGAAGATATGCTTAGCCCTTGGTGAAAGAAAGAAATGAGACGATACTTCTCAAAACCATGATGAGGGCATGTACTAACTAGCTCGTTGAAATGTTCGTAACATTGAATAAATGGCTCATTTTCTTATTGTCAGAATGTTTTAATTTGAGCTTGGATGGAATTTGTTCGATGTTGGGGAAAGAACTTTAAGAGAAATTTGGATTGCATTTCCCTCCATGATCCAATTGAGTTCGACAATAAAAAATATAGCCATGTCTTTGCTTTATCCTTCAAGGAGAAAGGAAAAATTTTGAGTCGAATGACTTCTTGTGTGCAAGATTGATTGCTAAGCATGCCTCTTAGAACTCATGAATGTGGAGGTAAGGGTTTTTCGAATCCATACCATGAAAAGTCGGAATAATCTGGATCATCCCATTGCGAAAATGAAATTGTCCCGCATTATACGAAAGTAAAATGCATCCCCAAGTGACAGTTTGCTCGGGATATAGGAGTTCGTTCATGGGACGATATGGCACTTCACCCTTACCCGTACCAAAACTAACATTATCCGAATGATCTCTCTCTCCAATTGATTCGAATCCCTCACTCGACACGCTTGGAGTGTGACTCAATGTGTGACTTGTGATAGAGTTGGGCGGTGTAGGAGGTGGAACCCAAAATTGAGGAGTGTTTGGAGTGTGTGGGATATCGGGATTGTACTCTCCTAGAAGATTTTAGTGAATTTGGGTAGGAGTAGATTGTGGAGCTTGTTGAAGATTTTGCATAAAAGGCTTTTCAGAGATGCTATATTTTTTGTTTTTTTTATTTTTTTCTATGATTTTTTTGAATGTTTTAGATTTTATGATTTTTTTTCTGCTTTTTTAAGAATTGGAGTCAAATTTTATATTAACTCAACCTAACCTAAAAGTCTACCTAGTCCCCGAAAACGGCGCCAAAAACTTGACGCGACTCAAAATGTGTCTCTAGTGCATTCTAATTACGGTTCAAGTGCAAATCGGTCGCGTAAATAATATCCCGATAAACCAGGTATTAATCTCAGGGACTAAGACGTAAGACGTGATGTCTAGTAGGGAAATATGACTAACCTAAAGGATTGACTCACAGAAAGAATAAGAAAATATGATATGAGGTGAAATTATAAATTTTGACTAAATAAACAAGTAAAACTTAACTAAATTAACTCAGCATGCAAGAATTAACTAACTACGAATTAATGAATTTGAATGAGATATAAGGTCGGAATACAATCCCCCAACCCCTACTGAGTTCAACGGATATGAAAACTAGTCTCGAATTAAATATTTAACTGAAACAATGACATTATTTAACTCAAGCATTACATATATGAGGGTATGATCCCTCACATACATAACCAAGCATATAAACAACATACAAAGTCAATTGATTAATATGAGCATTGCACTCTTAAACACCCCGGTTACCCAGAAAAATGAGGTTAAAAGTCCTACGATGTTTGTACTAATGAACCGACGCGTTTCAATTAACTATTTATTTCAAGAACGTGTTTTTATACCCATGTGAACTGTTTAGGGTTGGGGTCATGCCTTCTAACCCTTGAAAATCTAGTTGGATATTGTGTAACTATGTTTTATCAATAAATCTATGTTGCATGAAATTATAATTATGTGAAAAGTGTGATTAAACATGGAAGGGATAATACTAACAAAAAAAATAATGAATCTGATTAGGCATAAATTCTCCCAAATTTTCCCCTTAATTTAGAGGCTTTTATTACCTCGGACAATGTAAAATGAGTTGATTTATCTCATATCATTGCTAATGGCTTTGTCTAACAAGTATCCCGAGTTTTGTGTATTTCTTATTGATTTTGCAGGTATTTAATACATGAAAGAAAAAAATCGGAAGAAGCAAGAGAGAAGAAATAAGAAAAGTCAAATGGGCCAAAGCGTAATATACACCAGGAATCCGAACGAGAACCCAAAATAAAAGTCGAATATCTTGAGTCTACGAGCGTATAGGAAGAAACGGCGTTCCAATTCGAGTTCCGGAGTAGAAGTTATGAAGACCTAAAGATGTGAGATAATCATGAGAAATTGAAGAGATAATGAAGAGAAATTGAGAAGGAAAACCAGAACGATCCAGATGGCCTAAAAAAGGATCGATATGGACACTAGAAGTCACTGTATAAGGATGCATTTACCGGATCAATCCGGTCCTCATAAAAAAAGGATCGATCCATCCCCCAAAGTTCACTGAATAAGGGCATAGTTAACGGATCGATCCGGTCATCAGGCAGATCTATCCGAAATGATTAGGCGGATCGATCCGGGGTTCGATATTTGTGATTATCTTCTTCAAGATAGAGTCTTATGTGACTCCAAATCTTATGTTTTTCGTAGTGTATAGATTTCAAAGTCCTCCCAGACATTAGGGGAGCTTCTAATTAGTTTTTAGGGAAGCTTTTAAATTAGTTTTGAGGAGAGATCAATAAAAGAACCAAGTTTTCATTTAGCTTTGATTCAAGCTTCTGCAATTCAAGTAAATTCATTCCATTTCTGCTTGCATAATTCTTGTATTTAATTGTTTAGTTAATAATTTCACTCTTCGTAATTCTAAGTTACTAGTTAAGATGTTTTCTTTTATTAAAGTCAAGATTCCTTTAATAATTTCATTCTTCGTAATTCTAAGTTACTAGTTAAGATGTTTTCTTTTATTAAAGTCAAGATTCCTTCTTGTTTTACTATGTGCGGCTAATTTTCTAAGGTTTGGGATGCACGAATCCAACCCGATGTTCTTAATGAATGCGTAAAATTTGATTTTGAATTAAATAACTGAGTTAATCGTGTTGTATAGTGATCACAACCATTGTAAGACTTTTGATCTCGTTTTCCCTAGGTAATTGGGATGATTAAGAGTGCAACGCGCGTGTAGCTACGACGACACTGCTTTACTCGTCTCTTGATTATGTATGATACGGGCTACGATCCATCATATATGTAATGCTTGGGAGTACTAAAGACTGGGTTACTCGGATATTTCAATTCCGAATTAAGTTTTAACATTGATCAATGAACTAGGGTTGGAGGATTGTATCCTGACTCATTTTTCTCACTGGAACTTTTCACTATAGTTTTTAATTTTCTTAAGTCGGTCAAAAAGCTTTTAATTTATTTCTAAATTCTGTAGGTAATTTTCTTATTATTTATGCTTATAGTCAGTCCATCTCCCATAATCACCTTTTCGTTCTTTTTGGAGTCGGGTTAGGGTTCTCAATCTTTCCAACGTCGTTACGACTTCGTTCGTCCTATTTCCCTGTGGAGCTGATCCCTACTTACCGGGTTTATTACTAATGCGACAGGCTTGCACTTGAGCCTATATCAACACGAACACTAGATTCACATTTTTGGTCGCGTCAAGTTTTTGGCACCGTTGCCGGGGATTTAGGTAGACTTAGGTTAGATCGAGTTAGTCTAAAGCTTAGACCAAAAATAATTCAAAAAATAAAAATAAAAATAAAAATAAAATCATCTCTCAAAAGCCTTTAATACAAAATCCTGAACAAACTCAAACTCCTCAAAATACTCCAACCCGAATTCACGAAAATCCAATTGTTGAGTATAACTCTGACAGTCCCCACACGCCTCGCGTTCCACAGTTTTGGGTTCCACCTCCTAATCCTGAGCACTCTATTGCTAGTTACACCCTGATTCAACGCTCGAGTCACACATCTAGGACACCAAGTGAGTATTCTGAGTCATTTAAAGAGAGAGCCATGTCTGACGCCACCAGTTTCGGCACTGGAGAAGGAAATCCACCCTATCGTCCCATGAAAGACTTACTCTTTCCTGAACGAACTATCACCCCTAGTTGCATTTTACTCCCGTATAATTCCGATCAGTTTCACTTTCATAATGGGATGATAAGGATTCTCCCTAATTTCCATGGCATGGATTTGGAGAAACCATACCTTCACATAAGAGAGTTCAAAGAGGCGTGCAACACATTTAGTGATCAAGCTTGCACACAGGATGTCATTAGCCTAAATCTTTTTCCTTTTTCCTTAAAGGATAAAGCCAAGACCTAGCTATCGTCCCTACCCCCGAACTCCGTGATTTCCTAGAGGGACATGCAATCCAAGTTTATCTCAAAATTCTAACCACAGCACAAGACCACCTCTGCCAAAAATCAAATCCAAGGTTTTGGACAACACGATAATGAGCCTTTTGACAAGTGCTGGGAACGTTTCCAAGAGTTGGTAAGCGCATGCCCCCATCATGGTTTTGAAAAACACCATTTGATCTCTTTCTTCCATAATGGGTTGACAGTGTCTTCCAAATAACTTGTGAAAATAATGTGTGAAAGACTTTTTTGAGAGTTAGACTCTAGCGATGTCGAGGCCCATCTTAAGTATGTCGTAGAGAATACTCAAGCATGGGACACATCTGATCCTAACACCCAAGCCCGTCCTAGACAAGCATCTATCACTCCGAATGCATCCGGTCTATACCATTTGGATAGAAATACCTTAATAGATCATCGATCCGATCAGTTTCAGAGAGATGTGGGAGATTTTCTTCATAGCCGATTGTGAGATATCTCTGTATCCAACCGTGTTTCGAAAGAAAAGGTGTGTGCTATCTATGAGGCGAGCCATTCCACAAAGGCATGCTCGACGATTTTTGCCTACAAGGCCATGCACACCGAGAAGGTGGATGCTATAGGAGGATTTAAGGGAAATTTTAATGCCCCATATGAGAACTCGTACAACCCTTATTGGAGAAATCATACTGGTTTTAATTATGAACAACCACAAGCAGAGATGAACCCACATTCATAGGTTGTCCCACCTCCAACGCCTCCTCAATTTTAGCAAGCACCACCTCTTCCAGCTTCGTATATTACTCCACCATGGAGGAACCTCGAGGATATAATAAACCAGTTCATCAACTCTCAGAATGCAACCAATGCTAGATATGATCGCATGTTCACCGACATGAATGCGAATATCTCCAAGTTACAATCATCGTTGAGTATCCAAGATAAGAGCAAGTTTCCTAGCCAGGGTCAAATACCTCCTCAAGGACAACCTAGTGTTAGCTCCACCTCTACAGAACAACAGGAGCATTGCCAAGCGATAACCACTCTTCGTAGTGGGAGAGTTGTTGATTTATCGTCTCCCCGCCATGACACTTAGAAAGATAAGGAGACTTCGCCCGGCACAAAAGAGACCGAAGATATCTCCTTAGATGAGAGAGACAAATAAAACACTAGTGAGATCGCGGTAATTGTCAAGCCACCCTCCACTTCTACATTTCCTCAAAGATTGGTTCCTTCCCACAAAGGGACCATAAGTGATGAAGTGCTAGAGGTGCTTAAAACTGTGAAATTGAACTTACCTTTCCTCGATGCAATAAAGCAAATTCTAGCTTATGCAAAAGTCATTAAAGATTTATTAATTGTCAAGCGGAGGATGAAGGTAAAGAAAAACGTGTTCCTAGCACAGAACGTGAAGTTCGTTCTTCTTAACGATCTCCCAACTAAATATAAGGATCCTAGTACACCCACAATTTCCTGTACCATTGGACATAACAAAATTAAGAGGGCACTACTCGACTTGGGGGGAAGTGTTAATATCCTCCCCTATTAAATTTATAGGCAACTTGATCTGGGCGACCTTAAGCCCACAAGGATCACTCTCCAATTGGCGGATCGAACCGTGAAGATACCGAGAGGTATAGTTGAGGACGTGATAATCCAAGTGGACACTTTTTACTTCCCAGTAGATTTTGTCATTTAGGACACAGATCCCTCTTTCTCCTCGAAGAATCATATTCCCATCATTCTTGGGCACCCATTCTTAGCTACGGCTAACGCACTTGTCAATACTCGAAATGGGCGTATGCAACTCACCTTTGGGAACATGACATTAGAAATAAACATCTTCAATATAGCCCAACAAGCAGGGGAAGAAGATGATCTTCACACGTTGAGCTTAATTGATGAGATCGTAGAAGAGCACATTGCGAAAAATTTCTTTGGAGACACCTTAGAAGCATTCTTAGTGTCTAGTCATGAGAGCGAGGGAGATTATACCGAGTTTGAGAGAGTGGTTGAGGAGTTGAGAGAGCTTCTTAATGAGAGAGCATCGAATGAGGATGCGAGAGATGTTAGTTGAGTTTTTCGATTCGAAGAGTTACCGCCAAGAAAGGCATGTATGGTGCCCTCTAACGACACATTCCCGACTCTCGAATTGAAGAAACTACCCGCTAACGTTAAATATGCTTTCCTAGGTGAAAGTGAGACATTTCATGTTATCGTCTCCTCTAGCATAGATGAAGAGCAGGAGGGTAAGCTATTAAAAATTTTAAGGAGGCACTAAAGTGCTTTTAGTTGGTGTATAGCTGATCTAAAGGGGATAAGCCCTCTAATGTGGAATCATAAAATTCACCTCGAGGAGGATGTCAAGCCCTCGAGACAAATGCAAAAAAGGCTAAACCCCACTATGAAAGAGGTAGTGAGGGGAGAAATTATAAAATTGTTAGATGCTGGGATTATCTACCCAATCTCAGATAGCAAATGGGTAAGCCCCATTCAAGTCGTCCCGAGGAAGTCGGGCATGACAGTGATTGAAAATTCTAAGGGAGAGCTAGTTCCCCAACGTACCACTATTGGGTGGCGCATTTTCACTGATTAGCAGAAACTCAATGCAGGAACTAGGAAAGACCATTTCCCCTTGCCATTTATCGATCAAATGCTTGAAAGAGTGGTGGGCCACCCTTATTATTGCTTCCTTGATGGTTACTCCGGATATAACTAGATTGAGGTAGATGTACTTAATCAAGAGAAGACGACCTTCACGTGTCCCTTTGGTATATTTGACTACAAACGTATGCCATTCGGCCTGTGTAATGCACCGGCGACCTTTCAAAGGTGCATGTTGAGTTTATTCAGAGACATGGTTGAGAGAGGGATAAAGGTTTTCATGGACGACTTTAGTGTTTTCGGCACCTCTTTCGATCTATGTTTAGCCAATCTTGAGCAAATACTAGCCCGATGTGTGGAGATGAACCTAGTGCTGAATTGGGAAAAATGCCATTTCATGGTAACCGAGGGCATAGTTCTTGGCAACATAGTGTCATCCAAAGGGATCGAGGTTGATAGAGTAAAAATCGATGTCATAGCTGACCTACCCCCACCTAAATTTCTAAAAGACGTGCGCTTTTTCTTGGGCCACACGGGGTTTTATAGAAGGTTCATTAAGGATTTTAGCGCCATCGCTATACCCTTAAGCAACCTTCTTATGAAGGACACCCTATTCGAGTGGGCTGACGCATGATAAAGTGCTTTTGAAAAATTGAAAAACATGCTTGTGTCCTCTCCCATCGTGCAAGCTCCGTATTGGTCCCTGCCATTCGAGCTTGTGTGTGATGCTAGCGATTATGCGATAGGGGTTGTTTTGGGCCAATGGAAAGATAAAAAATCTCATGTCATCTACTACGCTAGCCGGACTCTCACCGGAGCACAACTAAATTACTCCACCACGGAGAAGGAATTGCTAACGGTAGTTTTTGCTCTATATAAATTTCGATCCTACCTCATTGGTTCCCCCATCACCTGTTTCACTGACCACGCGACTTTAAAATATCTCCTTGCAAAGAAAGATGCAAAGTCGCGCCTCATAAGGTGGATCCTACTCCTACAAGAGTTTAATATCTCCATTAGAGACAAAAAAGGAGTAGAAAACGTCGTCGCCGATCACTTATCACGGCTTTCTTTTGACGTACCTAGTGATCCTACACCCATAAATGAGTATTTCCTAGGTGAGCAACTCTTTGCCACCTCTTCTTTGCCCTGGTTTGCGAATATAGTGAACTATCTTGTCACGGGAGTCGTCCCTCCCGATTAGACACCGAAGATAAGAAGAGGTTCTTCACTTGGTCGAGCATGTTTTTCTATGACGATCCATTCCTTTTTAAATAGGGCCCCTATCAAATCATCCGACGATGCGTACCGGATGACGAGATTCCAAAGGTCATCCAATTATGTCATTCGAAAGCATATAGAGCCCACTTTTCTGTGAAAAAACAACCGCTAAGATTATCCAAAGCGGCTTTTAGTGGCCTATAATGTTTCGGGATGTAAATAATTGTTGCAAATCTTGCGACAGGCGTCAACGGATGGGGGCGATTACTCGACGAGACATGATGCCATTATCCCCGATACTCATTATCGAGATCTTTGACTATTGGGGTATTGACTTTATGGGCCCTTTTCCTCCGTATTTTGGCTACCTATACATCCTAGTCGCAGTAGACTATGTTTCTAAATGGGTGGAAGCTATAGCTACCAAGACTAATGACAATAAAGTGGTGATAAGATTCCTGCAGGAACACATACTTTCTCGCTTCAGTGCACTGAAAGCGATAATCAGTGACAATGGCATGCATTTTTATAACAAGCCGTTTGAGAAGCTTATAAGAAAGTATGGTGTCGTTCATAAGGTTAGAATGACCTATCACCGACAAACGAATGGGTAGGCCAAGTTGGCGAATCGTGAGATCAAAAACATACTAGAGAAGGGTGTCGATCTTAACCGAAAAGATTGGTACCTTCGTTTGAATGATTCGCTATAGGCCTACCGTACCGCATACAAGAACCCACTCGGTATGTCCTCGTTCTGCTTTATGTATGGAAAACCTTGACATCTTCCCGTGCAGTTGGGGCACAAAGCGTACTGGGCCATTAAGGTGGTAAATTATGATATGGACAAAGCCGGTGAAGCTCGTAAGCTTCAACTAAATGAGTTAGAGGAGATACGCAATGATGCGTATAAGAATGCCAAGGTTTCAAAAGCACGGATGAAACTCACGTGTGATAAGATTATTCGACGGAAAGAGTTTCAACTGGGATAAAAGGTACTCCTATATAACTCCCGGCTTCATCTATTTTCGAGTAAATTGCGGTCTCGATGGACTGGTCCATTCGTTGTGAAAAGCGTATTCCCCTACGGAGCAGTGGGATTGGAATATCCAAAAGGGGAGAACACATTCAAAGTCAATGGACAATGCCTAAAAGCATATGTAGAGGCGTGCGCAGAAGAGATAGACACCATTTGGTTATCGAACCTCGTTTACGGGGTAGAGTGAGATGAAATTGAGAGGTCGTCACACCCCCGACATGTATGGGGTGAATTATTGTGTATAGTAGCTGTAAATAGGTTAGGGTTGTAAAGTCCGTAGGTTCACATCTCAAAAGGAGAGGAATTCGAGCATAAGCACGCTTTACGAGGTGAACATTTAAGGCCGCAGTATCGAGGTCAGAGGTTTTCGAAGTCAAACATGTGTAGGACCATTAGTAGGAGCATACGAAAGTCATGAGAGAGGAGTATACCATCAAAAAGGTGAACTATAGATGATCTGGGAACCGGATCGATCCGGTCCTAGGAACCCGGATCGGTCCGGTTAAGGGAAAAATCAAAATAAAAAAGTGTTTGGATCGATCCGGTCCTAGGAACCCGGATCGATCCGATTTATGTAACCCTTTACATTCCTAAGGTTCACCATCCTTTTCCCCCAATCCATTTCTTTCCATCCAAATTCGTTCACCACCCTTCCCAACCACCTTTTCCCTCCCAAATACTTCCCTCTTTTCCCTCCAAAACCTACCCTACCCTCTCCCTTCACCACCTATAAAACCACACCCTCTCCACCACATTTTTACCACCATTACTCACTATATTTCTCTCTTTCTCTCCTTATATCTAAAAATTCTACTACCTCCAGATACCATGGCCAACCAACCACCTTCCCAAAAATACGAGTCCACCAAAATTCTCGGCGACGGAGCCGCTGACTACCATTACCTATAAGAACAAAGGTGGTGTGAGCATTTATTTAGGCAAACTCGCAAGCTCCAAGTGGAATGTCAAGTCATTTGGAATGACATGCCAAACTTCGTCACCGCCCTTTTTATGGCACGGGTTTGGTGTCATTTCTTAAATGAGCCTCATAACGCGGTATGGACAAATGAAGTGTGCACATTTTATGACTCTCTTGTCCGTACCGGGCATAATGAGGCAGAAGCATATGTAGGCGGCATTCGCGTCCCGTTCTCTTTGGAACTTCTGCTTTAGAAGTTGGCTGCCAAAGATATGCCAAGCCCTCATCAATACAAATACCCCAACCCTCTTCCCCCACTTGACAAAGACGTGTGCATGTCCCTCATTGACGACAATGCTAATTGGATCATCGAGACATTCTTGGTGGGGCAGCGAAGCGAGAAAGTAACCTCACTTTCAAAATTATATGCGCGAACATTCTCCCAACGGGTAATAACTCGGCAATGCGCCCGCGTCAATCCACCCTCGTATATCACCTCTTTGACCACAACACCCCCATCAACCTGTCTCCCTGCATTTATAAGGACATATTCTTCGTAGTCATGAATAAAAAGGGCAAAACTCCTCTCCCCAATGCACGGCTCATCACGTCCATGTTAGCGGACACTGGAATTACCCCCATAAGATTTCCCTCGCCTCCCATCTCCTTTTGGGGAAACCACCCGGACTATACGTGAAAGCTAACGGGAAAACATCCAAGCCCGACTAACACAGGAGAGTAGTGATGAAGAAGAGGATGCGAGTGGTGATGAAGATAGCAGTAAGGAAGAAGAGGAGTATATCGTGATGGGTGAAGGTGACGAAGAATATGATAGTGACGAGGACTCAGTTTTTTCGTCAGCAAATGTAGAAATTAACCAACGTCTTTCGATGGTGAAAACACGACTTGTTGGGTTCATAAACCAATACAACACTGACAGGGTGGCCGACCAAAGGGCTTATCGGTGTGACTTCAGTATGATGCACCGTCTCCAAGTGAAGATGTATAGGATGACTATGGGTACACCACCACCGCCATATTTCTATGACCCATATGACCCAAATGCACTCAATGGATCCCATGCCCCACCCCAATGATGTCATTTTTGCAGTTTGGTTGTGTAGTTGTTGGTTATTATAACAGTTGGTTGTTTGTCTTCCTTTCCATTGTAATTCATGTTGGCCGGTTTATATAAAATTCTGCATTTTCCACTTTTATTCGTTTTATTTCTTCGCACTTTTAATTCTCTTTGAGTTAGATTTTAGTCCTTTTTGCTTGAGGATAATGCAAAAGTCTAAGTTAGGGGGGTCACAAGTGCGTCTTTCTAAAACTTCACAAATTTTAAAAAATACTCGAAAATTTCAAAAAAATGAATTTTTTTGAAAAATCCAAAAATATTTTTCTTCAAAATAAATAAAAATTATAATTTAAAAGCTTCAAAAATGTCACAAATATTTTGTCTCGAGTTGTAAAAATCAATTGCACAAAGCCAAAATTGACCAAAGATGGAAATTGAAAGAAAATTGACGACTTTTCGAATAAGTGTGGAGATTAACCAACCCGGTAAAATTTCAAGCCTATCACTTTTTCTGAGTTTATAAATTAATCTGAGTTAATGGTTAACTCAAAGTTCTTTTCAGCATGTAAAAAGTCGTTGATGATCTCTATTTTATTGTTTTGATCGGTTACGGGAAATGTGTGAGGTGTTGTCTCAAAAAGCGCGCTAACATATCTCTAAACTTAATTAATCTCGAGACACATATGGTAAAACAACTCGCATTTGGACAATAAAGTAGGCCCTCATTTGTCACCCAAAAATATTTGCCAAAAAAAGTCAAGAAAAATTAACCCTTTTTGCAACCCAATTTGAGCCGAATAAGTTTTTCCCTTTCGTTTGACAACCCGAAAGACCCCAATTGGTCCGAAATTGTGAAACTTAAAAATTCCAGATATTAAGTCCGGAGAGTGCATAAAAGGGGGTAAGAAAAGAAAAATAGAAGATGCTCAACAAAAATAGTAAGAAAAGAAAAGTGTGAAAAATAGAAAAAGGAAAGAAAATGAGCAAAAGCCCAGAAAGAGCATTTACGGATATCATAAGAACACTTCCCAATTTCGAAATTCCCATTTCCATTTTACCCAAATACACCTTAAACCCAAGAAAGTCCTAACCGAGTTCGAATTGCGAAATTGTCTACCGCGTGGAGAGCTAAGGCACAAAAGATAATAAAAGAGATTACATAGCGTGAAAAAGAGATGATGTTTCCCATTTCCCTATGACCGTATTTCGATGAAGAGATCTATTCACCATAAAAATTACGTCTTTTAAAATGATGTGCGTGAATTCGTGTCCATCTTATTTACTCTTTTATATCACGCACACCGAGAGAATAGCCACACTTTCGAGTGATTCGTTTGTGAGTGTATTCGGTGAGATTTTGAAATCAAAGTGAATTTTCGGAAAGTAACGTAATGATCAATCGGTGGAAGTTAGCAGTTCGATTTTTAGCTTCACACACACACACTATGGCTTGAGACTCGTGAATATGATTTTATATTGACCAGTTTTTGGGGAGTTTAAATTGTACTATTTTTAAGTATTTTGATTTTTCTTTGAGTTAACAACGAATTTTGTGGGTATATTCACTGCAAATCCTCACGAGACACAACTCATCCTACTAGGGTCTCCTAGAGGTTTAAAGGCTTGTTGCATACGCTAAATACAATCGCTCGCCCGCGAAAGAGATATGCTATCTCATTTTAGAGTTAGACCATGTTTTGATTCTTTTACAGTGCTCGGGACAATCAAAGTTCTAAGTTAGGGGGGTTTGATTAGGCAAAAATTCTTTCAAATTTTCCCCTTAATTTAGAGGCTTTTATTACCTCGGACAATGTAAAACGAGTTAATTTATCTCATATCAATGCTAATGGCTTCGTCTAACAAGTATCCCGAGTTTCGTGTATTTTTATTGATTTTGCAGGTATTTAATACATGAAAGAAAGAAATAGGAAGAAGCAAAAGAGAAGAAAGAAAAAAATTCAAAAGGGCAAAAGCGTAACTTACACTAGGAATTTAGACGAGAACCCAAAATAAAATTCGAAGATTCCGAGTCTACGAGCGCGTAGGAAGAAATGGCGTTCCAATCCGAGTTCCAAAGTATAAGTTATGAAGACCCAAAGATGTAGGATAATCATGAGAAATTGAAGAGATAATGAAATGAAATTGAGAAGGAAAATCGGATCGATCCGGATGGCCTAAAAAAGGATCGATCTGGACACTAGAAGTCACTGTATAAGGATGCATTTACGGGATCGATTCGGTCCTCATAAAAAAAGGATCGATCCGGCCCCTAAAGTTCACTGAATAAGTGCATAGTTAACGGATCGATCCGATCGAAATAAAAAAAGGGATCGATCCGGTCATCAGGCAGATCGATCCAAAATGATTAGGTGAATCGATCCGGGGCTCGATATTTGTGATTATCTTCTTCAAGCTCGAGTCTTGCATGACTCCAACTCTTATATTTTTCATAGTGTATATATTTCAAAGTCCTCCCAGACATTAGGGGAGCTTCTAATTAGTTTTTAGAAAAGATTTTTAATTAGTTTTGAGGAGAGATCACTAAAAAACCCTAGTTTTCATTTAGCTTTGATTCAAGCTTCTGCAATTCAAGTGAATTCATTCCATTTCTGCTTTCGTAATTTTTGTAGTTAATTGTTCATTTAATAATTTCATTCTTTGTAATTCTAAGTTACTATTTAAGAGGTCTTCTTTTATTAAAGTCAAGATTCCTTCTTGTTTTACTATGTTCGACTAATTTTCTAAGGGTTAGGATGCACGAATCCAACCCGATGTTCTTAATGAATGCGTAAAATTTGGTTTTGAATTAAATTACTGAGTTAATCGTGTTATATAGTGATCACAATCGTTGTAAGACTTTTGACTTCGTTTGCCCTAGGTAATCGGGATGCTTAATAGTGCAGCGCGCGTGTAGCTATGACGACACTGCTTTACTCGTCTCTTGATTATGTATGATGCGGGCTACGATCCCTCATATATCTAATGCTTGGGAGTACTAAAGACTGGGTTACTCAGATATTTCAATTCCGAATTAAGTTTCAACATTGATCAATGAACTAGGGTTGGAGGAGTGTATCCTGACTCGTTTTTCTCACTTGAACTTTTCACTACAGTTTTTAATTTTCTTAAGTCGGTAAAAAAGCTTTTAATTTATTTCTAAATTCTTATATGCTTATAGTCAGTCCATCTCCCATAGTCACCTTTTTGTTCTTTTTAGAGTCGGGTTAGGGTTCTCAATCTTTCCAACGTCGTTACGACTTCGTTCGTCCTATTTCCCTGTGGAGACGATCCTGACTTACCGAGTTTATTACTAACGCGATAGGCTTAAACTTAAGCCTATATCAGGATGGACACTAGATACACATTTGTGGTCGCGTCAGAATCACCAACCAAAAATATGAAAGCAATTGAAAGCAAAGAAGAAAATTTTACTTGGAATAAAAAGAGCCTTGAATTTAATCCAAAATGATGAATAAATGTTGAACCGTATGAATCTTAGGGATCTTGGCTTCAAGAACACCTCAAAACTAACAAAAAACAATCCTTATAATGTCTAGTGCATCACGTTATATGAAGTGTTTTCACCATGCAAAACTCTTTTTAAGAGAAAAGAAAATTACAAATTCCGTCTAGCCGAACCGGTTCGGTTTCTCCTTCTTTAATTGGCGAACCAGTTCGATAGAAAATAGAACAGGGGACCGGTCTGGGTTATTATTCATAAGTTCGACTTACTCAATCCAGTTTCTGGGATCGGTCCGGTAGAGACTCTCTTGGTTCGGTTCGGTGATTTTATATTTTTATTCCTTTTTCTCTTTGATTTCTTCTCAACTTCAAAGTTTCGTAACTTTTCATCCAGGACTCAGATTTGGATGTCGTTTCTTCCTACATGATTGTGGACTCGAGGTCGTAAAATTTCCTTAGGTTTCGCATCCGAATTATTGATGTAAAATTACTATTTTACCCTTGACTTTCCTTCACTTATTTTTTTCTTGAGTTTGAGTTCTCTTTTCATCACTTTTATGAAATACCTGCAAAATGAAAAAGAAATACCCAAAACTTGATGCACTCGATGGACGTTGTTAGTATCAAGTATATGAGATAAATCAACATAATTTACATCGTACGAGGTGATAAAATCTTCTAAATTAAGGGGATAAATACGAAAAATTTATGCCTAATCAATAGGCTCGGGAGCGAGTGGACCCATGGCACGGGGAAAGAGAACCATGGGTTCTTCGAGAATTTGGACCCGGTTTCACTGCATCTCATGAACCTCAGTTTGAAGGTTGTTAATCTTGGCACTGATTTGGACT
The DNA here is from genome assembly GCA_949130495.1 of Sambucus nigra. Taxonomy (NCBI): domain Eukaryota; kingdom Viridiplantae; phylum Streptophyta; class Magnoliopsida; order Dipsacales; family Adoxaceae; genus Sambucus; species Sambucus nigra. The sequence continues at coordinate 686,347,788 of OX422210.1, forward strand.
AAGACTGTCATTAGAATAGGCTGCACATTCTGTGCTTGATCGGCGTTTTCCATGAAGGACTGGTGAAGGTAAATTCCAGACTCGGATGAAGTAGTAGGGGAACTAGTGAAGCTTCGGGGCGGTTTGATGGAAGATTGAAGCCAATAGGGAACCGGGCTAAGAATCGGATATGTGATCGAACTGAGAAGGAAAATGATTCGAATTTATTTTTGAAAGAAAGGAAGAAAGGATTATTTTTTTTTAGAAAAGGAGAAAAAATGTTTTCGCCATTTTGGTAAAAAGGAGGGAAAATGTCTTTTGGCATTTCTATTTTTTGAGAAAAAGGAGGAAAAAGGAGAGAAGAGTCTCAGTGTGATTATTATTATTATTATTATTATTATTATTATTATTATTATTATTATTATTATTATTATGTTTTCATTTGTATTAGGTTCACCTAAATGCAAAGCAAATGTTGGACAGGACTCGAGCCTGGGAAAATTGGGTTAGAAAAATAGGTAAGATAGGGTTTGACTTGTTTTCAGCCTCATGGACAGGGTTCCATTTAAAAAAAAGGTAAAACTCATGCGAAAATTCGAGCGGCATGTCGACTTGGCATTTTGGAAGAGTTTCGTGTGGTAATAAAAAAACTAAATATGAGTGACCTAAGTCTGATACCTATATGAGGTTTATATAGTTGTTGGGTTAGTGGAAAGGTTCCCCCCTTTAGCATGACTTTCACGATTTACTTCTTACTTTTGAGGGCAATCGGTACGTGTGGAGAAGCCGTTTGATATACCTAAGTTTACATGAATTGACTCACTATATACCTCATGGGGATAATACATGTGAGAGGGAATTAGATATACTCGACGTAAGTGAAAGAGTTCTCTTTTATACACCTCCCGCCGTGATTTTGATCAAGATGTACGATGCGAGGGAACCGTTCAAGCTATGTCAAAGGTACTAGGCCAATGGAGGGTGAAAGTCATATTGCTTAGGCTAACTGCAACCTACCGGACCAGAGCCCATCACAACGTGACCCCCAGTACGAGACAAAATTTTGGTCAATAGTCATGCTCTTAGTGATATAGTGTGTAAAATGCATGATTCTTGATTAGTATATTATAGAGAGAGCATTTGATTTGGCATTAGAATAGGTAAGAATGTAAAAGTATCATGAAAAGTAAATCTAGCATGGAGCATGAAGATTACACTAAGCAGGGATACATGTAAGTGAGTGATGTGTGAATATATACAAGTGAATGTGTAATAGTGAGCCTAAGCATAAACCAACTACAAGTGACATGTGATATATGCAAGTGACATGGATATAAACAAGTGTGATAAGTGGAAGTGTGTGCTAGTGAAACCTAAGCATAAATATTTTAAGTGGTGTGTGAAACATGTTGGTATAAGTGATCCTATGTACAAGTGTAAATAGTGTGAGGCGTACATAGAGGGTATTTACAAGTGAGTGAAAAGTGAATAAGGACTGATATAAGCATGAGGTAGATATACAAAAAGTAAATAGATGAAAAAGGGAACATATAAGTAGGTGCATACACACACATGAGGAAAATGATAACACCTATATAAATAGAGTCTAGCCATCTTATGACATGTAAGTCGTCCCCAGCAGAGTCGCCATTGTGGACATCATGTTCTCCTCCTCGGGGTCGGTGCTCATGCGCGTCGTGGGAGAGAGAAAAGGTCTTGCGCACTTCCTCAAGGCGCTTCAGTCGTCTTCAGTTTGGGGTGATGTAAAGAGATAGAGTCGCCAGCCTATTTTGCACGAAACAGGCAAAAGAAATGTTGTCGCCTCGAGACTGTGACAACAAAGGCATACTGATGCTTGTGAAGCCAATTAGTTCAAAGGTTCGGGGGCTAAGTTACAAAATGGGAAGGTGATCAAGTGCGAAAAGTAGCGCGTGTAAAGACGCTAATCGTTGTTTTCGTTTCGCCAACTCAATACAAAAACCTAAGTTACAACCACACTTGCGAGGCAAGTAGAGCGGTAAGTCGGGTATCGAGAATCCACAGAGACGAGTTGTTAGAATTTATAAGGTTTAATATTCCGAAATAAAAGTGGAAAAGGTGAATTACAAACTAAAAGAAAAGATGCATGAAAGGGAAAGATTAATCTAGGCAAGGGAAATTAAACTAAATTAATAAAAAGAATAAAAACTATAGGTTGCGTCGAATATCCCTCACCCGAGTTAATTAGTATAAAATGGTTACATGGGTCGACGAGTTATTAAGGTCGCGTCTCGTTTCGACAGTTAAGTAAATCAAGGGTTGTCACACCCCTAAATTTGCATAAAAGCCACATACGATTTTGGTGTCAACAAATACCCCGGAAATTACGCGCGAAAGGTCGTAAGCACGGGACATACATGATATGCCCCGTCAAATCTCCTAGGCGTAATAACTAGGACAACGCACCCGAAATAGACCCGTAAACACCATCACCAAAGCAAAGCAACATGTCAACCCAGAATGAGTTCAATCCGACACAACCTAGACTAAATTAGCCACTACACATAATTAATGACATTAATTAAACTAACTAATTAATTAAAGCAACTAATTAACTAATGAAAACAATAAATAACAATAATTAAACAAACTACAAAGTATGGAAACTAGCTAACAAAGAAAGAAAACAACAAAGAAGAGAATGAATAGTAGAGTTCTTACATAAAATGGGTGAAAACCCAAGTGAAAATGGAGGAGAGGGTGAGCTCCCAACAAAACCCCCAAAATGTCTTCTAACCTTATCTAACTAAAACAACATATCTCAAAGAAAAGCCCCAAACATTCATTTAATACCCCAAAATAAACCCCCAACAAAACCAACCCAAAAAACCCAAAATAAGCCAATTTTCGTCCATATCTGATGGGACCGGTCGACCTCTATTTTGGGACCGGTCGACCGCACTTTTGGAATTTGCCCTTTTCCACTCCGAACCAATTTTGACGCGTTGCACGGAAACGGCCATAACTCCCTCATACGGAATCGAAATGAGGCGTGGTCAGAACCGACGCGAAGATAATTCAATTCTCTACATGATTATGTTTTGAAACCCTCCAAATTATGCAGTATGAAATTACCAAAATGCCCTTGAAGTAGAAGAAAATACCGAAACCTTCCGAAAATGGGCATAACTTCCACATACGGAGTCAGAATGACGCACGGTCAGTGGACACGAAAGGATAATTTGATGATCTACATGTTGGTAACTTCATTCCATAAAAAATAGTGAGTTTGAAAAGACCAAATTGCCCTTGAAGTAGCATTCGACGATGGAACTTTTCCGAAATGCAACCGAACCTCACTTTTAGCGTTCCAATACCTACAAAAGCACAAATAACCCCTGCAAAGCATGTATATATCCAAATCCATGGTTGTCTAGTTAATGAGCATAATTATAGGCATTTAGGACCGTAAAAGTGATAGAATGCATAAAGATAACGGGCGGAAATATGCAATAATCGATACGAATCAGAAGGTATTAGGCACCCATATTACCTCTTCGATCTCTCATGGGCATGTGTTATTATTCTCCTTAATAACTCCGTGAAGTGTTTGCGTGTGGATATATAAATGGGGAATGAAATTTCTCAACTCACGTCATGGACAAAGGCGGAGTGAGGTCATCCATAGGAGTGTTCCCAAAATAGTAATTAAAAATATAACGTGTGCGCTCATCGAGATATCGATTGTTATAGTGAAACGATGATAGGTGTTAGCCTCTCATCAGGACATCAATTGCTATAATAAACGATGATAAGTGTTAGATAAAGCGCGAATAAGAATCACAAGTATAATATAAAAAGAAAATATATGAATAAAAAAAAAAGAGGGCTCGAGTCTTGGATTTTGACCTGAGATGCCTACGCAGCCCAAAAAGGCATTAAAGTCCACGTGGTTCGTATGAAACACGGGGGTGGGGTTTATCCCATAAATCTAACCGAGAATTTTATTAGATGTGTGTGTGTAGAAAAATGATGTTTTGGGTTTGAAAAAATGTGGTGGCAAATCCTATTTGGAATTTATGAGCAAACCATATTTTCTTGTTTTTTTAATAGAAATAGAGTATGTACAATACTACTAATAAAAAGTGGGATATTTGTGAACTAACAAAGATAAAATGCTAAAGTAAGAATTATATAACTAGTGCGAAAATAAGGAAATTTAAAGAGAGGGAGGAATGTTTGGACCTTCTTTGGAGACTTGGGGGTTGATCTTGATTGTTGAAGGGTTAGCTTGCAAGTGGATCGAGGTGGTAATAGGAGAGGAAAAGTATTTTGCTAATTTGGGTGTGAAAGGGATGGAAATGGAATATGGAGGAAAGGTTTCAATAGGGAAAACACACTGATTTTGAGAGAATGTTGCTGAGATCACTGAGAGGGATGTTTACGAGGTACCTTTAGAAGTGAGATCATGCTCTCCTTATATAGGGTTAAGGGGGTGCTGATCGAAATTGTCCTTGACATGCCTATCAGAAGGCATCCCTAGACACACTGCCGATAGGCAGGGAAATGGGTTTGCCATTAGGCAATCTCATGCAGATTTCTTAAAAAAAATGGTCATAAAATAAAATTTGTAAGTACGAATCGCACATGGGGCATACCATTGGAAGGGTATTCAGATCCCTTTAAGAATTCAATGGGCCGCTCTCGGATTTGGGAGTTGACTATTGTCAAATGGATCTCGAAAGTGTCCGATGATCTTTTCGACAAGATATTTCCAGAGGAAAACAGATTATTTGTCCGAACCATAAGGTCGATTTACACATGGAATGGACCGTTAAAAAGGGTATTCAGATCCATTCGAAGTTTCATTCAGTCTTATTTAATTCGGAGAGTTGACCTTAGTTAAATGAGGCCCGAAACCGCCTGCTGACCACCCTTTTGGAGTAAAATGGATTATTCGTTCGTACTGTAAGGATGATTCATACAAGGATGGATCGCTGGAAAGGGCTTTCAGAGACCTTTGAAGATTAATTCCAAATCATTCGAGATGAATGGTGGACAGTAGCTAAATGGAGTTAGAGAGTGCTCGATGGCCTTTAAATCAGTTTTGGGGGGAAAATAGATCGTTCGTCCGAACCATAAGGCCGATTCACGCATGGGGCAGATCGTTATAAAGGGGATTCAGAGCGCTTTGAACATTCTTTGAGCTTTTTCTCGAGTGAGAAAGTTGATTGGGGTTAAAATGGGTTCCGAGAGTGCCTGGTGGCCTCCAGATCAATTTTTTATAGTAAAACGAACTATTCGTCCAAATTGTAACGCTGATTCATGCACGAGGTGGATCTTTGGAAAGGTAATTAGAGCCCTTTAAATATTTATTAAGCTTTCTCTCAGACGAGAAAGTTAATCGGAGTCAAACGGGGCTTGGGGGAACCCGGTGGCTTCAAAATTGATTTTTTTACAGTAAAACAGACTGTTCGTCCGAACCATAAGGACAATTCATGTACGGCATAGAATATTGAAAAGGGGATTCAGATTCCTTTGAAGATTCATTGATATTTTGCTCAAAAGAAAAACTTGACCGGAGTCAATCGGGTCCCGAGGGCTCCCGATGGTCGCTAGACTGGTATTCAGAGTATGACCTAGGGTTCTATGGTGAAGGAGAAAGTGCTGGGGTCCTAAGAAGCACCTTATGGTGATCCTAGAATGTGATGTTTATAATGAAAGACCCAAAAGGACCACACAAATTGGTTCAACCTTAGAACCATTCCTCAAGCAGGAGTTGATAACATTCCTTGAAGAGAGGAAAAATGTGTTTGCCTGGACTCATGAAGACATGCCAGGAATTGATCTAGAATTTATATGCCATGAGATAAACATCATCAAGGGTGATAAGCGAAACAAACAAAAATGATGATTGTTTAGTCCTGAGAAGAATGTGGCCATCCAGGAGGAGGCGGATAAGCTATAAAAGGCAAAATTCATCGAAGATGTAAAATAATTGGATTGATTAGCTAATGTAATGATGGTGAATAAGAACAACAAGTGGCATATGTGTATTAACTTTGCCAATATCAATAAAGCATGTCCCAAAGGTCACTTTCTTTTACAAAGGATTGATCAATTGGTGGATGCCACATCAGAGCATGAGTTATAAGCTTCATGGATGCTTACTTAGGGTACAACTTAATCAAGATGAAGCCAGAAGACAGGGAGAGTACATCATTCATTACCAGTTAAGGTAATTATTGTGACAACGTTATGCCTTTTTGGATAAAAAATGTTGGAGCAACATACTAGAGGCTAGTGAAAAAAGTTTTCAAGGATCAAATAGGGAAGAACATGGAAGTATATATGGATGACATGATCACCAAGAGAAAAAAAATTGCCAACCACATCAAAGATTTAAGCCAAATATTTAACCAGCTTGAACAACATCAGATAAAACTCAATCTTACTAAATGCATGTTCGACGTACAGGAGGGGATGTTCTTAGATTTCATCATAAATCAGAGAGGAATCGAAGCCAATCCAGATATGATAAGGCCTTAATTGACATGAAATCTCCCTCATGTAAGAAAAATGTATAAAAGTTGACTAAAACGGTTGCATCCCTAAACCAATTTATCTCCCTAACTACGGATAAGTGTTTTCCATTCTTCAAGGTACTTTAAAGAATCTTTGATTGGAATGAAGAATGTGAAAAATCCTTTCAAGACCTAAAATAGTATTTGATATCTCCACCACTGCTGTTCAACCACTCATGGGAGAGAGATTGTATTTAAACTTGGTTGTGTCCGAATCTGCCGTTAGCTCGATGCTAGTTCGGCTAGAAAGTGGGATAAAAAAGCTAGTGTATTACACCAGTAAGGCTTTTAGAAGAGCAAAAATCAGGTATCCTCGTCAGGAAAAATTAGCCTTAGCCCACATTGAAGCATAAAGAATAATGAAACCCTATTTCCAGGCACATGCAAAGGTGGTTTAAGCATATTTGCCTTTGCACCAAACAATTCACAAACCAGAGAAATCAGGGAGATTGATGCCCTAGGTAGTGGAGTTAAGAAAATATGATACTTTATGAGTAGAGATCGGTAGTGAAGGTACAAGCTTTAGTAGATTTCATCGCTAAGTTCACTTATCAAGGGGAAAATTCGAGTTTACCCATTGAGCAGACTTCTTTAAAAGATAGCACAACCCTAAAGCAAATCGAACAAACTCATCTGGAAGAAGGCTCCATAACTAATAGACTCGAGATATCCGATGCACAATGAATCACCTAGCGTTGTGAAGAATAAAGAAAAAAGTTCTTCATGCAAGGAACCTTAAATGAAGGGAGTTCTGTTGATGACACCCTTACATGGAAGTTGTATACATATGGATCTTCCTGCGCTATGGGCAGTGGAGCAGGACTCATTATCAACACCCATGATGACATAGACATGGATTATGCACTTCGTTTCTAGTTTTAAGCCTCTAATAATGAAGCAGAATATGAGGCACTGATCATCGATTTGGAACTAGCCTTATCGTTGGGTGCCGGACAGGTTATAGCCCATAATAACCCCCAATTAATTGTTAATCAAGTGATCCAAGTATATGAGGTCAAGGGAGAGATCATGGAGAAGTATCTTTCAAAATCTTTTGAGGTCAACTCCAAACTGTTGGCAGTCAAGATGGTTCAAATACCAAGAATTAAGAATGCCGGAGCGGATGCACTTGCTTGGCAGACCTCAGCAACCAGGACAGAACTCAGATGGACTATTCCAGTGGAAATCCTTGTTCACAAAAGAATAGATAACTATCAACTTAATCTCCATAGAAATAGGACTTTCATAGATGGATCCTATAAAAGTTTACATTGATAAGGGTTTATTGACTGCCGAGACTAAAGAGGTGAGAAAACTAAGGTATAAAGGAGCTAGTTATGTGCTGAAAAGAGGAGTCTTATATAAAAGGGGCTACACTATGTCTTTGCTTCGATGTGTGCACCTCACCGAAGTGAGAGGTTTAATCAAGAAAGTACATGAAGGCTACTATGGATCTCACACAGCAAGCCAATCACTGATAAGACGAATAGTAATGCAGGGGCATTACTGGCCAACTATAAAAGCAAATTGCATTTTATTTGCCAGGAAATGTGATAAGTGCTAGAGATTTGCCACCATGCATAGAAGATCAGACGCTACCCTAACTCCAATAACTTCTCCCTGAGCTTTTTCCATTTGGGGAATTGATTTGGTCGGCCCATTACCAAAGACAAAAGGATAATTTAAATGCTTGGTGGTCGCGGTGGATTATTTCACCAAGTGGGTGGAGGTTGAACCCTTGGTGGAAATGCCCTATAATAGAGTCTTCCAATTTATATGGAAGCATATCATATGTCGGTAAGGAATGTTGCATGCCTTCATTAATGACCATGGCACTCATTTTGATAATCATGAATTTGAGTATTATTGTGTCCAGTCCAAAATCAAGAAACTTCACTTTGCCTCAGGACAACCTTAGTGCAATGGTAAAATAGGGGTAACTAACAAAATATTGCTCGATGGTTTAAAAAATCTACTTGATGATGCAAAGGGTAATTGGATTAATGAACTACAAAACGTTCTTTGGGCATATAGAAACACGCCGAGGATAGCTGCTGGAGAAACTACCTACATGCTATCCTTTGGAACGAAAGCGCTGGTGCCGATAGCAATGGGCCTACCAAGCCACCGGGTGCTTTCTCTGAATGGTTGCTTATCCGTAATGCATTGCTCAAATCCACAACAGGAGAGTCAAGCAAAGAAACCTAAAGGAACAAGATTATGTTCTTAAAAAAGTACTCCAAAATGGTAACAAATTGGAGGCTAATTGGCTTGGCCCTTACCATATCTCGACGGTTGTTCGACTAGGAACTTACCATTTGGAACTACTTGAAGGAGAAGAATTCAATAACCCCTGGAATGCTCAGCATCTCAGAAAATAATACAGGCATCTATGAAGTGAAATTTTATGTAATAATTATGATCATTTTAATAAGAAAGTGTGTAACTTTATTTTTTTGTATTTTTGGGGGGAATAGGAGATGACAATCATCTCAAGCATGAGTTCAAAGAAAAAAAAATGTATGTCTTCATCCTTGACAAGTCATGAACAAGACCCAGTTCTCTTAAAAACTTCTTTGTATGACCTAAAGTCAAGAACAAGAACTTCTACAAGACCAAATTAAATTAAGTAAAAATAATAAAATATTTGGTCGCCAGTGGTTACTAATGCAAACACTTAGTTTAAAAATGATGAAGATCCGTTTTGACAAACCTAAGTGCGGGTTGTCCCAAAACATAAACCAGTCAAGCAGACTAATCGGCTACAATAGCCGACCAGTTAATCAAAACGATTAACTGTTGAATAAACTCCAAATTGTAGGTTCCGAATTTAACTTAGACAAAAAACTTTTGCTTGAGCGGATTTATGTTAAGGATGAAAACAAACTAACTTTTTCTTTTTGAAAAACACTTTTCAATTTTCTAAAACTACACAAAGATGTGACACAAATTAACTTAACCAAATTTTATCTTGTTTAACCCTAAGCATGCAACTAGTGATTAAAGTAAGTAAAATAATGTAAAGCAATACTCACAATGCCGATGTACGAGGAAACCCACAAACGGGAAAAACCTTGAACGTCCCAGGTCAGACAATCACTAAGACAATGGTTTTACAAAGTCAGAACGTAGTCTTATACAACGACTCAATCCACCCACGTGACTTGATGCTCCTCTGATCTTCTACCAATGTTCACAGTGCCCACGTAGAAAGTAACCTTCTTTTACGATGCTCATCCATGACAGTCATATCCACGAATGCCTCGGTATCCACTGATACGACCTTATGTCGTCTACGATATTGAACACGAAAGTAACCTTCTTCGCTTCTCCACCACAAAACCAGCAATGTTCAAGTGTTGAACAAACCCAACTTGGTGCAACAAATATCACATAAACATATGGTAATGATAACTCAAATCTTTGTAAACTCTAAGGATGTGTTTTATAGTGAAAAGCCTTAGAAAACTTTGTGCATAAAACTCTCTGGATTGCAAAAAAAATTTCAAACTGTACGCACTTTGAGAAAATGACGGGGACACTCCTTAAATATCAATTTTTAAGGCAGTGCGTCTCTTGTTAGAGCGAGATACTATGTCATTCTAACGACAGTGGTTCTCTTTCGAACGACATCGTATGTTATTTGAACGACTCCCATATTAGAGTTCAAACTGAAACCAACTCTAAAACGTCCTTATCTGATTAAAACGAAGTGTAAACAAATTCAAACACTTATAAACCCTGTTAAAAACATTTTCTATAAAAAATAACATCTTTATTTTTATAAAATTAAATTTCGAGTTTCATTAACATTATGCATTCATACGCGAGTGATCCCGGAATGCAATTAAACTTTGAAGACAATAAATTTGCACCAATTTAAACTTCATCATAATTAAATCCTTGAAGCTTTGTCGCAACGTCTTCAATCTTCGATACTATATAATCTGTGTGGGATCGGACAATAAAAATCTACCTATGACTCAAACATGTTTTGTTCCGAGAATAAGTCAAAACTATACATGGACTCAATTGGAAATTTGGTCCTTACACAAATACATAAGTAACATGTGTTTGCCAAGAAAAATCTTTTAACTTAATAGTTTATTACAAATTGATCTTCAAAATAAAATTACATTAGAAAATGAAAAATGATTTCATTCAACAGGGGCATTTCCCTTGAGCTTTACTAATTCCTACAGGAAGAAAATCAAGAGCAGAAGGTAGAATGATAGAACTCAAATCCCTCAGCTAGTTATGACCACTTGAACTCGACCTATTCACTAGATGTTGGGGAAGAACATAATTGTCTTCATCATGTAGTCCAAAATCACCCAAATATTTTCTATCAAAGCTCTGGGGGATGACGTTATTTGGGATCTAATCAATATTAATTTTGAAAGGAGGATTAGGGTAATCCAACACATATGGATCATGCCAATACCATAATTGATCTATTTTAGGAACCTTCATAATTGTTAATGCATTCATCCAACCTTATTTATAACCTTTATGTCGGGCTTGCTCTAATTCATCCCCTAGATGAGCCAAAGCTTCATCATAGCCATTCATCCAAACTGTCATGGGTTGCTTATGGAAATGGAAATTCAGCCGATCAAACTTATCTATGAGTTTCTTAGTGGCCAAATCCTTACTCTTAATTAAGGATGCCTGATCGACTAAGGTATTTTTGGTCCCCTCCTCCTCAATAATTGACAGAATAACAACCATTTGTTTAGATAATTGGCCTGCCTTATTTTTCTTCAGAGTCTCAATTTGTTCCCTCAGTTGTGCATTTTCCTGCTCTAAGAAAAAGGCACTCTCATCTTGTCCAGCGGCACTTGATGACTTCTTTAAGCTCTCTAATTCATTTCTTACAAAGTTGTTTTCCGTTCCAACAAGCTTGACACCTCCCTAACACTGGTAAATTTACAGTTCAGCAAAAATTCCTTTTTTCGTTATGTCGATGAAATGGTTTCCATTTTTTTATCAAAACATGCCTCCCTACTGAGCCAAGCATACTTTTTCATAATCAAAGTGAAAATTGGCTAGATAGGCCTTGGGGCCCTCTTGTATCTGAAGGATCATGGCATAATATGCAAAGTTGGTTGCCACTGCTTGGTAAAATAACCTATGAAGATGGATGTAGGTTTCTTTTACTTGGTTGGAGGAATCTAATCCGAGCATCTCCTCTAACTTCACTTCATCCAAATCTTCATGGCCAACACCAAATAGCCGAACACTCCTTCAGTACAGGTCACTTTCTGCTATAACTATCACGGCTCTCCTAAATTTAAACTGAAAGATAGAATATGAGCACTAATATCAAATAACACAATCTATAATGTTATAATGGTGCCAGTCCAACCATAAATTTTATTATAAAACAAAGGTTTGTTACATTAAAACGGTCCATTATCAAGATGACATGATGAAAGCAAGCATTACAAAGAAAAACCAAAAACATCCAATAGAATTAAGGAGTTGACACCCTCTCCTTATCTTGGGAAATCTCATTTGTTGGCTGAGCAACCACTATAAAAGCCTCGGTTACCATTGGAGATTCACCAGGCCCCTCCCCATCTTCCAATTCCTCATCAATGACAGAAAAAGTACTGTAATACCCTGTCCTAAATTTTAATTTTAATTATATATGGATTATAAATGAGGATGAGTAAATTATAATTAAGGAATAATTGTGGATAAAATTGAAAAAAAGAAAAGAAAACGAAAAAGGGTTGATCAAACGACAAGTGGATGTCGTTCGGACGACAGTGTGAGGTCGCGAGAAGGGTTGCAAGATACAGGGAATCTAACAACATGCTATTGACTTACAGTAGAAGGTCATGGGAAAGCATAAGTCGTTCGAACGATAGATGGAAGTCATTCGAATGACGTTGGTCAAGTTTTTAGTCTGAGTTCCCCATATGTGCTGTTACGTTTTTAGCCCTCGATTTTGTGTGATGTTGAGCCCAGATCATACCAGAAGGGGGGGGGGGGGGGGAATGGGGTTTATAACCTTGTTAAGGGTTTTTATTAAGGGTTATTTGGGTTAATATGGGTTATTTGTTATTGTGAGAAAATGGAAGAACGACAAAGAGAGTGAGAGAAAGGTGGGTGGTCTTCCACCTCCACCCACCACAAAACTACCATTTCACCACCATTTATGTAATATTCTACCATATTTAAGCTCACAATACCCATTTCCACCATTTATAAAGAAGAGCTACGAATTTTGGAGTTATATTTAGGGGATTTTCGGAGAAGATGAAGGATAATTTTCATGGAGTTGAAATGGGTTCTTGCTTGGAGGCTTGATGGAGCATGCTTTTGGAGTGGGGCAACCTCCTTGAGGCCACCTTAGGAGGTGGGAGGTTGTCATCTCTTAGTTCATGCCTATCATTTTGGAGCTCCAATAGAGGTGGAAAAAATCTTACTCTTTCATTAAGATTATATTTGCGTATTATACTCTTTGTAGTTAGATTACACAAGTAGGGTTCATTTGATTAAATAATCAAAATTGATGTGTAGAAACAATAAACATTTTTACAGAATAAAAATGTTGGAAAAATATTATATTATTGGAAATAAAGAATGAACCATTATTTTAAGGTTTTCAAATGTTAAAAGTGGATATTTCATGAAAATGGTGGATTCCCAATAAAGATTGATGTTAAATATTTTATGAAATAAAACGTTTGTAAATGATGTGATTTTATTGTAATACTTGATGAAATAAAAATATTTCAAAATTCTTGCAAAAAAATGAAGGTTTTATGAAAAATAGACATTTATTGAGGTTGAAGAAGTAAAAATGTCTTTTGTGCCTTAAAAATGTATTTTTGCAAGTATAATGAATTCCCAAGATGAAATGTATATTTAAACCATGTAGTAGGATTTTTGGCTTTAAAATCCATCTTCTCATACATTTTAACTTGTAGTATTTTGGCATTAAATATATAAACAAGTTTAGAGAAGGTTTTGTTAGTTAAAACAGGAATAAAAAAAAAGATAGAAATTCTAGTCTTCAAAGTGTGTGAAAAGGGGTTAAAATTTGATAAGCATAAGGTTGTAAGACTACATGTCAAATGAAAGAAATGGTATTTTTTTACAAAAGCAGTCTTAAGTGTAAATGTATTTCTTGAATTAATAAAGTAAATAAATCTATAGTTTGGAAAAATATTGATAAAAGTATTCATTAAGTGTTAATGCGTAAACATGTAAAGGTTAGTATGTGTAATTTAGTGATGTTGTAAATGATTAACACTTATGAAATTAAAAGGGATTAATGGTGTAAAAGTGTTTCCAATTAAGAAGAATATTACTCCAAGGATAAAAAGGGTGTTAACGTGTAAAAGACTTAAGATTTAGTATGGATGACTTAATAGTGTTTTGTAAGAAATTAACACTTGTGAAAATGGAGTAAAAGGGGTTTTGGAAATAAATGGGACAAATGATAATTTTACTTAAAGTGAAACATTTTATGAAATAAAAATTTTAGAAGGGTGTTACACAAAATAGTCCTGAACGAATATGATTTTTGGAATAAGAATCAAGGTTAAAGTGTAAAGGACATGAAATATAGATTTTCAAAGTGCAACACAAATGGGACGGTAAAGTCCCGGGTTTTGGCTTCGGTAGGGTAAAAAGAAAAAGTGGGTAATGTGGACATTTGTAAAATATTGAAACACATTAAAAGGAACTCAGATAACACCGTGAAAAGAAAAAAGGGCCCGAAGCCCTTGGATGAAAAGCTCTAAAATACTGGCCAGAGCATATGGTGCGCATAGCCGGCGGTATGGACCCCGTGGAAATATGCGAAAATGAAAGACTCCGAGAAAAGATAAAACAAATTGAAACATGTCAAGAAATGGGTTGTGTGGTAAAATGTGTTAATACAACCTAACTTGAATGAATAAATAAATATTTTGGTAAAGGTTAAAATGGACAAGTAAATGTATAATTGATAATTGCCAATAAAGTAAGGAAAAAGATAAAGTGTGTGGGTAAATTGGTGATTAAGCAACCTAAGTGGTTAAACCCATAATTAACACAAGAATGTGTTGTAAAAATATTTTTTTTACATTAAATAGGTATTTTCTTACACATGTTTACGTGTGTTGAAAGGGTGAAGTTCAAAGAAAATACTAAAATGTATTAAAGTTAATAAAACGGGTTGTTCCAGTAAATGAATGTATTTGGATAAAGTAAATGTTGTGGTTTCAAGTGTTGAACCGGGTGTGTTAAATAAAGTGTGAAAATACTAAGGTTGAGTAAAGGAAATCTCTACAAGACTAAGATAAATTAATCTGGATAATTAAGGTTTTTGAAAGTAAAGTTGTTTCATGCATAAAGTATATGTATTTGTATGTATATTTATACGTATACTATAGGTTGCATGCGTACGTAGGCATAACCTGTCGTGTTTCCTTTCTTTCATTTAATTATATGTTTTGTTTGTATATTTTCCATTGGGCATATGCTCACACCCTAACTTTGTTACAGCAGTTTGGGAGCAGTTTCGTATTTTAAGGGTGTTATACAAGTAAGTACCTTATTTAATTTTATGTTACTAGCTATGTTTACTTGGACTTCGGGTTGTTCCCCATGGGTCCCTCATGTAGTTTATTTTGAAACTAGAATACAAGTGAAACGTTAACTAAAAAAATTGGACTAGCAACATTATATAGGTTGTTCCATTACACTTCACACCTAACGCTCAGGTCGAACCGGGTTGACTCATGGGTAACCCGTAAATTCGGGTCAGGACGTTACAAATAGTATTAGAGCTCTAGGTTCAAGGTTTATTTCGAGAGTGACATGGTGAGGTCGGTATTAGATCTTTCGACATCGATGTGATTTGGGCCAATCATGCTAGTTTGATGACAGATTGGTTCGTGTCCTCGACAGTTAAGTCAAAGAGGTTAGCACGACAAGTAAGCTAGTGCCAAGTGGCACGCGATCAAGTTGATAGTTATTAATTCCTTCCGCGCTTCTGGTTAAAATTGTAGTGATTTACGTGTGACCATGTTATCCTATAGTGGTGACACCAAGGTTATTAGTGTGAGGTGCTTGTGTTGAATTTTGGTGTCATTGAATCATTCGGGGTGCCGATATAGCAAGATAATGCCCATTGGGCAAGTTGCGCGAATTGCATATAGTTAACAGTATAGATTGATGGTTAGGATGCCTCGGTTAGACACTAATGATTGGTGATGATATATATATATATATATATATATATATATATATATAACTCTTAGGTACGACGCTTATGGGTAGTTAACGTCGGTGATGTAATTAAGCAATTTCGATCCTTGGGGTGATATCGCAATTGATGGTAGTTCAGCAAACACATGTGGTTGATAAGCACCCAAAACTGTACAATTTATACCCCAAATAAATGTACTTTAGTTGCTAATTCTAGGTAATATGGGTCTTATGTGCTTAATTGTTCAATATGCAGGTTTAATTGCAGTTGCGCTGTCAAAAGTTATATTTCAGAGTAATTTATAGTTAAAATGGAGCTAAATACCCAATCCCCTGACCCTAACCTAGCCCATCCTAGCCTTAGCCTTCCCCAAACCATGTGTGTATTTCGTTTGTCCCTTTTTTATTAATTTTTAGATTTTTAGTTTGAGTTATTTTATTTTTAGGATTTATTTAGAATTTTTAGGTTTTAATTTCTATTTTTATTTTTTTATTAGTTTTTAGTTTGAGTTTTTATCTTATTTTATTAGGATTAGTTTTTTAGGAATTTAGTTTTATTAGATTATATTTTTTTTAGGACTTTAATTTTTAAGTTTAATAGATTTATATTTATATTTTCTTTATTTCCTTTTTAGTTTCATTTTTTTGAGTCTTTATAGTATTATTTTTAGGTGTCCAAATAAAACACACACATTAAACTCACACACACCCTAAAACCTACACACTACCAAACACACCCTAAAACTACCCTCACCCATCCTAACTTACACCCACACACACACCATAACATACGCCCCTTCTTCTTCTTCAACCTCCCATCATCACCCCTCTCTCCTACTTACATTACAATGAAACCCACCAACACCATTAACAAAATCCAAACACCATTAAACCCATCTCTCTCATCACCTATACAACCCAATAACCCTACCTCTCACTCCCCATCTCAAACCGATCTGTCCCTACCATGGCAGCGACCCTCCGGCGCCGGCAACATCTCCCCAGTCGCCGGACCTGCGGCGACCCATACCACCTGACCCTATCCCCTGCCGACGCCGCCATCGGCGATTCCTCCAGCATTAAACCCATCGTCGATCCAAGATCGCATCTACCACCCCTCCTGCCCGGTGTTCACCCAACCCGATTCAGGCTCCTTCGTCCCTCAATTTCTAAACCACAACCATTTCCTATTTCCAACAATCCAAACCCATTTGAAAATCAACCCATTTTCATCCAAAAAACCATGTCCCATTCAAGCCACGATCTACCAAACCAAATGCCAACAAAACCCACATGTGCCACTTAAACCCTTTTTAACCATTTACCCAAAATAGCCCTACTACCTATTTTTAACCCTTTACCCAAAAACACCCTTGTACCAAATCTGATTATTATCTCCATTATCCCACTTCCCAAATATCCTCACACCCCATGCACATGTGCTCACACCTCTCCCACATGTTCACCCTAGCCCATTACCAAAAATACCGACTTTAGCTCCATGTTTGCCATGTATAAATAGAAGGCTCAAGACCCCATTTGGAGGGGGACTTATCATCAAATAGATAGAGAAAACTAGAGAGTTAGGTTAGAATAAATTAGGTAGAAATATTTGTAAATAGTTTTATTTTCATTTTTTTTAGATATTTGTGGGTGATAAATGTGTGATGATTAATTTGAGTGAAATTTTTATGTTATACTGTTTGGATCACTCAAGTTGATGGATTATGAATTTTAACTCATGGATTAAAGATCAATTAAGCATCAAGAGATCGGGGTTTGATTGTTCTTTTCTCATCTCATTTATTTTATGCCTTTGATTATTAATTTGTCATATTTCATATCATGTTAGGCTAAATCCCCTTTCAAGGGGTGGGGTAAAACCCTTATTTGATGTTATTTTATTTGTATTGGTTTGATTACTTGAAAAGTCCCTTTGAATGTTAATTTTGATCTATCACCCTTAAATTTACGCCTCAAGAGAGGGTAAATGATTTTCGAGAGAAAATCGAAATTCTAGTTATAATACCCATTTTAGATTCGAACTAAAGATAGGGGTTTCTTAAGTGGGGTATTATAACTTGAATTTCAACTCTGAATTTATTTTCTAAGATTTACATAAATTTTAATCGATCGATCCTAGCGGGTGATTAATTAAAAGGAGTGTAGATCTATTTTTCTAGAGTTGTGGGGTGTTAAACTTAATTTTTTAAAAGATTACTATTATAATTACACTTGCAACGAGAGTTGGTTTGTAATTTTGATATTAATTTGGGAGAATTCAAATAATTAAATTAATTAATTAGAATAACTAAAATTTGTGGTGTAATCCCATTCCTTGATTGTTCTCACAATTATTTACCTCACTTTATCTCTTATTTTAGTGTTAGACTTTATTTTCCATTTTAGTCATTTTCTAGTTAGTTTTTATCATATCACATTTAGTTTAGTTTAGTCTTATTTCACCTCACCTCACCCTATTGTTTTAATATTGACAAAGCTAAAAAAATTAGAAAAGTGAAAAAGCACAAAAAGAAAATAAAAAATAAATTACAATTGAATTTGTCTCTAGCTTACTCCTTAGGAAGTGGATTGATACCCTTACTTACCTCTGCATTTGAGATTGTATTATTTTGTAGGTATTTTGAGGATTTTGACTAACTTGGCTTTCAACAACGACATACATAAAACTCACGTTATCAAATGGCGCCGTTGCCGGGGAGATAAAAAGTCAAGTTATCAAATGGCGCCGTTGCCATTCTTGGGATCGTGATTCTCGGAGCGAATTTCAATTTGTATTTCATTTCTTTATCGCATTTTTTTATTATTCGTACCATTTTTTTTATTTTAGAAGGCTTGTATTTAGGAATTTTATCATTGCTTGTATTGCGGTGTATAGAGACACCATTTATTTTCCATTTAAATTTGTAATAATTGAAGACAAGCGTGATAGGGAAATCGGACAAGGTAGAGAGATGGCGTTCAAAGGCGATGATTTAGAAGCCTCTTTACCTTGGATCGGTAGGACTCCCGGGGACGACTGAGATAGGCGTAATCTCCCCCCGATCGACTCAAAATTTTCGACACCCCACAGCGTAAAAATCGTGGGAGGTACATTTCTTAAACACTCGCGCCTCTCCTGTTAGCGAGTCAATTCTTTTGTGTGCTCTTATTTGATTTTATTCTCGCATTTATTTTCGAATGGAGTGATGAATTAATTGACTAAGACCTACACCCGGTCACTCACGAGAAGGGATTTCATCACCCGACTCACTCGCTTACCATCGTGTGCTACCCTAGCCATCACTAAATTTATAATCCATTAACTAGGTACCCCACTAGGAGAAAATTTTGCAAAGGCGATCATTAAAATATTTTCGTGATTTTTTATCGCCCTCTGACTTAATTAAAATTTGACTACCCTTTCACTAAATTTAAAGATAAAATTGGCTATGTGCTAGTTAGGAAATTTACTTGACTTGTGTGTGTGTCCAATTCCATTTTTTGGTAGTTGGATTTTAGTTAGTTCGTGCAAATCAAGAGTCCATATTATTTTTCCCCACCTTTTCTTCCAAAAAATCCAAAAATATTTTCTTCCTTTATTTTTCACAAAATCCCAAAAATATTTTCTTTCTTTCCTTTTTAGAAAAATCCAAAAATATTTTCTTCCATTATTTTTAGAAAATCCAAAAATATTTTCTGTCCGTTTGAAAAAATTTTAAAAAATCCAAAAATAGATTTATCTCCTCTTGGCCGAAGAACGTCCTTTACGGGACTACTTTGGTCATTTTCCATTGACACGCGACACGTGTGAGAATGATCCCGAGCCTTCTTTTTATGATATTTTCAATAATTTCACCTCTTTCACGAGTCCCGTTGATACTCTTGACCCGTCCATGCATGCATCTCCTATTCCATCACCCTCGGCGTCAGCGATCGACGTGTCTCATCCTGTGTTGTGCACCCACTGTTATTATGCCGATCACTTGTCCCAAAAGTGTCCATACTTTTCATATCCATACAAACCCACCACGGACTATGTGCATCCATATGACACTATTTCGGAACCCACCTCGGACCATTGTCATGATATACCCAATCCCGAGTTGTGTGAGTCCCCGAGCTATTCGTGGAGGCTTGATCACCCTTCCACGCAATGCGAATCCTAACCCGATGTTGTGGATCCTCACCCGTTCCAATAGTCATCATGGAAACCTTATGCACCCATTTCCAATCAGTCCCCTCACTACGCACCCCATGAGTATCAACCCTTTGTCCATCACGAAAGCAATCCTTTCGTGTATGATGAACTTGGCCCCACTCCATACACTCACGATAGTAGCGCGTTGTGTCCACCTCACCCACCGCCACCACCCGTAACTCCACCATCATCCACCTCCGCTCTCGAAAGCCTCTTGCAACAATTTATCATCGAGCAAGAGCAAGCCACTCAAATTCAAACTCAAGCTCTCCAAAGGCTTGAACAACGATTAAATTAATTGGAGTGTGCGAGAGAGTCGGACATTCCCATGGCTCCACCCATCATTACAACCGAGTGTGATGATGATGTGTCCTCTCGTGACACGGATTTTGAGTGTGACCAACCCTACCACCCCGAGAATCTCGAAGTTGAGACCATTCCATGGTCCGGGGCCTAAGTCGATAATTGTGTTGACTTAACTTTCGATAGTGATCCTGATCCAATCCTAACATGTCCACATGAATCCACATTTGAGGTTCCAATTCCTATTCCCATGTTATCCAAACATATGCCCGAGCTTTTACCTTATGCCCCAATTGCATATGTCTCTGACATGCCCTTATCTTTTAGGTTCGCTCCGGTTACGAGTGCTCACCACTTTCCCGAGATAGAATCCGTGACAGTTCCTACTTGTCCGGATATGGATGATGTCCCACCATGCATGGCTCCCTTTGAGCCCGATATTTTTCATGAATCCTCTATTACTGATCTTGGTGCCTTGTCTTACCCACCCACCACATTCACCGATGCTACTCTTAAGGAGAAGTTGACCACTCCATCCTTAGAAACCATACTCCCTTGTGATTATTCTTCTACTCTTCCCAATGAGTGTGTGTCTCCCACTCTTGAGTTGGATCATCTTCCTCCACAATTTATCCCACCTGACCCACCCATTGTTCCTTCCACTCCACCACCTGGTTTGGATCTTGACTTTACACATTTCAACTTTCCATCCACAATTTTAGATCCTCACCTGAAACCATCATCCACCATCTACTAGCGTATTTGTGGTGATACTCTCCACTACCGTGACACCGAGCTTGTTATTCTATGCACACCGCTTCCTTGTGGTGTTGATTTTTCTTCTCGACAGCTCCCTGGAGTATCACGGCGTGACCATTATCATCGCCCATTCATAGAATGGTCGTGCAATTTCCATGAGCCCCACCCTATTCCACTTTCCCCACCATATTTCCTTCCTCACCAACTTGAGCACCATGCTTATAGGCCCTTGTTGCCCTCACCTTTAAGCTCAATAAGGCCCGTGGCCGATACCTTTCCACCCTCACCTTAGTCCTTTTTCCCACCCACCCATGGTCCACCTATGCTTTGCATCGTGTGATGCACTTTGAAATACAGGTGCATTGACCACTTTAGCCTCTATCCAACAAGACTGACGCTTCAGTCTTGTTTGGGGGTGATTCTCATCACCCTAATTTTTCTGTCGCCCTGCGCCATCATAGTTCTTATCCTTAGGGTGAGAATGGTTCAGTCTGGCTGAAGACATTAAACTTAGCGCTATCGGGAGGCAGCCCGTATTTCTTGTACTTGTCTCATCCTGTTTGGGGGTGGTGTTTCACATCACCCTATGCTTTATCATGTTTATAGACTTGTACACTTTTTTTCTCTTATCATTTATTCAGGTTTATTATTGACTTCATCTGTCCACTTCATTAGCGGTTCATTCTAGTAATCTCTTTCCTACCTTATGCTCTCAATTTTAAAAATCATTTTACTTAACATCGAGGACGATGTTCCTTTTTGTTTGGGGGTGGAGAATTTTATCAAAATCGTACCTCTTTTGAAAAAATTTGATTTTTGAACCTGATTTTTAAAATTTCGTGCAGTTTCTTTCATCTCAATCATTGATGTGAATTTTCAATCATCCATCTTTCAAAAGTCTAGGAATCAAGCTAGAGAATTTTTTTCTAAATAGCTTATGTAATACGTAGCAAGGCATGTTGCACCATGAATTCCTAGACTCAACAAAATTTGCGTACTTATCACGTCACTACGGTTAAAAGTTGAGGAGTACTGTAATTCTAAAGAAAACCTTAAGGATCACTAGTAGAGACTTTAGCTTGTGAGATTTGTGCCTTTCACCCTTTTAGAGAGTTTTACGCAATCTCCGAGTCACAAGTTGATTCAACTTTGTTTGGGCCCGCACTTAATTGTTGTATGATCTCATTATCTTTTATAAAATTTTGGCTTGATCACTGAGAACGACATCACTTTCGAGTTGTAAGAAACACGTGTCTTAAAATTTGTCCCGATCACTAGGATTTTCATCCATACACCTACCACTTTTCCCCATATAATATTCCCATTCATTTCACCCATTACTTTCCCATATTTCATATACATTCCCCACACCATCCATTTATCATTCCACTCATATATCATCCATTGTTTTGAGAAAAAGAGTGTGATTTCAAATGTAAATGTCTTCATTGTTTGTTTGAAAAGTGAGAGAAAAATAAAAAAAGAAAAAAAGAGAGAAACATAAAAACAACAAAAATAGAAAAAAAAATATAGAGAGAAAAAGAAAAAAAAAAGAAGAAAAAAAAAGAAAAAAGAGAGAGAAAAGAAAAGAAAAAAGAGATTTTGTAGTTAGTAGTTAGTTTTGAAATAAAGACATTTGTGCCTAAAGTGTATACACTCTTCTATCGCATCCATCTTTTATCCATCACACATCCATCACTCGTCATTCATCCATACATCACCATCCAACCTCATATCCCATCCTTCTCATTTCATTTCCCCCTCACCCATATACATACATGTTCCCCTAGGTGTTCGGGCAAATTAAATTCAACGTGGTGAATAACTCGACGTTCTCACTATAGTGATTAGCATTTCTTTCATGAGATCATTTTTCTTCCTATATGTTCGTTCTTTCTTATGTGTGTGTGAGACGTTTGAACTTGCTTACATTTACTCACCTCCTCACACACAAGAGCGATACACTAACCCTAATCTCGAGAGTTCATTTGAGAGAGATATATCCGTGAGATTTGAAGTTGAAGCGTTGATTTCGAAGAGGTAATCTAGGAATTACTCTTGTGATACTCGACCCGTTTTGACTGATTCACACTACACACGTTGAGTTATAGGAAGGATGTGCCTTGTGTATTTACTTAGCTAAACTTTTTATACATTCTAGCTTGTATTTCTGAAATCATTTATCTCATGATGGATTGTGCGATCATTCTACGTCTAATAAGAGATTGATTGCCTTTTGCAAATAAAGAATTTTGTGGGTATATTCCCTGCAAACCCTCACGAGACACAACTCGTCCTGTAGGTCAACCTATAGGTTTAAAGGCTTGTTGCACATGCTAAGTGCAATCGCAAGTGCCCGCGAAAGTGGTACACTTTTGGTTACTTATCATTCTCTTTCTCTCTATCTTATTGCTCGAGGGTTAGCAACGCTCCGTTTGGGGGGGGTGTGATAAGCACCCAAAACTGTAAAATTTATACCCCCAATAGATGTACTTTAGTTGCTAATTCTCGGTAATATGGGTCTTATGTGCTTAATTGTTCAATATGCAGGTTAAATTGCAGTTGCGCTGTCAAAAGTTATATTTCAGAGCAATTTGCAATTAAAATGGAGCTAAATACCCAATCCCCTGACCCTAACCTAGCCCATCCTAGACTTAGCCTTCCCCAAACCATGTGTGTGTTTTTTTTGTCCATTTTTTATTAATTTTTAGATTTTTATTTTGAGTTATTTTATTTTTAGGATTTATTTAGAATTTTTAGGTTTTAATTTCTATTTTTATTTTTTATTAGTTTTTAGTTTGAGCGTTTATCTTATTTTATTAGGATTAGTTTTTTAGGAATTTAGTTTTATTAGATTTTATTTTTTTTAGGACTTTAATTTTTAAGTTTAATAGATTTACATTTTTTTTATTTCCTTTTTAGTTTAATTTTTTTGAGTCTTTATTTTATTTTTAGAATATGAATTTAATTTTTAGATTTTTAGTTTTATGATTTTTAATTTTTTTTAGTAGTATTATTTTTAGGTGTCCAAATAAAACACACACATTAAACTCACACACACCCTAAAACCTACACACTACCAAACACACCCTAAAACTACCCTCACCCTCACTCACCCTAACTTACACCCACACACAAAACATAACCTACACCCCTTCTTCTTCTTCAACCTCCCATCAGCCCCTCTCTCCTACTTCCATTACAATGAAACCCACCAACACCATTAACAAAATCCAACCACCATTAAACCCATCTCTCTCATCACCTACACAACCCAATAGACCTACCTCTCACTCCCCATCTCAACCCGATCTGTCCCTGCCATGGCAGCACCCCTCCGGCGCCGGCAACATCTCCCCAGCCGCCGAACCTGCGGCGACCCATACCACCTGACCCTATCCCCTGCCGCCACTGCCGTCGGCGATTCCTCCGGCGTTAAACCCGTCGTCGATCCAAGATCGCATCTACCACCCCTCCTGCCCGGTGTTGACCCAACCCGATTCAGGCTCCCTCGTCCATCAATTTCTAAACCACAACCATTTCCTATTTCCAACAGTCCAAACCCATTTGAAAACCAACCCATTTTCATCCAAAAAATCATGTCCCATTCAAGCCACGATCTGCCAAACCAAATGCCAACAAAACCCACATGTGCCACTTAAACCCTTTATTTCCATTTACCCAAAATACCCCTACTACCTATTTTTAACCCTTTACCCAAAAACACCCTTGTACCAAATCTGATTATTATCTCCATTATCCCACTTCCCAAATATCCTCACACCCCACACCCTATGCACATATTCTCACACCTCTCCCACATGTTCACCCTAGCCCATTACCAAAAATACCCCTTTAGCTCCATGTTTGCCATGTATGAATAAAAGACTCAAGACCCCATTTGGAGGGGGACTTATCATCAAATAGAGAGAGAAAACTAGAGAGTTAGGTTAGAATAAATTAGGTAGAAATATTTGTAAATAGTTTTATTTTCATTTTTTTTAGATATTTGTGAGTGATAAATGTGTGAGGATTAATTTGAGTGAAATTTTTATGTAATATTGTTTGGATCACTCAAGTTGATGGATTATGAATTTCAACTCATGGATTGAAGATCAATTAAGCATCAAGAGATTGGGGTTTTATTGTTCTTTTCCCATCTCATTTATTTTATGCCTTTGATTATTAATTTGTCATATTTCATATCATGTTAGGCTAAATCCCCTTTCAAGGGGTGGGGTAAAACCCTTATTTGATGTTATTTTATTTGTATTAGTTTGATTACTTGAAAAGTCCCTTTGAATGCTAATTTTGATCCCTCACCCTTAAATTTACGCTTCGAGAGAGGGTAAATGATTTTCGAGAGAAAATCGAAATTCTAGTTATAATACCCATTTTAGATTCGAACTAGAGATAGGGGTTTCTTAAGTGGGGTATTATAACTTGAATTTCAACTCTAAATTTATTTTCTAAGATTTACATAAATTTTAATCGATCGATCCTAGCGTGTGATTAATTAAAAGGAATGTAGATCTATTTTTTTTAGAGTCGTGGGGTGTTCAACTTAATTTTCTAAAAGATTACTATTATAATTACACTTGCAACGAGAGTTGGTTTGTAATTTTGATATTAATTTGGGAGAATTCAAATAATTAAATTAATTAATTAGAATAACTAAAATTTGTGGTGTAATCCCATTCCTTGATTGTTCTCACAATTATTTACCTCACTTTATCTCTTATTTTAGTGTTAGACTTTATTTTCCATTTTAGTCATTTTCTAGTTAGTTTTTATCATATCACATTTAGTTTAGTTTAGTCTTATTTCACCTCACCTCACCCTATTGTTTTAATATTGACAAAGCTAAAAAAATTAGAAAAGTGAAAAAGCACACAAAAAAAAAAAAAGTGAATTACAATTGAATTTGTCTCTAGCTTACTCTCTAGGAAGTGGATTGATACCCTTACTTACCTCTACACTTGAGATTGTATTATTTTGTAGGTATTTTGAGGATTTTGACTAACTTGGCTTTCAACAACGACATACGCAAAAGTCACGTTATCAGTGGTTGTATAGGCTAATAGTGGTAATGTCGTAACCCTTTGTGTGAGATGTATTGTGAAATAACGTTGGTGATGAGAATAGCCTTGTTAGTGACATCAATGAGTAATGTTCGCTGCAGCCTAGCGGTAAAGGTTGTGTATCTCATGTATGGATATTAGATAACTGAATAGCATTCATAAGTACTGATTTTATGGTGAGAACGTGTTAGTTCCTTTGGTTGTGTGGTTTTGAGGAATAAGATCTCATGCGGCGCCCGTGGTGTGGGCTTTGGTATTTGTAGGCAATACCAGATGTCCCATATCCTACCAAGATCTTTATAGTCGTGTTAACTTGTAGGTTAGGACATAGTATGATGTTTTCTTAAAGTTGAAATTTAATTGACGTGATTGATTCATTTGAGAATTGGGTGAGGAAAACTTTGAGGTTTACAGGTTGCAGGCGATGTCCTGTATCTTTCCATAACCCGTAGTAGCATTAGTTATGGTTTATACGTGACTTATAGTCACATCCGTTTGGGGGAAATGTAAGATTAGTATCTAAGTGTTGAAACTCGTTTTAGCAGCCGAGGTAATAGCTATGTGCGAGGTAATCCTAGTGTGTGAGTAGTTCATAGGCACATTAAGGTGCCCATACACACAAATTGCGTGTTGCATCATAGAGGATAAATATTGAATGTTGTGATGTCTTGAGGTGTTTGAGGATTAAGGTTCACTATAACTAGAAGATCATAGACTAGTGCCTTTGCGAGCACCAAGTAATATCGATGTGGGTATTGAAGGTTTGCAAAGTGCACATATGATGATAATAGTGTAGACGATGAAATGTCATCGGTTTTTGGGACTTATACAGGAGCTGTGCTTGGAGTTATTGGGAGACCAATTAAGTCCGGTAAGAGAAGGCAGTAGCATTTGAGTAACGATGGTGTTGAGGGTCTAGCGATGATCCCAGAATACTGGTCGTGTACTATACATATCGGGTATGGATTTCCAATCGGCACATATGGTAGTGTAATCCCTAACGTAGGGTGATAGTTGTGTCTTTATAAGAGTGATGCTCGGATGTCATGGTGTGACTAGTATGGGTGTGATGATACTTAGTTTTGGAATGTATTAAGAAATGTATTCAACGCTAAGAGTGATGATGCCATGTGGAGACTTGAAAATGGTAACTAAGGTAAGGTAGCATCGAAACATGATTATTATGTCGATGTGTCGACGGTATATGTTAGGGTCGCCTTAGTAATATAAGGATAAGTTTTTGGCACGTCTTATCAAGCTGGATGGGTTAGAGGTTGTAGCCTAGTGTGGTATTCACTATCCTTAGGGTGCCAATAATGGTGGATGTGGTCCTCATAAAAAACCATATGGGTGGAAATGATAATGTGAATTGGTGGAAATCTCGTGTAGTCGTAAGAACACGGTTAGATGAGCATTTTGCTTGAGCCAAGTAATGTCTATGGGAATTTGGGATTCGATCATGATATGTTAAAGTAGATAATAACTTGGGTATAATAGGTTGGTGATGTTCCCACTAGTGATTGGACATTATCAATGACTAGAGCGTGAAGTGTCCACTAATCGAAATGATTCGGTAATGTTTAGGATATGACAGGCAGGGCCTCGCTCCCAAGAAGGGAAGTCGGGCAATGATTTCCTAAAGGACTATCGATTTGTAAAATGTGTTCGTATTGTGAGAATGAATGGTTGGGATTTGATTTGTCATTGCTAGTGATCCAAGCCAGGGTATATGGCCAGAAGTGGTCCTCAGTGAGAGTTTTGAGAATAAGTAGCATGACTTAAAGTATACGACATAGGTTCGCTACCGTGAGTCAGAGCCGGATGTTTATGGGCAAAATTACACGGGACGGTTGCTTGTCCTTCAGATGCAAGTGTGTTCCTTTCAGTAATCGAATTTGGTATTCTCACTTGTGGTGACTCAGATTGGTGCCTTGTTATGGTATGGCGTGGTTGAGCCTAGGAGAGAGCGGTGGACTAGGTTTGGTCAATGCATCTCAGTAACTACGTGCGCCCATCTGAGGTATTCTTGCTATTGCATAAAGTTTTACGTGTGGGTAGTTATGTTTTCGGCCACATGGTTTGCTCATAGTATCAGTCTCCCCTTAGACTAATGGACTTTAGACTGGTTGGCTCGATAGTTCGAGTTGTGGAGAGCGGGATGATGGCTTAAGGATACGGTATAGTATTGGAAATCGAAAAACTTAGCGCATGATGTCACTTTGCCACGGTGGGTGAATTAGAGTGAGACTCTAACGATTACACAAGGGTGAGATGCCTAAGGTAATGCTGGGTTCATCAGAGTGACGTAGCAGAAAGTGTAAACCAGGCATGCGGTAATGATTTGCTGGAGTTATTCCTCCTTGGAGTGAGAGAATAACATAATATGGTTCTCAGTAAGCTCATGGAAGTTATGTAGTTAGGATAACATGAAAAGTTGTGGAATGTAGGTTGTATAGTCCTAAGATAGAATTTCTTTTTGGTTATATATACGATAATTGGTTGTATTATGATTTGCTTTAGGTGAGCATTGACTGCTAGAAAAGGTTTTTCTCGTAGAGGCACCTGTATGCCTTAGGTACTAGCATAAGTAGTGCTAAAAATGGTTTGAACATGATCATAAAGTGCGTGGAGGCTCAGAGTCATTATGAAAAGCTCATAGCGAGCGTTAAAACATATCGAATATCGAGCATTGGTGACTTTAGTGTCGCGAACTTCGATGGCCTGCCTTGGTGGATTTCTGGGACTTAGAATAGAGATTAGTGGACCACATAAATTTGAGGATTAATGGATCAAGAATTTTGGGGACGAAATTCCCCAAGGAGGGAAGTTTGCAATACCCTATCCCAAATTTTAATTTAAATTATATGTGGATTATAAATGAGGAGGAGTTAATTATAATTAAGGAAGAATTGTGGATAAAATTGGACAAAAACAAAAGAAGAAGAAAAAGGGTCATTCAAATGACAAGGGGTTGTCGTTCGAACGACAGTGTGAGGTCACGAGATACAGGACTTCTAACGACATTCAACTGACTTACAGTAGCAGGTCGCGCGATCCAAGCAAGGAACGACATAGCATAAGTTGTTCGAACGACATAGGGAAGTCGTTCGAACGACGTTGGTCGAGTTTTTAGTATGAGTTTTCCTTGTACGCTGTCACATTTTTAGCCCTTGATTTTATGTGCTGTCGAGCCCAGATCATCCCAGAAGGGGCAAAACGGTGGTTTTGACCTTAAGGAGGGTTTTATTAAGGGTTGTTTGAGTTAATTGGTGTTATTTGTTGTTGGGAGAAAATGGAAGAAGGAGAGAGAGAGAGGGAGAGGGAGAGAGAGGTGGGTGGTCTTCCACCTCCACCCACCACCAAACCACCATTCCACCATTATTACACCAGCATTTATGTAATATTCATCCATATTCGAGCTCACAATACCCATTTCCACCATTGGCAAAGAAGAGCTACGAATTTTGGAGTTATATTTGGGGGATTTTTGGAGAAGATGAAGGTGAGTTTTCATGGAGGTAAAGGGGGTTCTTGCTTGGAGGCTTGATGGAGCATGCTTTTGGAGTGGGAAAACATCCTTGAGGCCACCTTAGGAGGTGGGAGGTTTTCATCTTCTTAGATCTTTCATGCCTATAATTTTGGATCTCCATTAGAGATGGAAAAAACCTTACTCTTGCATTAAGATTATATTTGCGTATTGTAGTCTCGGTAGTTAGATTACACGAGTACGGTTAATTTGATTAAATGATAAACATTGATGTGTAGAAATAATAACATTTTTATGAAATAAAAATATTGGAAAAATGTTATTTTGTTGGAAATAAAGAATGAATGATTATTTCAAGGTTTTGAAATGTTAAAAGTGGGTATTTCATGTAAATGGTGGATTTCCAAGAAAGATTCAAGTTAAACATTTTATGAAATAAAATGTTTGTAAATGATATGATTATGTTGAAATATTTGATGAAATAATAATATTTCTTGCAAAAAAATGAAGGTTTTATGAAAAATAAACATTTATTGAGGTTAAAGAAGTAAAAATGTCTTTTGTGACTTTAAAATATATTTTTACAAGTAAAATGAATTTTCAAGATGAAATGTATGTTTAAACCATGTAGTAGGATATTTGGGTTTAAAATCTATCTTCCCACGCATATAAACTTGTAGTATTTTGGAATTAAATATATAAACAAGTTTATATAAGATTTTTTTGGGTTAAAATATGAATAAATAAAAATATAGAAATTATAATCTTTAAAGTGTGTGAAAAGGGGTTAAAATACCATAAGCATAAGGTTGTAAGACTACATGTA
This sequence comes from Sambucus nigra, assembly GCA_949130495.1. Lineage (NCBI taxonomy): Eukaryota > Viridiplantae > Streptophyta > Magnoliopsida > Dipsacales > Adoxaceae > Sambucus > Sambucus nigra. Next base: position 686,378,197 of record OX422210.1, read on the forward strand.
AAATAAAAAAAATGGTATTTTTTTTAATAAAAGTAGTCTTAAGTGTAAACGGAATTCTTGAATAAAGAAAGTAAAGAAATGTATAGTTTGGAAAAATGTTGATAAAAGTACTCATTAAGTGTTAATGGGTAAACATGTAAAGGTTAGAATGTGTAACTTAGTGATGTTGTAAAGGATTAACACTTATGAAATTAAAAGGGAGTAAGGGTGCAAAGTGTTTACAATTAATAAGAATATTACTCCAAGGATAAAAAGGGTGTTAACGTGTAAAAGACTTAAAAAGTTAGTATGGATGACTAATAGTGTTTTGTAAGAAATTAACACTTGTGAAAATGGAGTAAAAGGGAATTTAGGAAACAAATGAAACAAATGATAATTTTACTTAAAGTGAAACATTTTTATGAAGTTAAAATATCAGAATGGTTCTAAACGAATATGATTTTTGGAATAAGAATTAAGGTTAAAGTGTAAAGGACATGAAATATCGATTTTCAAAGTGTAACACAAATGGGGCGATAAAGTCCCGAATTTTAGCTTCGATCGGGTAAAAAGAAAAAGTGCGTAATGTGGACATTTGTAAAATGTTGAAACACATTCAAAGGAACTCAGATGACACCGGGAAATTAAAAAGGGCCTGGAGCCCTTAGGTGAAAAGCCCTAAAATACTGGCCAGAGCATATGGTGTGCATAGCCGGTATGCGGTATTGGAAGACTCCGAGAAAATATAAAAAAAATTGGAACATGTTAAGAAATGGGTTCTGTGATAAAATGTGTTAATACAACCTAACTTGAATGAATGAATAAATAAATAAATATTCTGGTTGAGGTTAAAATGGACAAGTAAATGTATAATTGATAAATGTCCATAAAGTAAGGAAAAAGATAAAGTGTGTGGGTAAATGGGTGATTAAGAAACCTAAGCGGTTAAACCCATAATTAACACATGAATGTGTTGTAAAATGTGTTTTTTAGCATTAAAAAGATATTTTCTTACACATGTTTACGTGTGTTGAAAGGGTGAAGTTCAAAGAAAAAACTAAAATATATTAAAGTCAATAAAAAGGGTTGTTCCGGTAAAGGAATTTATTTGGATAAAGTAAATGTTGTGGTTTCAAGTGCTGAACCGGGTATGTTAAATAAAGTGTGAAAATACTAAGGGTGAGTAAAGGAAATCTCTACAAGATTAAGATAAATTAATCTGGATAAATAAGGTTTTTGAAAGTAAAATTATTTCATTCATCAAGTATATGTAGGTGCATGTATATCTATACGTGTACTATAGGTTGCATGCGCACGTAGGCATGACGTGTCGAGTCTCCTTTCTTCCATTCAATTATATGTTTTGTTTGTATATTTTCCATTGGGCATAGGCTCACACCCTAACTTTGTTACAGCAGGTTGGGAACGGTTTTGTATTTTGAGAGCGTTATAGAAGTAAGTACCTTATTTAATTTTACGTTACTAGCTCTGTATACTTGGACTTCGGGGTGTACCCCATGGGTACCTTGATTACCCGCATGAAATGCGTGCTCGTGTAAGGGCACGATCGTTGTTTTAGTTTCACCGCGATAATACAAACAAACCTAAATTACGACTACACTTGTGAGGCAAGCACAACGGTAAGTCGGGTATTGAAAATCTTCAGGGACGAGATGCTAGAAATTATATGATTTAGTGCTCCGACATAAAAGTGTAAAAGGTGAATTAATAACTAAAAGAAAAGATGCATAAAAGAAAAATGTTTAACTAGGTGAGGGAAATGAAACTAGATTGACAAAGCGGTAAAAACTATAGGTTGCGTCGAATATCCCTCACCCGAGTTAATTTGTATAAAATGGATACATGGGTCGACGAGTTATTTAGAATGCGTCTCGTTTCAACAGTTAATTGAATCAAGGGTTGTCACGCCCCTAAATTCGCATAAAAGCCTAATAAGATTTTGGTGTCAACAAATACCCCAGAAATTGCGCACGCAAGGTCGTAAGCACGGGGCATACATGATATACCCTGTCAAATCTCCTAGGCGCAATAACTAGGACAACGCACCCGAAATAGACCCGTAAACACCATCACCAAATCCAAGCAACGCGTCAAATCGAGTGAGTTCCATTCAAACACAACCTAATTTAAATTAGCTAGAAGGCATGTTAAAAACGCGATAAATTCTACACTAGAAAGCACGTAAAGAAAGCATGTAAACCTAAAATAGAAAGCTTGTAAATTAACTACAAAGCAAGAAATAATGAAATACACACTATATTAATGGAGAAGGAAGATGGTAGCTCAAATTACAAGCCCAAATGAGTGTCAATCCAAGAAGAAATGAAGAAATGAGCTCTCAAACCTCCAAAACCCTAACCTATCCTACCTAAAACGAATTATATATGTTTTTACGTCAAAAATCCTTTATATAGTAAAAGGAATTAAATTAGAAAAGAAAAGAAAAGCCCAAAATATCTCAGAAAATAGGGGATCGATCGATCGATCCCCTGGGCTCGATCGATCGATGCTAAAAAATGATGCCCATTGTCTCCCCACGATGGATGAAAACTGAGGGATCGATCGATTGACCCCTTTGGTCGATCGATCGATCAAGCAGGGTTGAGCCAAGCTGCATGCTGTTTTGGCTTGTTTGCATTTTCTGTTCACTGAAATCGCTGTAACTTCTTCGTTCTGAATCGGAATTGTGCATCGTTCGCGGCCACGCGAAGCTTGCGAGGAGGGCTACAACTTTCATGGGGATATTGGGCCAGGTGCCCAAGCTGTGAAAAGACTAAATTGCCCTTGAACGTGCGATCATGTACGAAAATCGAGCGGAATGCGTATGAACTTCACAATTAGCATCCAAATACCTATAAAAGCTTAATTAACCCCTGTAAAACATGTTAACGTAGAAATATGAGGTTGTCTGGTTAACGAGCATAAATATAGGGAATAAGATACCCGAGGGGGCTAAAATGCGTAGGTTCGGAGGATGAAATATGCAATATTTGCGTATCATCACACCCCCTAATTAAAATATTGCTAGTCCCTAGCAATGAAATAGGATGCAACAAGAACTACAAGCAAACCAAAAGCAGGATGAGAACAAAAATATGGTATAAACGCATAAGGCTACTTTCGCGGGCGATTCGATTGCATTTAGCATATGCAATAAGCCGTTAAACCCCTAGGTTACCCTAGTGGACGAGTGTAGTCTCGTGAGGGTTTTCAGGGATGACATCCATAAATATCACATGGTTTCCTCAAAATAAGCCCAAACCAACATGCGACAAGCCCAACAATAGTGAACAAGATTTCATACGCATTATTAGCAAATTAAATGAATTCAAACAAATGTCCAAATCATTAACATTATAGAATTCACCTCATAGAATTGAAACCTTAAAATGTGGGAGGGGAGCGAGAAAATGCAAAGTGTGATTTGGCGAAAAACTTACATAAACCGGTTAAACGTTAAAGCAAGCATACATTTAATCCTCACAGGCATTACACTCATCAAGCATACATTTCCTTTGTTTCACGTTTAAACCCAATAAAACCCTCATTAAACTTATTTATATGCTCATTATCAAAATATTATAAGTTTATATGCATGAGAGAATGGATTTTAAGCCCAAAAATCCTATTTAATGGGTTTAACATGTGAATTATTCTAAAATTTTCAAAATGTTTGCTCAAACATACTTTTCAAGGCAAAAAGACATTTTTTTCTTCAAAACTTGAAAAAGTGTCCATTTACATATAAATCCCAATTTTTCAATAGAAAACTTTGAAATATGTATCCATAAATTGTTCCCAACAAAATAAACATTCTTTCAACATTTTTATTCTAAAAAAATGATTAATACCAAGTTTTCTTAAAATATCTCAATTTACTCAAAACCATTGAATTATTTTTTGTAAACCCATTTTCACAAATCATAAGAAATATCATTCTTATATCATAAATGCATCCTACTCTTGCAAACTCTAACTATGTGACCAACACATGAAAAAATAGAGTTTTTATCTAAAGAGTAGAGTTTCTCCACCTCAAATGTAGCTTCAACAATGGTGGTTGAAGAAGAAGGTGATGGAAACCCCCACCTCTTAAGGCGACCTCAAGGAGGTTGCCTAGATCCACAAGCATGCTCTATGAAAGCTCCAAGCAAAACTCGCCCTTCAAACTCCATTAATCTTATATTCTTCTTCTTTAACCCCCCCCCCCTCCCCCCCAACAACATTCCTAAATTTCGTAGCTTAGCTCAACTATGGAGAAAATGGATGCATACGAGTGTTTGCAGGTGGTGTCAAGGTGTGGCTATGGGGGGAAAATAGTTGAGGAGGAATATAAGTCTTTACATATATAGAGAGAGAGGGGAAATTCTAAAAATGGTGGGGGAAAGCCCTCATCCATTATTTCCTCTTCTAACCCTTAAACAAACGCCAACAAAACCATATAAAAACTCACATCATTGATCCAAGGGTCTAAAACGCGACAACACACATGGGCATTTCGATTTAAAAGATTTCTGGGCAGGTCATTCAAATGAGAATGGGACCTCATTCAAACGAGATTAAGGTCTCATTTGATCTCCCATCGAATGACCTTCTAACGAGGTTGGAACTTTATACAAATGAGAGACGTTGGATTGGCGTTAGATGTCCACTTTGAACGAAATGGCCTTTTTATTCGAACCACTAGTATTCTTGTTCGAACGAAATAAGGATTTCGTTCGAACGACCTTTGAGTTTGTTTGATCCATAAAATTCCTCAAATCTCTAATTTCACCCAAAAACTTCCATCAATTATCATCAAGGCTCAAAGAATAATCAATTATAGAGATAAAATCCCACATACTAATGATCCAACTCCCAAGAGTTTCATCTGCTTATAATTTGGACATGAAGATGATAAAATATTGGGGATGGGTATTATAGTATGGCCGACCTTATCGTCCGCCCGTTTATTGGTTAGAGGCGGGGGACAATAATCTTCTTGGACCTGAGATGATCCAGGACACTTTTATCAACATTGAGCTAATTTGGGGTCGTATACGGATAGCCAGGACAAGCAAAAGAGTTACACAGATGCTGATATGAGGCATATAGAGTTGGAGGTAGGTGACCAAGTATTATTTCGAGTGTCTCCTATGAAAGGAGTTATGTAGTTTAGGAAGAAGGAGAAGTTAGCGCTGAGATATGTGGGGCCTTTATCGATCATTGAGAGGATAAGGCCAATTGCATATAGGCTCACCCTACCAGAGCATCTACAGGGAGCTCACAATGTGTTTCATATGTTGTCATTGAAGAAGTACCAAAGGAGTGAGATGGCATACTGGCACATTCAATTGGAGGAGATAGATTTGAAGCCCGACATCTCGTATGAAGAAAGATCGGTTGCTATCCTGGATTAAATTGAATGTAAGTTGCGGTCAAAGGTGGTGCCTTAGTTCGTGTTTAGTGGGGGCACCAAAATGCTGACGAATCGACATGAGAGTGGGAGGAGGATATGCAATATAAACATCCCGAGCTTTTATGCTAGGCATGTTCGAATTTTGGGGACGAAATTCCTTTGTAAGGGGGGACGTATATAACATCCCGTATTTTTGGGTATTTCTTTTTTAGCATTTGAAATTACACATATGCACGTAATTTAAAATAATGAGAAATAATGAGAATTAAATAAATATTAATTAGCGAGAAAAAGATTAATAATTACACATGTGCACATGTGGTTTAATTAAAATGAGAAATAATGAGGATTAAATAAATTTAAATTAGTAAGAAAAGGACTGCACGTAATTTAAATCAAATGAGAAATGATGAGAATTAAATAAATACTAATTAGCATGAAAATGATTAATATTTATGTGAAAGTATATTTACTAGTGTGATAAGTAAATAAAATTATGTCAAATGATATTACGTTGTAAGTGTGTAAAAATCGATGGGTTTTGACAATATCTCATTCGGGTCGCGAGTGTGTGGTCGTGTTGGAAATGAGATGAGAAATTATGTTAGGTGACTCGGATGGTGATTTCGAGTGTGACGATTATTCGAAAAGGGTCAAGATAGTTAGAATTAGGTACCAAGGGTGGTAATCGAGTTTCGGGGACTTTTTAGAATAAATAGGACCCGTATAGCGACTTTCGGGTCATTTTACACTTAACACTTAGCCTAATTTCGGAATTGGGGATATAATTAGGGAAAGTGGATGGAGTGGGTGGCCATTCTAGCATTCCAAAAGACTCAGACTTGATAGAAAGGAGAAAAGAGAAGGGATAACCAAATAGGAGGTGTAGAGAATCTTTCCGGAGAGAAAATTGGGATAATTCTGGGCATCAAACTCTTGTGCAAAGAAGATTCATAGAGGAAAAATCATAATCTCTACAAATCTAAAGGCAAGTGTTTATCTTGCTTGATATTTCATGTTTTTTAATATTTCATATCAAAATTGGTGTAATCTTGAATAGAAATATGAATTTTTGGGGTGGGATTCACGTGTAAAAATGGAATTTTTAGGATTTAAATCACTGTGTAATAAATTGAATACAATCCCATGTTAAATCTGTTAAGATTCATATTAGAAAGTTGTTATCTTTAATGACAAAGATGTGAATTGATTAAATCTTGATTAAAATTGAGAAAGTGGGAATTTCTTGATGAACAAACGTAGATCCCTTGAATTGATGTGTTTTCGGGTTAATTCAGTTGTACAAATATGTATCATGATGCGTAAGATTGGTTGAGAGGATCAACTTTAGATTGGGGTTCGGGTACAGGGGGCAAACCGGTTCGGTCCTGCTGTTTGGCCAACTTTGTTGATTTGAGTTTTTTCATGGATTGTTTAGGGTTTGGATTAATTTAGGAAATTCCATGAGAGACATGTGACTTCTGAAAAAATATATGAGATATTGTAATTACCTTGGGTTAGTTGGGAATAAAATTCGGGTATAGGAGGGTGTTTTAGGGTGAATGACACTCGGAATAAATTAATGAAATCGGTTTGGGATTTTGGAATGAATTAGGCTACTTCATGTAGTAGAATAACTTAGTGGCCAGAATAATGATAATAATGAATTTATTTTAAGTTTGTGACCACTGAATATTCGGGAGTCGGGGGTAGACTAAAAAATTATGGGCTAGTGCTACGAGTGACTTATGGACGTTTAGCCAGTTATATATATATATATATATATATATATATATATATATATATACACACACCTACTCTATGGATGCTATCGTTGGAGGTTGCGCATAGTGGACGGTCCACCTTGGCATTGACCAGCAAGTATAGGATCGATTCTCCTAGGTCATAGGACTGTCGCATGACCACTATATGCGAGCTTAGAGTCAAGTGGGGTAATGTGGCGTGGTTATGACCCATTGATGTAAGTCTATGACAGCCTCCGTTATGTGTTTACGATTTGGATTTGGTGACGAGATTCTAATCCGATGGCTCAAGAGTGGTACGTGTTGTACTTGGAGCCTGATAGCATGCAAGAGAATACATCCACGAGGTTTACGATTATACGTATATTACGAGCGATATATATGTATGTGTACGAGATGTGATATGTATATACATATATAAGCGTGTTAAATATATGCATGTGAATTAAACGAATGTGTGAACATTGAAACTATAACTAGTGTAAAGTTATGTGAATCGGTTAATGATAAGATTATAATTGAGATTATAATTGAGAATTATAATGATATAGCTTATGTGATAGCTTATTAAGAATAAAAGTAATAAAATACATGTAGCAAAATTTGGCTAGAAGTTTAGGATGCGGGGCTAAAGTAAGTGATGCTACTAGTTATGCAGGGTAACATAACTAGGGTGTTAAAATATACGCATTAGGTGCGCACTATTGATAATGGGTGAGAATTATCTCCTGTGAGTGCGACATCAGTTTAAATATAAATGATATTACTACAATAACATCATTGCATTTTAAATACTTGTAAAATATTTTCAAATGGTTTTGGCCTCTAACCCATATCAAAAAAAAATTTTAAAACCTTTTAACTGCCCAGCCACAGGGACGCCATGCTTGATTATCTTTTCGATTAGGCGATGCTGCAACAACTATGGATGACTGCAGGCCTTGATTAGACACATCTCTCCTTGATATATATATAGGAGTTCATTCAGTTATTTATTCAATTCATATCACCCATTATTAGACTGTCTTTACGTTATGCATACTTTATTTTATTTCAGTTCAGTTAGATTATTGTATTGGGATTTTTATCGAGAGTTTTTGATTAATTTAATTATTTTATTTATTCAGCATTCAGTTCATTTTCGTGATAAATGTGTATTTATATTATTATAATGGTTGTTGTATGAATGGAAGTTTTTCATAAACAAGTTAATAAGTTTTTAAAATTTGACACCGGACTTAATAAGTTATTAGTAATTAATTTGGTTTTCGACGGTGATGCTAGAATGAGCCAGTCTGAGATTCTTATTTTATTTTAGTAGAGGGATGGCCATCAGTTATTTAAATAGGCGGGGTGCCATAAATTGTATCAAAGCATTAAATTCTAGTGTCCTTAGGATATTTGTGGCTTACTATAATTTTAGCGTAGCATCCTTTTATATAGAGCCCTATTATTAAGACTTTTGCATTCATTTACGCATTTATGTTCTTCTATTGCTATGATTATATTACTTATGATCTTATACAAAATTGGTTTAGTTTTGGATGCTACTCAAGAGAGGACAACCAGCTACGGAGGGCCAATGGAAGAGAGGCTCAGAAGGAGTCACATGTGACACATGGGACAATTACGATTGCTAAGGTGGCCACTATAGTTGCTCAGGCGATTAATACCACCATGTCACAGTAGTTCCCACAGACTCAGTCGCAGCAGTCGGTGGCACTGGTTTATCAGGACCCTAGTGTGGGAGAGAGTTTGTGAGGCCTTTTAGATAGGGCATCCACTAAAGTTCCAGGGTTGTATAGATGCGGTTACTGCCAGTCAGTGGAAGAAAGATATATAGTGTCATCTCTGCACAGTTTAGTGCAGCGACACTCAGAAATAGATCTTAACTAGTTTCAAGTTGGTAGGAGAAGTATTACAATAGTAGGGGTCAGTCACCTCATCTGAGGATAGGGACACGATGACGATATCATAGTTTTTGGTGCGATTCGATCGCAAAGTTCTTTCCATCGGCGATTCAGACTTAGATGTGGAGGAGGTTTATTGATGTAGCACAGGAGGTCCGAAATGTGGTTGAGTACAAGGAGGAGTTCACCCGTTTGGCGAACTTTGTGCCTGATGAGATGAAAACTGAAGAGAAAAAGATGCTGAAGTTTATGGATAAACTTAATTAGAGGATCCGACAACATTTATTGGGTAATCTGACATTAAAGACTTACACTGAGGTCGTCGATGCCGTACTTCTTCACTGTCAGGATTATCGCTTATATATAAAGGGAGGCAAGAAAGTTAGAGAGTCTAGCTAGTAGGGCAAGATAGGAGGTAATGGTGCTAGTGGGGAACCATAACAGCAGTCAGGTAGACAGCATGAGTGGGATACCCACCCGGGGGATCCGGCTAAGAGGTTTCGATCAGGGGGATTTTGACCAGGTGACAATAGGTTTAGGCAGGGCTAACAACAACATGTTCCTCTGGGCCAACAGGGATAAGGTAACAATGAGGGAGGCCATCGGGGCCGAGGCCATTAGGACCAGAGACTAGGTAAGTTTTGACAGGGCCAATAAGGCTGGCGGCAGGGGGATTTCATGGGCCGATTCTCATTTGTGGGGAGCCAGACCATATGCGCAGAGCTTGTTTGCAGCGGGTCAGGGTTTAATAACAAGGTGTCTAGCAGGTGCCGTAGGCATCGATAATACCTGCCGCACCACCAGTTCCAGCGGTCCCACCTTGGTAGGGACACTTATAATTTAGGCATGTCTACAACATTCAGAATGCAATGATTCCATAAGTACCACAAACGCCCCCAGGTGTAGAGGGTATGTTTCCTATCCATGGGGGTGTGCAAAATCCAAACCAAACCGATGAAACCGACCGATCCAATCCAATCCAATCCAATCCAACTACAAAACCGACCTCAATTGGATTGGATTGGATTTTAATTTTCAAAAACCGATCTAATTGGATCGGTTTCGGTTCTTGGATAAAAAACCGATTAAAAAACCGAACCGAACCAATTAAATGAATGTGGGTAAAAAAATACCCAATACCCTACCCAATTTAATACCCACCCGATTTAATACCCCCAAATATATAGAGTTAAAAAACCCTACCCGATTTCATTCTCACATTCCCCTTCCTTCCCTTACGGCTGATCTCCCTTCCCTTCCCTCACATTTCCTCTCACTCTCCCTTACAGCGACGGTGACGGCTACGGCTACGGCTCTAATCTCCTCCCTTACACGACGACAGCTCTGATCTCCTCCTCCCCCTTAAACCGCCAAGTTGATCTCCTCCTCCCCCTTAAACCGCCAAGCTGATCTGATCCCCCCCTTACACCGACGGTAATTTCTCTCTCTCTCTCTCTCTCTCTCTCTCTCTCTCTCTCTCTCTCTCTATATATATATATATATATATATATATATATATATATATATATATATATATGTATATATATATATGTATGTATATATATGTATGTATATATATGTATGTATATATATATATATATACATATACATATATATATAGATATATATACATATATATACATATATATATAGATATATATACATATATATATATACATATATATATAGATATATATACATATACATATATCTGTATATATATATATACATATATATGTATATATATCTACATATATATGTATATATATCTACATATATATGTATATATATCTACATATATATGTATATATATCTACATATATATGTATATATATCTATATATATATGTATATATATATACATATATATGTATATGTATATAGATATACATATATATGTATATATATGTATATATATCTATATATGTATATATATATACATATATATGTATATATATATATATACACACACACACACACACACAATCACACGGCTGATCTGATCTCCCCCTTACGGCTGATATCTCTTGTTTATGGTTTGATTTTAGGGCTTTTCATTTCATTAATAGTTTTATGGTTTGATTGGGGCTAACTAATCAAACCATTAACAGTTTAATGGTTTGATTTTAGGGCTAACATAAAAATGTGACTAACAGTTTAATTTTTATGGTAAAAATTAGCAAAAAGCTTAGTCAGTGTATTAGATTATATGGATTTAACAAAAAGACTCGTGATATATGTGTAGTAGTTAATGGTTTGAGTAAACTTAGTCAGTTAATGAATTTTTGCATAATTAAATATTTGAAAAGTTTCCATTTTGCCATTAATATTCAGTTACTAATGCCAATTTTTTGTTTGAATGCTCCATAGGAGTAGAGGCAGCATACTGATAATTGGGTACAAGCTTGGATCTTGGAAGTTTTGGCAAGATTATGTGAAGGCTTTTTAGGCAAATTTTGGCCTGCTATAATATTTGGTTTTAGGCAAGTTTTAGGTAGGTCTTGTTTCATGCTTTTAGGCAAGTTTTGGTTGAATTATGTGAAGGCTTGTTTGAAGTGTCTATTGTACCAATTTGAATGTTGTAATGGATAGATTATGTGAGAAGGTTTATTTGTATTTGGTTCTTTCTTTGGTTTAATGTATTTGTAAAAAAATCTGGTTTATTATTTATTAATTGGTTTAAAAAAAATCTGGTTTATTATTTATTAATTGGATTTACAGTTTATCAACTATGAAATGGATTGAATTGGATTGGATTGGATTGGATCCAATTGGATCAGTTAAATGGATTGGATTGGATTGGATCCAAATCCAAATCCAATCCAACTACGAAAAAATGGGACCCAAATCAGATACTCGAAACCGATTGAAAAAAACCGATCCAATCCAATTACAATTGGATTGGATTGGATTTTAACTCAATATCGGTTTGGATTGGATTTCAAAATATAAAAACCGATTTTAATTGGATTGGATTCGGTTTGATCCAAATAGGTTGGTTTCGAACCGATCCACACCCCTAATCCATGGGCATATGGGTCGGGTTTTGTTTGACATGGGGGCATCTCATTCCTTTATTACTGCTAGATTTTTATGAGCGACCGATTTATTAAAGACAACCGACAATATTATTACGTGTGTCGATTCACCTTGGGGTAGTGTGCCCCTTATCCATTCCATTTGTAGAGGACTGGGGATAGATGCCGGGATATCATGCTTAGCAGTCGATTTTATTAACGAAAATGTTATTTACCCCTAATTAATTAAATTAGTTTAATTAATGTACATTTTAATTTAATGTAATATATTAATTTTGATGATTCCAAACATATATTATTTATTATCTCTAATTTTGTGTGTATACCTTTACTTAAACATTATCTTATAACATACTTGTAATATATACTAGTTAGTGTTATTTGTTACATCTAGGATATTAGTAATTATTTTTTATTATTTGTTTTCAAACTCTTTTGGCACGATGTCCTATCTGTTCCTAACACAAGCTCAACTGCTTTATGTTGTCCTCCACTACACGCCTAAATCTAAACGGTTGTATCTTATATACCGTACCAGTGTGCATACACATCAGTGTATATATAAAAATTGTTATTTCTCTATTTTTTTTTTTTGTAAAGTAAATTATATAACTTTGGTTTGTCCAAGACGTATCATCATGCATTTTTTTATACTCTTTTTTATGCATACGTTATGCAAGGAACCTACATAACTCTTACACGCTACCTGCTAGCATAGATTTTGTACTATAAAGTTAGTAGGAGCCTTAGTCACTTCTTATTACCTGCTATAGCTTTGGATTATACTTTATAACCTTTAAGATTTCGTACTGTTGGGATGCATATGTTCGTCCTTTTGTTTTAAGAGCCCATTTTTATTTAGTCACCAACTTCATGTACTCGCATAGGATTAGACTCATTGGAGAAGGTACCTGATACAACTGTTCGACCATACCACTGTTTCGTCCGCCAGCTTATATATATATATATATATATACTCTTTGACGCATATATTATTGTCATGGTTGTCCGTGTTACGTGATTCTACAAGCAACATCTATACTTATATATATATATATATATATATATATATATATATATATATATATATAACATTGATTGGACTTATACGCTTTAATACATCACTTAGACCGTATAAGCCATAGGAGGTAACGCCCTTACTTTATCTGCTTTGAAAATCAGCATACCGAGGAGACATTACCTGCTACCAGCTAGTATGCCTCTGAAGTCTTTTGGTTCATAGCCCTGGTATAATATTATTGCAACAATTCTTTTAGTTGGTGGCCGAAAGAATCATTTCTTCTAGGCTACGTGTCCTTATTCTGTCCTATCTAATTTTGAAAATGTATATTTCCTTTGCACACTGGATATCTCTTTTGCTTGATATATACTGATATTTTGCAGATCAAAATATATACGAATGAGGACTGTGAAAGATACACTTTCAGACTTCATATATTATCTCTTGGATTCTTTATATCAATCTGCTTTTTTCTCTTGGACTAACATTCTTTCTGTAGGAAATATATGAGTCATCTACTAAGCTACTTTCAATCACATATATTTTCAGAGTACCATTTTTGTGCTACAATAGCTATATTTTTATGGAGAAGATAAAAAATGAAGATTTGCATATCAGATTTGGAGAATATTTTCAGCTATCTCATCTCAGCAAAATCAGGAGCATTTAATGCTCAAAATGCATGTGTCTAACAGCTAGTTTTTGAAGACACGTTTAAAGCTTTGAAGAGATGCATTGAAGACAACTCACTTGAATGAGAATATGATCAAGACTTGAAATATTATTGAGAGCATTTAAATTTCTATTCAGCTACTACACATTCAAGAGAGCAATTAATCTTGTTATCTGCTCAATCATTGAAGAAGAAGACTTGTGCCTACTTCAACATCATTTATTGAAGTCTCATTAAAGAAGAAGAAACTCAGATTACAAATTGTATTTTAAGGAGTTTCAGTATTGTACCCTATACTACAAAAATTTAGATTTGTTGTGAAGCTTTGTTGAAGCTTCGGTTTGTACTGGTAATTGGTTCCTACCTGCAAGTGGGCCACGGGGTTTGAAGCTCGGAGTTAGCTTGCAAATATTTGTACGCGGTGGTTTGATCCTACCCGCAAGTGGATCAGGTTTAGTGAAGCGCAAAGGAGACGGATGCTCTAGGCGCGTGGACGTAGGCCGGGATTTGGCCGAACCACGTTAAATTTCGGTGTCATTTATTTTCCGCACTTTCATTTATTTATTTGCACATGCTTGCTTGAGTTAATATTTTCAGCACAATATCTTGCAAATAAATTAATTCCGAAATTTGAATAAATTAATTTTAAGGTTAAAATAATCATTTTTGAATTAAATAATTAATTTCAGAATATCACTTAATATTAAATACGAAAATTAATTTAATATTCCTAGAGTGTTAAAATCTGTATTTCTAGTTGTTTAAATTAGTTGGTTGCATTTATTTGATATTATTGGATTTATTCTTTATAGTTTTATTAATCTGAAATTTGTCAAAGTGTAAGTTATTAAATATTTTCTGAAATTTTAATTTTGACTTAAAGTTTGTAAAAACTCAATTCACCCCCCCCCCCCCTCTTGAGTATAATCTGGGCAACAATTGGTATCAGAGCTAGTGCTCTTCTTATTTTTTGATTTAACAATCTTAGAGTTAAAGATCAATGGCATATGTTACTACATCCCTTGGTGAAGGCCAATCCATTTTAAATTTATATGGACACAAATTCAAATTTATATGAATATTTTGCTGTTGTGAATCTGCTAAAGAAATTTGGGATAGACTAGAAGTCACATATGAAGGAACTAGTCAAGTTAAAGAAGATAAAATCAGTATGCTTGTTCATAGTTATGAGTTATTTAAGATGAAATCTGATGCATCTATTTCTGATATGTTCTCTCTTGATGAGCTATTGGGTTCCTTAATCACTCATGAGATGGAACTCAAGGAATTTATTGAAGAAGAGAAACCTAAAGCAAACAAAATTATTGCTTTCAAATCTTCAAGAAAAAATGTAGAAAGTGAAGATGACGATGATGATGATGTTTCATTAATGGCTAAAGATTTCAAAAAATATCTTATTTCCAAAAATAAAGCCAAAGAAAGAAGAAGGAAAAATTATTCAAAAGAGTTCAATGATGATCATCAATCCAAATCTGAACCAAGATGTTATCATTGTGATGAAGTTGGACACATTAAGCCTAATTGTCCAAAGTATAAGAAAGGGAAGAAGGCATTGAAAGCCACAACATGGAGTGACTCCGACACAAGCTCTTCCGATGAAGATTCGAATGAAAATGAAGTTGCTCATCTATGTTTCATGGCAATGAAAAATGGGGTACATTCTAACCCTAACTCTAGTGATAGTGATAATGATGAAGTTGATGATTATGAAGTTTTACAAAATGTTTTTGATGAATTATGTGAAAGTTTTGAAGAACTTAAAAATAGATATATTAAACTTAAGAAGTCTCATTCATTACTTTCAACTAAATATGATTCTATGTCAAATGATTTTGATGATTTGAAATTAGAAAATGAATCTTTAAAAAATGAAATTAAATCTTTGAAAAAGGAAAAATCTGTTATTGTCACTACTCCTCTTGAAATTGAAAATATTGAGTTAAAAAGGGAGATTGAATATTTAAAGAAATCAATAGACACTTTTACAAAAGGAAATGAATATTTTCATAAGATTGTTGAGACACAAAGGATTCGATTTAATAATAATGGCATAGGATTGTAATACCCCGTACTTTTGACTATATTTATTTTTAGGATTAATTAATTAAATTGCGTATTAATTGGAAATTAATCCGGGTTATAAATACTAATGAGATGCGAATTGGTATTTGATTATGTGCATATATGATTATATATGTATTTGGTATTATAAAATTTGTCGTGAGATTTATATACGGCATTTTAGAAATTTTGTTGAGACGCGTGGGACCGCCGCGTCACGGTATAATATTTTGATAATAAAAGTGAATTTAAAATCTATAATTCGTATGGTCGTTTTGAGTGCGCCAACGCGTCCGGAAGGGTCGAGATAGTCAGAAAACACTAGCCGGGGGTATAGTTTGGGTCCCGGGGTATTTTTAGGCCATACCGGTAACTTAAAGGGTATTTTGGTAATTTTACATTTTTAGGAATTAAAAGTGACGAAAATTAGAGATGTAAATCTGATGTGAATTAAACCCATTAAGCCCATTAACCAACCCATATTAACCTAGAAGGCTACGTAGGTTGTCATTAGGTTTACAATCTTCCCCAAATCAAACCCTAGCCACCTTAAGCCACCATTGGAGAAGGAGCTTAGAGAGAGAGGAAACTCTGCAGAATCTTCACCAAATCTACACCAAAATCAGAAATCAAACCAAGGCAAGTGGTTTAATTATGTTTAATTTCAGCAAATGTTCTTTCCATGTTAGAAAATTCGGATTTATGGTTTGTTCTTGATAAATATGAAAACCCATGTAGTTTAGATCATAGAACTTGAGAAATTGTGAAGAGAATTGCATGTAGTATGATAGGTAGATGATTTCCCTTATGATAATTGTGATTTGAAGGAATTAAAACGAAATAAATTCTAGGATTTGATGATGATATAAACCTAGGGTTCATGTTCTAGAGAAAATGGGAAAAAGGGTAGATATTTGTAAATTTGGTTGATGTTATGATGATTCAATCCTTGAAAACATGTTAGGAGATGATGTAAATATGTTTAGGATGAATTAGAGACCCTAAAACGTTATTGGGATGAACCTTGGAAGAGATTAGAAGTGATAAAAATGGTGAAAAAACGAATTGGGGAAAATCTGGGCCGAATCTGGTAACTCGTTAGAAGCAGTCCCCAGGTCGTTCGAACGAACTCGTTCGAACGAGCTTCTAACGAGTTGACCAGTCGTTGCTAACGAGTAGGAATTTCGTTCGATATCTCGTTCGAACGAGATATCGTTAGAAGGGACAGTTCGTTCGAACGAACTGGAACTCGTTCGAACACTCGTTCGAACGAGACTTCTAACGAGCTGACAGTCCAAACTCGTTCGAACACTCGTTCGAACGAGACTTCTAACGAGTTGACAGTTTGTTCCTTTTTGGACTGTTTCGATTTTTGGAGACCCGTAAACTTGTTCGAGGATATAGATAGCATTTCTTTGATGATATAGTGATAGACTTGGGACATTTGGGTATTTATGAGGAGGAATTTATATACGAGAGTTATGTTACCTGTACGGTTTGGGTTGAGACGTGAGTGTCTACTACGAAGTGAGAAATTATAGCGCGTATAATTACAAACCGGAATAGTATAGATTGTGACAAATATAGTTAGTGCGAGAATGCGATACGTACTACGATTAAAATACGGTATTACTAAGATGTGTGTTTACTTAGTATATGGATTGTGTGTATGACATACCTACCATACTTGCTATCACGGGAGGTTGCGTTCGCTTAAGACCCTCTAATCCTTGTGTGCCTACGGGGGGGATATAGACTGGTACCTCGATGAACATAGGTCATAGAAGGACTTATTGTGATATTAATAAGTCTGCTGATCATGGGAGCGTAGGTATGTGCGTGACCCATGTGATGGTGACTGTGTTCGCCTCCATTATTTGTGATGCTGTTATCGGTAGACTATTCCTGAGAGATTCGGAATATGTAATCCTTATGTACGTGATGTACCGGGATGGATAGCAGAGTATGTGTGCACCGCAGCTTAGTTCTCGGGGTGCTTATATTGTATATTTACGATGTGATAATATACATTTAAATTAATGGGAATCCTCATGTTAATATTGTATATATATTACGATGTTGTTTCGAGAAATATAACGAGTTAACTGATAGTTATATATATTGCATATTGAGTATCTGAGTTCACGTTAAATCCCTATAAAATTTCGAGTGTTATATGTTAATGGAACCGAGTAATATGGGTAGGACCTTTGGCAGTCTAGTTAGTTATGTTGTCACTTAGCTAGTAGTATGGGTCGTTATAGATAGGTACTTACGTTAGGAGTGCACAGTTAGACGAGAGGTGAGAATATCATGCGAGTGTACGTCCTAACATGTACTTTGCATTTAATGTTTTAAATGTTTTTAAATTACTTGCAGGTTTTTAAAATATAACTCCACATTCGGGCTCTGACCCGTTTGCTTTTCAAATCTCTTTTTCTTTGTAAAACCATTTTAGGTGCCCAGCCACAAGGACACCAAGCATAGGATACTCATTCAGGTGACGCGCTGTAGCTGCTTGTGGAAGCTACATGGATTTGCATGTAGACGCTTCTATCTTTTGGATTCCAGAATCACCATCTATCAGTTGTAGGCCATGTTGCCCATTTCTTTAGAGACATCTTTTACATTTCAGTTTTCAGACTTTAGCATGTATTGTTCAGTTTATTTATTTCAGTATGGGATTGTAGTGAGGAGTTTTCCTCCAGACTTTATTTACTCTTTTGTGATGGTTATTATTTTATATTCGAATCAAACTCACATCGATTTAATTGTGTTCGCATCAATTTTTAAAATGATGACCCCCCGATATTAGTACGTACTCGACGACGTGTAAGTATGAAAGTATAAAATATCTGATATTAGGCTAAAACTGGTAAAGATAGAATTTTCCAATTTATAATAGTTAAGAATTAAGAAAGTCCATGGTGAAAACAGTGGGGACATGTTACGCGTCCCAAGAAAATGACATCTTCCCAATCCCATTCCTTTGTCTTTCTTTCCGTCACTTTTCATGAAATACGCTGTTCTTGAATTTCCACCTACCCACCTTATTATTGCCCAACTCCTCCTCCTCCTCCTCTGTAGCTCGATCTCCCAATTAAATTGATCTCTTACACACACAAACGTAAACCCATTGCAGAAAGCCTTTGAGTGATAATAACAACAATTTTGATAAAAGATGTCTGTTGATCTGGAATCTGTATCAGAGGCCACCTCAGGAGCCATAGGAGCTCTCCTCAGCACCACCCTCTTGTACCCACTTGACACCTGTAAGGCTAAGTACCAAGCCGAGGTTAGAGCCCATGGCCAACAGAAATACCGGTGATCTAAAACTCTCTCTCTCTCTCTCTCTCTCTCTCTCTATATATATATATATATATATATAGGTAATAAAGTAGGTGAAGTGGATGGTGAAATATATGCATGATATTTTCGCTTTTTTATGTATGATATTTTATGTACTTCATGCATGCATAACATACATATAATTGCATGCATAACATACATACATACATGCATAACAATTGGGCTGGGCTATAAAAACTAGGTTGGGCTTTTAATTGGACTGGCTATAAAAATTGGGCTGGGCTGGGGTGGGCTTTTAATTGGGTTGGGCTAAAAAAATGGGCTGGGCTGGCCTAAAAATTTGGGCTCGGCTAAAAAAATTGTGCTGGCTACAAATAGTGGGCAAAAGTTCGGACTGAACATGCGTCACTTGGCGGTGAGCCCAAAGAAAAGAGAGAGGGTGTGCCTATAATTTAAGCGATAATTTCTAGGTGCACCTTTAGGTGACACATGTCCGGTCCGCACTCTTAAAATGCGGACTAGTTCGCACTGTGCGGCCCTGCACGTTAAGAGTGCGGATCGGACATGTGTCACCTAACGGTGCGCCTAGAAATTATCGCCTAAATTATAGGCATGCTCTCTCCCTTGTATGGGCGCACTGTCAGGTGACACATGTCCGGTCCGGTCCGCACAAATATCTCTATTAAATAATTCAATACGAGATCAAGCCATGATCATGAAGAAGGAAAACTTCACAAGGAAAATTTCCTTGTGAAGTTTCCTTCGTGATCATGGCTTGATCTCGTATTGAATTATTTAATAGAGATATTTGTGCGGACCGGACATGTGTCACCTGACGGTGCGCCTAAAAATTATCGCCTAAATTATAGGCACACTCTCTCTCTCTTTTCTGGGCTCACCGCCAGGTGACACATGTCCGGTCCGAACTCTTAAAATGCGGATTGGTCCGTACAAGAGCAAGACTATATATATATATATATATATATATATATATATTATTTTATTTTATTTTATTTATTTTTCCTTGTGAAGTTTCCTTCTTCATGATCATGGCTTGATCTCGTATTGAATTATTTAATAGAGATAATAATATAAATGCCTTTTAACACTTGTATTTTATAATAATAAATAATAGGGAAGATTTTTTTTCTCGAAGTTTCTTGGCGAATCTTTTTTTTTTTCATTCCTCGAACATTTTTTAATACAGGTTTAGTCCGAAACTTTTTACTTTATTCCAAAAAGTCTCTCGCCACGTAAAAACATAAAAACAGTAAAAAAAAAAAAGAGTTACGGTGAATTATAAACATCACCCAATGCGTGTTTGCGTGTGTTTGATGTAAGGTAGAAAAAGGATCGGGAAAAAGGGCCTCCCTAGTATTACTTTCCCTCGTACGAGGGACCCCAACAAGTTCTTTACACAATCATTTTGTGTACTTAGTGGCCTGTTAAAAAATGGTTCTTGTATTTTATTATTTTGATTGATGTTCTACACCATACAGGTTTTGTTTAGGTACAGAAAATTTAAGATAATTATGGATTTCCTCCCGTTAGGACTAGGTTAGTATGTTTGTACAAAAGAAAAATATACCTGGATTTAAAAAATTCATTACTTTGACAATTTCTTAAATTTATGTATTTTATTGTGAAATTTAGAAATAAAAAATGCTCCTTAAACAAAAACTCGTGATATATTTTTTTTAATCTAGTTATTAGTCCAAAATATGCTCCAAAATAATGTTTAAGTTATGGTAGTGACTTTAGCACACAGATAGTGACATTGATTATGTGTCCCAACAAATAATTTTTGAATATGTGTTGGAATAAACATTAAATGAAATATCTTTTAGGGACTAAACATTAATTAACCCATCAAAAAATATTGATTAAGATTTTTAAGGAGTAGAGTTAGTATATGGTAATTCATGAATCACAATTAATTGCTATAGCCAACAAAATGAAATTACAGCACGCAATAATACACAAATTACTTGAAAAAATATATAATGTGAATATTGTTTGAAACCCCTAATGGTGTATTTCTTTGCTGATAATCATGGTCTAAACTTTGATAAAGTGTAAGAAATTATTATTCGTCTGGACTATTTAAATTCTCGGTGATGGTGAATCAGGGTTGGGGGTGTGGTGGGGGTGGGGGTGGAGTGGAGAAGGGCGGGGTGGGAGGATCTGATTTGAAGATGATATTCGTATACATACTGGACAATTTCTTTAATTAGGAAAAAAATACTGGACAAATACATTTTTTCAAAATCATATCTAAAACAAGTTGGGAAAGTATATGACAGTTGACAATTAATAGCTATAGCCAACAAAATGAAATTAAAACTAAAAGAACTATATAATGTAGATATCAATTGAGATTCCTAATGGCTGTGAAGGTGCCACAGTGGTGCTGCTTATGGCAGTGACACAGTGGTGGGGCCTTTACATGGGAATTTATGCCGAAAAGCTCTTTGCTATTACTTCTCCCATCATCTATTAAATATTACTGCATTTCTTCCGCATCCCCCTTTTTCTGTATTTCCATCACAAAAAGAAGGCTCTTTGATGATCCCCTCCACCTTGAGCCAACCTTTTCTTTTCGCCCCTCCTCAGAATTTGATTACCTCCGTAAGCAAAAATATATGCTTGGAACATGGGGAATTTATAGAAAATTTCAGATCATAGTAGGAAAATTGCTAATGTTCAGGGAGGGCATGGTTGTTTACGGAGCAAGGTGCACCAAGGCCCCAGGTTCTCCCTAGAGCCTAGGCAATGAAATGAAGAAGTAACAAATGGACAAAGAGGAGTGATTTCTCACAATAAAAAGAGATATTGGTAGTCTCTACTTTGTACCTACCAAGAGAAGAATTAAACGAATGCAGAAAAAAAAATAGAGACTCAATGTAGAGCACTAATAAAATACATAAGAGACGTTGGGGGTCGGAAAAGAAGATAGGTTGATAGTTTCTTGTATCCTCTGTTCTGGTTTGTGAGTTCCCTTCGTTTTATTGATGCAAAACTAACACTTTAGCTTAAAACATTCGTATGACATGTTGGGGAACAAGCCAGTGTATAATCTGCCACAGAACCAAAATAAACTAGCCTATCCAATG
Organism: Sambucus nigra; assembly: GCA_949130495.1. NCBI lineage: Eukaryota > Viridiplantae > Streptophyta > Magnoliopsida > Dipsacales > Adoxaceae > Sambucus > Sambucus nigra. Next base: position 686,400,503 of record OX422210.1, read on the forward strand.
GGAAAAATGAAAAGGGTGCTCTATCTTAAATTACAATAAGGAACGTCTTGTTTTTTTTAATGCGTCGAGTCTTTTACCAAAGACGCGCCTTGTTAAATGCACCTTGCCTTACACTGGGCAATGAGCACTCCAGTGGGTGTAGGCTCATGTTGATCCAACTGGTCTTAAGTAGCATCTATGTTTACCTTTTGTCAATTTTTCAACTCCTCGTAGGAGTGGCCAAATTATTAGAAAAAAAATGAGAGATATCTTGTTAGAGGGATTTGGGGGGGGGGGGGGGGGGGGGGGGGTGAGAATCATTTAGTTGGTTTTTTAGTTGCTTCAAATTCTACCTAAAATGGGAGTATTGGGAATTTGCTAATAAGGAACTGTGGATATTTCCTCAACAAGAAGGTTCCCTATTGTGTTCAATAATTAGAATTCAAATACGGGATGGGTGAGTTCCAAGACGGAGATAAGTGATCCTGGAGGAGACTTTGGAAATTCAGTTCCCATGGTGTTGAGTCTCTCCTTAGGTTAGGCTCTTTGAAAGTTGGCGATGAGAATCATATGCGTTTTGGGGAGGACCACCGGATGGGTGAGTATTCCTTTAAATCTTTGATCCCACATCTCTATCAAGTGTCTTTGAAGAAAATTAATTCATTGCTTCGTCGGCTTCCTTGGTTTCCTCTTCCGTTGTTTTTTGGAATCTCTTGTTTAGAAGAAAATTATATACATTGAATAGGTTGAATTTTCTTCATCAAGGGGAAAAATTGCGATTTAGATTGCGTCCAAGGGTAAAGGATTTGGTCTTTTGATGGGAAATGATTTTCTTGTAACTTGACTCCAAGCCTCATACAAGTATCCCTCTTTTGCTCTGTTCACACCCTACATGTTTTCTTATGGCTTGTGGCTCACGGAAAGGCAACATTCTGCGATTTGTTGCAAAAGAGGAGACCTAGGAAGTGTCAATCCTCCTAATTGGTGTTGTTTATGGGAAAAGGTGGCTAGAAGTCTGGCCTTATACACAGCCCTTTCCTTATTTTTTTGGGTCGTCAAGGAGACATGAGGGACAATAGTCACTCTAGGGGGAAAAACGAACGTTGCCCCCCACTCAACTCATAAACTCGCATGCTTCCATACTTTGTACTTCATTTATTTCACTTGGTAACCATTCCTCGGAGGTTATTGTTGCCATGAAAATCAAGGGTATGCCAATCGTGGCCGTGACCATGACCGTGACCACTTCTACATTCTACTTGAGGATTTTATCTGAAAACTGTTTTTGTTAAATCTTTCTAAAACACTAATTTAATAAATTTCGATTTTGTGTATCGTTTGGCAGAAATTAGACCATCAAGTATAGTTGTCAACTCACGAATTGTATGTCGTGAATCGAAATTTCAGTGAACTGGGAATTGTATAAAGAAACCAATTGTAAGATCTGGTTAAATATATATACAAAAAATAATATAAAATGTACAAAAAAAAGGATATTACATAAAATATATCAAGTAAACCAGGTCATGCTTTTTTCCCAAAACAGCATTGTCAGCAGTGCAAATGAAGAGGGAAAGAGTTGTTTCTTACCCAAAAACAGTGTTTTCCAGCACCATAAATTGCCATCCAATCATTGTAAATTCAACATTCAACAAATCTGAACAAAAAATCACTAATCATCAAAGTACAAAGTATTAGTCACAAAAAGAAAATTAACGCTAGAATACCCGTCACCAATATTGGTCACTAACTAAAAAATAAAACAAAAAACAGAAAAAGGAGAGGAAAAACATATGGGAACGCATCTGTAACGTACCAAAGTGCATCTGTAAACGGTAACTATCTGAGCGTATCCAAAAATTTTAAAAATAAAAGAAAATCAGGGTTTTGTGTATATTAAAGAAAAAGGATTTGTTGTTCGATGAATTTCCATTACGTATTGGAGCATAGCAAACTCGTATCCATATCCAATTCGTATTGGATATGAATTCGTAGCCCTGTGCTTCATAGCTATACTCTATATTATGTGATTTGAGCAAAAATAGTAAACACAAGCTTTTGCTCTTGGCTAATGCAGAAACCTCACAGATGTTTTATGGGAGGCAATATCTACCCATCAAGTTCTTTCATTATACCAGGGCCTGGGAACCAAGAATCTGCAATCATTCATTGCACAGTTTGTTTATTTCTATGGGTATAGTTATTTCAAACGGCTATATCTGGAAAAAAGTGGTTCTAAATCCATTGGAACAAAAGCCAACTTGATTCTTGCTGCTTCGGCAGGGGCTTGTACTGCCCTTATTACTCAGGTAAGATATTATTGGCAAGTTTCAAGTCCAATTTTTTATTTAGAATCACTTGTCGTTTTGCAGCATCCTTTGAGCATATTGTACTCATCGACTTCATAATTATCAACCCCCTGACATAATAACCTTGAAATTTGATATGGTTATGTAATACTGTCAATTTATACATGTAGAGTCCTTTGTAATGGAGATAAAGTCTTGAAAGTGAAATTTGTGATAGCTTACTGATGAAAACTCATGAAAGTGTATACAAAACAACGATGTACATAAGAAATTAGGGTAATCTCACTCTTATTCATAAAGTTGTAATATCGATAATTAATTACAAAGGTGAAGTTGGGCCTTTATTTATAGGCCTACAAGTTTTTCTCACCAGGACACCTAAATATGCTAAATGACTAAAAGATAAATATTTCAATAATTAGAGACCCTAATTTGACAATGTCCACAAAATTAAGCAACAAAAAGTTTCAAAACATCCCCCATTAATACAACAGCCCATAAGAAAGGCCCACTTCCCGTGCACATCACCTAGGCTCTAGTCTGAGCAGCATGTGGTAATTTGTGTTAGGGATGGTAGGTGTGTTAGGGATGGTAATTTGTGTTTTTGGGCCATATTTTGGCCCTACACAACCCAACAAGAATCATCAGGACATGAACACGACATAACTTCTCCAAAAGTTCCCAATACGAATGTGACATTATGTCAATTTTGAATCAATTTCTTGGCATGTTATGGTGCCGTCTATGAAGCACGTACTCAACACGTAATACATGTTTCGACACGACATGCGACATGTGATTTTTCCAAAAACTAGAACACGACACGACATGCGACATGTTTCGACACGACATACGACACGCTAGGACACGTATAATATATATTTAAATATATATAATAATGAAATAAAACAAAATTGATGTAGGAGCATAGGGATATAGTCGTCTTTTTAGCATTTATTCTTTATTTTTCCCCTTTTTAGTCTCTTAGCTATTGAGCCCCTCGTTGTATCACTTTTGTCCATTTGATATTGAGAGATTAGAGAGAGAAATAACAAGACCTCCTACATTTTCCATGTTGCTGCTGTTGTTGTGTAGTTAACTTCTTTTTTCACGCTTCCGCACACCCAAATTCGCATCAAATTGGTATTAGAGCTAGGTTTGTTTCTGGAATCAAATATGTTTATCGAAGATTGGGAAACAGGGTGGGTTCATCCGAATGATTCGCGACCTCCCTACGAAATCCTAACTTGCAACCTCAAAGACGAGAAGAAACCGACTGCTGTGGCAGCCCCATACTCGGATTTTCCGGCTGACCAGGTGGCAAACCCTTGGCGGCACAGCCCAAGCCTACTGCATCAATTGAGAGGCCTCCTGAAATGCAGGAGCTGTTGACGGAGGCCGAGATTAACAGGCCTGGTCCTGTTCGAAGGGCCGACGGCCACAAGCATCTCGTCCGCAAGCAGATTGAGGAGATCACCACCCGAACGCTTACCAGACTTCCTACCAACACAGTCGACAACCCAACCGTAAGGGATTGAATCAAAATTGACCCCCGATCAACTCAAGATTCATCCAAACCTCAAGCAATTGTTAAAGATCAAGAACCGATGTCCTCCACTTCCGATCAATCCAAGATTCATCCAAACTTACCCAAAACTCATCTTCCCACAAACCCTAATTTATTTCAATAAAAGAAAATTGATTCCAAAGCCTATTTACCCCTCTCCCAAGAAACCTAGCATCCACACCATAAAAAAAACATAACCCCTTATTCAAAGGATGTGCCTCTTTGGACATCCTACCCATCCCACCCAATGTACCTTTAGCCACTGCATAATCTATTTGCCTTCAACGTGACTCTTTTTGCCATTCTCAAGCAAGACTCGCTGATGTCTCAGCCGCCTATACTCATACCGTTATGATTACGACTTCAGTGGATACCCATTTACCTCCTCCTAGCGATGATGACACATGGATTCGAACGAGCATTTTTTACTTGTTGCACCGCGAAGGGTAGGTTATGCACAGTGATCATAGATGGAGGAGCTAGTGATAACTTGATTGCACAAGAGATGGTAGATAAACTAAAGCTTCCCACAGAGTTATTAGCCACACCCTGCCGTATTGGATGGTTGGGTAGCGGAGCCACACTAGCACCTAGTCGAGAGTGTCGAGTGGCTTTCTCCATTGGAGACTATTATGACGAGGTTCTTTGCATCGTGGTTGATATGAGGGTATGCCACTTGCTTTTAGGGAGGCCATGACAATTTGACCATCGTAGTATACATGATGGTCGAGCCAACACTAAATCTTTTACACATGGAGGGCGGAACTTCCTTCTTCGCCCCATGCGATTATTTTCGATGACTCAACCCTTGGCGCTACTTGTTTCGCATGAGGAGTTAGCTACCGAGGCTGCGGAGACGGGGATGTGTCAAGCCCTTATTAGTCCCATCATCACTCCTGAGGCATCCGTTCCGCCGTATGTTCAGGTTTTATTGGATTCTTATAGTGATTGGTGCACTCCCCCAGATGAGCTTCCTCCTCTCCGAGACATAGAGAATGCGATTGACTTCATCCCTGGGCGCAACTCTCCAATCTTCCCCACTACCGCATGTCACCTATGGAGCACGTGGAGTTACAAAGACAAGTCACCGAGTTGTGTGATAAGGGGTACATTCGAGAGAGCATGTCTCCTTGTGCGGTCTCCGCAGTTCTAGCACCCAAGAAGGACGGGAGTTGGCGTATGTGTGTGGATAGCGCCATTAATAAAATCACGGTGAAGTATCGGTTCCCAATTCCCCGGCTTGAGGATATGTTGGAGCAACTCCATTGAGCGACGATATTCTCCAAGTTAGACTTGAAGAGTGGTTACCATCAGATACGCATGAGACCGGGTGATGAATGGAAGACTGCCTTTAAGATCAAAGATGGACTTTACGAGTGGACTGTGATGCCTTTTGGTCTATCCAACGCCCTAACCACGTTCATGAGGGTGATGACTCAGATTTTGCGCCCATTCTTGGGCAAGTTCGTTGTGGTTTATTTTGATGATATCTTAATTAATAACCGGTTCGAGGAGGAGCACTTACGACATGTGACTCAGGTTCTGGAGGTTTTACGAGTCGAACGCTTTTTCCTCACGTTAAAAAAATGTGCTTTTATTATCCCATCAGTAACTTTCTTGGGTTATGTAGTATCGGGAGATGGCGTTCGGGGAGACGACGCCAAGATTCAGCCGATAGTGGATTGACCCACCCCCACTTCGGTGACGCAGGTTCGTAGTTTTCATAAACTTGCGGGGTTATATCGATGTTTCATAGCGGGGTTGAACACTGTCATGGCTCCACTCACGGATTTGATGGACACTTCTTGGACAACTGAGTTCAGGTGGACTGCGGAGGTTGATCAGGCCTTAACTTTAACATGTATTAAGGAGTTAATGATGATTGCTCCTATCCTTTCCTTGCCAGACTTTGATCAGTTGTTTGAGCTATCTTGTGATACTTGCAAGATAGGGGCGGGCGCTGTCTTCAGTCAGAATGGGAAGCCCATTGTGTTTTTTAGCCAGAAATTAACATGAGCGGCCTTACACTATTCTACCTATGACTTGGAGTTCTATGCGGTTGTGAAGGCTGTGAAGATTTGGTCACCCTACCTTTTTCATAAAGAGTTTGCGATCAAATCGGACCATGAGGTCTTGTGTTTCCTCTATAACGAGCGACGTGTTAGTCACCGACACGTCAACTGAACCGTCTATCTTCAGTGTTACACCTTCCACCTTCAGTACAAGCTTGGGAAGGAGAACATGGTAACAGATGCACTTAGCCGGCGTGCTCATGCATTAGTGACCTTGCAGTGTCAAGTTTTTGGGTTCGATGAGATTCGAGATCTCTACCCGACCGATGTGGAGCTAGGGCCCATTTATGCCGCATGCCAGTAGGGCAATGGAGCATCGGGAGAGTACTTATTATAGGATTGGTTTTTGCATCGGGAGACAGCTTGAGAAAAGATTATTTCTGAGGTTCATGGAGGTGGTTTAGCAAGTCATGTGGGACAGGCTCGCATCCATGCATTGTTACGAGACCGATTCTATTGGCCTACCACGAGACGGAATACTAATGCATTCATCAGATGTTATACTTGTCAGACGGCCAAGGGTCAGCAATCCTAGTGTCCAACCTATACGAGACCGATTGTTTCCTTTTGTTCCCGCTTGTGGACTGAACAATTTATAAAAATTAAAAAAAATATAAAAAAAAAATAATAATTTCACGTGTTCTTTTACATGTCCCAGCGTGTCCAACCTATATAAAAAAACTCGCGTATCCTAGTGTCTCGGCAACGTGTCGGAGCATGTCGCGTGTCCGGCTCGAGTCAAAGCTGAGTCGTGGTTTCTTGGAGAGTTTCCGTGCTTCATAGGGTGTTGTTTCTAAATTTTCCACCACTATGTCATGTGGTTCCCATGTAAATCAGCTAGGGCCACCTTGTAAGGCTACTTAATCTTGGTGACTTATAGCAAAGTAATACTATGAGAAAAGGGTGGAAAGAAAAGTGATGAACTACTGAAATAGAACATTAAACCATAATTTCCCAAGCTATGGAGCACGAATACACTCAGTGAGCTCTAGAGTCTTTGCCAAACAGTAGTCCAACTTGTACTAGACTTGGAGATGCACTGAACATGTTGCGATACATGTTGATTGAGTAAATATTGAGTACAACAGTTGTAACGATGACATGGCACCAAGGGATAAAAAAGAAAATAAATGAAAGATCGAGTTGGAAGGTGTAAGGATAAATTTCCAATTGAGTCAATTTATATGTGTTGGCTTAATTATGGACAAAACTCTTTGAATCATAGGATAGAAGTTGTGTTAGTGACCTTTCAAACCTCTGACCTTTTTGTTGAAGACGTAGCGGCCAAGTCAAAGTGATTACATCCCATGCCGTGTTTCGTGCCTTGTTTTCGTCATCAACAATCCAAAGATCTCTCAGGTATGAATGCATATTTTATGTGAGCCTTGGATATTTAATTGATGGGTGTTAAGATTTTTGTTAAGCTATTTTAAAATGCCTTTATATTTTTAAATGAAAAATATTTTGTTTTGCGCCTCATTCAAACGACCTTGTTTAAACGACTTCTAACGAGATTCTCACGAGGTTCATTTTTGGTCTGCACTGACATCTCGTTAGAATTGTCGTTCGAACAAGCCTATATGACGTTCGAATGACCGGAGCAGTTTTTTTCAAAAAGGTTAGCTTTTGAAGCAGTTTTTTCTCTTAACTTCCCACTATTTTTTCCCAACAATTTATGTAGTGCGGGAGATCAGTTTTTGCAGAGGCTTTTCCATCTTCCAAGTGTGAGAAACCTTTTGAAAAGTCCAAGAAAGTTTTGTTCTTAATTCACGATTTAATCCTTAAAACAAAACACAAGTTTCACATCCAATTGTTTTATGATCCAACCTTCAACATGATATATGTTTGAGATCAAGTTTTGGGACCGAGGGTATCATTCTCTACATCATTGAGAGTTGTTTCTTGCGGAGGATTCCGTGTTCGTTGGTGTACATATGGTGGAATCCGTATGCGCGACGGTAGAATTGCCCCATCAGTGGATCCTAGACGTAGGTGGACTCGTGCATTGACACTAAGAAGAGGTTGAAGGAACGAAGAGCGTCAAGGCTTGCGAGCGCATCGAGTTGTTGAGTAAGTCTTCTGTTGTGTCCTTGTATTAAATTTGTATTTAGTGGACTTGTGGCTGGGCCATTCGAGGTTTTTCCCGTTGTAGGTTTTCCTCGTACATCGTGGCATAATGGTCGTGTATTTTATCTTGCAAATTCTCACCTAGATATATGCTTTAAGTTTAATAAGATAAAATTGGTTTAATCACGAAAATGGTTTAATTGGTGCTTAATTAATTTGGGTTGTGTAAGTTTAAGAAAAAGTTTAATTTGACAAAATTAATGTTTAGTTTGGTTTATGTAAATTGGAACTTAAATTGACGTCTTCTTTAAGAATTGAAAATTTTAAATTTGAAGAAAGTTAAAATTTGGAAATACTGGGAGCGAAAATTTAGCGTTTTTCAGAAAGAAAGGAAGTTAATTTCAATAATGAATTAATACTCAAAATTCAATTCATTCAAGAAATTTTAACTATGGGGATTTTGTATGAAGATATCCAAAAGTACCCTCGTACTAATACTTGACTAAATTAATCCTAGAATCCCCAATTTCCTGAACTACATAAATTGCTAGAAGTTTGAACCCTGAATATAAATAAACAAATTCCCATATACAATTCACATAAAATTCGTAAGATCTTGACTTTATTGTTACAATATCCAACATCACACAAATCAACAATTTTTCCCTACTTTCAAATTTCAGATATACTTGGACACTCTAGGATACATTTTCGGACATGTTGAGATATGTTGGGCCACGCTAAAATCAGCTCGTTTTGAGAGATATCCCAATAGCGATCAGAGAGAGACATGAAATGGATATATCCGTAGTTGTCAAATCACAAATCGAATATCGTATTGTGAATTGGATTCTAAATTTGGTAAAAAATAACAGATGTTTAGATATAATAGAAAAACACTACATATTATATAATAGCACATATTATCATGACATGATTATGTGATGTAATGGTAAAACACGTCTTCATCATAAAAGATTTAGCTTGAATCTTTATCATGATCCCAATTTCAGACTCACAATAAATACATTATTCATCAATAATTGTAATAAATTCATACAAATAACTTAAATAATTATGAATCAAGAGTCAAAGAGATGAAGATGATTGAAATACGATTGACCCAAATTTATTTTTATGTAAAAAATATTTTAATGCAAAGCTTATGTGAAAAACTAAAATGCAGGTGAGTCCAGAACTCGTTGGGATTTCTGTGTTCGATCCATAAAAATTGTAATATACATGTACACATATATATAATTATTATATTATATTAAGCATCCCGGTCACCTTGTTTCGTACATTATCAAATATCATGCCCGCGTCTCCATATCATATCTTGTCCATAATGGTGCATAGGTGATGTGTGGTTTGGTCAAATTTCTGATTTATGAACTCGGGAAAAAAAGGCCAACTTCATTTTTATTTGGTTTGGCATTACAAATATTACTACGTTGTCATATGAAGATAGATTTTAATAATAATAGTTATAGAAATTAAAATGATTGCCATTTCGGTTGAATGTAGTGAGGATACCGAAGAAATCATTATGTTACGCTGTGAAAATTGGGATTCTGTATTAATATAAGGAACCTGAATTTACACTTGTTGTAGGAAAACCACAAATGTGAAGCTGTTTTGTTAAGCATTGTTTGACTCCCCAGTTATATTCCATTTTTTTGCTGGAATAATTGGGGTTTAGAAATATATGGATAAGGGAGATCCAATTTAACTCAAAGTGTATAAAATAGGACACTCCACATAATTTTATAAATTTAGTCCCTATACTAAAAATACCATGAAAAATGACCAATATGCCATTTGATAACTCATACAAAAAAAATCATAAAAATTTTAAAAGTCCATAACTTCAAATCTACAAATCTAAAATTCATAAAATTTATATATTTGAAAATTGAAATCTACTCGTCGAGATTTATCCAACAACACCCATATTTGATATTTTTTGACAAAAAAATCGAAACCGATAAATTTACTTTTTCACTAAAACCTCCAATTTTTCCGGCCCAAACTCCATTTTTTCCGGCGAACACTATATTTTTTCGGGCAAAAAAACTTCTTCTCCGGCGGTGGCAATGGTGCCGTTGGCGTGGACCAAAAAAATGAAAGAAATAGACGAAGGGAGAGTGAAATGACAGATTAACAATTTGGCTAGAATTTTGGTTGTCTCCGGCGAGGATTTTGACATTCCGACGAGGATTCCGGTGGGTGTGGTGTGGTGGGTTGGAGGTGGGGTTATGGGTTTATTTTTAGAATCAGTTTTAAATGAGTATGACTAAGGATATAAATATAAATACCTCTTTAATTAAAACAAATGAAATTACCTCATTTGTGTACTTCAAAGTCTAAAGGGACCATACAAATAAATGTTATTGCACCACAGGGATTAGATTTGTAAACCTAAAAACCCTTGTCCTAAAAATCCAAATATAGGAAGGAAGAAGGAAGATGAACCTTCACCTTAATTCTCTATATATGGATAATTATATGAGAGGGTTGAAAAATTTGGAATGATTGCTATGAGTTCCAAATTCTCGTCATTTGCCTCTTGGAGCTTTCTTCTCACTTTAGGGAGAGGAATGGTTTTTATGCCATGTGATTAGTATTATCTCATGCAACCAAAAGGCTCATATTAAAATTTTGAATTTAAGAGGATTGGATATTATTGTGTAGCCCCTGGATACAGCATCTTCAAGAATGCAAACAAGTGCCTTCGGGAAATCTAAAGGTCTTTGGGTGACACTCACAGAGGGGAGTTGGAGCGAAGCATTTGACGGGCTTGGCATTTCTCTTCTTTTGACTTCCAACCCTGCAATTCAGGTACATGATCTTGATTTACATATTGTTAAAAGTGTAAAATGCAAGAAACCCCCTCAATTCACTCATATCGCAAATTAGTCCCCTCCTACGCTATAAAAAGTTTCATATACCCCTTATAAAAAGTTGTTTGGGGGGTCTAAATGTACTCTTGGGGATTAGTCGGTATATTGTTTTTGACAAATGAAATATTTCGAGAAGTTTTTTGCAAATTTAATAGTTTAGGAAGGTACTTGCAATTACCGTGATAGTTCAAAGGGATCATTGCAATTTACCATTGTTATTACTATCCCAAACTATATTGTCTACATAATGTTATCTATTACTAGAATCACCTTTACGTAAAACAAGAAATATATTTACTCAAATGGAGATTAGCAATTAGGTTGATACTGTATTTTATCATAAACCGCAGTATACAGTATTTGATCAGTTGAAACAAAGACTTCTAAAGGGGAAGCAGAATAAAACAGAGAAGGGATCGTCTCCGGAGGCCCTTTCTGCCTTCTCTGCATTTGCAATAGGCGCAATTTCAAAGAGTATTGCCACCGTTTTGACATATCCAGCAATCAGGTTCTTCACTATTTCCTCAGTCTTTATATTTAAGAGTATCACAATGGTATAAATATATTTGCATAACTAAAAGATTGTCACATTAGTTTTGATTTATGTAGTGGATTGTAATTAACATACTCAAGCTCTATAATTATTTCTGTAAATAATCAAAAGTTGAGAGCCACCCGCATTAGCTAAGAGAATCTCCGGTGCAAATATGGGTGTTTCTCATGACTCGTGTCTAGAGACTTGATTTTTGTGGCACAAAAAAAAATCTTTAAAACAATCTCAAATGCAAATAATGTTTTGAATCCATCATTAATCCTATGTGATAATATTTTATATTATTTATTGTTGCATAAAAGAGAATATTCCATCTCAGTAGCAAGAGTAGTACTTCTTTCCCTGTTTTTGGCAAATCAGCTGCATACACATTAAGAAAAGGTTGCATTTGAGAGACTATTTATTTTTTTATGGTTATCTTGACGGTGACCTCATTTATTTGTGTTAATTTAGGACCTGTTTGGTTGTCCCCAAAATTGTAAATTAGCCCATTTAAAATTGATTCATTCATGAATTGCCTTATTATTAGTGTTTGGTTACAAGAATGAACAAACCAACTCATGTTTATTCACAAAAACTTAAATTAGTTCATTTCACCAAAAGCTTGAAATTGCATAATTTATAATTATAACATGAATCTCAAATGCACCACTCCCATGGAGTGCTCCCACCATACTACTCTCTCTCTCTCTCTCTCTCTCTCTATATATATATATATATATATATATATATATATATCAAAAGTAAATAACCCCATTTTTCTTTTCCAAGTACACCACAAATTAGATTTAAACCCATTTAAAATGAATACATTAGCAATCTATTCATTCGAAATGGATCAATTTATAAAATTAAATAATTTACACAACCAAACGGGCCCTTAGCCTCCTTCTTTAACTTTTCACTTTTTGACCTTTGACCCCAAAATGACTTTTGTGACACTTTGTATCTCACAAAGTGTTATAAAAAGTTTTGGTTGCAAAGTGTCAAAAATATTTATGTTAGGAGCCAAAGGCCAAAGAACTGAAGTTTGGGTGTCAGACTAGATAATCATAAATAAATAGAGACCAAAGTCAAAATAACATTTATTTTATAACAATATCTATGCTTACTTTGCGGCCTTGAATTTTTTTTCCAACTAATAGTTATATTGGCGAAACTTGCATAGATAGGTGCATCCGCAACTTTCGATTTTACTATCCAACAACATTCATCAGAAACTCGCGTTATACATCTGACAACATTCAACTTTTTATTAAACCATTAAAGATTCTCCAACAACCTAGTATTTAACCATTCAATGGTGAACTGCAAGCAGATCTAAGGTAATGATTCAAGCCGCGGACTCAAGTGATGACACATCGGCCAATAAACGTCGAAAAAAATCTCGCAAAACAATTCCCGCTGTTGTTTACGCTATTTGGAGAAAAGAAGGGGTGTTGGGCTTCTTCAAGGGTTTGGAGGCTCAAATATTGAAGACTGTACTAAGTTCAGCATTGCTCTTAATGATAAAGGAGAAAATCAACGCGACTACTTGGGTCCTCATACTTTCTATCCGAAGGTATCTACTGCTCACACGATAAGTTATAGAGCACATAACGCTCGTGTCAGCGCTAGGAATGTGCACGGGCTAGTCGTAAATGGCAAAATGTGGCTCGTTTTTTGGATGAAAGTTGTTTATAGATGAAAGCTTAGATTTTCATTGATGTTCTTTATGTTAAACAATAATCATGCACAGCCTTGCATGATTCTCATGTAGTTTGATTCTAAGAGGAAGTTATGTAATAGAAATAAGGGTAAATGGTAACTTAATATATAAATATAAATCTGAACGATACAGTTTTTGGCAAAATATTCCCTGAATTATTTTTATTGCAAATTCCTCCTGAGCTAACATTTTTTGCCGAGCTTACAAAATCTCGTCAAAGTTCTCAAAGGGGTGCTTTGTAACAAGATACATGGTTTAGGGAGTCTCGTTTGCAATATATGAAGGGTTATCTTTGAGTTTTTCCCCAATTTTTATGACAAGTTTTATAATAGATCCCACTAATTTTAAAATTGCAGTAAATCCTTATTCTGTTAACTCTCCATCCAAATCGTTAGTCAACAATTAAATTTGTTGTTGACGTTTTGAGTTTTCCCTCCACTTCTATGACCGATTTTGTAATAGATGCTCATTTATAATAAAATACAATACCCCCCCCCCCCCCCCCCACCCACCCAACCCCACATCTGTTAACTCTCCATTTTTTTTTAATCCAAAATAACTTAAATGGCATTTAATAAAAAATCAAAAAAGTTTTTTTAAAACATTGAGAAAGTCTAAAAAGTAAAAAAAATCGAAATATATTAATAAAAATTGTGGGTTTTAACTATGCGCTATTTAAAAACAATATTTTAAACATTTTCTTATAAATAAACACTTTATGTTATTTTAACATTTTTTTATTTAAAAAAACTGTCTAAACCTTTTTTTTTAAATATTTATTAAATGTATGTTATCTATGTAAAACAATTGCATCTTAGTTATAAAATAACTTTTTTTTATAATTGTCTTCTTACAATAAAAACTCGAAAAACAGTTATAACTTTATTTTTTATTTTTAATTTTAAAAATTTAAAAAAAAATCGAGAAAAAACTGTTTTTTAAAAGTTAACAAGTTGTTGTAATTAAAAAAAAAACAGTTTTTCATTCTTAGAAAACCAGTTTTTTTTTTTATTAAAGAATTATTCTTTTTTAAATTTAAAAGAGTAAGACAGTTTATTTTAAAAAAAAAAGTTAAAATCATTTTTTTTATAAAAACTATTTTTTGTAATAAAAAAACTGTTTAAAAAAATAAAAAGTTAGTCTTTCATAAATAGAAAAAAAATTATTTATAAATATAAAAAACATAAAATGTTGTTTTTACAAAAGTAAAATATATAAAAAAGTTTAACTATTATATAAAATTTTAAAAAGTTGTCTTTTAGAAAAAAAATGTTTTAAAATAAGTAAAAAACTCTTTTTAAAATTAAAAAACAAGTATTCCGAGATTTCTTATATTTAAGACTTTTTTAATTTTTTTGAAATTTTTTCGAATTTTTGTTATATATACGGACTTTGTTTTATTAAATAAAATAAAATTGAAGAATTAACTTAGTAAGGGTGTATTGTAATTTTTTTTAAAAATGGGATCTATTACAAAACCGGTCATTAAAGTATGGGAGAAACTCAAAATGTCAATAGTAATTACTGTTGGATGGAGATTTAACAAAATGGGGGGTGTTACAAAGTTTTAAAAAAAATGGGTATTTATTGCAAAACTGGTCATAAAAGTGGAGGGACAATTCAAAATAACCCCATAAAAATAGATTGAGGTGTTTTATTGCACAAATTACGTAGTTCCATATATTTTTTTTTACTTTCCATAGAAAGACCAACCCCAGATGGCCCAAATAGTTATTGCACATCTATATTAACTTAAAAGGTGACTTAAACATAATATGTATGCACTTTTAGACTTTTATACTCCTTAGGACCAAACTAATTTCATATAAATCTTTATTAATTACCCAACCCTTTCATCAACCCATTTATATTTTGAGCATTGATATACTTAACTGATGATAAGCTTTTCATCTCTTGATCCATTTCCATTTTTTTCACAACTAGCTGTAAAGCCGCGCGATGCGCGGGCTAAACGATTTTGATAGTCAATAAACACTTAAATTATATACTTTTTGTCATTGATATTTTTGCATATTTAGTAATGAATAATACGAAAGAATAACATGTATAATTATAAAATATTATAATTTATACACCTCTTTTACTATAATAAAACATCACATTAGTTAATCATAAAAATTTAGAAAGCATGAAATGAGAAACACAAACATAAACAACCAAAAAACGACTATGTCTAAAGTAAAACATCATTCCAAAAGGTTTATTCCTGTAAACGATTGCCCAATTGAGGTTCCTCCCTCTGGTTTAGGATTGATTTTCGATCTATTTGGTCGGTAAGTGGAGCATACCATCATTTTGCTATTTTCGGTACATTAGTTTCCGTATTTCATTTCGGTACGGTACAGTCGGTAAATTGGTTTTTAAAATGTTAAAATCGAAAGTAACCATAAAAATTCGGTAATTTTAGTGTCGATAAGTAAAAAATATAAACCATTACCACCAATTTTCAATACAAAATGGTACAGTTTGAGTTTTTACCGTGTCGCGAACACCACTACTCTGGCCAAATAATTATCTAGGGCCAAAAACTCTAGCCTCAATTTTTGCGTCCTGCAAAATACAAGCATCACGTTCCAAGCCTACCACCATTTTTCTATCTCTTGGCCCCAATCGTGGTCATCTTTCCCTTTTTAACTAAAGAATGTCATTACCTTTCATTAATTTAAGAAGTGAAACTTGAACAATTCTTACATGAATGTCCCACACCAAAAAGAAAATAAATAGTGGACAATGGTTGCAAAATTGCATCTTCAAGTAAGAGATGATAACTGAATACCAGCTCCCTTGCAAAGAAAAACCAAAAGCAAGTAAAAATATCTTATTACCTTACTAAATAATTTAGATATCTCAACACTGCCATTTTTGTTCCCAGGTAGGACGTGTCCCAGTTCAACTATTTATGCTTAAAACATTAATTTAGGTGGTTTGCAACACCATAATTTTACCTAACCTCTCTCTTTATCTAGTCATACTCATCTTCAAAAGCTTGATACTTAAAAAAATACATCATTATCTACTATCAACAAAATTTAATTGACATCTCAGATTCCACTTATATTAGCACGAGTATAAACTGTAAAGAGAGTAAAAAACTCAATTACTATATATCTAAAAGCTATTCCCTACATGAATCGATACAAAACAAAGAAACAAAGTGAAGGGTAAGAGACAACTTATACAAGAACAACCAGAGGTTGAAAAAAAGTAAACAAAAATCATAAAATAATCCATAATAACTTACTATAAACATAATTTCAGCCCTTTACTCTTATGTATAATTTTTCATAAAAATCTTAGGCGGGGACTTGCCATATCCACTTTCTCCCCATGGACCAGAATTGCTTGGACATTAATTTTTACAGGTTTAGATTTATACAACACACCATCTTTTACCGTAAAAGAGAATCGTTGATACCTTCCTTATTTTTTTGGATGTTTGGGGTGTTGGGGTTTTATATAGGGGAGATAAAAAGTATGGAGGAATGAGAACGAGAAGAATAAGAATAAGCAAGAGAATGATCTCTTGAGCATCCTTAAAATTATGGGGTAATTATATCTGGGGCCCATTTATTGGGTCAATAAGCTTATAAGTCCTATTGACTTTTTAATAATCCCATAGGTCCTATTCCAACTTTTCAGAATTTTTTTCATAATTTTACCCTTTTAAAACCAACCATCCGTAACTTCCTTGAGGAAGTTACATAAGTGATTGAACTTTTTTTTTTAATCTTTAAATGATCATAACTTTTGATTCACAAATCCGTTTTTCGCAAAATTACTATTTTTAAAATCTGCTCGACGAGATCTATCAAACAAGATCCATGAAGACTATAAAATTCCAAAGAAAAAAATTTACACAAACAGTAAACTTTACTGTATGCACTAGAATATGAAATAGTTTTATATCTGTGACATTTCACAAACAGACAGTAACATAGACAGTAACATTTACTGTGGTAATACTACACAGTAAATATATATATATATATATATATATATATATACATCTGGAGGATCCAAACCCTCTTTTTTCAAAAATACCTTATATTTAAAGGTTCGCGCTAACGGCATCCAATCCTTACCACCATTGTTGGAGCTTCAACGACCTTCGTCAGAGCTCCGATTTGGGGTGGGTAAGGGTGGCATGTGGTGCCGCTGGCGCGGACCTTTGAAAATAAGAGACTTTTGAATAAATGGGCTTTGAATCCACCGGAGTATCATGGGGTGCCGCTGGCGCAGACCTTTGAAAATAAGATTGGATCAATGGGATAGGGATCATCTGGAGCGCTAATTTGGGGTGAATAGGGGTGGCACAGAACTTTAAAAATTTACGAGCATATTGGATATATATATATATATATATATATATATATATATATATATATATATATATATATATATAGTTTGTAAAAATGTCATAGATATTAAACTTTATTGTATACACCAGAAAATAAAATAGTTTTATATTTGTGACATTTTCACAAAAAATAACATTTACTGTGATAATATATTTATGAAATAGTTTTATATATATAACATTTTCACAAACAGTAACATTTACTGAGTTAATATTACACAATATATATATATATATAACATTTTCACAAACAGAAACATTTACTGAGTTAATATTACATAATATATATATACACACACACACACGCGCGGTAGATCCAAACCACTATTTTTTTTCAAAATTACCATATTTTTAAATGTTTACTCTAGCGACATTCAATCCCCACCACTACCCACCCCCATTGTCGGAGCTTCAACGACTTTCATCAGAGCTATGGTTTGGGTTGATAGTAGTGGCATAGGGTGCCACTGGTGCGGACCTCTGAAATTAAGAGAATATTAGATAAATGGATTTTGGATCCACCGGAGCTCCGATTTGGGGTGAGTAGGGGTGGCATTGAGTTAGGTTTATATCTATAACATTTTCACAAGCATTAACATTTACTGTGTTCATATAACACACACTATATATATATATATATATCCAAACCTCTTTTTTCTGATATTATCTTATTTTTAACAGTCCGCGCCAGCGGCATCCAATCCCCACCACCACCCACCCCTTTATCGGAGCACCAACAACCTTCATCAGAGCCCTGATTTGAGGTGGCATGGGATGCCGATGTAACATTTTCACAAACAGTAACATTTATTATTTGTGAAAATATTACAGATATAAACCTAATCCAATGCTATCCCTACTCACCTCAAACTGGAGCGCCGGTGTATCCAAACCCCATTTATCCAATATTCTCTTATTTTCTAAGGTCCGCGCCAGCGGCACTCCATGTCACCCCAAATGAGAACTCTGATGAAGGTTGTTGGCGCTCCGATAATTGGGGTTGGTGGTGGTCAGGATTAGATACCGCTAGCGCGGGGCGTTAAAAATAAGACAATATCAGAAAAAAGAGGTTTGGATCCACCGTATATATATATATATACACTGTGTTATAACACAGTAAATGTTAACGTTTGTAAAAATATTATAGATATAAACCTAACCCAATGTCACCCCTACTCACCCCAAATCGGAGCGCCAGTGGATCCAAACTCCATTTATCTAATATTCTCTTAATTTCAGAGGTCCGCGCCAGCGGCACCCTATGCCACTACTACCCACCTAAATCATAGCTCTGATGAAAGTCGTTGAAGCTTCGACAATTGGGGTGGGTAGTGGTGGGGATTGAATATTGCTAGCGTAAACCTTTAAAAATATGGTAATTTAAAAAAAAAGAGGTTTGGATCTACCGTGTGTGTGTGTATATATATAAACTCAGTAAATGTTACTGTTTGTGAAAATGTTATATATATATTGTGTAATATTAACTCAGTAAATGTTACTGTTTGTGAAAATGTTATATATATAAAACTATTTCATAAATATATTATCACAGTAAATGTTATTGTTTGTGAAAATGTCACAAATATAAAACCATTTCTTTTTCTGGTGTATACAATAAAGTTTAATATCTATGACATTTTTACAAACTATATATATATATATATATATATATATATATATATATATCAAATATGCTCCTATTTTTAAAGTTCTGTGCCACCCCTATTCACCCCAAATTGGCGCTCCAGATGATCCCGATCCCATTTATCCAATCTTATTTTCAAAGGTCCGCGCCAGCGGCCCCCCATGATACTTCGGTGGATCCAAAGCCCATTTATTCAAAAGTCTCTTATTTTCAATGGTCCGCGCCAGCGGCACCACGTGTCACCCTTACCCACCCCAAATCGGAGCTCTGACGAAGGTCGTTGAAGCTCCAATAATGGTGGTAAGAATTGGATACCGCTAGCGCGATCCTTCAAATATAAGGTAATTCTGAAAAAAAGGGTTTGGATCCACCGTATATATATATATACTGTGTAGTAGTATTACCACAGTAAATGTTACTGTCTGTTTGTGAAAATGTCGCATATATAAAACTATTTCATATTCTAGTGCATACAGTAAAGTTTACTGTTTGTGTAAATTTTTTTCTTTGGAATCTTATAGCCTTCATGGATCTTGTTTGATAGATCTCGTCGAGCAGATTTCAAAAATAGTAATTTTGTGAAAAACGGATTTGTTAATCAAAAGTTATGATCATTTGAATATTAAAAAAAAAAGTTCAACCACTTATGTAACTTCCTCAAGGAAGTTACGGATTGTTGGTTTTAAAAGGGTAAAATTGGAAAAAAAGTTCCAAAAAATTAGGAATAGGACTTATATGTAAGAGAAAAACATGATGGGACTAGAATGTATATAAGAAAGTCTAATAGGATCTAAACGTAAATGCCCCTAAAATTATTGACGCTCGAGACAATATATCCTACGTGGACATCTTTAAGAATTGACGAGGGTAACTAAAGGGGCGGTAAGTGGAAAAGGACGTAAGAATAAAAGACAATGCACAATTGAATTGAGGAGAGTAACTAAAGGGGAAGTAAGTGGAATAAGCGTAAGAATAAAAGACAGTGCACAATTGACGTGCATTGCCACGTGGCTATGCTCGTTGAGAGGAAAATATAAATGCTTTGTATAGCATTTTATAGTATATAATAGATAATAGATTTTGGAATAGGAAGTTCAAGCGGCGATTTTATTGGAGGATGTTTTCTAAAATATCAATCCTATGTTTTTTGTTCATTAAAGATTGTTATTTAATTATTGTTATACCCAAAATATGCCCTCAAATACCTAGTGGCCATGTGGCATGGAAAAGTACGCGGGTGTGCACAAAAGGCCTCGACCATACCACATTGAGTCCACGGAGTTTGCACCTCGGCCCTAGGGTGTGACATTTATCCATCTTCTAAAATGATTTGATCTTATCCACAAGTACGTGGATAGTACACGTGAGCTGCCATCCCACTCCTATAAATAGAGGATCGCTTTCCCTCATTTATGGAGCAACATTGGAACGATCAAACTCTGACAAAATACCTCCACTCTCTCTACATCAGAAGATAACTCATGTTATCCCCTCTGATGAATCGGATTATAGAGCCGCAACCTCCTTCCATATTGAATATCTATATTTTTAGAGTGTTAAAGTTGAAGATCAATGAGTTTGCACAATGAGTCCTAGTTATACTTAAATATTTGACATTATTGATCCGATAATCATTAATATTTTCTAGGGTAATACGCATTGTGTATATTTGTCAATTATGAGTTCATTATTTGTCACTTGAGCCTAAATCGAAGTTTAATAAGTTAATGTGGACAAATAGAACTCCTTGACATATCTTGAGTGATTGGATCATATTTCTTTTATTTTCTAGTTCACGCCCCTTCACTCTGTACCACATTTTGTTTAGACACATTGATGCCAAACAAGTGTGGAAAGCTTATGTTCTTTGTGTCCTTTGTAGTGTTTATACCTATATATTCTTATGTGTTATTATTATGTGTGCGGTTATATATATACGGTATGTTTTGTTTTGAGTCTTTGCGTTTGCATTTAATCAATGTTTGCCATACGCCTCATCTGCGATTCAAATTGTCATGTTATATGATTGTATTGGTATCTTTTATGTTATGTTTACTTTGATATCACTTCACATCACTGCATATACGTGTTTTCCTTTATCTTTACATATGTTACATTTAGGGGGATACGTTGTTTATATTATGCACCTTTATCTCGTCTATTCCTGAACAAAAAGGGTGAAAATATATACCTTAAGGGAGACGTCTTACCTTAGGAGATGTTTGGACAAAGAGGAAGGGTTTTTCATATGTGAATTTTTATTTGTTATATATTCTCTTTGCATTTGAAAGGTGTGTTTAAGTGTGCATGTTTACAACGACGCAATAAAGTTTTCACAAGAGCAAAGTTACTCGAATTTTGCGTTTATCAAGTATCTTTACTTTTTTCTTTTGGGGTTAGGATTGAGTCTTTAGAAGATCTTAATGGCCCATAGGTTTTTTGTTTTTGTGTTTTGTCTCGGAATAACCAAAGGAGGAGATTTGGAATGACAAATTTTCAATATAGTCAATTTGTATGTATATTGGCTTAATTCCAGTTGGACAAAGCTTCTTTGAGTCAAGGGTTATGACTTGCATTTTTTATCCTTTAAGCCTATGATGAGTTATTGAAGACTGAAACGATCAAGTTAAAGTGTCTACATCATCGTGTCGTGTTTCGTGCCAAGTTTTGTCTTCAAAACCCATGGATCTCAAGACGTATGAATTCGTATTAGTTTTAATAGGGTGTTTATTTTAAACCTTTTTGTGGCCATTTTCGTAAAAAGTTTTTTCAAAGAAAAAATGAGTTTTTTTTATTATAGTCGTTCGAACAATATTTTTGACCGGTTCAAACGAGAATGAAGTTTTGTTCGAGCGAGGTTCAAACGACGATCAAATGAAATTTTTCTGCTTTACAGTGGGATGTCGTTCGAAGGTCGTTCGATCTCCGTTCAAATGAGTTTAGCAGTACATTTGAACGAGATTTATGTCGTTCAAATGAGATTGTATAACTCATTCGAACGGCCCTATCATTTTCTTTTGAACGAGTTGCCTCAATTTTTTATGATGCCTCATTTTTTATATTTTCTATAAATAGGAGTGTTGGCAACTTATCTTATTAAAAGGTTTTGCAAAAAAAAAATTCCAAGATAATCTAAAAGCTTCCAAAGCCTAGTTTTACCCCATCGTTTTGAGATCCAAGTTTCATCTAAATATTCTTGTTTGTCACCAAAGTTTATTAAATTTTCATATTTGTTGACTAATGTTTCATATGCCGGATTCCGTTCGTGTTGTTTTTTGATGTGATGAACTCCGTGTTGCTATGACGATTTTTTGGGCCAAGATCGGTGGATATCGAGCTGTGTGAGGAGCACGCGTTGTGGCAGTTCGTGGGTGGATTTCTACGTATCTCTGTAAAGAACGTAAAAAAAAATGAAGACGCGTCAAGGCTTAAAGGAGTCGAGTTGGTTATGTAAGTCATATGTTGTCCTTGTATAATTCCTATATCAAAGTGAATTTGCATGGCTGGGCCATACGAGGTTTTTCCTATTTTGGGTTTTTCTCATATATCGGTGTGATGTGGTTTGTTGCTTTATTTTACTCTTTGTATACTCACCTAGATGTATGGCTTAGGACAAAATAAGATTTGGCAAATTGTTTACAACAACATTCATTTTAATTGGTGCAAGTTTAATTGAGTTAATCATTGAATTAAAATTGAAAAATTCTAAAAAAAATTGGTGTGTGTGTGTGTGTAACAATCCATATAATCCGTAGCACTTTCATTACTCGGTACCAACGATGGACTAAGTCTGGTAGGACCTGGGATAACTTTCATGCTTTATCGAGGAAACTCACTTGGGTACCTCTAAAGGATTTGGTTTGGAGGATAGAGAGAAAGTCATCATTAATTCATGACTTAACCATTTTTGATACACCAAGTAAAACACCTAGCTTAGCGTGATTGAGCATTACTCGATCAACCAAGGATAGACTCATTTCTCGGCCACAAAGTATTAGCACAAAAAATAGTATCTTTCCATAAAAGATCTATGTGACGTCATACAATACCTAACACATGCCAAATCAAACTTTCCTCAGTATAGTGTTGAGTTGGTGAGCAGTTGGCTGTAAAGGTGTTGACACACTTTTTGCTTCACTTGACACGACGATTGGTCACTCGAGAATTTCAATCAGTATTTTATGCTAATGACTTGTTAGGTATGTTAGTCTGACCCATCATTTAATCCACACGAGGTTCCTTGCATGTAGCCTGAGCCTATATATACCCCATTTTTCCTTTGATAAATGATCAGATCCTTAATCTATAAGATCACTTTAAGATACTTATTGCAAACATGAGCTTTTACTCTTCCTCGTTAATACTCTTGTCCAAATTTTTACCAAGAACTCAAGCATTTATTAAGCTTTAAACACCATTCCTTCCATACTTTGGTGTTTGTCTGCCTACCTTTAGTGTATCTAGAGCGCTTTTTTCTCTCTCCCTCTAACTAACATCAATAAGAGGTTCATTTATTAGCTAAACAGTTGTATTTATTATTGATCATTGTAATATATATATCTGAGTTTATTCCTTGTCATTAAGAGTACACTTATCACTATTTTAGCACCATTGAAATAGGTTATGCCTCAGTTTATCTATAAACACCCTAGCACAAACTATTGTCTTACACTCTTTATTTATTGAACTTAGCTTAGATGGCACGAATTACACTAGTAGGCACATTTTTATGCATCAACAAGAATTATGTTTAAGATCTAAGTATAATTTATGTTACATAAATATTTTATTAAGAATGTCTCCAAAAAATATTGACTTAAACATAAGGTTAACAATTTAAACACGGCATGAAACAATCCAAAATTGATATAATATATCTTTTTCGTATTTATGTTGAAATTTTCCAACCCACAATTGACATGATATTATCGTATTGTTCCACATTCGTGTCTAAATAATACTTGTTGTTTCAGGCCAAAACATGAACACAAAACATAAACTACTGCCCCTATTTAAGATATTATTATTATTATTATTATTATTATTATTATTATTATTATTATTATTATTATTATTATTATTATTATTATTATTGAGTATGTTTAGATGGTAATATCCTACTATTATGAATTCAATACAATTAAGTCGAGCATAAAATAAAGATCAATCAAATAATGATACAGTATGTACGCGGTTCGCTAATGTGCCTACATCCACGGGGTGTTGGCCTCTCTCTATTGATCAATTCTTAATAATAAAGATTACATGCCCATTTTTCAAGGGTGCGGGTTACATTTATAGAGAACATAAAGAGACTGAGACGCATGAGACTCCATGACCTTGGATTGCTATTACGATTTGATCGGGTGAATCAAATTTTGATATTTTTGTTGATCGACCTCTCTTTGTTCTTATCTCTAAGCCTTGATCACTTATCCAGTCTTCTCGACACGTGTTAGTTGTTCTTGTTTGTCCGTATAATTTCTCCATAATTGCCACCAAAATTTTGCAACTTAATTGAGGTGGAGAGTTTTTCTCGCTTGTTAGATATAGTCTTAATCGTGGTTGGTAGTGAAATCTGATCACCCACATAATCTATGGTCGGAAGATGTTAACACTTGGTTTTTTTAAGTTAACAATTGCCTTTAATTTGCTCGTTAGACCTAAAGGACATGCTTTGTCATTTTCCTTGGTGTTTCAGGGGTACACTGGTAATTGTCTATCGATGAGACTAAGAGGCAGTGATGTATATGTGAGCCATCATCTGGGGTCTCATTTAAAATGATGACTTTATCTTTGAAGTTGAAGAAAGCCAATTAATGACTTCTCTATCGTTGTTTATGGAGCGCATTATCATTATTCATTATTCAAAAACATTTGAGAGCTTCATTATTTACTATAAGCTTCTATTTCTTCGCTTCCTTGTCTTTCTGTGATTTTTTAAGCAATCTTCTACATTTTATATGTCGTTCTTCTTTCTAACTTGCGGAGATGATTTATCCAATGAGTGAAGTTTCCATAGAGGAATTTAGGAAACATTCCTCCGTCCCTGAGTGGGTAGTAATAGAGTTTAGGGATAAACACAAAGTTTATTATAATATTAGGGGAGGACACTCGATGTTCTCTCAATTCATTGTTGAGGTCGATATAACCTTTCTTCCAAACCAACTCTTATTAGAGTTCTGTGAATATTTATGTGTAGTCTCCACCCAATGTTCCCCAAAGATTTAGAGGATAGTTAATCAAGTAAATAGTATAAATGAGTTATATAAAACTCAGTTAGGGATTCCAGAGATTTGTTACTGTTATATGTGGGTAAAGACGAATAACAACACCTCAAATCTTAAGGTGAGGAAAGCAGAGAGGGTTCTGGTGGTAAATTTTTCTGATTCCAAAAAAGATTATTACTCACACGGCTTCATCGTAAAGCAATGGGAACAACCAACTATCCTTGTGGGCGGTGAAACCTATAAGGGCTACAAGTGTCACGATATGGGACATAAAATAGGCTAATTGTTGATTTTTATTGTTTATAACTTTGGTCAGTCGGACCTTGTATGATTCTTACTGATGTTGTTCTTCCTTATTTCGCACAGAGAGATCCAAGAAGAAAGAGACCGAGCAAGCACACGTCAATTTTGATGAATAGAGAAAGGTTTGGAAACTTAAGATGCCTTTGTCTTCTAGTAACGAACATCCAAGATCGGCATCGTTGTTGCTGAAGTATACCTGCACCGCTACTTCCTTTGTCAATCGGCCCGTTGATAAGGAACCAGGAATCCCTATTCCGTCTGTCTTCAACTGCAAGCACTTAAGGCTCGTTTGAGTTTGTAGATGTTACATCAATACTTTATGTGGTTCATCTACTTCTGAAGACGAGATGGTATAGAGGAAAAGGGTTCCTAATTTGCTAGAAGAAGCTAATGCCCTTATTTTTCTAAAACCCTAACCATCCAAATGAAAGTAGATCGAGGGTCCCTCCGACCCAGTTACCATGGGGACTCCCCCAAAAAATCACAATCCTAACTTACCAAAAGAGTAGGACTGGAACAAGTCTTGTAACTGCTTTGCCCACCAAGAAGGTGTATGACCCCGATAAGGAAAAGAGCAGTGGCAACATGCCAATGGATAAAAATATTGATTTACGCCCCACACTGCTGAGGGGGGCCTACTTAATGGATGACCAGGAAGTAGTAGGTAGACTATCAACTGACCAACTGGTCACCCATGATGCTCGAGCTCTTTCCCTGGTAAGTTCTTACACTTTGATCAAATGTTCACTTCTTTAAAATATTTTTTATGCTAATTTTAGACTTTGTTGATAATCTAGATAGAAGGGATGCCATAAACATATCTAACTCTAACCTGATCCATGCCTTGAATGAGTCTTAGAAGGATATAAAGGCCTATAAAAAATCCAACATAATTGAGGTGAAAGCCAACGAATTGGAGTTCGCCCAATGGAAATCCAAGACCGAGCAACTGGAGAAGGCTTTCGAGGAATATTTGCATACCTTGTCTGAGGTATTAAGGGCTAAGGATAAGGCCTATGAATAGGGGAGGGATGATGCTTTCATTCAGGCTAAGCAACAGTTGGACTAAATTCATAAGTCATTCTTCAAGAAAGGTTGACATTATGCTTTGTTTAAGGAAAAATTCCCCTCTAAGTGTGAACTCTTTGGTGAGCACCATCCAAGTTCTCTTTCAAAGTTGGATGAACATCAGGGTGAAGCTATAGGAGGAGACCAAGAAAAGGAGGGTGCCAAACAAGCAAAAGAGGCCATGATCCGAATAAGGTCTTGGATGAGCAAGAGAAGGTGATGAAAGAGATAGAATGACAAGCTAATTAGGTTAGCCTAAGAAATCTTATTCTTCGTATTTCTAGTTTTTTTTGTTATTTGAATTGTTAGGGCTTGCCCAACTTTTATACTCTTAATGAAGAAACTTTATCTTTTTGGCCTCTTTGTATCTTCATGGAATACTTTTTATTACCAGTGTGTGTTTTCTCCATATTCACTTTATGAATTCCTTTCCCTTTTTGATCTTTACAGTCTGATATCAACTTGGCCTTATTGCCAATAATTCACAAGACTGAAGTTTTGGACCTCATTTTAGCCTGGACGCTTCTGGTTGAGATCGAGAAGCATTTTCGTCTATTTGAGAAGTACTCTAAAATATGACATGTTCTTACGACGAGCAGACTCGTTTGCTGGATTCTCTCTAAGATGAGATCAAGGATGTCGAAGACATTAATGGACTACTATAGGATGATAACCGTTCTTTAAGGGAGAAGCTTAATAGAGATGATAAAATGTTTAACAAATACCAAGTGACCAAGAAAAGTCTTCAAAATAAGGTGATGAGATTAAGATATCAGTTTCATCATAGACCTCGTGTAGTCTGGTCGGAGGGCTACGATGAGGGATGGATGGATGCCTAGCCTCACTTGGATGAATCCAATCAAGTCTGTTACAATCGTGGATGGATTAATGCTTTGAAAGTCATGAAATTTCCCAGCGATTCCAAATTATGGTATTAGTATGGGGTTGATTATCCCTTTATTTGGGTCATCCTTCTTGGAAGTGAGGAATCTTGTATTCCTATAGACGCTATTCCCATTTAGATGATAAGGGACTATCTCCTTGATCATGATAGCGATGACAAATTTCATCTTGATCTATATGATGGTTGACGCGTTGCAATAACTATCAATCTTAATCGTCGAAGATGAATTAGCTATAGTAATTTATTTGTATTTATGTTTTATAATCTGCCAATCAGGCTACTTGTAATTAAACGAATGAAATTATCTAGTTGATTCAATGCTTTATAATTTCCCATTTTCTATGTTGAGCATCTTTTTATTGTTTGTCTTACCTTTTAGGATAATGTCATCACATCTCCTTAGGCCTAGGATAACCACAACGAAAATGCACCTAGTTTTAGTGTCATCCACTTATTCAGGATTTTAACCAACCAGAATTGGGATACTTTGTGCCTAGGGATCCCCCGTAGGTCTTTTTCTTTCCTGGGTAATTCTTGATGTTTTCATGTTTATTAGTGACAAAAATATGTAACCTTAAGATATGATTAAGTGTTATCTCACTAAGGCAATTAAATGACGATTTCCGTACCATAATGAAAGTTTGTAATTAACGATGTTAGTTTGTTATTTGGAGCAATAAGAAAGCTAATTGCATAAATTGAACTTTAGATTTTCTAATAAGTTGGAGTAACATATAATTAAAACTTGAATAAAGCTAATAAATTTTGGAAATAAAATCTCCTAAGGTTGGCCTCATTCCAGGCCCTGGGTATATTTTGTAGAGCCCAATATTGCATATATGTAGTGATATATATGGGCAACACATCTTCACGAGGACTTAATTCCTACCGTTTGAGCTATTTTTACGTGCATACATTTTATTTGAATGTTAAATGTTATTTGACTTTCAATGTCTATTTTGTAGGGTCAAAGAAGCATTCTACAGTGAATCAAACAAGTGTTTATAGTGAATCAAAATAAAACCAATATATGTAGTGATATATATTGGTTTTATTTTTTCATAATAAATCTTAATTAAGTGTTGTTTGTTAATACCTTCAAACTTAATACTTGATTTCACATAAGGATTCACCAAATCAAATATATCTCTATAGTGATTCAATTATTTGTGTTAAAAATCATATTAAACTCATGATCCCGAACTTTAACTATCATTTGAATTCTCAATAACTTATTGTCTTTGTGTTTACTTTCTAGTTAGATTCATTTAATTCAGCCAAATTCATATTCAATTTGATACTCACACAACATGTTTGGATAAAAATGCCTCTATAAGTGTAATTGATCAATAATTTTATCAATCTTCATAAAATATGATCCCGTACTTACTAAGATTTACTACTTGTTTTGTGGCTTGCACTTGGTCCGGTGACAAATACTTTTTAACCACAAGTAGTATGATTCTTGGAGTCGTCCTTAATGAATTTTAATAGACTTTCCAATTAGGACCTAACTTTCCATCTGATGGCTTCTTTGCGTTGCCGATAACCTTTCTCATCCTATAGTCTCTGACCTTGAACCTCCTTAGAATTTTAGCTTTATTGTACTGCTTGGGCAACGACAGTTGGTTCAACCAGTTCTTCTTACCTTAGCCACTCCATGTGTTTTTCCCCTTGCCTTTGTCTGGCATTGGTTCAACCAGTTCTTCTTACCTTCTAAATATTCATTCTTATAATATTAGTGTCATCATAAGGATGTTAACAATCCAAAGGAACTTAACCTTAACCGAATTCATATGCATCATAGCATCCCATTTTAATCATTTATCATAATTGAAGTCTCATTCAATTTCATATTAAAATATTTAACATATCCAATCCATAGCCCAAACATTCTTTAATTTCTTATTGGTAATCCAATTCTTATCATATAAGGTTCCTAACATAAAAGACAACACATCATTTCAAGTTTCCTAGAGCAAGATGTGTCCATTTCTTTATTACAAATTAAATCTTCCCTATAGACTCTTTTATCATTCAGTCAACTTCAAAGAATTTTCATAATTTTTCTGCATCATAACTTCCTTTGATATTTCACCCAACATCCATAAACATATGGAACAATACAAAATTAAAGTTTCATAATTTTTAAAGTTCATTTTCTATGTCAAGTAAAACATCGAACACGTGGCGGGGATACTTTCACTCTTGGGGTAGATTTCATACCCGAACTTCAAACTCTCACCAAAGACTCATTTCTTGGTATTTTCACATGATTTTCGGATATGTGACACACATATGAGTCCTTGTTAATCTTCAATTTGAATCAATCAATTCCAGTAAAAATACAAAAATATATGGAAGTTTGAACACATAAGGGTTCTAAACAAGGCCATCTAGATGATTTACACCTTCGGCTTTCTTTAAACGTGTATCCATCCATGCATACCCACAAAGGCATGAAATTTTAATAAAAAATTGATGATTTATATACTTTCAATCAGTAATATCAAAAAAAGAAACAAGATGTATGGATAAAATTACCTAAGGGACGTTTACATAATTTTCTAAGAATTTTTCTCCAACTTCTCCTCGTCCTTCTCTTCCTAAGCCTTCCGGTTCTCTCTCTTCAGGCCAAACTCTCAAATGGATGAGTTTGGCTGATGAAGTAGGACTTTTTAAGGGGATTTAGTCGGCCAAGCCTCCCCCCCTCCAACCAATGAAATTCATCCATTTGTTATACATATTAGACAAAATACCACTTAACGAATGGATAGATTTGCCCCTGCTTCGTAATTCCAACATAACTTCTTGCACGGACCTCCGTTTTACAAACCGTTTTTTGTGTTACAAACTTAACTCATATATATATACAACTATCTAGTTTTCTTCTCAAGTCGATTATTATATTGTAGTGGCCAAAACTAGTCCCGAACTCGAACATTCTTACCAAACTTCACAAATTTGGGTTTGTGACTAATTCAATATTTAATAAATTATGAAAGTAGAATTAGACTAAATACAATAACTAAACAATATATATATTCTAATAACACATTATCCCCATCCCATACTGTAAGCATGATTTAAACATGGTTTATCATAATCATATCCGGGTCGTCACAACCTTCCCCTCTTAGAAAATTTCGTCCCCGAAATTTAGGATGAATTTCACTTATCAAACAATTGGGAATACTATTTTCTCATTCCATATTCCCTTTTCCAAGTTGTTTATTTAATTTCATGGATCCTCCACAACACTTTAACTACGGAATCAACTTTATTTCCTAATACTTTCTCCTTACGACCAGGAATTTCAACTGTCTTCTCGATGTACAACAAATCTTCTTTCATAATAACTTCAGTATCCATATCATTACCCGTAAGAATAATCGTCTAATGATTTCTTATTCATGGTAACCAATACCCAACTCATATATTACTTCTCACTATATTCCCCTTTTCAGTATCGTATGATTGTTCTTTAACTAAACGTACAATGACCTTAACAAGTCATTTATTTGGCACAATAACTTTACAACCATAATCTCACCCCAATATTTATTAACATGATATTATTATGCAATATCATTAATACACTCATCCTACCCGTTTGGTAACATGGATGTTAATCATAACATCACCACTGAAAATTTTAACCATACCTACCAAGCCCATAATACTTATCTTAACTATTATATGTCGTGTTTCTTTCAAATATCTTGAACAAATACCTTAATGTATCACATTATGGTATCTCAAATAACATCTTATCCTTACACATACTTCTTGGTGACTCCGTATAATGTCAATCATATTCATTATATGCCATACTCTTAATGATAACCCATACGTACAATAACAAATACAACTCAATATCCACCCAAACCAGTTGTCAACATTCCAACCTGATTAGCATCTTTCCCATACCCATACACAACACATACTCTTAAAAGGGCTCTCCAATATTTTTAAACTTCCAATTCTTTAAAACTTTTTCTCAACTCTACTATTCATATAAGCATTTCAACACATCTCAGGAGTAATATTCACTACATATACGCATACTATAAAAAAAAATACATCCCAACTGTTATTACTCTTTTCTTCTACTTATCATAATTCAGTATGAACCCATATTTGGATCAATTGTGGTATATTGACTAGTAATTGAATTTCAGACCATTTCAAATATTAAATTTAAACATATACAAGTATTAATCTTCTCACTTCACCTTTACCCTGTGAATCTTCATTTGATTCACACTCTCACAATTTACCATCTCATACTTTAACAGAATATGGGTTCACGTACCTCATACTCCCACATAAATGGGCACACACAAACCATGGCTTAATAAGTGAAACAACTCAAGTTTACATATTCCAGTATAAGAAGGGATTACTTCCAATACTTCACAATTTTCATATACCACATTTTGTCTTTTAAAAAAAACTCCTTCAATGACATGTTTATCCGTACCACAATAAAACAATGCAATGCTTCATATAAAAATACCTGTATTCGCTATCATCCCCGAATAAACCTTAACATCTCATTTCCTTTCCTGCAAGATCCTTGCATTTCACATCTCGTATAACAATATGTATTTATAACTTAAAAATGTTAGTCAACAAAAGCCAATTTACTTATGACTTAAAATTATTTCTACTTCCACTGCCAAATCTAGGAGTTCCTCACCCCAGAACCTCTAAAACCTAGGCTCTGATACCAAAGTTGACACACCCCAACACAGTCACTTATAATTAAGTTTGAAAGTCAAAGTGAGTCAAATCATAATTACCTTAATCAAATCATAAACATGAGTATCCTTTTTCAATATCGACATGAAGCCATAATACTAAAATCTTTTCAAAATTTTAGAGTAATCGTGCTTATTCAAACTTGCTTAAAGGATAAGTAGGATTAAATTACCCCTTTTTCATTTGTCCAAAATTATGGTTTTATGCATCCTTTGATAACCCAACCCGACCTCCGAGATTTGGCAGTGACATCACATTACCTGAAACACATAACCATGGTAACCGTGAGCAAAATAGCCCAGTGAATGCATCACTACTGTACTAGAGCATAAAATTAAATGCAGTAAGTCGTCTCTATGTAACAATATAAAACATCTCAACATCTCTTGGTTGTTAATAAGCAATAACATCTCTTGGCTATGATAAGCCATAACATCTCTTGGCTATAATAAGCCATAACATCTCTTGGCTGTTGATAAGCCATAACATCTCTTGGCTATAATAAGCCATAACATCTCTTGGCTGTTGATAAGCCATAACATCTCTTGTCTATAATAAGCCATAACATCTATTGGCTATAATAAGCCATAACATCTCTTCAATACACATACATATTATATCGAAAATCAACTCAATAATTATACATATCATATCCATAATCAACTCACTAACAACACATATCATATGTATATTCAACTTAGTAGGTATAACATATCATATTCAAGTCAGTAACCACACACATCATATCCATATTCAACTCAGTGACTAAACATAACATATCTATATCCAACTCAGTAAGTATCACATATCATATCTATAGTCAACTCAGTATATGCTACATATCATATATATATATTCAACTCAATAACCATATCCATATTCAAGTCAGTAACCATACACATCATATCCATATTTAACTCAGTGACTGCACATATCATATCCATATCCAACTCAGTAAGTATCACATATCATATCTATAGTCAACTCAGTAAGTGTTACATATCATATATATATTCAACTCAATAACTACAACCTCTCATATTTATACTCAACTCGTCAAGTACAACATATAATATCCATATTCATCTCAATAAGTACCCCATCTCATATTTATAATCAACTCGGTAAATACAACATAAAATATCCATAATCATTTCGATAAGTACAACATCTCATATTCATAATCGACTCAACAATTACAACATATGACATCCATAATCATCTCAATGAGTAGAACATCTCATATTTATACTCAACCCATCAAGTACAACATATAATATCCATAATCATGTATAAATACATCTTACTAGTGAGTACACTCACCTTAGCCACTCCATGTGTTTTTCCCCTTGCCTTTGTCTGGCATTGGTTCAACTAGTTCTTTTTACCTTCCGAATATTCATTCTTATAATATTAGTGTCATCATAAGGATCTTAACAATCCAAAGGAACTTAACCTTTACCGAATTCATATGCATCATAGTATCCCATTCTAATCATTTATCATAAATGAAGTCTCATTCAATTTCATGTTAAAGTATTTAACATATCCAATCCATAGCACAAACATTCTTTAATTTCTTATTGGTATAAGGTTCCCAAAATAAAAGACAACACATCATTTCAAGTTTCCTAGAGCAAGATGTGTCCATTTCTTTATTACAAATTAAATCTGCCCTATAGACTCTTTTATCATTCAGTCAACTTCAAGGCATTTTCATAATTTTTCTGCATCATAACTTCATTTGATATTTCACCCAACATCCATAAACATATGGAACAATACAAAATTAAAGTTTCATAATTTTTAAAGTTCATTTTCTATGTCAAGTAAAACATTGAACACATGGCGGGCATACTTTCACTCTTGGGGCAGATTTCATACCCGAACTTCAAACTCTCACCAAAGACTCATTTCTTGGTATTTTCATATGATTTTCGGATATGTGACACACATATGAGTCCTTGTTAATCTTAAATTTGAATCAATCAATTCCAGTAAAAATACAAAAAGATATGGAAGTTTGAACACATAAGGGTTCTAAACAAGGCCATCTAGATGATTTACACCTTCGACTTTCTTTAAACGTGTATCCATCCATGCATACCCACAAATGCATGAAATTTTAATAAAAAATTGATGATTTATATACTTTCAATAAGTAATATCAAAAAAAAGAAACAAGATTTATGGATAGAATTACCTAAGGGACGTTTACGTAATTTTCTAAGAATTTTTCTCCAACTTCTCCTCGTCCTTCTCTTCCTAAGCCTTCCGGTTCTCTCTCTTCAGGCCAAACTCTCGAATGGATGAGTTTGGCTGATGAAGTAGGCCTTTTCAAGGGGATTAAGTCGGCCAAGCCTGCCCCCCTCCATCCAATGAGATTCATCCATTTGTTATACATATAAGACAAAATACCACTTAACAAATGGATAGATTTGCCCCTGCTTCGTAATTTCAACATAACTTCTTGCGCGGATCTCCGTTTTACAAACCGTTTTTTGTGTTACAAACTTAACTCATATATATATACAACTATCTAGTTTTCTTCTCAAGTGAATTATTATATTATAGTGGCCAAAACTAGTCCCGAACTCGAATATTCTTACCGAAGACTTCACAAATTTGGGTTTGTGACTAATTCAATATTTCATAAATTATGAAAGTAGAATTAGACTAAATATAATAACTAAACAATATATATTCTAATAACACATTGTCCCCATCCCATACTGTAAGCATGATTTAAACATGGTTTATCATAATCATATCCGGGTCATCACATATCGTCTCGGCCTTGTGCCACCCTGGAAAGCCGAGACTACACTTCGACCCAGATTCATAGTTGTTTATAGGGAAGGTCCTCTATGTCGGTCTCGTCCAAGTAGATGCCATTAAGAACGACATCTACGCCACGTATTGCACGCAGGATTTTAGCATGGTTAGTCCATGTGGGCATGCAGTTATAACAGATCTTCACAGTACGTTAAGGAATATATACACTTCATCTTCTTAATTATAATGGATCGATTAAACCCTAGCTAAACTATATCTAAATTACAGTAGAGAGAGAAAGCTTGAAAGTTTTAATCCTTAGGCTATTAGAGCTTCATTCATAGTGAAAACTTTACCATTCCTGCATAGTGGAGTAGGGTATCAAGCCGAACCACTTATATCTTGTGTCTTCTCTACGCTCTCATCATTTTCATGTTTATTTATATTGTTGTGTTGATATAATTTAGTACTCCATTGTTGTTTATAGCTAGCCTGAAGTCTACAAATTTAAGTGTTGATATCTTTGGTATCATCAATGTTGAAAGTTTTATATTAAACATTAATAAAGAAAAACACATAAGACCTATATATATATAAAATTTTTATGATATCAATTTTTTTCATCATGTTCTATAAAAAAATATATAATGCTAATATATATAAAAGTTTATAAAATAGTTCGCGCATCGCGCGGGTTGTAATCTAGTTTCTTATAAAAACACACTGTCACTTCCAATTTCTCCATCTCCATCTCCGTCTCAGTCGATCACTCTCTCTCTGATCTTGATCTGAATATCCAATTTATTGTAAATGTGTTTTTTTATGTATATATATGTATATATCAGTCACGATCTTCAACATACTTATGAATATACCTATCCATTGTATACCCTATCGAATGGAGACTTAGGTCTTTGTAGCAACGCCCTTATCTTGTCATATGATTCACAAAGGTGGGGAAAAATAATAATCCCGTGGCTTCATTTACCTCAGGCTGAATGGAAACTTTATTGATTTTTCCCATCAAATCCTCAGAGGAGATCATTCTACAAAATCTGGTAAATGGATTGGCTTCTTCATGACTCAGTTCATCATATAAGTTGTTAAAGTCATCCCCCCATCCGTTGGCGCCTATGTCTTCCTACCAAGATTAATCAAATAATTCTAAAACCTTTAGGGATTCATCATATAAGTTTTCCCACTCATCGGGGAAATGAAGGAGTGAAGGTACCAACCGTCTTTAAAAATTAAAATTAGTGAGCAACTCAGAGATGCTGTAGATTTCCTCCATCTGGAAAAATATGTCATCCATGATTAGTACCACGTCATCGATACTAACTTTTTCAATGGGCACTACCCATTCATCTAATTCCCAAGCCCACTTCCGGGCTTCTATGAACCGACAACTAAAATTCTGATAGTCGACAGACATTTCGGTGGGCAATTTCAGCCCAAACTCTTGGAGTTGGTCTAACGCAGCAGGTAGTTCCATGCCTCCCCCTCAAATCGGGTACGAATAAAAATGCAGGGTCTTATAAGGAGTGACAGAGCTTGATCAACGAGGCATGTTAGGTTTAGGAGAAAAGACGGGAAAACCTTAAAAGGTTTAGGTGAGACCATGGGGATGATGGGTGCTTTGATGGGCATGATCTGGGTAGAAGGGTCAAACTCTGGGTTGCTTTCTAAGAAGATGGAATCATTCTTTTCTTTTATCTTTATTTCTGTTACCACTTACTATATAAGTGGGTTTTTTGTATTTGAAGACATATATTCTAATTTCTTAGTTTCTATCAAGCTTTCTAGTTAGGTTAGAGGAAGAAGGGATTTAAGGTGGATTTTGGGTGGAAGTTGCTTTCTCTCCTAAGGTTTCACCCAAAATGGGTTTGTAAGTGTACTATTCATTATCTTCTTCATTTATCTAAGCTTCCATTGTTTATTTCTTGTCATGCTAATTAACTTTCTTGCTTTGTAACCTAGATTTAATTGCTTTCATTTAATTAATGTCTTTTAACATGCTTTGTAGGAAGTTTAATCTAGGTTGAGATTGTTAAACTCACATGAGTTAATTAGTTTCTATGCTATGGTATGATGGGTCCAAGATAGTTTTAATGACTTAATTATTCTTTGTGTCACACTTAGGATACTTAACGGGGTATATCACGTATGCTCCGTATTTACGACCTTTCATGTGTAATTCCGAGAATATTCATTAACACTGAACTCAAGTTAACCTTTTATGAGAATTTAGAGGGTGATAACTCTAGGTTTAATTAATTGTCCGAATGTAATTGATTTTGTTAGCGCTTTTATGTTCATGTAACCATTTATGCTATTTTGTCCGTGTGAGGGAGACGATTCTCAACCTATAATTTTACTCATTTTGTTAATCTAAGTTTAAATACATGCTTAATGATTTGGTCACATATAATCTTTTACACTTTTATTGAGAAGTAATAAACCAATATAATTCTAGCAACTAGTCTCTGTGGATTTCGATACCCGGACTGACCTCTATACTCCCATAAAGATTGAAGTTAATAGTTTAGGTTTTTGCGTAGCAGTGTGAGCCGAGCATAACGCTCGTCGTATATCTTTATACACTTGCGCCACAATTTTCTCCTGTTATCAAAATGGCGCCATTTCCGGGGACTAGTTTTTGATAGAATTTTATTGACTTAGTATTTCTTATTTTTTTCTTTCTATTAGTATTTTTTTTGTTTTAACTGATTTTGTAGACTTGGACATCCGAGCGCCAAGAAACCTCGAATTCGTGCCTGCACATTATACTATTAAGCATCCATTGAGGAACCATTTTGGGTAAGTATGTTTTACACTGATGATTTCAATCGTTGTAATGATTTGGGTTCGGGAGTTTGTTTAAAGAATAATTTTTAAAATCCCTTTAAGCCTATAACTTTTGGTGAATACTTGTATATTGAGAAGAATGAAAATCACAAGATTACTTTCGACGAGTATTTACAAAATCAAATTAACGATTTGGGGATTTCTAAAACTTGTTCTAATGACAAAATGCCTCAAACTTATTACAATAACAAAGTTGAAAGCCTTTGTGATAGTAGTTCGTCGAACTATTATGGCAATAACTTTCAAAGTTGTTATATGAATAAGCTTAAAAGTAACAATAATAGTTCTCAAATTAGTCTTTTTGGAGAACTTTCGAAGCCACTAAATTCATTTTGTACGGCAATGCAAAGTCAAAGAATGGAAAAAATTGACAACTTTTATCGGGAGGAAAATCATTATTGGGAGCATGATATGAATTTGTTATTTAAAACCAACAATGATTCTTCTCTTAAAACTTCGAAAGACGACGAATATTTGGAACCAAATTAGGAATTCGAGGTTCTTGAGCCGACGATGCCTACTTTAAAGCAAACCATTTTGCGTTTAACCCAAGGCATAATAGAGAACGAAAACGTCTAAGATATGAAAATTGACGCACTTTTCAATGAGATGATTTCTTCCGTGAACAACAAAGATGAGTTGAAAACTTGTGTTTCACCTCAAACAATTTTGGAAGAACATTCACGAAAAGTGAATCTTTTTCCTTTAGAATTCAACCATTGAGCGATGACGAGTCATCTTTTTAGGTTGAATTCATTTCATCCCCGTTTCCATTCATCATTATTCAACCATTACAACATTCCTAATAGTCAGTTGAAAGTTTTGAAACGTTCAATCCATTCACCGATGAGGAATACTTGCTTGAGTTTATCACTTTGATGGGATTCTCTTTGTTGTGTGCCCCATCCTCCATGATTTTTGAAAATCCTTTAGGAGGAGATTCGATTTTTTCTAGACCCCATGTGTGTATGTCTCCCGTCCAATCCAAACCCTCCATCATCCTCCCAAAACTTTTAATGGATGATGATTCTTGTCTTTCGCCGTACACATACCTTCCGTTGTTCAAACGGAATTTTAATTTCCTGGAAGGTATGAACTCAATTGAGGGACCATCATTTATCCCTCACAGTCAAATCATTATTTGGACGGACCCTCAGAAATTTTAACTCTTTTTGTATAGTTAATTGAGTAATTAAAATTTAGGTTGTACATAGTTAAATCTTTTATTTATTTATTTTAATATAACTTTTCTTGTAATTAGTTAATTTTTTCTTTATTTTTTGTGTATGCTTGGTTCTGACCATTTTTGTAGGTTCAACGAAGTCGAATTTACAAAAATTGTGTCCCGAACATGCGGTAGTTAAAACAACAAAAAAATTAACTCACAAAAATATTTTCTTTATTTTGCACACGCTCGTACTCATTTATATGCATATATTTTCATTTTTTGTGTATGTGTGCACGCGTGTGTCGCTCATTATGAATCCCATCCTTACTTTAATATTTTAGTGTATATACTCTTTTATAGTATTTTTTGGTAATTATTTTCATTTTTCCTTCTATAGCTTTTCTTTTCTTGGCTTTTGATTTTAATTTTTTTTGTATCCCACTTAATTTTTACCATTACAAAATGTAGTAGGCTAAAACAACTAATAAGTAGGTGTTTCCCAGTGTATAGTAAAGCAGGTCTTGGTTGCTTTTGCTAACAAAAAAAAATATTAGAGAACAGGTCTTGACCTAGACAATTTGAGTGCAGGTCTTAAAAAAAATTAGAAGTAGATAAAAAAAAAAATAGCAGCTGTAATTGTTGGAAAAAACAGGGGCCCCGTTGACCGGGATCCCACTCACGATTGATTTGTGGGTTGTTTGAAGCAGATCTGCATTTCTGCCCCAGCTCCACGGTAAAAATCGAAATCACGATCAATCGGGCTCCCACCCGCGGTCGAACGGTTCCCCTTCCCATCGCTCACTGGTTCAAATTCAAGGCAAATTCGCAAATCGGGGTCGGGTGGGCTCCCACCCGCGGTCGACCGGGGCAAGTAGGTAAGGCCAAAACTGCTTCTTATTTTTGCCACATTTGTTCTAATTTCTCAACCTCTCCTTTACTTTTTACCCATTATTTCTGTGCCCTTTTTCCCCTAGCCAAATTCATCCAATTTCTACATAATCAATGTATAATTTTCGCCATGTTATCTTGTATAATTGGTATTGTTGGTTGTAATTGCCATGATTCAAGGGTGTTTTTCACATTTTGACAGTTTTTGAGTTTTTGTTGGGTGTTCTCCAATATTGTTGTTCCAACTTGATTAATGCTTAATTGTTGATGGTTTATTGTTTTTGTTCATGAATGGGCTTATGTTGGTTCAAATGGCACTCACACATCTTTATACCACATTGTGCACACCAAGTGTTTGTTAAAATGCCTAAACTAATTTTTTGAGAGGTTTAGCAAATACTTGCGCGTATTTTTCATTTGTTGTCGCACCCTGACACTTTTTGTCATAATATGGTATGTATTTTCCCGATTTTACACACTTGAACATGCCATTTCGACTCCTTCACCAACTAACTTTAATTGCGCTTTACAATTTTTTTTATCTTGCTTAATTATTGTTTTGTAGGTTTAAATGGCAGCAATATCAAAAGTATGATTCGACCAAGTGTGTGCCATTGAGGGGATTCGAGGGGTTCCATGGTGAAAGGGTGGCGTGAGTCATCTTTTGTTGCCACAATTGGGAGCTTTTCATGCCACGAGTGGTCGCATCAATGAGGAGTTGATATATTATTTTTATGCAACATTCATGGTGGTGAAGTTGAGGCGGACATCTTACGAGGTCGGAAATGATTGGGTGAAGATTTGTGTCGGGATCCTCTGGTGGTCCCGATTTCGAAGTATTATTTTTGTAATGGGAAATATTCTTATTATTTTTCTTTCTTTCTTTCTTTCTTTCTTTCTTTCTATTTAGTGTTCTATCGTATTAAGTTGTTTTGTGGAATTATGGGATTTGAAATAATAATGTAGTTGTTGGTTATCTATTGGATTTTGATGTGTGTAATTCCAATTTTTATAAAATCAAATGTTCACAATTTAACCCCTCTATATTATTGTGACTTATGACATAATTTCTTTTAACTTAATTTTGTGTACATATTTTTGTTTTTCTTTAGTGTGTATAGGGCTCACGTCGACTACCTCAGGGATCGCTCCAAATTGGGGTGATTTATTTCTATCCCTCTCTTTGTCATGTTATTTTTAAATAAATTGAGGTCAATGATCGTTTCAAGTTAGGGGGTCTGTGATTATTTATCTCAATTTCTTTTTATCATTGTGAGCCATGTTATATTTATTAAAAAAAATTACAAAATTAAAAATTTCAAAATTTATTTTCTTTATTACTTTTCTCTTTCTTGGGCTTTTTTCCTTTATTTTTATGATAAATTTCAATAATTGTCCGATATAATAGACAATTCAATGATGCATGTTTTCGATTTTAGAGGTTATTAGACTTTAGTCCTCAAATCATTGATATTATGAATAACTTCATGAATTAAACTTTAATCCTCTGAGTACATGCATTTTTCTTGCTTTATTGATTTGGTTTAAGAATTTTATATCTCAGTAATCTTTTATTGCATTGTATATACTTACATAAGTGAGATTCTGGACAAACCTTCATTTTTGAGTGTTATACACGACTCTTTCCTTAATGAAAACGTTAAATTCGTTTGTAATCTCACTATTCTTTCAATTAATCGTTCATGAATTGAGTTCATTTATGAAATGTTTTACTTGAGCATGATTTTCAAAGTTGTTTTGACTCGAGAATTGCGTAAACTTTAGAAAATGATCATATGCCATCTTTGTTATATCACGCATATTAACCTTGACCTCACCTTATATATTTTCCCTAATCAACCCTTTTGAGCCTACATATAGCCTTTAGTTTCATAACCCCAAATCCCATAACCGACTCCACATTGGAGTTGTAAACCACATATATCACCTTCCATACCTTTGTTTGGAATGATACCTAGGATCGAATGATGTTCGTGTTACATGGTTGCAATTAAGCACGTGAGAGTGAAAAAAGGGAAGAAAAAAGTGAAAAAAAGAAGAAAAAAAAAAGAAAAAAAAAAGAAAAAGTGAGAAAAAGAAGAAAACAAAAGAAAGAGAAAGTATGTACATGTTGTATATAGTGTTCAATAACCTTTGTCACTTATCAATGTTAAATTCATTGTTTGTTATGGAAATTAATTTCTAATTTTGAAATTTCCCACAATTTCCCATTATCCAAAGTTTTTCATCCCCAAACACCTTTGAATTCGTACATATTCTCTTCCTTTCATAACCTTAACCCCAAACCTACATTATAACCCTATAAAAATCCTATATGATCCTAAGGTGAATGTAATTCAAAAGTTTAAATAATTGCGATAATCTGTGAAAATACATTTCACCACTTTAATGATGATATCCTTTCATTGACATTGCAAAGTTTTTATTTTATATATAGCGTTCTTCATTGGTGACATGTGCGTTGCCTTTTTTTTATTTTCATTTACTCTTATGCCCGCATGTCCCGTGTATCACCTCTCATTCATAGTGATTTCATTTGTTGAGCGTAATGCCCATTGAGGATTGACATATATGCACGCTTTAATGTTTATTATCCGGTTTATATAAGTTTTTGCCAAATCATACTTTGCATGTGCTCGCTCTCTTCCCACTTTTAAGGTTTCAATTCTATGAAGTTCGTTCTATAATGTTAATAACTACGGACTTTTGAGTGAATTCATTCACTATGCTAATAATGTGTTTCAATTTTTTTTCGTTATTGTTGGGCTTGTCGCAAGTGGTTGGGCATGTTTTGAGGAAATTTGATGTTTGTGGGTTTCATCCTTGAAAACCTTCACGAGATAACACTCGTTCACTAGGATAACCTGGGGGTCTAATGACTTATTGCATATGCTAAATGCAATCGTTCGCCCGTAAAAGTGGAATTTATCTCCTTTGTACATATCTCCTTTCTTATGATT
Organism: Sambucus nigra; assembly: GCA_949130495.1. Taxonomy (NCBI): domain Eukaryota; kingdom Viridiplantae; phylum Streptophyta; class Magnoliopsida; order Dipsacales; family Adoxaceae; genus Sambucus; species Sambucus nigra. Next base: position 686,443,630 of record OX422210.1, read on the forward strand.
TACTTGTAGTTCTTCTTGCTTTGTATTTCATTATTAGGGACTAGCAATGTGTAAGTTAGGGTGTGTGATTCGGCTCGAATATTGCATATATTCATCCTCTTTACTTATACATTTAAGACCCCTCGGGTACCTTAATTCTTATATATATGCTCTTTAACCAGACAACCTCTATTTTATATGTTTGCATATTTTGCGAGGTATAATTGAGCTTTCGTAGGTATTACGGTGCTCAGTGTGAAGTTCGGTAGCGTTTCGAGGATCTTCCATCGACAATCACACGTACAGGGACATTTTAATAATTTCACAATTTGGATTTCAGGCCCAATGTCTTCACAGAAGTTGAATCCCTCTGAGTATCTTCACGTGGCTGCTGACGGTGCGCGATTCCGATCAATAACGAAGAAGTAATAGGATTTCTCGCAGAGGAATGACAACACCGAAACCACAAATGATAAATCATTCTTTTCTTTTATCTTTATTTCTTTTACCAGTTACTATATAAGTGGGTTTTATGTATTTGAAGACATATATTCTATTTTCTTAGTATTTATCAAGCTTTTTAGTTAGGTTAGAGGAAGAAGAGTTTTGAGGTGGATTTTGGGTGGAAGCTTCTCTGTCTCCTAGGGTTTCACCCAAAATGGGTTTGTAAGTGTACTATTCAATATCTTCTTCATTTATCCAAGCTTCCATTGTTTATTTCTTGTTGTGTTAATTAGCTTTATTTCTTTGTAACCTAGATTTAATTGCTTTCATTTACTTGCTGTCATTTAATTAATGTATTTTTACATGCTTTGTAGGAAATTTAATCTAGGTTAAGATTGTTAAACTCAAATGGGTTAATTAGTTGCTATGCTATGGTATGATGGGTCTAGGGTAGTTTTAATAAGTTAATTATTTTCTGCGTCACACTCAGGAGATTTAACGGGGTATATCACGATTCTCAACCTATAAATTTACTCGTTTTGTTAATTTAAGTTTGAATACATGCCTAGTTTAATGATTTGGTCACATATCATCTTTTACACTTTTATTCGTGACGTATTAAATTAATAGAATTCTAACAACTAGTCTATATGGGTTCGATCCTTACTTGCCACTACACTATGTAGTGAGTGTGCCAAGTCTAGGTATTTGTTTGCGTAGAGGCGTAAACACCCAATGACATATTTTACGAGCTATTTACCCAGACTATCAGTCAACCGACGACTTACATTCTAAATGAATCCATCGATTTACACATGTCATATCACGATGGGTTCATTTTCATTAGCCCATTCAAAAATATTACTCCATCCGTCCCAAATTAATAGTCATTGTTTGAAAGTCAAACATTTTAGGAAAAGTTTTTACTTTCCAAATGTATCCTCCTAAAAATAATGAACATCTTTGAATACAAATCATGTGCTTTATTCAATTCAAGCTAATTCCAACATTTATAAAGCTGAAATTTAAGAAATTTAAACATTTTTTTTTCAAAAACCAAATCCAATTCAAGTTGTAGTGTTGTTAAATTAAATTGAATCAACCGGTTTCATTAGTTTGATTTGGATCTAAACACCAATATCTCCAATACATATTAAAAATAAGGAAAATGTTATATACACCGGGTGTTAGCACCGGGTTAGTACCGATTGTGCTTTATTTGTTGGTACTATGGTGTGGGTCCCGCCAGGAAATGCTGTGGGTCCTACCAATGTACAATCAATTAAAGCGCATTTGGTACTAAACCGGTACTAAGTACCGGTAAGAGTATCATTACCCTAAAAATAAGGGTCAAAATTTCAACGTAATATTACTTTGGAGATCATTGGGCGTTTGACTCCATTTATAAGGTATATTTTAAAATAATTGTGACGAAATTATAAGAACGAAGATTAGAATTTATTCTTTATGCAAAGTATTGACTTTGACGTGGTTGGGGTGACTAGGAGAGAGAGAGAGAGAGAGATATGGTCACCACTTGAGAAGAAGAAGAACGGAAGAACAAACCAAGCGAGAGAGAAGATGATGTCAAGCAATTACACAAGCATCGGCAGCCAGAATGTCGCCGGTTCTGTACCTGTAATTCTCTCTCTCTCTCTCTCTCTCTCTCTCTCTATATATATATATATATATATATAATCGTAACGTATCTCAATGAAACGAGTAGTTTTGGGGTGAAATTACAAGAAAATTTCTCCCGATTTTTATGTAATTTCACCCTCAAAATTATATCGTTTGGGGTGATATGTTAGTAGAGCCGTTGTTTAACTCCCCTCTTGATCGACTCTGCATACATATATTACTTACCTTGACCTGCAATAAATTAAAAAATTGCAGGCAGTCTCAGATCCTCCTGGCCAAGTATCTGTTAAATTAACCGGTAATGTTTGTTTTTAATATCACATTTATATCCATTTTTTTTATTCTCTTTCTAAAATTCGTAAGCTATTTCGTTGTCTCAGGTGGTTCTGGACCCCCTCGCGATGCCGATGGTATGTGAATATGTTGATGTTTCTAAATAGAAACACATATTAATACATTCCTGTTGAATAGATACAAACCTCTGAGATTGAATATATACAAACCGAGAAGCTGTATACATGCACAAACTTTAAGGCTGTAACTACACAAACCAAACTCTATTACTTGCATATAATGATGGTTCTGCTCATCTTTTTGATGGAAAATTTTCAGTTATAGTTGTGCTAATGGAATGGAAAATTCTATTTGTACATACGATTCGTACAAAATCGTACTTACGAAGTGATATGTCGATATGTCGTGTTTGTATTAGTCCGTGTCTTGCAAATAGAACTGCTCGGAATGGAATAAAGTTCAGTTTTATTTGTCAGTTTTTTTCTTCAAGGATGGTCCGTAAATCTGACTTAATTGAAGGGTATCTAGTGTAATTTACCCTTTTTATAATGCTTGTACTCTCAAGTATGACTACTATATTGATTGAGATATGTTACGATTTTAAAGGCAGTTAAACTTCTTGCGATAAAGTGATCATATGTATGGACAACAATAATGGCGAGAATGTTAACAAAAGAAGTTCGGCAATACCAAGATGCAAGATGGGTTTCAGCCACTGATTAAAATATTGCTAGAATGGATGAATCACAATCATAAATTTACAGGTATATTGATGGATATATTACAACAATGTCTCATCTCAACATTGCAAAGTTTATTCATATATGATGGATATATATATTAAAATGTGAAGTTTGAATAACATCTTCTGAACTAATGCACTATTATAGCGAAACAAAGTGATATATATTTGAATATTATGGAGCGTATAAGGTATAAAATGTTCGTTACCAAAGCATAAAAGATCCAGTGAGCAGTTCAGCGTTACAAATATTATATCAAACCAACGCAATTGTAGTAATGATATAGACCACAAGTAGCTTTCCCTTGAAATGTATCCAAATTTCATGCTTCTCATAAAGCCTACAAATAAGCCACGTATCAACATAAGGCTCCATCAATCCAATAGGGCATTGCTTGAGAAATTTAGAAGGGACAAGGCACTATTTCCCCTGACGAGGGGACAACACGAGCACTTCCTAAGCAAGCATGAAGTACGCATTTTAAAAAATAACATGTAAATGGGCTAACAATTCTATAATCAACTACCCCAAGCCAGGCAGGGTGTGGGGGGCATTACGCTTGGGGAATGCTCTTAAAAACGTTAGGCGGGCGGCTGATGGCCGCGTAGCGCCTAGGTTGCCTAGGCGTTTTAAGTTAAAAAAAATCTAACATTGATTTACACATTAACATTGCTAACAATACTTTAAAGTCCCATACTCCTAACATATCTTTAGAGTCCCATGCATAAATAAATGATTGCTAACCCTATGGCAAAGTATATAAATATTACGGAAAAAATGAAAAATATATTGTGCGATTGATATTTGATTCCATACAAAGAATAAAAATATTGCGCACAGAAAATACTAAAACAGTGTAACATTTAGAAATATTACTAACAAAAGGCTACTATAATCATATGTGTATATATTTATGTATAAACTAAATACATATTTCTATGTATATTTCTGTGTGCATTTCTATACTAGTGTAATGTACGTTCTATGTACTACTGGGCAACTTTTTTTTACAATCGGTGATTTTTTCCTCTTGGCCCGCTTTTTTTTTCTGCCAAGCCCCTCGGAGAGATGCCTGCCCGATCTAGTGCCTCGGCGTCTGCCTAGGCTGCTGTTTAGAACACTGCGCTTGGGATCCTTGTAGGTATTGATATGGGAGGCTGGGGAGTAGGGTATCGTTAAGCAAGGCTTAACCATCCTAAACATGAGAGAAGGTACCTTAGGTCCTTGCGTTCGAGTAACACTCGCCCGAGAAAGATCAGTAGCATCCGTGACAGGTAGATGTTTTTTTTTTGAACAAATACAAAGGCAGACCCTGGGATTACAAAGATAAAAGAGACATTAATTTCTTAGAAGGAGACACACTCCAACCAGTGACAGGAAAAGCAGAGGGATTGGAACATATCCAATGGGCAATGTAATTGTTTCTCCTATGAGTTCATTGAAAAGTCACGTTCCACCCTATGGTGATTTCCCAAATATCAGACAAAAGGGAGTAGATTTCCCAGGGAGCAGGACCTGACTTAGTACAACAATTAATGAATCAGAGTCATACTTGCTAAATTAGTCTATAGTATAAATCAGACTCATCGAAACTAGTCAATCAGGCTTACTTGGAGTAAGTATTAAGTTTGTCATGAACAAATTAGACAAGATTTGACTTATCAGGAGTCAAGTCACCTATATGCAGGATGTCATTCTAGCTGCCAATCAAAGGGTCAGTCACTCTACTTAACCTTGCTCAACACTCCAAATTAGAGATTAGTCCACTCACTTTCAATGCTGGTCCAGTCCACTTCAAATGTTTTTAAGACCTCCAAACTAGTATAAAGACCCAAAGTTTATTTTTCACTAAGGCAGATCTCACCATCTCAAAGAGAAGCTTATTTCACTCAGCATTTAGAGATCGAAGATAGCTATCTTTACTAACCTTGACATTCCATTTCTTACATTCTTTATCATTCAAGTGACCTAGCTGGCTAGCCCTTTTTAGATAAATATTCAAGTCACCTAACCCTAAAAAACATTCCTTGTGGATCCATGATTAGAGAATAAGCTATCTAAATGATTTTGAAGATATGTTGAGGGTTCACAAAGAGTTCTTGATGGCCATAGTTAAAAACCTCCAACTTTCGAGTGTAGAATAGGTTAAAGATCGTTTTGTTGCTGGGAATTTCTTGATTATTGAAACAATTGGTCAAATTAGCTGTGGAATCTTTGATAATCTCTCATTTGGATCTCTTGAATCCCAACTCTGTAGTGTTGATAGTTTAGTTAAAAGAGCAGGGTCAAACTTGGAGAATTGCATTGTGAATTTCATGCATTCTTAGTTGATATTCTTTATGCCTATCCTTTAGCTGTTTCCTATTTCTCCACCTTTTCTACGAGGTAATTACATCCTTTCATACTTGTACTTCATTTTCTCTTTGGCAATGGAAAATAATTCTTTTTAACAGACATCAATTAATATGTATCTGTAGATACATTCTCAAAACCAGCATCTGGTTCTGAAGAATCCCAGCCAAGTGGTTGGATTCAGACCTTCACGATTGCAGCCTACCAGCCCTACTTCGATGTTGACACATCAGATGTTTTAGTGAGGATTAAAGATTCGCTTTTTCCATTTCGAGGGAGCTTCAATGAGAAGACTGCTAGCAACCCAGATTTGTAAGTTGTCTTTATTTTCATTATAGGATTATAAGATTAATGTCATGGGGAATTGAGCATTTTTGCAAATGTGATGGCATATTGGAAATTCTGATTTCTAAGCGTGATTAATTTTGTATAATTGTCATATCCACACCATATTTACTTGATGCTTCTATAAGTGCTCTAGTTTGTCAATTAATTCTATGAAAATCACAATGACGCGAGAAATTACATAATTTAACTAGAGAAAAAAATTGTAAAATGATTTTTTGGGGCACTGTCCGATTCAGGGAGCAAGTTCAGGAGGCGTCATGCTTTGGTTAAGCTGGTTTAGTTTAGCTAATTTGGATCAAGATTAAAAATCCTGATTGCTTTGGGACGATTTAGAATTAATTTGGCTTGTGAATCAATTATGGTCAGTTGGACAATTAAGACATAAGATTTGTTCATCTCCAACCTGTCATTCTTCTTCAATCTAGGATTTGGCAAAGATGATGACATGCATGCATGATGGGTCTCTCCTGTGGGGATGGGTCTCTCCTGTGGGCGGGCCGTAATCATGAGAAGGATAGGGGGATATTTTCTTGTTGCTTGATTTTAGGAGATATTATAAATATGAGAATATTTCCAGGATATCTATTATCTTGTATTTACTTACCTTGTTTAGATGTCTTGGTGGGTAAGTCTTTTAATGCCTATCAATAAAGTCCATCCTTTACTTTTGTAATCAGTTGTGAACATGAATGAGAACCGAGAGTGACGAAGAGAGAGATAAACCCTAATTTCTTGATTGTGTAGTTATGTGTGCATATGCTTCCGTTTTTTACATCACATGAACTTCAGTGTTGTTGTTCCAATACTTGAGCATCACAGCGAGGCTTAGTCACCATATCTTGGCTAGAGGGTTGATGGTGATGTCAAATAACTACGACAGCTAGCAGCTGATTGAAGTGATGGCTGGTGAGCCATGCTGCTAACAGTTCGTGACAGCAGAAGGAGAGTGCAATGTTTATAGCTAGAACTCAATTGACAAGTGTCTCCAGTGAATATTCCCACGGCACGAAAGAACAATTTCTGCGTTGGAAATTATATTAAAATTCACGATGGTGTGACATATAAACGGTGCGGCGTTGTTTGTCCGGTCGGAGATTGTGAAGTTGTTGCCAGGTGTGAAGGGTGAAGAACAACAACATGGCAATGAGATGCGTTGATGATGTAGTGATGGCTGTTAATTGTTAATAATGTATTGTTCTGCGTGTGAAGTAGGACAAAGTACAAGATATTGCTTAAAAGTGCGTAAGAGGGTAAAAGGAAGAAATAGAAGAAGAAAGCGAATGGCCTTAAGCTCACATGGACAAGTCATAATCCAGTTCAACTCAACTTAATAAAACCTTTTCCCAATTATTTAGGGTTCGCTACATAAATCACATTTTTCCATTCCATTCCGTTAAGCGTAATGCCCTCGGTCAAACTACATGATATCATGTCACATTCTCGCATCAAGTCAGTTAACGTTACCATCGATATTAAATAATTCACTTTTCCATAGGGCATATGGGTCACTTATTGGTTAATGTTTGGCATGTCTAAACCATCGAAGGAAATATCCTCCCAATTGATTTATTATAGCTACTTCTACGGTTTCATGAATATGTTCATTTCTAATTTATACCTTAACACTTGCATTTACGCAACGCTCATTTTTTGCACATGTTTTTTGGTTGCCAGCACTCCGTCACATATAACGTTGCAATTTTAATGGCCGTCCTATAAAGCTTTCCCTTTTAACTTCACATGTATACGCATATCACATAATACGCCGGTATCACTTCTCCACTTGACCCGACTTGCTTTAATTCTATGGGTAACGTCAACACAGATATTTCCACTTCTTTGGATGATCGAGCCTAAATTTAAAAACAAATCACTTTTAGTTATCTCTCGACTCTCAATCCAATTGGGAATCAAAATAGCTAATTTGTCTAACATATCATAAATATCTTAAAAATCCTTTCTAGGCCTAAATAACAATAATTACTACCGACAATTTAATTTAAAAAAACATTGAATACAAACACACTACATTTGCAACTCTAATTATGCCGGTCTTCTTGATGGTATGTCCTGCCTCATTCTCTCTTGTACATATGATAAAACTTAACCTCGAACTTTGTGAGGAAAAGTAAGTAACAATAAGATTTTTTTGATGTAAACACACAATTTTCACTAAACTCTCTTTAAAATTGCACGATTACAATGGTTGACAAAGGGCCTGTTGGAGGTTATCTCAAAACCATTGAATCGAAGTAAGAGTTGAAAATGAAAACTAATTCCTAGAGATAATAACAAAATAAAAAGGAAAATAATCTCTCTCTCTCTCATCATGCCCAATGGGAGTGTTCACATCATTCTTCTCAAACTCAATATGTATGAATGTCGATGGGTCTTCATTATCCTTCGTGGGCTCCACTCGCTTGAAAAAGGAGCGACAAATTTTCTGGCATATCGACTAACAAAACTCCCAACACGGGCTGCCAGGCGTCCGAACCAAAGCTGCCCGACAAAAATTCTAACAATCTCGACCTAAAACTTCAACGTCATGTGTTGTATAGCCAACTCAGTAATGCATACTAACGAATCATTAAATGAGTATCAAACTATCCATCTTCTGTCTCAAAGAGTGGGGAGGAGTCACCAACATTGTACGATTTTCCTCTCAGAACCTGGTATGCATGACCCAACAATCTTTCACAAAGATGTTGAAGAAATCCTCAATAGAGTACTCACGAAAATCCTTAGCAGCAATCAACAAAATCGGAACGTCAGCCGGAGCAATAGGAGCTGAGTGGAAAATTAAAGGAATAGCTCACCCAAGGGTAGGCGACTAACGAGTAGAGACAACGATGGATGCACAGAGCTTGGAGAAATGTCCCTTCACTTGAGCTCGATCTTCCCATATTCGGAATTCCAGCGCAGTGCGTACTCATCGCACTACTCAATTTTTAAACAACACTCCTAACAGTGTGATGAGTCTGTATTGGTACGCCATTGCGTCATCATATCAATAAGAACACTTTTCCACCGTTAAACCTTTCCCATAGAGCCACGCGATAATACTCATCAAACTCGTGGTACTCGTCCTTGACATGATTATTGTAGTCCAAAACTGGTTTATAAAACCATTCCAAAACTGGTGTATAAAACCATTCTCAAAAACAGCTATTAAACTGAGTTTCTTGAAAATGTAATCAAATGTTGCCTCTGAATAGGATAGATGGTAGTTGGTGGGCTGCCTGAAGGAAATGAGAGATGAGAGGATGCTGTTTCAAGATTTTAGAAAATTGGGGAGCTGAAACATAATTTTGGAAACCCGAGCTGAAGAATTTTACTGAAAGTGCAGGGGGTCAGAATTGTAATTTCAGGACAGTGGTTGGTGTTCAAAAGTAGCAGGGTCTATTTTGAAATTTTTAGAAATTGGGATAATCGAAAATGTCATGGAAATTTTGTTTGGAAGCCCATGGGGTTTACCAATGCAATTTTTGGATCCAAAACAGATATGAGACATGGGAACCTTGTAGTGTCAGGAGGAAACCTCGTATGATGCTGCTGACGAGGATCGTGATTCGCCTGACGTCCAATGGTGCTCGCATTGCTCTGGCGATGGTCACCATCGTCTGGAACCGGTAGTGTGGCTGGCCAACTGTTGACGTTCTTGGATCTAGGGTTTTCTCGGTATTTTTGCTGTTATTACTCAAGGAAGAGAAGACGAGCGCATGTGAACGTTTCACGGGTGCTTGCCGGACATCTGCCAGGGTTTTCAGCCACCAAGAAGATGTGAGGTTCTGAGCTGGCTTTTGGCTCATTAGCGCTCTGGCAATGGCCCGTTGGAGGTTGCTTTTGGGTGGTGATGCCGGCAGATGCAGCTGTGGTAGGGGCTGCAATAGGGGTTTGGGCCATAGGCCAAAAATGAAAAAGATAAAGGGCCGAAGCCCTTGTGGTAATCGATAGTGGTGCCGTCAGTGGCTGGCCAATTTGAAAACCCTCCACCGGTTGGCGCGCCAAGGATTGGACCCTAAAATATCATTTTATTTGTTCTCATATGTGCATTATTTTCCTTCATCATCATGACATGCTGTATAATCTTAACTTCCTTTGGTGAGCAGGTATGGACCATTTTGGATATGCACAACCTTGATATTTGTGGCAGCTTCGATTGGCACATTTGTTACTTATGTGGCACACAGGCTAGAAAATAAAGAATGGAACTATGACATAAATTTGGTGACTTGGTCTGCTGGTTTGTTTTATGGCTATGTCATTGTTGTTCCTCTCTGCTTGTACATAATTCTCAAGTACTTCTCTGCCCCATCTGGCCTGGCTCAGCTGTTTTGTCTCTATGGTTACTCCCTGTTTGTCTTCATTCCAGCTTTGGTGAGTATTCATACTTTTAAGCTATTTGCTTTTTGTTTCTCGGAACAAATACGTCGATTAGACCAACTCCAAGTGGTTGGTGTGGGCAAAAAGGCCAAAATTTTACCCTTACTAACATGCAAGAGCCTAGAAATCCAGACATTAGGCTATATCAAAACCATGGGCCGAACAACACTACTTTGGTCAAAAATAAGAAAAATTGGAAAAGTTGGGGCGGCAAGACAAATGTCGCTCGAACCCTAAATTTCCCTAGATAGTTAGGGCAAAATTTTAAATTGTGGCCAAATTGGCTCAAACCTATTTGGCCAAAGGCCTGGAGTAGCACCAACTGGCCAAACGGGTTGTAACCATCTTGCCTAGTGACTTGGAGATGGGTCTTTATGTGTTACTTGATCTTGAGGTATATTTCAAAGCATCATTTGATTGCGCTCTTTCGAAGTTTTGAATTTCTTAATGGGGAAAAACATTCTTGAACTATGCTGTTTTTGTAAGAAATATGCGAAATCATTTTTCATGCAAAAAATCCCCCATTACCGCACATTTTGTTGTAAAGATGACCTGGGAGGTTTCTTGTGAAAACTTCCTAGTTCAGGGAGGTTTTAGTCACTTTACCCTCTCTTAATTTGTGAGCAAGGCTTATTTCAAAAATCGTCTCAAATTTCATGTTGGTCTGAAGTGTCGCTGAAAATCCTGTATTTCGCTAAAAGTCCCATTAGGATTAAAGGGAAATGCCAAAAATGTGTTCCTCAACAAAGAATAGGTCTTTCACTAATTTGGAAAAAAGCATAAAATTCCTTTGGAAGTTTATATATAAAGATGTTAGAAACGCGTATCCTTGTGTGAAATTTTGCGGTTTGCTGAAATTCTTGCCATTTGATTGATTGCAGTGTCTATCTATCATCCCCTTGGAAATATTTAGATGGGCGGTTGCAGGTGTAGCGGGGTTCATGTCGGCAACCTTTGTTGCACTTAATCTCCGAAATCACATAGAGTCGGCGGGTGAAAGATGGTTTCTGATAGTAGCTGGAATCTTTCTCTTGCAGCTGGCTCTTGCCTTTGTACTAAAGCTCTATTTGTTCACTGCCAATGTGTAATAGAAACTGCTTCTACTACTAGTACCAGAGGGCATGAACATATTGTAGATCACATCACAGAGAGGAATGCTTTTTTTTTTTTGGGTGTACAAATTTAAATAGAACAAGTATTATTGATCTTTTAAAAGCTGTTATATAAATTCATTTATTTACATTAACAGCTCCAAAGCTTTTGTAATTAATTGTTATAAGCTTTATAAGCTTCAGTTCCCCCTCTATTCAATTGAAAGGTTGATACTAACGAAGTGACGTGTGAAATTTTAGACAAGGGATAACTTTGCCCAGCCTCCGTTTGGTCTAGTAGGGTCATTTGGCGCCTTTGCCCCCATTTATATGTGAAGATTACAAAATAGAGAAATGCACTTACATTTTTTACCGGATAGCCTTAACACGAGTCAAAGGAAAAAACAATTAGGGTGTGTTTGATAAATAAGATGGAAATAAGTTTTAAGAATCAATTTTCATGGAAATGAAAACTTGGAAATATTTTCATGGAAAAAATTTGTTGGTGTTGTTTGATTGCAATTATTTTCCAGGTGGAAAATGTTCTATTTTTCATCTTTTATGTGTTTGATTTCCAATATTTTTCAAGGAAAAAAAGGTAGAAAATATATATAAAAAACAGAAAAAATAATAAAAATTCCAGAAAATTAATAAAAATACCAAAAAAATAATAAAAATAACTAGAAAAATAAAAAAAAACACAAAAATGAATAAAAATCAAAAAAAGAAAAAATTACAGAAAATGTATAAAAAAACCAGAAAATAAATATTAACCCCAGAATGAAATTTAAAAAAACAAATATAAAAAAAATAGAAAAAATGTATTAAGATTATTAAGAAAAAATAAAAAATAAATAAAAACCAAATCCCCCCCAACCCCTAGTTGCTTCCTCCCCCCTGTCGTCGGGTCTGTTCTTTTTTTTTAATTCTCGTCCTTTTAATATTTTTCAAATACTTGCATTTTTATTAGTTTTCGAGATACTTGCATTTTTATTAGTTTTCTAGGGTATTTATTCATTTCCATTTTTTTTATGTTTTGAGTGCTTTTATATATTCTTTTATTTTTTTCTTAATTAATAAATTTTTGACTTACTTTTTTTGTGGGTTTTTTAAATTAATTCAGGGGTTAATATTTATTTTTTAGTTTCTTACTCATTTTCTGTATTTTTTTCATTATTTTTGCTTTTTTATAGATTTTTTTTCCAGACACTTTTTTTTCTGTTTTTTTTTAAAATTAATTATGGGACTAATATCAATTTTATGTATTTCTTTTCATTTTCTGTATTTTTTAAATTTTCAGAGCGTTTTTTTAATTTTCTATTATTTGTTTTCTTAATTAATAAGTTTCTGACTCTTTAGTAAATTTTTTGGTGTTTTTTAAAATTAATTATGAGGTTAATATTTATTTTCTTTTTTTATCCACTTTCTGTATTTTTTTTCATTATGTTTGGGGTTTCATTAATTTTTTGGGACTTTTTTTCATTCTTCTTTTTGGGTTTTTATTCACTTTTTGTATTTTTTAAAAATTATTTTTGGGTTTTGTTCACTTTCTAGATTTTTTTCAATATTTTTGGATTTTTCTTCATTTTCCAAATTTTTTCCATTATTGTTGGGGTTTATTTACGTTATGTATTTTTTTCATTATTTTTTTTTTTGTTTTTATTCACTTTCTGGATTTTTCCCATTATTTTTGGGGTTTTATTCACATTTTAGATTTTTTTATTGTTTTTGTGGTTTTATTCACTTTCTGTATTTTTTTCATTATTTTTCGGTTTTTATTCACTTTCTGGATTTTTTTCATTATATTTGGGATTTTATTCATTTTCTGATTTTTTTTCATTTTTGAGGGTTTTTATTTACTTTCTGTAATTTTTTTAATTAGTTTTGGGTTTTTATTCACTTTTTGGATTTTTTTTCATTATTTTTGGGTTTTGATTCACTTTCTCTCGATTTTTTTGCATTATTTTTGCATTTTTATTCATTTTCTGATTTTTTTTCTTCATTTTTTGGGGTTTTTTATTCACTTTATGATTTTTTTTTATTTTTTATTTTTTATTCATTTTCTGGATTTTTTTTCATTTTTGGGGTTTTATTCACTTTATGGATTTTTTTCATTATTTTTGGGTTTTTATTCATTTTCTGGATTTTTTTCATTATTTTTGGGTTTTATTCACTTTCTGTATTTTTTTTCATTATTTTTGAGTTTTTTTTCACTTTCTAGATTTTTTCCATTATTTTTTGGGTTTTATTCATTTTCTGGATTTTTTTCATTATTTTTTGGGTTTCATTCACTTTCTGATTTTTTTTCATTATTTTTGGGTTTTTATTCATTTTTTGGAATTTTTATCAATTTTTGGGTGTGGCAATTCTTTTCCCTAGAAAATGAATAACGAGTTGGGAGGAGACTTTTTAATTCCACCTTTTTATGAAAAAAGTGGTTTTGTGACTTGTTTTAAGGAAATCAATTCCATGAAAAATTTTGTTTATCAAACATCCAAAAGATGAAAAATGACTCAATATATTGTATTTTCCATGAAAAATTAGTGTTATCAAACACACACTTAGTGCACTTGGTAAGAAATGTGGGTACGAATAACATTTTTATTCAAAATAATAGTCTTTTCAATAATATTGGGTTGTACCTTATTTTGGATAGAAAAACATCATGTGAAAGCTTTGACCGTTAAGTGATATTGTAATAATATCTAAATCTCAAGAATGCACATATTCACGTGTCTTGCTCTTTCTCGTAATTTAGTCTCGACCCCATTTTGAGTTTTTTTAAACCCAATTTTATTGGCTACCCAAAATTCTACAATAACACTCATTTTATTTTGATAAATTTACTAACATGATCGAATAATTATCTCAAACTATAATATATAACTAATATTAATATTAAATCAAACAAAACAGAGTTAAAATTGCAATATCAATTATAAATTTTTGAAACACAATTCCTAATACATGATTTGTATAGGGTTAATTTTATTGATCCCTCAAACTCTATCTATTTTTTACACTAAACCCCTTTGTAGACGCCCACATTTTAATACCACTACACTCTTCCATAGGGTCCAAACAAAGTCCCTTCAAGTCCTTATCCTCCTCCAAACCCTAACAGGAAAAAAATCGCGCGCTCTCCGAGTGCTGTTTGACTTTGATTAACTGTCGAACTTGAAAGTATATAAATGCACTTTCATAGAACTTTGAATTCTCTTTCCAATGGTTCCGAATGTGTGTGAATCGAACCTACGATTCACATTTTATGATTGAAAAATCGATTTTGCCTAACTATCGACAACACACCTCACCTGCCTACAGGTTGGTGGGACTTTACTTGGCCACCCTGCTGGCAGGCAGGGCAACCCTAATGCTGACCGACACCCCTCAGGGGCAGCTTGGTCATTTTATCCCTTTAAGGTTTCCTATTTAAAGAAACCCTCACCTCACTGTTGAGGATCTTCAGCCTTGTAATCAGTGCGACAACTTCCATTATATCACCCTAAAAAAATTCTCCTTGCATTCTCTTACACCACCCCACCTCACCACTTGCCACCATTCCACCGTCAACGCAAATATCCAAAAATCAGATTACAAAACCTTCAAAAATAAAATTCAAATAACTTTGAAGGTCGAAATTATCTTCACTCCATTTTTGTCAATTATTCTTTATTTCACATACTTTGTTATTCTTAGTACATCCTTAGTTGATTCTTGTTTTCTCTTATCACCAATCTCACCATTTTATTATATATAGCTTCAAATCTATTTTTGTAAATAAAAAAAATCCCCAAAAGAGGGTTTATCCCACAAATTTCAAATTGATGTTTTCTCACTTTTTCTCACACTTTCACTCATCCCATAAATTTTTTTCATAAACAAAAAGAGAAACTCTAATTTTGGACTATGGGTTAGATCCCACCTTGTTTCTCTCCTGGATTACGGGATTTTGATGCCATTTTAGCTATGCATGTATCTCGAAATAACTTTTGGGATTCGAGTCCTATATATGCGTTCACTTTTGTGTTTATATTTACATGTCACCATTTCACTCATACATTTTAGTTCATTTTATCCATATATCCATTTTCTTTTCTATATTTTCACGTTTTAGCAGTCCCGTTAATATGCGTACTCATTTTTCCATAGTGACGTCACGATCCAGTGCATCACTTATACTTTAGTAGGTTTTATTTTTTTCCCATATGACACATCTTTTTATTTTTATTGTCTTTTAGTGGTCTCGTTGATATGCATACTCACTTTTTTATAGTGTTGTCATGATCCGGTGCATCGCTCAAATTTTAAGATTTTTTAAAATTTATTTTGCCCACATAACAAATTTTTCTTATATTTATTATCTTTTAGCGACCCCGTTGACATGTGTACTCATTTTTTCATAGTGATGTTCTAGTCACCTTCACACATTTTTCTTTTAGTCTTATTCCTTAGAATGATTCGTTCCCGTCTTCCCTTTGATGTGGATACGATGATTTGGATCCTCACCCATACACATTTATATACACATGCACACTTTTATTAACATTTCACATTTTATATACATATGTACACACACTTTAGGAGAATGATAATATTTTTTTTGCCCATGAAAGACCAAAAGGACAGAAGGAGTGCCTAACACCTTCCTATTCCGCAACATAATCTCCAACCCATATCTATTTGATTTCGCACGCACTAGTAGTCTTTTATGTTGTCTCTTTGGAGATAGCTATTTCTTTTGTCTGATTTGAGTAAAACAGACTAACGATTCTGATCTCTACACATTCACACACCTCACATTGCTGATGATGACTGCTTTATGTCCTTTGGGGTCCTCAACCCATGCAAGTGGGGAGACTCTCTTTTTTCTCAGGGTCCCGGGATGGCCACAACTGCGACTTCGCTAGGAACTTTTTTTTAGGACAAGAATCTATTTACATGGATTTTGTTTTTTTCCTGCTACATCATTTTCTATATGTTTATACGTTCTCTCACTTGTATATTCTTTTTCTTCTCATGCTCACATGTTCCATATGACATATTCATATAACACTGTATTTTTCTCCATCATGCTTATCTTTTCATCACATGCATATATCATGTTTTCTATCACATATTTCATGCCACTTGTATATATCCATGCTTTACTCACTTATATATACTTCATGTTTGCTTGTACATACTTTTCATGTTTCACTTCACTTATCCGCACTTACGTGCTTCATTTCACTCACACATGTACACACTTCACTCCACTTATACATATATCCATGTTTTACTCCACTTGTATATATCATATGCTTCACATTTCTTGCACATTATCTCCATGTTTTGCCACTTGTATATATTTCCATGTCTTTGTTACCCCCTATCCATGCTACATGTGTATATCCACATGTTTCACATTCCGTACAAATTTACATATAAATATTTCTTATCTCATTTTTTTTCTCGCATGCTTCATGTTACTTGTACATGTTTACTAGTTTTTCCCCCACTTGTGTAGTTAGGTCTCTTTATTGCATGCCACTTGTATATTACCTCTTTACTCTGTGCTCAGTAGTTATACATATCCCTCTTAGCATACATAATACTTTGAATAAATATACTAATTAATACTCATGCATTTGTATACTACATCATATGAGCATTATATGTTGACCCTATATTTATCCCATACTTGGGAGTCAATTTGTGATGGATTAACAGTTTTATGGGGAACGATTAACCTAAGCGATATGACTCCCACCTTCCATTGGTTAAGTACCCTAGATTTATATCAAACGGTTCTCCCGCATCGCACCGCTTGGCCGAACTCACGATGGGAGGTATATAACAGGAATTTGTTAACGTATGTCGAGTATACCGAATATTCTCTAATACCCACCATCACCACAAGGTATATTGTGAGGCAATTGATGCATACTTGGGTATATCAAATGGATTCTCCACACGTACCCATGAATGGGTGTCCTAATAGGCAAGATGTATATCATGGAAGTCATGCCCAAGGGGGGAACTCTTACACTAACCTCCTATGCATAACCCTCATATAGATGTTTGCCCTTGGACACTCGTACCTAGAATGTCGGTTCCAATGAAAAACTTTATTAAAATTTTGGGTCTCTCAAATTTTGCTTTCTTTCACTTGTTTTTAAAAACAGGACCCTGTCCATGAGTCTGAAAACAAGTTAAACTGTGTGTTGCGTCGCTTACCCTAATCTTTTTCCAGACCTGGGTTCTGTTCGATATTTCACTTGCACCCTAGGCAAAACATAATATAAGCAGAACCTAATAATAACAACTACACTAAGGGATTTTTCTCCCTTTTCAAAAATTCCAAAATACATTTTTTTTTTCAAAAAAATATAAAAAATACTCCTTTCCTCTCAGGTGCAACCCCATTGCCCCAGCTTGGCCTGGCTCGTTACTGGTTGAGATCCATCATAGTTTTACTTCATCATTACCCACTTCAGCAGAAACATAAATGTCTTACAATAGAATCATCATGGAAAACCCTGATCATAATGCTAATGCTCAGTCGTATTTGATGACCGTACTTTCTTAGCTCACCGTAAAATCAACAACCTACAATCGAATGTTCATGAGATGTAATGAAATAAGTTTCAGATCCCAAAGATGCCTGACCTCGAGATCGTACCAAATCCTACTGCTTCTTTTCCCCATGTCATGGGACAACAGAGGCCTGAACTCATATGGGATCCCAAAGTAAACCAACATGATTCCCATGTTGCAATTCCTCCACATGTTTTTCCCGTTAATGGGCCACCTCCTGCTCATATAACCATGACTAATCTTTCTCAACTAGCAGCTAATTTTCCCGTGACTGTACCTACTGATCCCGAAGAGGAATAACTCAATCGAGTAAAGGAAGATCTCAAGTTTCTCTGTAAAAAAATTTATTAAGTGAAGATTTCGAGAAACTATATAGACTACACCCACACATCTCCCTGTGTGAAAGGTCGACTACCCGAGAAATTCAAGATGCTTGACATTGAGAGATTCGGAGGAAGTTCGCCTCCCATCCTGCATCTCCTAAACTATCATCGCACTATGAGTCTACTGGGGACTATAAAGGAAATCATGGCCGAATGTTTTAACGAACCCTCAAGTAAAGTGCTTTCTTTTGGTTCCTGCCATTAGAAGAATTCGAAATCTGAAGTTGGGAGGATATGACTAGAGAATTTATGGATCAGTACAAATATAATGATAAGTTAAAAGTAACTCACAGAGATCTATAACTGCTCAAATAAATCCCCAAGGAATCCGTTAACAGTTTCATAATAAGGTGAAGAGATAAAGCTGCAACCATGACCAACCATCCATCTGAAGAGGAACAAGTCAGTATAGGGAAAAAGAATTTTCTGCCACACATTTGAAATACTATAGGTAGCCAGTATTACCTCCACTTCAAATCCCTGTGGGAGGCTGGGACAGAGCTTAAAGAAAGTATAGCAAGTCAAAGGACAAAATCATAAAGGAAAAGACATCTAGTTAGTTTGTTCATCGAAATAACGATTAGCCTTCTGTTGCTGCTATAAATAACATCTCCTCTCAGCCAAACACCTCATGGGCACCAGAAGTCCACCCCACTTTTATGCAAAAAGAGTATACTGAACTCCATGCGCCTCTCTCTAATCCTTTTTACCCCAATATCTCATCAAACCCTTGGACAATCGTCAACTGCATGACCCTTTTCCTAAGTACTTCAAATATGATGCCTAGAGTGACTTTCATTAAATCGCTGGACATACTACCGAACAATGTCACAACTTAAAGAATATTATGCAAAGCCTCACCAATAAGGGAATCATTGCTCCTCTCACAAGCCCGAAACCAAACACTACTCATAAACCTTTACCTATGCATCAAGCCGGTGTGAACACCATTCTTACCAATGAAGATCATGATTTTAATCCCTCAAATAGAATTAAACACGTCAATAATCGTACCTCATCGAATGATCTAGATGTATCCCCGAATTTTCTTCAAGTTTATCTATCCTTTATATTACATCCTAAAAATGCTCGTGATCGAGACCTTTCCTTTATAATGAGATCTTGCATCGCCAGATCAGAAATAAAGAGTATGAATCTACCCACCGTCCTCGAATAATTGAGAAACTTTATAATGAAATCCCATCATAACTGACCCTTAAATGGACAGGATTGGGCAATAAATTACGATCTTTACATGAAAGCCCAAAAGTAGGCGCGACAATCCCATGATTGGGTTGTACTGCTAGAAGAATTAAGCCTGGATGATATTGTTTAGACTATGATTAATGAAAGCATCAAGATAAGAGAGATTTATGAATCTCCTGACCTATTAACTACCCTGAAGCTGAAAGGGTACTTGGTCCCTTCCCAGAATCATTTATCTATAATTTGGAAGAATTTATACATTGAAGCACTCGAGGTTATTGAGTGGATTGATTTCTCCTAGAACATCTAGATTATTGCTACAGGACGAGGAAATGATTTTAATCCTTTAAATGATTTAGACGAAGAACTAACATTTAAACCCCTAATGCAATTTCCTCCTTTTGCGAGGTAATCTCTTTTGAAAAGCTCCTATCCGAGATCAATGGGGTTTCTACTACCCTCGAAATTGATGAAGAGAATGGTTTCCTTTTCTTCCATCCATACATAAACCACATAACCTAGTTGGAATGGTATTACAAACACCAAATCCTTTCCATAGAAAGTTTACCCATGGATAAGGGAAATACTGTCATCAAAGAATCTCCTATGCCTGAGATGATCATTGAGGAAAGAAAAAACCTTGAGCAATTGAATAAAACTCAGGCTAACATCACCTTGTGGAGACTTTTCATATCTTCTCAACTTCATAATAATTCCCTTATCAAACTTGTCACTGAAGCTATGGTCCTTCCTTACACCTCCCTTGATGAGGCAATTCATATAGTCAAAACTTTGACTCCACGAGACTCATCTCTTTTTCTTATGAGGAAATTCCCAAGTTCATCCCAGATCATGATTATGCTCTCAATATCTCTATCGAAGTCTTGCATAAATGGTCCTGTTGTTTCTTATTGATAACAGTTCCACCCTAATTGTATGCCCATTACGAACACTCCGATGTTTGGGACCGTAAATTAGTGATCTCACCATAACTTCCACTATTGCACATGATTATGATAATACCCGATGAGAGGTCACGGGGTCAATTATACTCATGCTAGGGGTTGGCCTAATATTCCCAAAATTAGATATCCAAGTCATTGACATTCCCGCATGCTTCAACCTGCTTCTCGATCGCTCATGGTTTCACAACATCATAAGGGTTGCATCCTCCCTTCATTATAAATTAAAGTTCTTCAAAGAGAGTCAAGTCATTACCATATTCGTGGATGACAATAACATAAATGGAATCGACACTAGTAACTCGGTTACGAAAATCTAGCACAATGAAAATGACATGTTTCTTTTAGGCTTCAAGATCAATCTGTTTCCTCTTTCCCAACTGGAGATAACTTGAAAGACAAGGTGAGTCCCAAACACAACCCTCATGAGAATGTTAACGTGATTAATATGTTGATGAATATGCATTTTATACCCGAAATGGGGCCAGATAATAAGGAATCCTTGTGAAAATTGTCCTGAAGATAAATTTTCCACCTTATGGTTTGGGGTATCAGCAGTCCCCAACTGAACTTATAACTATTTTCCAACTTTGCGAAAAAGGGTGTTATAGCGGAAATAAGTCATTTATGGAGATTCTCTGAATGGTTATTTTATCAAAGAAGGCAAGGATTTCCTTTATTGCGTTATTTCGGAGCTATAATAAGATGTAGCTAAAAAGAAGATGAAGCTAGGGTTTAAGATTTTCTTTGAAGATAAATCCACTTGGACCGAGGGATCCAAGCATAAGTTGAATCCACTAACCATCAAGTCATATGATTCAAGCTCTTCTGATACAGAAAGCATTGAAAGTGATGATTCCTTTGATTTTGCTGAAATAAGGATGAACCTTTGCCTGATTCGTGCCGAGAGTATGAGTCATCCGACCCTTCTTATAAGATTCTCCTACTGTCAAGCCTATACTTAACTGGTGGAGCATTCCGGCCAATACAACCCTGTTAACCCAAAACCCTGCTATCCATCGCCTTGAGAATGAACATATTTTTACTTCTACTATTTATTATTCACATATAAACGAGTCCTCCTTTGATGAGGTCTTCAATGTTATTTTTCCCAAAAATGTTATCAATGAAACAAATTAAGATTATGAGTATCTTGTTGTGTAATATACCAATTGCACTGATTCTAATAATCAAACAATTGATGAAGATAACTTAATGAATGAAAAATTCTTAACCAATATTAATAAGGAAAAAATAAATAAATATAACCTCATTCAAACTAATAATGAAGAGATTATTGTCATTAATCTTGGTTCTAGTAGCACTTCGCACGAGATTAAGATATGATCAACCCTCAACGAGCATGAGCTATCACAATTCGACGAGCTTCTGAAGGAGTTCTTGGATGTTTTTACTATATCTTACATCGACATGCTTGGAATCGACCCAAAAATTGTGCAACATGAGATCCCTACCTATACTAAGTGAAAACCTGTTAAGCAAAGGTTAAGGAAGCTTTGACCTGAATGGTCCCTTAAAGTGAAAGATGAAGTAGTAAAGCAATTGAACTTGGGTTTCATCCGCATAGTTGAATATTCAACTTGTCTTACTAACATAGTCCTAATGCTAAAATCGAGAGGAAAGGTTCGCATATGCATCGACTATCGAAATTTGAACAAAACTTCTCTGAAAGGAGACTACCCTCTGCCAAATATTGACATGATCATTGATAATACTGCCAATCACGCACTCAAGTCATTCATTGACGGATTCATAGGGTATAATAAAAATAAGATGAATTCCAATCATGAAGAGAAGACTACTTTTACCACCCTATCGGGAACCTTCTGCTATACCGTTATGCCTTTTGGCCTAAAAAATATGGGGGTACATATCGAAGGGCAACCACAACCATACTATATGATCTTATACACAAAGAGGGTGAAGTCTCTATTAATGATATGATCATCAAATCCAAAACTCGGGAAGGCCATATCCCTATCTTGAGGAAGTTATCTTATTGGGAAGGTAGGTTCTCGAAAATTCAAAATTTTAATTTCAAAGGGATGGTTCACCGAATATTTATATTTTTATAAATTCTTTTAAAATTAAATTATACTTTTTAAACAAGACTTCAATTCAAGTTCTAAATTATGGACATCAAACCAAACAAGAAATTTTGCCAAATTAATGATTCCGACTTAAATTAAAGTAAACTAAATTAACCAATTTTATTAAGCACCTATTAAGCAACTTTTTTTGGTTAAACCAAATTTTATCTTATTAAGCCTAAGCATGCATCTAGATGAATTTGCAAGATAAAATAAACACAACCACAACGCTGCGGTGTAAGAGAAAAACCCACAATGGGAAAAACCTCGGACGACCTAACCACAAGTCCACTAAGTAAGGAATTATAAAGGACACAACATAATACTTACACAATGACTCGAAGCCCTCGCAAGCCTTGACGCTATTCGTTCCTTCCACTTCTGCCTAGTGACAACGCATGAGTCCACCTACGTCTCAGAGTCCACCGATGGGGCAATGCTACCGTCACGCATACAGAGTCCACCGTATAAAAATCCATGAGCACAGAATCCTCCGTAAGAAATAATCTCTATAGTGTAGAGAATAAAACCGAGTGCCAAAAATGATGTCAAACAAATATCATGATGAAACTTGGATCATAAACAATTGGGTGTAAAACTTGTGTTTTGTTTGAAGGATCAAACCACGAATCAAACACAAAAATTTCTTGGACTTTCTCAAAAGATTTTTCACTATTTGAAAGATGGAAAAAGTCTTTTTAAAAATCTGTAATCCCATACTAGATAAAAAATGAGAAAAAGTAGTGGGGAGTTACAAGAAGAAACTGTTGAAAACCGTCCATTTTCGCAAAATCTGACGCAGTCGTTCGAACGACATACCAGAGTCATTCGAACGACAAATTGAACTAGAAGACAACAACTTAAAAAATGAAGGCTTGTTCAAACGAAAAATCAAACGAGATCACAGTGAAAACAAAAGGAAGCCTCATTAAATACCTCATTCGAACAACCGGTAATCTCGTTCGAACGAGGTTGTTAAAATGACTTTATAGAAAAATTATTTTTCTTAGAAAAAAATTAAAAAAATCATTTTAAAGCATGTTTACAAAATATGACACCCAATAAAAATATCCAAGGCTCAACAATGATATAAGCATTCATACTGAAAGATCCTTGGAATGTTGATGACGAAAACAAGGTGCGAAACATGGCATATGATGTGATATTCTTTGACATGGTCGCTGCATCTTTCAACAATAATGTCATAGGCTTGAAAGGTCACAAACTTATATCCTATAACTCAAATAGTTTTGTCCAGAATTGAGCCACCACATACAAATTGACTTAATTAGAAATTTGTCTTTACAAATATCCCCTTTTGGATACTCCGGGACAAAACCAAAATTAAAAACCTATGATCCATCAATCTCATCTAAAAGACACAATCCCAACCCAAAATAAAAAAAATATGCTTGACCGACACATTCGTTGCGAAACTTTGCATTAAAAACTTTTGCCGCATGTATGAAACCCTGCACAATTAAACACACCATTAAATGCATAGGAAATATAGTAGTATTAAATCCTCCCCCTTTGTTTAACATTATCTACCTAAGAAAGACGTCTCCCCCTAAATTAGGTCTCCCCAATTAAAATAGTTAGATATCATTTCTCCCCCTTTTTATTCAAGAATAGACAAAGATTAAGATGCATAGATTTAATTAATTTCTCCCCAATTAAACCAATTCTCCCTCTAAAAGAAATAAGGGATAAACATAAAGAAAAAAAAATTATATCACGCAATGGTGTATAGTGATTCAAGAACAACAAAGAAACTAATCCACACAAGGAACAATAGAAAACTAAGACGCGATAGCAAGATGATAGCAACTAGAATGTACTAATAGAAGCATGGGATATCAATGAAAAGTCGCTACAAAATAGATACCTATATCAACAAAAAACATACATGGACTAGATGTGAAATCAAAGACTCAAAAACAAATGATACCATACACAAACACACACACACACACGCACACACACTTTCCACACTCATATGACATAAATGTGTCTAAATAAACATGTGGTAAACAAAATGAATAGGTGTGAACTAGAGACAAAAGAATTATGACCCAATCACTTAAATATGTTCAAGGAGTTCTATTTTATTACAAAACTTTATCAAACTTAGTTTTAGCCTCATGTGACAAGATAAAGAGAACTCAAAGAACTAACAAGCACAATGTACACAAGCCTAGAATTTTAATGATTCTACAAGCAATAACGATATGAGAAAATAAGCATAACTAAGATTCATTGTGCAAATCCGTTGATCTTCAACTAAACACCCTCAAAAGATAAATATATTATATATTTACTTTTCTTTTCTTTTCTCAATTCTTTTTAAGTTCTTTCTTTTGAAAGATCAAACAAACTAGGCTATGTTGGCCTTGACTACTTTTTTCAATGCCACACTTTTTTAGGCTCTTTTTCGTTGGTGGATTTTCACGAAAATCCAACTTGACTTTCGCAGCTCGATTCCGATGCTAAACAAAGCTTTACCGAATAAATGCTTATCTATTTTTTGCAATCCGGGCAATGGTTCTTACATGCACAAATCCCCCATAGTCATAAATTATGTGTATGACAAAATTGATGGGAGAACATCTCACTTAGCTTAATATAACATCAGAAGTTAAAGTCCAAAAGAGCTCGTGCATGCGTATGTGGAGGCATAAACAAAGAGACTCTATTAAGCAAGTCAAAGTCAAACTACTCAATGGAAGCATGATAAAGCACAATTTAAGAATTGAAATCCATAACCAAAAGTTCTATCCACATGGAAGTGAAAAGTGCTATAGGTTTCGAACACAAGGATATGCCACATAAAATGTGTAAAACTAAAATACACAAAAAAATCTTTTTGAGTTTTCAAACTTAGAAAAAAAATTAAAACAAATATAACTCAAAAGACAAACAAATTCCTTTTGTAATTTTCAATAAGACTCAACGAATGCAAAAACAAAATACAAAATATATACTTGTCATGATTCTAGCAAAACATATATGATGAAGTATATACTAGAATATGACTAACAAACATACAACTAGCAAGAGTATATCATGAATCACAACTAGTGTATATAAACAAAACTAACACAATCAACCTTTAGATCTATCATGGAAAGTATCATGTGCAAGCAAATGAGAATCATAAAGTCTATCATGCAAAGTTTTTGAATCGGTTCTCCTAACCCACATAGATGTAAAGTGATGCTCTCGGGTTCTGGTGATCTTGGTGACTCTACCCTTAGATTTCCTAGGACCGTTTCTAAGATCAAAACAAAACCACTTAAGGTGAACCTTCCTATGACAATATGTGCAAGTAAAAACACAGTGAGAAGTACTACCTAAGGATTGACTTTTCTAGAATTCTTATACGATTCCCTCAAAATCATGGTTTCGACTTTATTAGCGGAAGCATTTTAAGTATCGAAGCCAATACCACACTTGTCATTTTTGATTTGGACGGTGCCTAACATCTTATCCAATTTTTTGAACCTAGACTCCAAATCAAACTTCACACGAATCAAGTCTTTTAATCTCTCTTCAAGCTCCACTATTCTAGACTCAAAATAACTCCTAGTCTCTTCAAACTCAAGAAACTCTTTCTTCATAGCCTCCATTAAGCCTCGAAGACTATGTTTCTCACCTTCAACATACTCTAGCTTCTCTCGAAGAGTTCTCTCACGTGCCCTAAGATTTTAAATCAAAACACTCTCATCATTACCTACGACACATTCTTTTATCCTAGATTCTAACTTCAAGTTATCCTTTTTTAAATTCAAAGTTTTCGCATACAACTCACGAAAGGCAACTTGAAGTTCACTCTCTTTCTCCTCTTCTTCATCTTCACTATCTTTAACACTCTCTTTACCATCAAGCATATGGTATTCATAAACAATGGCCTCAGAAATGTCATGTATAAAGTTTGCTTCATCTAAAGATTTTTCACTCTGGCTCACATGACTAGCCATGAAAGTAGTAAAATTGCAGTCAATGGGGGAATTGGGTCCCTCTTTTGGTTCACTGTCACTAAGGGTGGCATTGTATGAAATTGATTTCTTGCCATCATTCCTTAGTTTAGTGGGACACTCGGCTACCCTATGACCATAACCCTCATAACCAAAACATTTATTCGACTCATCCCTATTGAGATCATCATTATTATGATTTTTAGGAATTTCTCCGCTTTGTCATACTTAGACTTATCAAATTTCTTATAATCATTTTTAATTTTCTCTTTATTAAACTTAAGAAATTTTCTAAACTTCCTAGAAAACATCGCCATATCATCGGAGTCGATGTCAAACTCATCATCCGAAACATGTGTTTCCTCCTTCTGGGCTTTCAATGCTATGCCCTTATCTTTCATCTTCAAATCCTTGGAGGTAAACATGTCAAATTCATAGGTTTGTAAGTCACCTACAAGCTCTTCAAGTTTTGTAGACTTTAAAGTGCCTAAAGAATTTAAAATGGTCACTTTTGGATTAAACCTATCGGGTAATGGCCTTAAAATCTTCTTTATGACACAGTTGTCGGGTATCTTATCTCCCAAATTAAGAGTCGAATTTGAAAATATTGGACAATCTAGCATATAAATCATCAAAAGTCCTATTTTATAACATCTTAATGGATTCAAATTGAGTGGTGAGGTTTTGTATTTTATAAGTCTTAACAACACTTATACCTTTGTGGGTGAGTTGGAGTATATCCTATGCCTCCTTAGACGTTTCACACATCATAATCCGACGGAACTCATCTGGGGTGACTGCCCTAAACAGAGCATTTAAACATAGAGAATTAAAATTTGCAAGTTTAATCTCATCCTCACTCCATCTTTTTACGAGTTTAAAAACACGAGCTTCTCCTACTAGACACATTGGTGGGGACCAACCTCTAACAACCGATTGACACACCCGCTCATCTAACGATTTAAGTGCCGACCTCAAACACTATTTTCAATACGTATAGTTGGAACCATAAAAAACAGGGAACTTTAAAAAATCCATATTTTACATATTCAAACCCAAAGGACCTATCACGATAAATTAGTGATCCCGCGCTAATACCACTTGTTGGGAACGTAGGTTCCCAAAAAATTCAAATCTTTAATTTCGAAGGGATGGTTCACCAAATATTTCAATTTTTATAAATTCTTTCAAAATTAAATTATACTTCTTAATCAAGAATTCAATTCAAGTTCTAAATTATAGAAATCAAACCAAACATGAATTTTGCCAAATTAATGATTCCGACTTGATTAAAATAGACTAAAATTATCCAATTTAACTAAGCATTGATTAAACAACTTTTTGTGGTTAAAACAAATTTTATCTTGTTAAGCCTAAGAATGCATCTAGATAAATTTTCAAGATAAAATAAACACAATCATAACGTCGCAATGTACGAGGAAAACCCACAACAAGAAAAACCTCGAACGACCCTACCACAAGTCCACTAAGTACAAAATGACAAAGGACATGACATAATAATTACACAATGACTTGATGCCCTTTCAAGCCTTGACGCTCTTAGTTCCTTCCACCTCTGCCTAGTGACAACGCAGGAGTCCACCTACATCTCGAAGTCCACCAATGGGGCAATGCTACCGTCACGCACGTAAAGTCCACCGTATGAAATTCCACGAGCATTGAATCCTCTGCAAGAAATAATCTTTGTAGTGCAGAGAATAAAACCTGGTGCCAAAAATGATCTCAAACAAACATCATGATGAAACTTGGATCATAAACAATTGGGTGTAAAACTTGTGTTTTGTTTGAAGGATTAAACCATAAATTAAACACAAAATTTTCTTGGACTTTCTCAAAAGGTTTTTCACTCTTTGAAAGATTGAAAAATCTTTTTAAATTTCTATAATCCCGTACTACATAAAAAGTGAGAGAAAGTAGTGGAAAACTGTCCATTTTGACAAAAACTGATGCGGTCGTTCGAAGAACATACCAGAGTCGTTCGAACGACAAATCGAACTAGAAGACAACAAATTCAAAAATGAAGGCTTATTAAAACGACAAATCAAATGAGATCACAATGAAAACAAAAGGAAGCCTAGTTAGATATCTCGTTCGAACGACCTAGTAGTCTCGTTTGACCGAACTTATTAAACGACTTTACATAAAAATTATTCTTCTCAGAAAAAATAAAAAATCATTTTAAAATATGTTTACAAAATATGACACCCAATAAAAATATCCAAGGCTCAACAATGATATAAGCATTCATACGTATGAGAGACCTTGGAATGTGGATGGCGAAAACAAGGCAAGAAACACGTCTTATGATGCGATCTCTTTTGACTTGGTTGCTAAGTCTTCAACAATAATGTCATACGCTTGAAATGTCATAAACTTATATCCCATGATTCAAAATTTTTTATTTTGAATTGAGCCAATACAACAAATTTACTAAGTTGGAAATTTGTCCTTACATGTTTAAATAGCTATGTTAGTGCCAGATGCACCTTAATTTGCAAAAGTTCATTTTCAGTCTTACAAAAGATAAGATCCTAGGCTTTATTGTCAATGAGGAGGGAATCAAAGAAGACCCTTCTAAATTCAAGGAGATACTTGAAATGTCACCTCATCATACTAAGAAAGAGGTACACAGTTTATTAGGAAAGCTCCAATACATCGACAGGTTTATTGCCTAGCTCACTTCCATTTACGAAGCTATTTTCAAACTCCTCCAAAAGGATTCAATCAAAGTATATAATGAGGCATGCCAAGAAGCCTTCAATAAAATCAAGCAATACATTACCCAACCTCTAATGCTTATGCCTCCACAACCTGGTCTACTCATCCTCTGTACTTAATTGTCAGTAACACCGCAACCTGGGGTATGATAGCTCAATTCATCGAGGAGTCACGCAAAGAAAGAGACATCTACTATGTGAGTATAAAATTGGCAGGGTATGAGGTGAAGTATACAACGCTAAAGAAGGTATGTGTCGCCTTAGTTTGGGTCACTTAGATTCTACGATAATACATGCTTGCATTTACCATCAAGATAGTGTCCCAGATGGATCCCACGACGTACCTACTAGAGAAACTTGCCTTGTCAAGCCGCATGGATTGACAGATGCTCTTACTAGTCGAATTTGACATCACCTAAGTCACATAAAAATCTATCAAATAAAGTTCCATCTCTGAGTACCTGGTTGATCGTACCAAGGATAAAGGTGACGTGTCGATATCTGAATTCTCTCATAAAAAATTCTCTATGCTATGCACGAAGAGTTTAGGTGGCAAATGTTCTTTAATGGAGCTGCCAATAAGTAAGGATATGGTATTGGATACTCCTAATCGCACCTGAAGATTCTCAGACTCCCATCGCCTTGAAGCTATACTTCTCTTGCACTAATAAAATGATAGGATATGAGGCATGCACTGTAGGCCTTAATATTTCCCTTGAGAAAGGAATAAAGCTCCTCGACATTTATGGATATTCTTCCCTCATCATAGGACAAGTTCTTAAATAATGGGAAGTAAAATATGAGAAAACCGTTCCCTTCCATGGTTACTTTGATGAGCATGCTTCCCAATTGAAAGATGCCACCTTCCTCCAAGATCTATATGGCCTAGGTAATAATGATTTCCCCCTTGCAAGTTTAGAAACAATACAGGCCAACTCACTGCTACCATATCGAGCTCTCTACGAAAGAAGATTAAAATAAAGTTAGGTTATGGTATTATGATATTTGGTGCCTCCTTAAGCATGGTTACCCTCAAGGGGCGGAAACAAAAGATCATATGACCCTACGAAAACTCGATGCCCAGTATATCATCTGTGATAAAGCTCTGTTCAAGTTTTGATGGTACCCATTTGCAATGCATAGTAGGGTCTGACACTGAGGAAACTATGAATAAGATCCAAGGTGGGGAGTGCAAACCCCACATGAATGGTTACATGCTTGCCAAGTAGATTATCCGATATGGGTATTATTGGACTACTATGGTTCAAGACTGTGCAACATACATCAAGAGGTGTCATAAATGCCAACAATTAGCCAATATTCAGCACTTACCTCCTCAAAAGTTATACAACATGACTTATCCCTGGACCTTATCGAATTGAGTCATCGATATTATTGGGAAAGTCACTCCCAAAGAAACCAATGGGCACAAATTCATCTTGTTCACCATCAACTATTTCACTAAATGGGTTGAGGATGAGTCACATGTAGTGCTGATTGCAAAAAAATAGATGAGTTCATCAGGAAGAATACCATTTATCATTACGGGGTCCCTCACGAGCTTGTGTCCGATAATAGTGTCCATTTCGACGCCGAAGTCACATAAGTGGTTGAAGAGTATGAAATTTTGAGACAAAAGTCTTCGCCTTACATACCACAAGCAAATATGGCTATTGAAGCTTATAATAAGACCCTCAAATTTTTTAATCATCAACATGACATAAAGATTCAGAGACTGGACCGACAAGATCCCTTTTTCCCTATGAGGATATAACACGTCCATTAGAATAACCACTGGATTTACTCCCTACTCCATAGAGTATGGCATGGATGTGGTTTTACCCATTGAACTAAAGATACCTTCCCCATGGGATATGCTCAAAAGTCAAGTAAGATAAATTAATTAGCACCAAAGACATTACGGCGAACTCTCACTCTAGGATGAAAAGAGGAAGAAAGCTTTATACCACATACACATCGTATTTCATGATCATTCAATAAGATAGTCAATGATCACGATGTGAAAGAAGGAGAATATGCTCTCAAAGAAATTATGGAACCAAATTAGGAACCCAGATGGAAATTCAAGCCCAATTGGAGTGAGCCATATCTTGTCAAGAAAATCCTATCAGGTGGCGCCTCTATGTTCATCGATCTTGACCGAGAAAATATGTCGCGACCAGTCAACTTAGAACATCTCAAGAAATTCTACCCTTAATTCGACTCTCATTGCTACACTTGATCCTCATTCTATTTTATTTTAAAAATTCCACTCTCCCTTTATAAGAACTCCACAGGATGTGAACCTCTCAAAATATCTTCAAACATTACAACCTTTTTATCTCCACAGAGGCACGTAGGCAGCCCATAAAGTAACTTTGGATGAAATCCTTTCTCTTTCATAAAATGCTTTTTTTTCTCCCATCAAGAGGCATAAGTTATTGTTATTGTTTAATTGAACAAAAATGATTATATATGCCTTAGCAATTGATATAACTAAAACATAAAAAAGTCTTCCACGAATCCCCAACAATATATAATAAATTTGACATTTATTTCATATGTTTTTATTTCAAAATACTATTTTTAGGTATTTGGAAAGACTTTTGTTGATGCTTTATGTAAAGTCTTATCCAATGTAAAGACTTTTATGTAAAGTCTTATCCTGGAAAGACTTTCCACTACGCGAAAACCTCCTCCTGGAAAGTCTTATCCTGTGTTGCCCATTCGGGGGATATTTGACTCGTACCCAGAGCATATGAACTTGGTTACGTGCTATATGAGATGGAGGATAGTTTTGAGGGATGAATGGGAGCGTAGGTATGTGCGTAACCCATTTGGCTGGGGATTATGTTTGCCTCCAATATATGTGATTTGAATTTTATGGTTTGTGAGAGATTGAACCAACAGTTCTTTATGCAGTGAGCGATGCACCGGGACAGGATAGCAGAGTATGCATTGCGCCAAGTCGTCTTAACCTAATGGTGCATGATTAGTATATATATATGTATAGGGATGATGTGACAATATGTATATGTGACACCCCGCCTAATTAAATACCGGGCGATCACTCCTTTATTAAATTAAAATCAAGGTGAACAGTTGGATCATTCTTAGCATCACTGTCGTGAAAATAAATTTCCAATTTAAACACCCTAATTAATTAAGCTAAGTGTCAAAACCATTTTTAACATTCCTTTAAATTAATTACAACAATTTAATATATAACGAATCACACCACAAGTATATCGGAACCAATCAATCCAATAATTTAACATTTAACAACTGGCTACTAACAATAAAACTTAGAGTAAACCATACATGCTGAATAAATCCCAAAGTAACAGTACTAGAAATAACTGAAATACAAATGTCCCAATAAAAACAGATAAATAGTGGAAAGGGCGACACATGACCAATAAGGATAATGATAGAAGTGGAATCAAGTAAATGAAATCGTCTAAGCAAGTGGCCTGCAACTCCCACCTAAGCTGCAACACGTTCCTTCCAAGGGGTCCTAAACAAGACGCCTCTGTGGCTGGGCACCTGTAATATATACATATATATACAAGAGAGAAAGAGGAATAGAAACGGGTCAGAGCCCGATAGTGTATATGATTTAAAAAATTCGTTTAACAAGTATTTAAATTGATACAGGCCAATCCAACAACATATTAGTGCGACACTCTCTTGAGAAATTTTTACCTCTCTTCTAATGTGTACTCCTATCGCACTAACCTTCCCAATGGTTTATCTCATCATATATCACACCATCTTTCCCCAAAAATTTAACTTATCTTAGGTGACTCTCAAGATTTAAGATTTAACGACATCATGGTTTAAAAGGATAATTTCATTTAGTACAAAATGCTCATTTCAACTTTATTGATTCATAAAGTTTTTCAATATCATATTATACTTTTCAAAACAAGTATTTCCAATTTGAGTCATTATACATGTCTTACTTACCATAACACAGAAGGCAGTTTCTCAAATTTCAGAAGTTCATATATATATATATATATATATATATATATTAAATACTTGTATAATATATATATTCTAACAGCACCCCACATAAAAATTATGGTGCGGGCATACTCTGCTATCCAATCCCCGTATCAATCGTACTAAAGGGAATACAAGTTCGGAATCACTCTCGAACTGTATAAGTACATACACAAACAATATTGAGGCGAAGCATAGTTTCCAAGTCCAAGAGGTCAGTACATACCCTCACGTCTCTTAGGATCGTGACTACCGATTCGATAGCCTGTACCTAGGATTTCTATCTTCTAGGGTACGAGTCAATATCCCCCATGAAGGCCCATTCGAGATAAGACTGTCCCAGCGCGGTAACCTCAGGGATAGCAAGTAGCGCGGGCATGATTTTCACAAGTATATAATATATGCATACACAATCATATAAATATACCACTTTTATTATATCAATTTAGGTTTATCCCATAACCCACATTCACAACATTTATCCTTATTTTCCCATTATTATTTATCAAGTATAATGGTTCGTTTCTAACTTTAATTCGAAGGGTTTTTCCAACTTACTACGTAACCCTCATGGACTCTATTCTTCCAAATGTACAATTCAGTAGGTATCCATTTATGTTCCAACGTAACTCTCTCTTACGTGTCTCTCCCCTTTAATATATACTTACATTGTCCCTTATGAAAAATATCCCAAAAATATAGATTTCGCCTTACATTAAAGGTCTCTTATTCATTAATGAATCTTACTTGTCATCATTATCTCCCAAATTATTTTAACAAGGATGTCTAAGGAGTTTTCTTCATTTCGAATCAATTCAACAATTTTAAAAGGGGAACTTAAGTCTGCCAGGAGGGGTCGATTGATCGAGGTTAGGGGCTCGATCGATCGAACCTTCGATCGATCGAAGCTCTTGGCTTGATCGATCGATCAAGCAGGTATGGCAAATTTTGCAGTTTTGCAGTTACGGGTTTTCTCATAAAACTTCATCCAAATCCTAACTTTCCATACCCAAACGTCCAGAAAATTATACTACTAATTATATAAATCCATTCCATACAACTTTTACGTAAAGCATGCAAATTTCCATTAATAAGCATGGATTAACAAGCCCCAATTTCATATAAAACCTCAAGAACCCTAGAATTTCATTAACATAGTCCTAATCCATCTTTTCCAGAATTTTATTCATCTAAAACATCATAAATTCGTGATTTATTCCTCTACATGACAAAGGATTTCCAGAATTTTCATTTAAGCCATAACTACATGAAATTTCCTAACTCAAATCGGGTTTTTCATCCATATGAATCATCCTAATCATTCCTAAACCAATATGAAAGATGCATCAACGAAATAAGCAAGATAAACACTTGCCTGGGATTTTCAAAAATCTAGTTTGGTGTTGAATTTGGTGTGGTTGCGTTCCCCATCTCGCGATCTACGCGTTGGCGGTGGCGGCGGTGCAAACGGGTGAGTTTTGAGCCTTGGAATGCCTTGAGAGCTCTCTCCTCTCCTCTCTAATGGCCGTTCTAGTGTTTTGAGTTATCTAACCCTAGGAGATAACCTAAACATCTGATATAACCCCTTTAATTTTCGTGGGTTTAATTACCCAAAAATACAAAATGACTAAAATGCCCTCCCGGGGTACTAATTAGGCCTAAAAACGCCCCGAGACCCAAATCAAACCCCCGGGTATACTTTTCTGACTATCTCGACACTTCCGAACGCGTTGGCGCACTCAAAATGACCATACGAATAACTTATAAAATATTCACTTTTATTTATCAATATTTAGTCCCGACGCGACACGGGCGCATCCTGACTCAAATTTCCAAAATTGTCATTTTATTCACTCGTGACATTCAATATGACCAATATTATATATTACTTTGCTCATTAGTAATATTCGACAAATTTCCCATAATTACTAACTCTCGTCACGTTAATAATTATAACATAATTAATTTCCGAATTTTATTAAATAATTAATTCACATTAAATTTAATAAATCCCCAAATTAATATAGCATAAAAATACGGGGTATTACAGTAAATATATGTATACTTGTGAATATTTCTAATGTGTGAAACTGGTAGATATGGTAACAATAGTAAATGCTTTGCGTCAAGTGATCTTAACCAAGGGGTGCAGGATTTGTATATATATATATATATATATATATATATATATATATAGGGATGATGCGACTATATATATATATATGAATATACTTGGGAAAATTTTACTGTGTGAAATTAGTAGATATAGTAATAATTAGAAATAAAATAATCTTAGTGGGTAAAAGATTAACCATTCGAATGGTGAATAATGAAATTTAGTTATGTGGGATAAACTATTTCAATAACGTATTGTATGAGCGATACATGTATACTACTAGTGAATGTAGATGGTGATATGGTGACTTCGAACTAGTTAAGATGTGTAGCATATCTAGTATGGGGTAGATGTACGTTAGGCGTGCACAATAGATGAGAGGTGAGAATCTCATGTGCACAATAGAAGGACTGCAGGAGACGAAGCCTGTGGTGACAATTATATTCAACAAAAATTAATAAGAAAGAGCAATCACCAAAGGGAGTAAATAATAAAAAATGCCAATCACACAACACAACATGTACGTGGCTCAGCAAGAAATGCCTACGTCCATGATGATTCTCTTGGTATTATTTCTATATACTCCGGGGAGTGTTTTTCAGAGCATACAATACATACCTTTTGCCCTAAGCTTAGGGTTTTTTATATTCATGTTTGTTCTCAGGGAGTGGGGGTGTTGGACTCCCTCACGTCCACATTTCTACTCCTATAATATATCCTTCTGAGATTTTAAGAGTAGACTAAGTCATAACCGAATTCAGTTGAGATGCGAGGAGTCCAAACTTTGGGCCGTTTCTATTGGGAAACTCATTTGGGCCCGTGATGGCAAATCAAGGTACCAACAATTGCCCCTAAAGTTGTTGGGACACAATTTGGGCTCAATAAATTTAAATGATTTGTCATAATGGCTCTCTTATAAATTGTGTATCTCTTCCCAAGATTGGATTTCTCTACTTGATTTTGGTGGCAGCTTGCTTCGGGTCTTATGCGATATGATTAGAAATGTTTAAAAGGTCACTTGGAGCAGCATTTCCATATTGTTGTTTCAAGCTTCTTAATATTTTCCCGTCTTCCTCAAGCTTCCGCTGTTGCACCCTTCTCTCCAGGTCTTTGTTTACTTTGCTTTCAATCTTCTTCGTCGTCTGGGCTTGTGATCTTGCGTCGTCCAAGCCAAACCTTCATCCCGTAAATTCCCTTTGCTCTCTCTATGTGTTTTTATTGTTGAATTTGCTTCGAATTCGTAATTAGGGTTTACAAATGGCGAAGATAGGCAACAGGTCTGTGTCTGAGTTTAGGAAGTTCTATAATATCCCAGACTGGGTGAAATTGAGTGCGCCTCTGTCCCTAGGAATGTTAGAGAGATAGAGGATGCTCATTGGATTCACGTTATGTTGCTGTCCTAAGGGGGGCTCACCTTCCCCCCGAGCAATTTGTTTTTGCACTTATTTAGTTACTTTAATATTGTTCCTGCACAGTGCTCACCAAACGTTTGGATGATAATTAATAGTGTTCATAGAATAAACCAACTATATGGCACTAAATTAGGGCTTGCTAAAATTTATTTCTGTTATTCTTTCTCTCGAACTAGTTCTGGCCTTCTTTACCTCAAGGCCAGAAGTCCTAATAGGGTATTGGTAATAAACCTACCTGATTCCCATAAGTATTACTGGCAAGAGGGTTTTCTTTCTAGAAATTGGCAGTTTCCCCCCCATACTGAGGGGTCGAGGTCTGATAGATTCACAGTCCCCTTTCATGGGGAGGAGTACATAGGTAATCTTAGCCTTTGCTCTGCTCATTTATTTTTCTGTTAATGTTTGATTTTTTTTATATTTTTCAGCTGTCCTTTCAGCGAGGACAAAGAACTTGGAACCTGCCCTTAGTGAGGTTCGAGCTGCCGAGCTGATTAAAGCTTGGAATATCAGAGAATTTTTGGCTGACGGTGAACATCCCCGGTCTGCTTCTTTTCTTATGGAGTATAAGAACATCAGGTCCAACTTTATTACGCGGCCTGTGGACAGCATTCCTAACTTGGATATTAGTAAAGCAGTTGATGCGAACCCCATCCAGTTGGACGAGGAAGAGAGCAGTTCTGAAAGTGATATTAGGGGAGGTGCTGAAGGTGGTCACAGTGAGGCAAGCTCTAGTAGTGAAAGTTCTTCTAGCTCGGAAGAGGATTCTGAGGCCCAAGAGTTTTCTAACGAGGCGAGTAGTTCTAGCGAGGCAAAAATGGTTCCTCCTAGAATAAATTTTATCAGGGATGATGATGAGGATGATGTGCTTCTTTACAATAGGTCGAAGAAGAAAAAGTTTGGTAGTGGAGAAGTTGCCACTAGCTCTCAAACTACTGCCAATTAGTAGGAGAAGAAGAGAAAAGAAGAAGAACAATTGAGAAAGAAAGAGAGAAAGAAAGAAGAGGAGAGGAAGAAGGCCGAAGAGAAAAAGAAGGTGGAAGAGAGAAAGAGAGCTGAGAGGGAGAAGGAGAGAGAAGAGGAGAGAAGGAGGGTGGAAGCAAGGATTAAGGCCGGGCAAGCTTTAGTGCCCGTGTCCACATTTCCCGAGGGGGCCTCGGTCTCCACCTCTCCCCAACTAGCTCATGCGCTGCTCAAGAGAGCAGTCTTGCCTGATGATCGACAGAGGGCAATGGGGACTGACCAGTTATCCCTGCAAGCGAGTCAGAGGCTAGCCTTGGTAAGTCATTTTTATTCTTCAATACTTGTAATATCCTGTTAAATGCTTCCTTTTAATGTTATCTTTTTACTTGCAGTTTGTGACTGAATTCCCTGTTCTCTACCGTACTCACGATGAGATGGTGGGTATGAATTTAGGTTTGGAGAAGCAGAACGTTGAACTGAAGGGGAAAGGCATCGAGCTGGAGGCAAGGCTGCCAATGAGGCTTAGAAGTCCTCCGATCTCGCCGTTGTTGATGCTAATAGAGCGAAGGAGGCGGCGATAAAGGATCTGAATGAGCTGAGGCAGTCCTATGACCTGATCTTCACGAGTAAGCTGGCAGTGGTCGAGGAGAATAAGGTGTTGGCAGAGAAGTTGAAGAGGATGGAGTCCGAGGCAGCCACCATTAAGGAAAGTTCATACAATTCTGGGTGGGCTGCCACATATGAGGATGCTGATGCTCAGATAGGCTACATCAGCCGTTTAAACTTCAAGAAAGGCTGGAATAAGGCTCTTCTGGCTACTGGGGTGGATATTGACTCACCCTTATTTGACGAGCATGATCCAGTCCCAAAGCCTGTTATAGATGAAGCAGCTGCCCCAGCCATTGAAGGTGTTTCCCCTGCCTCCCAGTTTATTTATGTTGGTGCTCCTCATGCTCAAGGAACAACAGTTGTTTCTTCTGAGGGAGATGCTCCTACTGCTACTGACAAGAGAAAGAAACTGACTTCTTTTGAACAAACCGAGGTTACTATCTAGTCTGCTCTTAGGACTTCTCTGTATTTCTGCTTTATTAGTACCGCTCTTTCTTAATTATCGATGTAATTAGACCCCTTTATTTTAATGAAATGAAAGTACTTTCCTTTCTAAGCATTGATTCTTCTGCTTTTTACTATTTGTATGGCTTGTAGTTGATTGATGTAGACGAGTATATACCTGCCACCTCTCAACTGGGAAGGATTCTTGGAACTAATGCGAGTACCCAAGTTCGTCAGGACTTCGTTAGGATTTGCAAGTCGCTTAGGTTGAGAAATAAGGGATTTTAAAGACCAGTCTGAGCTCGTCGCCAAACTGAAGGATAGACTTCAGGAGATGGAAGAAGTTGGTGCCTCCGTCCAAGAAGAAATGAACACTTTGAGGGATAAGCTCCTAAATGCCTCTGAAATCAATCAAGTTGGAGAAATTCTTCAATAAGAGAACGAGACTCTGAGGAGGGAGGTGTCACGACTTAGGGAGCATGCGCCGAGCGTCGCACCTCATGTTTTACGAGGTTCCCCTTCATCGGCCATTCCACAAGTTGGCACAAGGCCGAGCAGTGCTCCTCCAATCTTATAGGGTTTTGACTCATCGACTGTTCCTTAAGCTGGTCCAGATGCATGGGGTCCAGCTAGGGAGATGGATGAGCTCCAAGAAGACGTATGTCGAGCATACGTGATTGCTGCTGGGCTTCAAAGGGATATCACACGGCTGAGGCATCTGTTCTAGAAATGACCTCGGCAAATGTGGGCTGATGGTTATGATCAAGGTTGGACAGATTCTTCGACGAGGCTAACAGAGTTTGAAGAGCTCGCCTTTATTAGGGGATGGTTGAGTTCCCTCGGGGAGCTACAGGTCCCCTGGAACTCAGTACTCTGGTATCATTATGAGATATCTCCTTCAGCTCTGAGGCCTAACCCTTTCAGGAGGGACGACCAGTGGATCCCTATAAATGCTATCCTTAGGCAGTTGTTAGAGTCAAATTTGAATGAGGTCGAGGTGGAATTGGCTCCTCATCTGGACGACGGTAGAATAGCACAAGTAGCTGATAATCTTATTCAGAGGCCTCAACCTCACTAGAATTTTACCGGATGTAACTCATTGAACATGTAACGAAGTAATGTAATATTTATGTTTTGGGCGATTTTACCGACTAAACATGCGTTGTATATCTTTTACTTAATTTATTTCCCATTTGATTATCTTGGGCTTTTCGTAGCTGATTAGATTTGATGTAGGTAAAGTTATTTTGTTGTGTGAGTATCCTCCCAGTCCAGTATGCTTTATGAGATACTATTTTTCCCTAGTTTACCCTTTAGGTGGTGTCGTCACACTCCCCTAGGCCTAAGTATGACAATAGCGAGGACACGCCTGGTGTTGGATGTTCTATCCGATCAGGCTTTTGAGCCAAACATTAATTGGCGACCAATTCAATTTGGCCGAACTGCCTAAGGGTCCCCTGTAGGGCTTCATATATTGCCAAGGATAATGCTAAGAGGTTATTCGTGTTTCATAACGAAGACCTGAGGAGGGTGATTCCCTGCTTTTTCATACTTAGTAATATGCCTGTCATTTGGAAAAGGTGTGCAAGTTATAAAGTTCATAATACAAAATTAACACTTCAGAATATCACTGCCAAACGATCTTTTATTAATCACAAGCAATAAAAACTGAGTTGCAATTCCAAAAATGCGATAAAAGATGAATGAAAAAAAATTAGAAGTAGAATTTCTTCAGATTGGTTGCGTTCCAAGCTCAGGGTATCTCTCTGCCCTCCAGCATTTCTAAGTGATAGGCTCCTTGTAGGTCGTTCCTTGTTACCTTGAATGGTCATTCGCAGTTTGGACTCAACTTTCCATCTGATGGTTTTACTGCGCTGCCAAGGACCTTTCTTAGGACGTAGTCCCCAACTTGGAATTCCCTTGGATTGACCTTCTTGTTATAGTGTTTTGTGAGCTATTATTGATAGCTCGCCAGCCTTACCAGGTCTAGTTCTCTGCGTTCGTTATCTAGGTCAAGTTCAACGAGTAATGCTGTATCATTTTGGCCTTGGTTGACAAGGGTGGTTCTCATGGTTGGTAGGCCAGCTTCTAAGGGGATGATTGCTTCCATTCCATACATTAGTGAGAATGTGGTTTCTCCAGTTGCTCGCCGTGGGTTAGTGTGGTAGGCCCACAAAATATGTGGTAGCTCGCTCACCTATACACCTTTGGCCCGCTCTAGTCATTTTTTTAACCCATTGATCACTGTTTCATTGGAAGATTCGGCTTGACTATTGCTCTGGGGGTAGGCCACCGAGCTGAAATAGTGTTTAATCCCGTGTTCTTTGCAAAAGTTCTGGAAAGGGCCACTCTCGAACTGTGTTTCGTTATCGGTGATAATGGTTTTAGGGATCCCAAACGGGTAATTATATTCTTTCATATAAACTTTATCATATCTGCATCTCGAATATTTTCCATTGGCTCTGCCTCGATCCATTTAGTGAAGTAATCCATTGAGACTAACAGATACTTGCGGTTGCCGGCGGAGGTAGGAAGAGGGCTTAGGATGTCCATCCCCCACTAGGCTAAAGGCCATGGGTTGGTAAACGATCTTAGATCACTGGTAGGTTGGTGGACCATAGGAGCATGTAGTTGACATTTCTCGTATTTGTTCGCATACACTGCTGAATCTTTTTGCATATATGGCCACCAGCATCCCTCATTCATTGCTCGGAAAGCTAGTGACCTCCCTCCAATATGGATTCCACAGGTTCCTTCGTGAATCTCATGTAGAACTTTATCGACGTCCTTCGGGTGAACACATTGAAGTTAAGGGCCGGTGAATGATCTTTTGCATAGTTTGCCCGCAGGAGATAAGTGAAAGCGAGCAAATTTGACTCTTATCTGATGAGCGGCCTTCTTATCATCTGGAAGTGCACCACTCTCAAATAGTCCCTCAAAGGGTCCATCCATCTAGGTGCTGACTCAATCTGGAGCATATGTTCCTTGCTTAGCAGCTCGTCTCTCTGGTTGATGCTTGGATGGGAAAGGAAGTTTATTGGGATCATCCTCTTTAAGTCGGAATGAATTGCTGAACTTAGGGATGCCAAGGTGTCAGCATGGCTGTTCTATCCTCTGGGAAACTGTTGGACACTGACTTCCTCAAAGCTGGACATTAGCTCCCTTACCAAGGTGAGGTAAGCTGCCATCCTTTTATCTCTTGCATTGAAGTCCCCACTTATCTGATTGGAGACTAATTACAAATCGTCGAACACCTGCAGCTGCTTTGCCCCCAATGCCCATGCCTTCTGCAGGCCGGCTATCAGGGCCTCATATTCTGCCTCGTTGTTGGAGGTTTCAAATCCAAGTCTAATTCCTTGCTCGAGGATTGTGTCTTCTGGAGTAACGAGCACAATGACTACTCCTGCCCCCTCTGAGTTGGAGGCTCCTTCAACAAACAGTCGCCAGACTCCTACTGATAGGTGATCTTCAATTTGCTTTATTGGTTGCAACTGGTCGCAAGGCTGTTCGTCTCTGAATTCCGCGATGAAATCGGCGAGGACCTTCCCCTCGATTGCATTCCTGGGTTGAAATTGGATGTTAAATCGTCCGAGCTCGACTGACCATTTGGACAACCTACCAGACAGATCCGCTTTCTGCAGGACTGCTTTAAGGGGGTGTGATGTGAGGATGGCGATAGTATGGGCTTCGAAGTAGTGCTTTAGCTTCCTCGAATCTATCACTAGTGCAAAAACGAGCTTCTCTAGTGGTAGGTAGCGCTGCTCGGCGCCCAATAAGGTCTTTCTCTCGTAGTAAACTGGGTGTTGGACTCCTTCATTTTCTCACACTAGTGCAGAACTGATGGCATGACTAGAGACGACGAGGTACAAGTATAGGGGATCGTCTTCTTAAGGTATAACGAGCAGAGGCGGTGAGCTAAGGTAAGCCTTGAGCTCTTCCAATGCTTGCGAGCAATTTCGATTCCATTCTATTATCTTATTTCTTTTCAAGAGCTGGAAGAACGACTTGCATTTTTTAGAGGACTTTGAGATGAAACGGTTCCAAGCGGTGAGCATGCCTGTGAACTTCTGTATGTCTCGTATCGTGCGAGGGGGTTGTACCCTGTTGATCGCATAGGTCTGGTTCGGGTTGACCTCAATGCCTCTCTCGCTAACCAAATATTCGAGGAATTTTCCTGACTGGACACCAAAGGAACACTTTCTTGCGTTGAGTTTCATTCTTTCCTGAGGATCTCGAAGGTATTTGACAGGTCTGAGAGATGGTCTTCTTTTCGCTTTCTCTTGACGAGAATATCATCAATGTAGACTTCCATGGTATCTCCCTTTTGGTCTTTAAACATCTTAGTGACCAGCCGATGGTAGGTTGCTCCCGTATTCTTGACCCCAAATGGCATAACTTTGTAGCAGTATAATTCGATATTAGTGATGAACGCTGTCTTGTCTCGGTCTGGTTCATACAGAGGGATCTGATGGTACACAAAATATGCGTATAGAAAACTTATTTTTCGTGAGCTTCTGTGGCATCCACCAATT
The DNA here is from genome assembly GCA_949130495.1 of Sambucus nigra. Taxonomy (NCBI): domain Eukaryota; kingdom Viridiplantae; phylum Streptophyta; class Magnoliopsida; order Dipsacales; family Adoxaceae; genus Sambucus; species Sambucus nigra. Next base: position 686,486,942 of record OX422210.1, read on the forward strand.
GGTCGATCTTCAGGAGAGGGAAACTATCCTTAGAGCAGGCTCTGTTAAGGTCAGTGAAGTCTATACATACTCTCCATTTCCCATTGCTCTTTGGAACTACTACTGGGTTGAATAGACATTTAGGTAATTGAACTTCCCATATGGATCTTGCATCCAGTAGCTTCTCTACTTCCTTTTCCACAGCTTTGGCCTTTTGGGGTGCAGTTCGCCGTGCCTTCTGCGCGATAGGCCTGAAAGTGGGGTCGACGGGCAACCGATGACAAATGACACTGGGATCAATTCCAAGCAGCTCGTACGATTACCACACGAAAATTTCTAGATTACTTCTCAACAATACTGTCAATTTTCTCTTCTCTTGTTCTGTAAGAGAAGTCCAGATCAAGAAACTCCTGTCTTTCTTGCTTCCACTGGTTGTTATCTCCTCCAGGTTTTCAATGACCCACTTCGAGGGGAGGATCCTGGTCTCCTCCACTTCGGGCCTTCCATATCTTAACTGCTATTTTGAAGGTATCAAACCTTCTTTCTCTTCGACTTTCTCTTTGGCCTTCTCGACCTTCTTCTTTGGTTTCGGGAGGATGGCTGCTATGAATCACCTTCTCGCCATCGCCTGATCTCTGTGAATTTCCATTACTCCTCGCTCAGTCATGTACTTGAGTTTTTGATGGTAGGTCGAAGGGACTGCCTTCATTGCATGTAGCCACCCCTGTTGAGGATAACTTAATATGGCGAGTAGATGTCGAGCACCATAAACTCGATCATCTTAGAGACACTTCCTTCCCTTATGGGCAACACGATCTTTCCCAATGGAATAGTCACTTTTCCAGCGAAGCCAACTAGAGGGACAGTGGCTTCCTTCAGGTCGGCAACACTTAGCTTCAACTTTCTGAAGTGGTCGAGGTACAATACCTCGAATGAGCTTCCCTGGTTGATGAGCAACTTGTCGACGTCATAGTTGGATATCCTGAGCATAATGATTAAGGTGTCATGATGTGGGGTTCTTACCCCGACTAGGTCTTCATCTATAAACACGATGTGTTTGCTGTAGTCGACGTCATTTGCTTACCGATTCTTTCCTAACTGTGTCTTCGCTGGGTCGATCTGAAAAACTTGCATTATGACTGTAAGATTTTTTACTTCCATTCGAGCTGAATTCCCTTGAATCTGCTTCATATCAAATGCCCCATGAATAACTGCACATTCATGTCCAGCATCGTCTTCGAGTACGTTATCGGGTCTTATTTCTCCATTGGCAATGACTTTCTATCCACAAACTCGTTTGGGTGCCCAGTCTGGGCCAGTTCTTCGAGGTGAGACTTAAGAGCCTTGCAATGCTTAGTCTTATATCCTCCCTCTTTGTGAAAAGCGCATCTCAACGCGTTGTTTCTCTTTGAGGGATCTCCTCCCATCTTTCTGGGCCACTTAACAAATGACTCGTCTTTGATCTTCGCTAGGATCTTGTAGATTGGTTCTTTGCAGACAATGTTCACTGCCTAAAATTCTTTCGAGACATTATTCTTGCCTCCATTCTTGGAGCCATTTTCCCCCCATTCTTGCCTCATTTCTTATAGTTTTCAATCTTGCCGTTGCCCTTGGCAGCGAGCTTAGTTCGTCTATTCTCCCATGCACTAAGGCGGGTCACATCTTCCACCTTGGCGTACTTATCGATGCGAGCCATCAAGTCATTAATGGTTGTGGCCTCCTTCTTCGTCAGGGATTGGTGAAAAAGGCAGGACCTGGGTAGGCCGATCATGAAAGAGGTCACTACTACCTGTTCCGAGCAGTCCTCGACCTTATCGAATAATTCCCAATACCTCTTTGCGCAGTTCCGGAGGCTCTCCTGCGGCGTCTTTTTTATGGTTAGCAACGCATCCATCCTCTTAGGATGGGAGCTGCTGGTAATGAAGAGAGCTGTGAAGAGCTCGGCAAGAGACTCAAAGCTCCTGATGGACCTGTGAGGAAGCCTCTCGAACCATTTCTGGGCCACATCGTGCAGGCTCGAGGGGAAAATCTGACATATTAGTGCATCCCGGTGGTTCTAGTGAGTCATGGCCTGCCTGTACTGCTTAACATGATCAATGGGTCAGTTTTTCTGTCATAGATCTTGAATCTCAAAATAGCGAATTTCTTGGGGGCTTCCGCTTCTTTTATCTCCCTTAAAAATGGGGATTTCATCTGGGTCTTGAGAGCTCGCCGAGCAAGCTCCTTGGTTGATCTGGCACCCCGATGTGCTGGGTGTTGGCCCATTTCTCTTCGGACCAAATTTCATATATCCTCATCACCTTGAGCTGGGCTCTTATAATGGTGAGCTGGTCATTGTTGCTCAAGCAGGTCATCATCTGACTCGAGCTTCTCACTTCTCTGGGATCCGTGTTTGGGGATCCATCCTCGGTTGTAAGACTTGCTCGCCTGAGGGCTAGGAGTGCGGTATGGACGTCGCCTAGTGCTGTGATGGAGTTCTTTCTCCAACCTCTCTAATTTCCTTTTGAGGCGAGCATTCTCAGCCTCCTGCTTGCGAGTGGACTCCCTTTGCTCTTGGAGCCTTGCCTCATAGGCATCAATCAATTTGGAGATTTGTGTGGACCTCGCTGGTCCCTGGCTCTCCTCCAAGGCTATCCTCTTCGAGCGAGCCCTCTGATCCGAAGGCCGAACTTCAGATCTGATCCTGTAAGGGGCAGGCTATTCTTGGATATCCCCTGCCTGAGGGGCTTTGCTACTGTGTCCATACATTCCAAATCCTTTGTTAGTGGGAGCTTTCTTAAAGGAAGACAAACATTTCCCATAGACGGCGTCAATTGTGGGGACAATTACATTCAACAAAAATTAATAAGAATGCACAATCACCATAGGGAGTAAAGAATAAAAAATGCCAATCACACAACACATCATGTACGTGGTTCAACAAGAAATGCCTACGTCCACGGTGATTCTCTTAGTATTATTTCTATATACTCCGGGGAGTTTTTCCAGAGAAGACAATACATACCTTTTTCCCCAAGCTTAGGGTTTGTTATATACATGTTTGTTCTCAGGGAGTAGGGGTGTTGGACTCCCTCACGTCCACCTTTCTACTCCTAGAATATCTCCTTCCGAGATTTTAGGAGTAGACTAAGTCATAACCGAATTCAGTTGAGATGCGAGGAGTCCAGACTTTGGGCCATTTCTATTGGGCTACTCGTCTGGGCCCGTGATGGCAAATCAAGGTACCCATAGACAGAAGACATAGAATAATGTGGGAATGGAGATATTGACAAAAGTCACCATGAGTAATATTTAAGAAAGTGATAATATAATTATCACTCGGGAACAGCGGGTTCCCTAGGCACAATCGTAGATAACGTCGGAGCGATTTCAGGATCACCTAGCTTAGTCGATAAAGGGGAAATTAGAGGGAGCCTTTTGAAAAGTCATCGGGGGAGATGCGAAGAAGAAAGAGAGAAAGTGTAATAGTCCAATGGAAGTATAAAATTCAAAGGTAATTGTGTAGAGTGGAGTTCCACGACACTCAGAATTAAATTTGGAGTTAAAATTGTAACTCTTAGGAGCGGTATAAAGTGATTAGAGTCAATCACCACATATAAAGAAGTGTGCTTGAAACTTAAAGAGAAATTTGAGTACGATTTGACCGTGAGGTCTTCCATTCGATGTTATAATAGATATGCAAGTGAAATTTTGAAACTTAGCACAGTGGGTAAGCTAGAGATCGATCGTGAGAGAAAGGTTGAATTGCATAACGAACTTCGTACCTGGAAAAGGGGAATATAATATAAAAGGTTTATAATTGATAAAGGACCATGTGTAGAATACGAGGATGGATAACAAATCCAGATAGGATAACTAATGTTGATGTTGTCAAGGTTATGAATTTGCAAGTTATTTCAGCACTTCCAGAAGAAGTGAGCCAGGAGGGTTAGAGAATTTGGCCTAAAAGTAAAACTGAACTTAACGGTGTTAGTGAAACACCACATGAGAGTATGCCCAATAGGGAACTCATTTAGATAATTTTGATTGATTAACTTCCTATAAAGTGACGATGAAGTCCATCAGGGCTGTAGAGGCCAACAATAGTTCCGAAAGGCCTGCATAGCGAAAGGGACAATGGGAGAACAATTGGGAGCTAAGACTGCCAATCCGAGGGAAGGACCTTCCAAAATGGTCAGTGGGACCGGTGACGGGAAATGGCTCGGGAAGTCTCCCTATGTGTAGAGAGTGGGACCACCAGTGTTGAATGTGTCCACGTTGAGAAGTACAATCGATAAGATTTGAGAATGGTAAACCATGCCAGTTAGGCATAACGACTGGAGTAGTGAGACTTTTAGAGGAGGAATTGGGTCAAGAGAATTGGTCCCAAGAAGTTACAACCCGAGAGTGGTGGGTTTAGGCAGGATCAGTGGAGTCCTCGGTAATAGTAGCATATATATCCTCAGGGTCATTGGGTCCCAGGAAGAAACAAGGCTGCCAGTAAAGCCATAAGTGAGGCCTAGAGATGTTAGGCCAATGTTTTAGTGATGGGTGTGTAAGCCGCAGAACAGAATAATTTTCCCACAATGAGGAGGGGACAATTATTGGATGAAATCCTAGATGTATAACGAGTGCAAGTGATCATGGGTTGCTTTCGCCACGAGAAGTGCACATAAGGACCATACGATTAGGCAAAATTGGTGAGGTTTTGCTTCATCCTTGTGAGTAAAGAATTAATTCAAGTGACATGGTGTGTCACAACTTATATATATAAATTGTAAACTCTAAAAATTCGCGTGCGAGTGGAATTTTAGTGAGAACGTTAGTTTTAACAGTCTTGTTACAAACATATTTCTCGTTAATAGTGGGGCTTTTTTATGCCTCCTTTAAGTGAACCGGATGGGACCTAAGAGTATATGCTGTTGTTACAAGTTACATACTTATAGTAGAGTTTATTATGGTAATGTGGAGTGATTAAATACCGAATTCTTGAACGGTAGTAAGTTGAGTGATAAGACTATTGTGCTGAATACTTCGAGGGGAGTAATAATAATTTTGTGCGGCGCCACCTGAAATAGGGTTGGGCCCATATATATGTACATATGAAAATTTCATGGTATCATAGACCTCAACGAGTATGTGTCTAGTTATATGTGATCCCGGTGCGTAGGGATTTATTTACTGATGTGATGCATGATGCATTGTGTTCTTTATCAAGCAAGGAGATATAGCTTGTTATATATATAGCGTCGAAACTTGGGATAGTGAGAGCGCCATGTTTCGTGTCATTTTTAAGGACATACATAGATTAATATATCAACATACAAAGATTGTGGAAAGGCACATATTATGGACTGAGGACCTTACGAATCTCGACGACCGACAATGTTAGGTAGTAGTGTATTGGGGGGGGGGGGGGGGTTCCTTGTTTGGATTTTGCTTCGCGAGACATCCCACGCATGAAACTAGAGAACATAGGGAGTTGGAGAGAAGTTTAGTCGATAGTACATGGGTTTTGTACCTTGGTTATTGTAAATATATGAGAATATAATTGAGAGTTGATAATTCTATTATGACTTAAGGACGATAGAGTCGTCTAGTCCAAATATCATTATGAATAGAATAATGATGCCACTGAAAGAGTGATTAAGTTATGACTAGTGGGTTGGTTGAGTACACCCCTACTATATTAGCATGTCGAGTGCGTAGAAATTGATTTAAGCGGAGTATATTTCATTTGTGCAATAATGCAAGAGATATAGGGTGTATGGGTACCCTAGGTAATTAAAAATATGGTACCAGGCAGTATATTATTATTGTCATGTGAATTCAACAACATTTAGCTGGGGAAGTCGAAGCTTATTCCGTAAGATCTGGCCAAGGCCTACATTTCACGAGAAACCGATTTTTAGAGCGGGTAAGGACTTGCGGCATGCGGATCACGGTTAGAGGTACACTTCGGAGAACATAAAATGTATCAGGTTATAACTGACAGGGGTGATGGGATTTAAAGAAAAGAATTATTGCTAAATTGTCTAGCTGTAGGCCACCTGTCTGTTGGTAAAAGGGTGGGCTATCTGAAACTAGCAAGGGTTTATTCAACCACTAGTAATGGGAGTGAATTCCCAAGGATTTCATCACGAAGGTAACTACTTTCCAGAGGGGTTACATCCTATATGGATGATAGTGGATTGGTTGACCAAAGTAACTCACGTTATGGCAGTTAGGATTGGTCATACTATGGGGCAGTATGCGAGATCTTTACAATAGAGATGGTGAGGATACATAAGGTACCGTTTAATATTGTGTCCTATTTGGATAAGATATTTATTCTTCCATTTTGGAAGTGTGTTCACGAGTCCATACTTACCGGGTTGTGATTGAGTAGGGCCTATTAGCCATAGAAGAATGCGCAGAACAAGCGGAATAATCAAATATTGGTGAATCACATATATGTGTACCCTTGAATCTTAAGGGAGGATAGGAACGGTACCTTCCACTAGTGGAGTTTGTGCACAATAACTCATATAAGTTCACTTTTGGGCATGTCGCCAGTTGACGTATGGCACAATAAGCCTTTTTGTCCTCTTGCTTGTTAGTTAAAGATAGGGGACCAAGTATTATTGCGAAGATTAGAGATGAGTTGGTACTTAGTATATCATGTGCGTAAAATATATACTGCACAAATAACCTACTTGTGAGCGATCATCGCGAGACGAGATTATTTGTATCCTAAAAATTATTAATGTACTAAGGTACGTGTTGATACCAAATTAATTCTGCTGACGTGGATCAATTATGTGGAAACACGTGTCAATCTACATGGCATTCACAAACATTTTTGAACAGCACCTTGACTCCGAGGAACTCAATCTCCCCGACCAACTCAGGTGCTCCGATCAACAAGTGTTCTCCGAGGAACTTTATTGTGCCGAGAAACTCATGTATACCGAGCTACTTAGGCGGTCCGAGCAGCTTAGGCGGTCTGAGCTACACCTCGTACAGAGCATACATATCAGGATAATTGAAGGGATGACTGGGCATTAAATGCGCAGTTATTGTCATACAGATGTACACGCCTACTGGACAACTATGTATTATTCTTTCATTTGTACCGCCTCAAAGCACTATAAATACATTGTAATCTCCTCATTAACAGGAGACTCGAAATTTCTTGGTAAAAACTATTATCGAGAATTCTAGGCAAATAATCATCAATACAAAAGCAGTGGACGTAGGCCATTCTTACAAGGCTGAACCAATTTAAAAATCATTGTCTATTATTTCTTTATTATTATTATCTGTGATTAAAATAATTAGGTCAAGTCTAATTTTTTACATCAACAGATTGGCGCCGTCTGTGGAAAACGACTGTAATTATCGTTTTTCATCAAAACAATTCATCACCAATGGCTGATAACCCATAATCCAGTAATCGAAACGCCGAAAACCCCCCATATCTATATGCTCCCCCAAATGTTCAAGATTTGGCTGGTATAATGGCTAATTTGGCTCAGGTCCAGACCGCCATGCAAGAAACCATGCGACAACTCATGCAAACTATCCATATAGGAGCGCCAGCCCAATCAGGACAACGAAGTATTCATAGAGATAACCGATTGTTTTCTTCGAGAAATAGACGACTGTTACTCCCGAAAGAATCTCACTCTAGATGCACTGATTCATATCATACTGAGAGATCCAATGATCATTCTTATCATCCTGGAAGGACTTCCTCGGTACGAGCTACAGACACTCAACAAAACATCACTCTATCTCCAGAAAGAACCAGTGCTCTTGAAAAATTGAGTAGAGTTTCTCCCTTTGATCGTTTGGGTCTTAGGAGGAATAGAAGTCCCCATAGGATAATGTCGAGGAACTTTCAACAACCATATGAGTTAAAGGAAGACTCTGCCCAATCACGACCAACTGCTCGTCGTGAAAAATCCCAAGAGGCAAATTCAGCACGATCAGTTGCTCGGACCAATAGGCCCGAGGAAGGAAATGATGAATGGAAGGGATCTATCCAGAGGTTGGAAGACAGGTTAGGGGAAATAGTTAAGGCAAGGAATCCTTTACAAAGGACTTTCATCCGAGGATCACCATTCATACAAGAAATTGTAGATTTCCCCACCCTATCAAAGTTCAAAGCACCTGTTGTGACTCCAAAATATGATGGAAAAACTGACCTTGTTCTTCATATAGAACAATACCAAGCTACTGCCGATGTCTATGCCGTGCCAGATGAGATGAGATGCAGGGCATTCTCGGGAACTCTTACCGGCTCTGATCAAATAAGGTACAATAATCTTTCTCGGGGGAAGATTTCAACTTTCTTTCAACTGGCGGAGCTCTTCATTGGAAATTTCTATTTTGGAGCAAAACCAGTTAAACGAGTAGCACATTTGTTAAGTGTTAGACAAAAAGCAGGTGAGAGCACCAGGGATTACATAACTCGTTTCAATAACGAGAAGATCGAAGTTATTGATTACGAGGAAAAAACAGCAATTACTGCTTTGATGAGTGGACTATTGCCAAATAAATTATACTACACTTTGACCAAAGATCCACCCAGGATCATGGCAGAATTAATGGCAAAGGCAGCCAAAATTATGAACGCCGAGGAAGCTATGGCTGCAAAGAAGAATATGGACACCAAAGAAACCAAGGTTGAGGGTGACAAAGCTGAGAAGAAAGAACAGAAGAACAATGGTAGTAACAAGCAGTCAAAAGCAAAGCAAACATTGGAACAGTTGAAGAAATTTGGAAACTATACTCCTTTGAAGGTAGATATAAACCACGTTCTGGAAGAGATCAAGAACAACGAGGAGTAAACTGGCCTGAAAAAATGAAGACACATCCTGACAAGAGGAATAAGGCCAAATACTGCGAGTTCCATAAAGACCATGGTCATATGAACAAAAATTGCATAGCTCTTCAGAATGAAATTGAAACACTCATAAAAAGAGGAAAGCTATCCAAGTATGTTGATCGCAGAAATGAAGGAAAGAACAACGACCGAGCGAGACAGAGATCTTGATCTCCTCGTCAAGTAAAAGATGACAAGAAAATAGATCATGAAAATGATTCAGAAGACGATCCCGATCTCCCCAAAAGACCAAGACAGCCAGAACGTGAGGTATTTTCTATTCATTTTGGATCATTCGATTGTAATATTATTACTGGTGGAGATGCAGGAGGAGGAGACCTCACTGCAGAGAGGAAGGCTTACCTCAATGAGGCTCAAGCTTGTTCATATATTCAACGATAAATCTAGCTGAAGATGATCACCCGATGAAGGTGAACAAAGATAAACTGGTCATCGGTTTCTCTAAAAATGACCTCGCAGGTGTGCTATATCCTCATGATGACCTATTGGTGATCAAAATGAGGATGAAGGTAGTAGTGATTTCGCCAGTATTGGTGGATAATGGCAGCTCGACAGATATTATGTTCTACCCATGTTTTGATAGTTTGAACCTAAATCTATCCAAGTTGGAGCCATATCATCATCCACTCCTCGGTTTTACTGGCGAGAAAGTTTTTCCACTTGGGACGATCAAGTTGGATATGCTTATCGGTACATGGCCTACTTGTCGAACAAAGAGAGTACGCTTTTTTGTGATGGATAAAAATGTCCAATCAGCTTACAATATCATCATGGGAAGGGTAGGTTTGAAAAAGTTCGAGGCAGTACCATCTACAGTACATCAATGTTTAAAATTCCCAACCAACTTTGGAGTAGGAGTGGTGAAGGGTGATCAAAAAGTAGCTCGGGAATGCTACTATTCATCTACCAAGCAGGAAGAACTAGAAGAATCTAGAAAAAAGACTACTACCTATCAAGTGGATGAAGGTGCAGAAGTTGACACATTAGATCCTAGGGATGAGTCGCAACTTGTGAAAGGCCAAGTGGTGGAAGTTACTGAAAATGTCATTCTGGACGACGAGCACCCAGAACGAACAGCTCAAATAGGTTCGTCATTGGATGCCTCACTAAAACATGAATTGATAGTCTTCCTAAAAAGCAGAAAACAAACTTTTGCATGGAGCCACGAGGACATGCCAGGGATAGACCCAAATTTATTATGTCATGAGCTCAATGTGAATAAGGAAATTAAGCCGGTGAAATAGAGAAGAAAAGTGTTCAGCCCTGAAAAGAACCAAACTATACAAGAGGAGGTCGAGAAACTCCAGAAAGATTGCTTTATTGAAGATGTCAAATATCCAGACTGGTTAGCAAATGTGGTGATGGTGAAGAAGAAGAACAACAAGTGGAGGATGTGTGTAGACTTCACCGACCTCAATAAAGCATGCCCAAAGGATCATTTTCCATTACCCCGAATTGATCAATTAGTGGATGCTACCTCGGGACACGAGATGTTGAGCTTCATGGATGCCTATTCTGGTTACAACCAGATTAAATGAAACCTAAAGACAGGGAGAGTACCTCTTTTATTACCCCTAGGGGAACTTATTGTTATAATGTTATGCCTTTTGGATTGAAAAATGCAGGTGCAACATATCAGCGGCTGATGAACAAGGTGTTTGCAGAGCAAATCGGTTACAACATGGAAGTTTATGTTGATGATATGCTGACGAAGAGAAAGAAAGCTGCTGATCATCTAATTGACTTAGGCCAGACCTTTGATCAACTAGATAAATATCAAATGAAGTTGAACCCCACCAAATGCATATTCGGAGTACGAGAAGGCATGTTCCTCTGGTATATTGTCAACCAATGAGGAATTGAAGCGAATCCTGACAAGATCAAAGCTCTATTGGAGCTACGATCTCCAACGACGAAGAAGGAAGTGCAAAGTCTCACAGGACGAGTTGCAACACTTAATAGGTTTGTATCACGAGCAACTGATAGATGCCTACCATTCTTCAAAACACTCCGAAAGACTTTTGAGTGGAATAATGAATGCGAGAAGGCCTTTCAAGAGTTGAAGAAATACCTAGGAGCACCTCCGTTGTTGTCCAGGCCAGTAATGGGAGAGAGACTGTACTTGTATCTGGAAGTTTCAGAAAATGCAGTTAGCTCGGCATTGATAAGAGTGGAAGATGGAGTGCAAAAACCAATTTATTACACTAGCAAGGCCTTCCGAGGAGCAGAGATCAGATATCCAAGGCTAGAGAAGTTGGAATTATCACTGATTGAAGCCAGTAGAAGGATGAGGCCATACTTTCAAGCCCACACTATAGTGGTGTACACTGATATGCCGTTAAGGCAAGCCCTACACAAACCGGAGAAATCAGGAAGATTGATGTACTGGGAAATTGAACTTGGTGAGTATGACATAATTTATGAACTTAGATCCTCGCTTAAAGGCTAGGCTATGGCAGATTTTATCGCAGAGTTAACCTATCCATCTACCTCCAAAAATCAGAAATTGAATACCAACCAGCCTGTGGATGTTACAGGATCATTAAATTTAAGTCCCACCAACTTAGGTCGGTAGACGAGCTAGAGAAGATGGTCGACGAGCAACAGGAAGTGTTAGAAGAAGACGGAAGGAAGCATCAAATATTCCACCGAGGAGTTCTATCTGATCAAGAAATTGATAATGAATTACCTGTGTGGAATTTGTATGTAGAGAGTTCTTCGTGTACTACAGGTAGTGGAGCAGGGATTGTTTTGAATATCCCAGATGAGATAGATGTGGAATATGCTCTACGCTTTCAATTTAAAGCCTCTAATATTAAAGATGAATATGAAGCTATGATTATTGGACTTAGATTGGCAAAAACTATGAAGGCATAGCAGGTCATCGTGTTTAGTGACTCACAGTTGATCGTAAATCAAACGCTGGGAGTATATGCAGCCAAAGGAGAATTAATGATCAAGTATCATGCAAAAGCAATGCAGATGGTATCGAGCTTTAACGCAACACAGTTGATTAGAATACCAAGATCGGAGAATGCAAGAGCAGATGCCTGAGCTCGATTAGCCTCAGCCACGTGCACCGAGATATAAAGAATAATCCTAATAGAAATCTTGCCTAGTTGGAGCATTGACAAAGATCTGACGATGAACTTCATTACCCTTGATTTAGGACCATCATGGATGAATCCTATCAGGGCCTATATTGAAGAGGGGGCTTTACTAACTGATAAACTCGCAGCCAAGAAACTGAAGTTTAAAGCTTCTCGTTATGTATTGACTAATGGCATTTTTTTATAGACGAGGAATTATAGCAGGTTTGCAAAGATATGTTCATCCCTCCGAGGTGAAATATTTGATTGAAGAGGTCCATGAAGGGTCCTGTGGAGCCCATGTAGCATATCGGACGCTTTTGCAAAGAATAATGATGCAGGGATATTATTGGCCGACGATGAGGGCAGATTGTATAGCCTATGCCAAGAAATGTGACAAATGTCAACATTTTTCTTCCATTCGAAGAACTCCCCATGCATTGCTAACACCCATAACATCCCCTTGGCCATTTGCCATGTGAGGAATTGACTTGGTCGGGCCACTTCCAACGACCAGAGGAAGATTCAAGTATCTCGTGGTCGCAGTGGATTACTTTACTAAGTGGGTGGAAGCTGAGCCTCTTATTGATATGACGTATGAAAAGGTGTACCAATTTATTTGGAAGAATATCATCTGTAGATATGGTCTTACCTATTCATTCATCACCGACCATGGAACTCAATTTGACAACGAGGAGTTTGCTACATATTGTCATCAGTCAAACATATTGAAGACTCACTCTGCACCAGGCCATACCCAGAGCAACGGGCAAACTGAGGTGACAAACAGAACGCTGCTGAATGAATTGAAGAAAAGACTGGATGATGCGAAGGCAAATTGGATTAACGAGCTACATTCTGTGCTGTGGGCTTATCGTACTACATCGCGAGAAGCAACAGGAGAATCTCCATACATGCTGGAATTTGGAAACGAAGCTGTTATACCTGCCGAGTTGGGTCTCCCCACTCATAGGGTACTGAATTTCAATTCTCCTATCAGTGACTTGATGAGAAGATTAGACTTGGATATGCTCGAGGAAGTTAGAGAAGAACATCAATCAAGAATGCTGCATACCAACAACGAATAGCCCTGTTCTACAACAAGAGGGTAAAGAAATGTGATCTGAAAGAAGGAGACTATGTGCTGAAGAAAGTAATTCAAAAGCATAAAAAATTGGAAGCTAACTGGCATGGACCCTACAGAGTGACATAAGTTGTTCGTCCAGGAACCTACAGGATTGAAACCTTGGAGGGGGAAGAATTTAAGAATGCATGGAACGCAGAACATCTACGCAAATATTATTAGTAGTAGCAGTTTCAATATAACGCAGTTTTCTTCAATATGAATAAAGCTTGGGATGTTTTACCCAATTCTCTCTTTTTGATGAAATTTTTTTGGAGTATTAGTGCTACACACTATGCATCAAGTTCATAAATAAAACCCTACCAACTATGATTGGTCGGTCTACCAACTACGGTTGGTCGATAAATAAAACCCTACCAACTATGGTTGGTCGGTCTACCAACTACGGTTGGTCGATAAATAAAATCCTATCAACTACGGTTGGTCGGTCTACCAACTACGGTTGGTCGATAAATAAAATCCACCAACTACGGTTGGTCGGTAAAATAAACCCCACCAACTACGGTTGGCCGGTCTACCAACTACAGTTGGTCGATAAATAAAACCCTACTAACTACGGTTGGTCGATAAAAAAAATCCACCAACTACGGTTGGTCGGTCTACCAACTACGGTTGGTCGATAAATAAAATCCACCAATTACGGTTGGTCGGTAAAATAAACCCTCCCAACTACAGTTGGTCGGTCTACCAACTACGATTGGTTGATAAATAAAACCCTACCAACTAAGGTTGGTCGGCCCACCAACTACGGTTGGTAGGTAAATAAAATCCCCTAACTACGGTTGGTCGGGGAATAAAAATTCACCAACTCCAGTTGGTCGGAAACCAAAATCTCAAACCTCTAGTTGGTCGGTAAGCCAATTTCAATCAACTCTGATTGTTTAAATGAAGCAATACCATGAAGTGTAAGTTGTTATATTATTTAAAATTAAAGATTGATAAATCGCTGCAATGAGATCAGTCTGTCACAAGCATATATATATTTTCCAACCAACAAGCAAAAACATTCTATAAATTATTTAGAAGAAAGTGAAATGACAAAAGGCAAATTTTCATTCATACTAAGTAGAATTACAAATAATGTGAAGAATGTATCTCATTACCAAAACTTTTCATTCAAATCGAGAAGGATTACATATACTGTGGAAAGTAGAAATTATTATATAAAATCCTATTCTATGGGTTTCTTTCCCTCTGCCTTTGAAACAGGTTCCACTCTAGCAGGAGGATCATCTAAGGCATAGGGAGAGTTTATAAAGTTTATATCTTTCAACATTTGAATATTCATCACAGAAGGATGAGCAAGAAGGTGCTCTAGCCGAGATATCTTAAAATTTGAATGAAGATTATAGTCACCAAGATATTTAGAGATTAAGCACTGGGGAATAGCCCGAGCAGGAATCCAACTCATGTCAAGCTTAAATGGAGGCACTGGCAAATCAAGCAACCCAGGATCATAATAGTCCCACAAATAATGACCCTGTTCCAATTGTAGCACACCCAGGGCATTCAGCCATCCTTGCTTGTACCCCTCATTGTTAGACTGATGGATCCGGTCATCTAGATGGTAGAGGGCTTCATTGTAACCAGCCATCCAAAACTCTCTGGGCTGTTTGTGGAACTGATAGGTCAACCTCTCTAGCTGCTCATGAAGATTCTTCAACAGGTTTATCTTAGTCTCCAAGGCAAAGCTTTGTGTAGAAAGTCGCTCTTCAAAGTTTAGAATTTTCTTAGACATCTCTTATAAGGCCTGGTTCTTCTCCATCAACTGGAAAGCTTGATTCTCCAAGGCTGACTGTGTTCAAGCTTCTTTAACAGTAACCCGAGCAGCCCTTGCTCGTCCCCGAGAAGCTCTTGCTCGACCGTGAGTAGATGTAGAGGGTCCAATCCTCTTTAAAGTTTCCAATTCGTCTCTCAAATTGGCATTTTCAACCTCCAAGAAAGAAAAACCTTCGTCATTGATAGGGACCAGGGCTCCCGAGGTAGAGGCTGCAGATTTCAATTGGGATATCTCTCCTCGCAAGTTATTGTTCTCCTGCTCTAGTAATTTTGCGATCTGCCTATGCTCTTCAACCTCGGTCTTCAAAGTTCTCTCCTTAATATCATAAGCAGTGATGAGATTATCATATCCTTTGTCAGCATTTAGTTGCTGATACTTTTTCTCATACCCCTGATGCAAAAGGGCAGAGGACTCCTTATACTGCTGTTGAAGGTTTGCGATAATTCCTTAAAGATCCTCGATTATCTCATAATAAGCCACATTATTGCCTACAGCTCGGTCGAGCAAATACTTCAGATATTGGTAAGCTTCCACTGCTCGTTCAGAGGCATCTGAGCCCAGGATACCAAAAATTTATGACTCAATCAAATCTATATGGCCAGCTTTGAAATATTCATTACATTTTTTCATCAACTCAGTATCGTGAGCTGACAAGAGTTCCATCCTGGCCATAAACTAGAAAAAAGAAGCCATAAACAGGATTAATAAATGATAAAGGAAGATCAAGACGAAGAAAGTCAACATGAACAACAAAAACTCAAATTTTTATTCATCAAAAGACAAGTACAAGGTTCAGGGTTACATTAAAAAGAAATAATAAAAATAAATCCCGAGCAATTTTATACCTTCTCCTTGTGTTTTGCAACTTACTCGGAAGGCTGAGATGAGGAGGCTGGTTGCTCGAAGGATAGCGGCAGTGCTCGTTTAAAATACTTGTAGGCTGAAGTTGCTCATAGAAAGTCTGAATAACCAGAACAGGAGGAACTTGGTCTCCAATCATCATTGAAGACTCTTCAGAGGAAGCTTCATCCTCTTCTTCTTCTCCAGCAGAGGGAGGAGGATCATGAATATGGAGCTGAAAAAGTTCAGAACTTTCTGAGACCTTTAACTCCTGTAGAGCAGTAATCCACCCGTCCCTAAAGAATTTGAGGCTAGCAAAATCCAGCTGAGAGGACATGGCAGCTAGGCCTTTATTCCAAGCTTTGTCCCAGCCAGTGCTAAAGGACTTTTTAACAACAAGTTTTCTCTTTGCTTTCTACGAGGAAATCCTCTCAGTAAGAAGTTCCTCGACTGACTTCAACTTTCCTTCTACCTCTGCCTTCTGACGATCAGCTTCCCGAAGTCTACCAAGTTCCTCTTCAGCAGTTTTAAGCTTGGTCTCAAGCTCTCCAGCATTCTTGAGCTTTTCTTCAAGTTCTTCATTTTTCTTCTTAAACTCTTTCATTTTCCTCTCCAACTCCTGAGAGGCCTCCACAACCTTTTCTCTTTATTGTTCGATAGACTTCAGTTGCTTCTCCCAAGCAACCTTATCTTCTTCATATTTCTGACGAGAATCCTTTAAGGATTGAGTCAGGCCTACAAAAGCCTCCTCCAAACCTCCCGAGGAGCTCGAAGCTTTAAGAGCTTCATCCTTTTTCAAAATAGTATTGAAACAGGTTACCAGCTGATAAGAAAAATAACTTTGAGTCAGTACAAGAATAGAACATTGGAAAAATGAAAGTTTAGATTAGTAATACTTACTGAGGCAATATGTTGAGTTACCAAGGTGGTAACCCTATCCTGAGAAAGAGTGTGTTCAAGACCTTGGATTTCTGGGATAATCCAAGACTTCACAGAGCCCATGGCAGAGCTCGGAGCGACAAAAGTGGGAACCACTTCCAGCAGTTAAAGGCTGAGAAATAGGTTCAGCCAGTTTATCCGAGAAACTTTTATTTATCCTCCTCGCGGGAACATGAACCTTCTCAACTGAGGATGTTGTCTTGGTCGGTGATATAACGATGACCTCGCTTGGAGGAGAAACAACTACAACCTTGATCGGAGCCATAGGGGGCTTCTCAGCAACTTTCTTAACAGCAGCAGGAGGGGGTGCATAAACTTTCCTTGTCCCTTCCTCTGGGACATCCTGCTTATTTCTCTTTGCCTCCACATTGGCAGAATCAGATTTGTCGAAGTATGAAGGAACTTTTCTTCTCTTCATTCTGATACTGAGGGGAAGATTTAATTCAGGAGAGGAACCTTCGGAAGATGGTACTGGTTCGATGTCATCTACCACTGGACGAGCAGTAAACGACGAAGTGTAACTCTTGTAGTGCAACAAGTACGAGGCTGATCAGATATGTTCGTCAGCAACAGTTTGATGCAAACTCCAGATAAGTTTCAAGTGCTTCAAATTGACATCAGTCTCTTTGGGGGATTTTCTTTTGCTATCAACTGCAAATAAACAAAAATTAAAATGTCAATGACGCATTTTATCAAACACAAAGAAAACACAATTTCAAAAATAAAACAAAACAAAAACAGCCTATCCCATTGCCATAAGGAGGGTATCTAGGACCCGATACACATCATTTCCATTTAATGTAGCATGTTGCCAATTTTTCATAACAACTCCATGCTCGAAGTAATCCCTGTTGGCATCTGGGAGATTGACAACTAAAGCCCTATTTAAAAACCTAGTTTTTAAATAAAATGTGCTATCACTAACAACCCATCTATAGAAAAACATAATTTCTAGAGTTCCTAAACAAGTTCTATGAATTTGGTTTAACCTATGAACTCCATTAACTATTCTCCAAGTGTTTGGTGCTATTTTCGCAGGAACAACATCAAAAAACTGACAGAACTCCAAACATAAAGGATTTGGAGGAAAAGAGAAGCCACATTCGGCCACAAAGAGACTGGGGAACCAATGTCCCTCAGCTAGACGAAAATAGTTAGAAGGCTCATAAAGCTCTTTCAATATGACCTAGGAAGGAATAGAAAAATTAGAACGAAATTTATCAAGAGACTCAACAAGATAAACCATGATGAACAAAGAAAATAAAATATAAGGAAGAAGATCTTACAGGAAAAGGGTGAATCAGTTGACAACGAACAATGGAAGAAATGAACGCGAAAGATAGAGAAGAAGTGAAAAAAATCTAAGATGCAGATGCAGATTTAAAAAAGTAAAAGACGATCGAGTTTTCTGAAGCGTTTAAATACTTTACCTCGGGAATAGAGAAAAACAATGATTACCAAGATGGACGATTGCGTATCCGATGGGTAAAAGGAAGAAAACGGCACGAAAAATGAAGCTCTTATGGAAATTCAAAATATTTATGAAGTCCGATACCGTGCATTTTAAAAAGGAGCTGTATACAATGAATGTTGTCCTAGAAACCATACAAACCAAAAAATCTAAGTAGCAGACTGTTCCATACTTTTCTTCAACATAAAACTACGAAACATTGGGGGCTTCTGTTGATACCAAATTAAGTTTGCTAACGTGGATCAATTATGTGGAAACACGTGTCAATCTACATGGAATTCACAAACATTTTTGAACAGCACCTTGACCTCGAGGAACTCAATCTCCCCGACCAACTCAGGTGCTACGATCAACCAGTGTTCTCCGAGGAACTTTATTGTGCCGAGCAACTCATGTATACCGAGCTACTTAGGCGGTCCGAGCAGCTCAGGCGGTCCCAGCTGCACCTCGTATAGAGCATACATATCAGGATAATTAAAGGGATGACTTCTCATTAAATGCACAGTTATTGTCATACAGATGTACACGCCTACTGGACAACTATGTATTATTCTTTCATTTGTACCGCCTCAAAGCACTATAAATACATTGTAACCTCCTCATTAGCAGGGACTCGGAATTTCTTGGTAAAAACTATTGTTGACGCAAAAATTCTCCATCTACGAGGACCAATTATAAAAGGACACATGCCATCCTACGTGGCAATATTCGGCACCCGAGGAGAGTTGGTCAGTACCCGAGGAGAGTTAGTCGGCACCCGAGGAGAGTTAGTCGGCATCTGAGGAGAGTTGGTCGGCATACCAACCAGGAAGATCAAAGGATAACTATGCATTTAATGTGCATTAATGAAGATGATAGCGCATTTAATGAGCCTTAATGTACATTTATACTGTATTAATAGATGACAACACATAGCATACCAAGCAATTCAACAATTAGATTCATTGAATGTAGACATAAATGTCTACATACAATGATTCTCTTTATCTCCCATCACTATAAATACATGTATTCCCTTAGCCGAAAGGGAGGGGAAACCTAGAAACACCATACACAAGATACACATCCTTTCTCTCTCTACACCCTATGGTGCTATTATAAGCCCCTGGGAATAAAATAACAGTGGACGTAGGCTTTATTCATAGCCGAACCACTTTAAAAATCTTTGTCTCTCATGTGCTTGATTGGATTGTTTTTATCTATTTATCTGTGATCATAAAAACGGGATCCGGTCCAGTTTTTTTGCATCAACAGATTGGCGCCGTCTGTGGGAACGTGTTACAAGCATTGTTCTCCATCAAAAGCTAAGTTTTTTATTTTCTCGATGTATAATGAATTATATATTATACATACATCTTTTGATTCAATCATGATTTTTATGTTTATATACATAAATTAGTTGTCTAATTTTTATTTGCAAAATATTGCATTTCATGATTTTAAAATCATAACTGTTAGATTAATTCTTATTTAGAAATCTGAAAAATAGTGGATTTCATAAATCATAACTTTTTTCTTGATTCTCAAGTTTCAATTTTATATCATGGAATAAATATTTTAAATGATTACATATACCAATATATATGACGGTGGTAAGATTTGATAATTTTCATTATAAATTTTGTAAGATCTTTGATGTCTATTCAAATTCCCATCATATTTTTAATCAGAGAATGGGAAAAGTTAAAATCAAGAACAATTTCTCTCTCTCGATAATCACAATTCTGACCCAGATCTGCTTTAAAAGTTCCCATCAATTTGATTCATAAAAAAATAATAATAATATATATATATATATGTTTATATTCAATGTTAGACAATTTTCATCATAAACGTTAAGCATCTGTGACTCTTCTTGAAAATGTTCTGGGCAAACACATTTATGTAATGAGTTACATCAAGGAAAAAGATTTGACATATGTTGATTCACATATTTCACATCTTCTACAAGGGAGTAAAAATTCAAAACCATTCTTTTTCCTCTTGGATATTGATCATATTTTCTCTTAGATCTGATGATTTCTATTGGTTATCTCTTAGATTTAAGAATTTTGATTTGTTACGATTTATTAATTCTGATAAAGATTGATTTATTGGTTCGATGATTGATTTTTGGTATAATTTTTGTAATGATTTTTATCATCCACCATATTTTTATCTCCCCAAATAGAAAATAGTAAGGAAACCCAAAATAACCTTCTCTCTCCTGAAAAACCTTTACCCACTTTCGTAAAGAAGATGACAAGTGAACAGTCGCTCAAGAAAGGGTAATGGAGAAACTTTCCCAGGAAGATGAAGAAATTTTGGATTTATTAAATTCATATCAATCGTTTTGACTTCAACCGTCTACAGCAACAAAAATAATGAAACTGGGCGGCATAAAAAAAAATAACCTACAATTCAAGGACGATCATCCACCTCACAACTTGGTTCGGCTTCAGATCAACAAAAAATTTCAATCCCAGGATTATATTACTCTCCGATTCAAAGTCTGCCTGCCTTGGGCTCAAAGGTTCATGAATCTCCAACTACTGTTTAACATCAATTGTGTGAGGATGAAAAATCCAGAAGAAGGTCGCCGGATGAGTATTTCTGGTCGGTGAAAAAATATGTGAATTTTTTCTCTACTTAATCGTAATAAAGAAGTAATCTCCTCGGTATATCTCATTGACAAGTATTGTTGGTCGGTAGATTCGCCGGATAATTTTTTTTTTGTTGGTTGGCGGTCATTGTTTTTACCAATTACCTCCCCTACCAATGCGATCACAGTACCAAAGTTTTGTTCACTTGCACTGGGTGATCGGCGACTTGAAATTTATGTGGTCTCGACCTCCTATCTGTTGGTTGGTGGGGAACAAATTTCCCTCTGACTGATCCGCGACACCAGGTATTATACAAGTTGAGGGGTTCCCAACCTCTTATGTGTTGATCGCCCACATGTATGTCCGATCGACAACATCTATATTACTGATCGATAGCAAACGACAAGACCCGTTTGGAACGTTTGGGTCTCAATAGCTGATTATGTTCATTCATATTCCACAACTTTTGATGGGTTGGTCGACAACATTTTTGTTGGTCGGCACCATCTACTGTTGGTCGGCGACATCTGATCGTTACCCGACCAAAATTTGTTTACTGGAGCATCCTTGCTGGTCGGTGGTCATTTGCGAAGAAAACACGAACAACTTCACCAAATTTTCCAATCACGGTCAACAAAATCTTCTGGTCAGAAGCACCTGATTCTAATTGGCAGCAGTTATATATTAGTCGATGGAGGGCTTCACCCAGGTTGAAAGGCCTCCCGACCAACTAAATTAGGTGAAATTTTATTATTTGGAGACATCTAATGGTGGTATGCAATTGGTTGGTGAACCTATTTGTTGATCGAGAATTTCACCAAACCATTTTTATTGGTCGATGGTAGGCTGTGAAGATCCATCAACAACATTGGAGTAGATCGGCAACACCTCGGTGGTTGTTTCAAAATAAGAACATCTGGTCGACATCTACTTTTGATAGCAAAGAAATAATTGTTCAACAACTTAAAAGGATAAAGTTGGTCGGAAACAAGTTTTAGCCAAAACAAAGGCTTCTTGATCGTATGTACATGGTCGGTAGATCAAAACGAAGGCATCCCAACACTGACGTCACACGATGCTGGTCGGCGATACCACTGGTCAGAGATGGTTATCACCTATTGACGAGGAATGCTGGAATGGAGGGATGACAAATTTATTTGCCCAGATTATTAATTTTGACAAAGTCAAAATTATTACCATTGATACCTATTTATTTTTCTCACACTTCTCTAACAAAATAAATGTTTTAAAATTAAATAAAATATATCCCTGAACTTTATCTTAGAATAAATTTTTCGATCCCATATTTGGGCATTTATTTAAAAATAATATTATTTTATAAAAAGCCCAAATCAAACCTTATGACATCTAGTTGATAAAAAATTGTTCACATTGACACACATTTGGCACAAAACATTTTATTTCATATTTTGAAATTTTTATTGCCTTATGTCTAAGCTGATACATATTATATGATATTTAGCTGAAATTTTTTGGTAATGATAATTTCTATGAGAATCAATCTCAACAGGTGTTCGAGCAACTTATTAAATGCCTCATGTACAAGATTCGCCCCAAACAGTTATCCTTTTATCATATATTATACATCAAGAGGAGCTCCACGACTTACTATTTGTTGGTCGAAGGCATCTATTTCTACTCGGCAGTTCTCATACACTTGGTCGGCATCAAGTCGGCAACAATCCTCCACCGAGTTTCAGTTTACCAATTCCAGTCATCAACAAAGAACGGTTGAAAAATTTCTGGCATAGGTCGGCTGTAAAAGGTCAGGGGCACCTCATAATTGTAAGTATGGCTGAATGATTATTGGAGAGCAGGTCGGCAACCAATACTACAACAATAAACATCACCAGCACCAATTGTGTTGGTCCACTATATATAGCTAGTCGAAAAAATCAAATGTTGGTCGGAGGCATTTCATTATGATCGGTGATGGATATTATGAAGTTTGAGGAGTTCTCGAGCTCCCATTCGTTGATCGGCTACATCTATTTCTACTCGGATGTACCTATTGTTGGTCGACATGTATATAGTTGGTCGAGAAAATCAATTGTTGGTCAGCAACATCTCAACCTTGGTCGGAGGCAGTAGAAAGCTAATACCAGAATTGAAAATTGACGATTCCTTTGGTTCTCTCTTTTTGATTTTGACAAAATCACTACTTCGCTGCCAAAGGACAAGACTATCCCCTTATTCTTATCCTTATCCTTTATCAATTCAAAACATGAAATTCCTAATTGAGAATTTGCATGGAGAAAAATTAAAATGCATACTTGGTTATTTTCTAATCCACAGAAACTTTATGTGAAAAATATTCCAAGACCAAAAAATTATATTTGAGCATTTATTGAATTTCAAATAATTCCTAAAGTGATAAATAATTTCTAAAAAACCAATTTATATTTGGTCTTTTACTTAAAATTAAAATGCCTAGCATTTTTATTAAAATTTGCTCATGAAATACACGTGTGGCACAAAAATAATATTTCATATTTTGAAATTTTTATTATTTTATGCTGATAAACATCACATATTGTTTGGCTGAATAATTATTCTCATGATAATAATTATTTTCTCTAGTCTCGACAGGTGCTCGGGCAGCTTATTAAAATTTCATAGGGACGAGATTCAATCCTGATGAAAGCTCTCGTAAACCTCTGGAAACTAGTATTGCTCGACATCAGGCAATTTTGCCTCGACATATCAGCCAACATATATTATTTCATTTTTTGAAATTAATATTTTTGTTTCTCAAACATATACCTATCAAATATTTACTGGATGATTAAATTATTCTCATGACTAATCAATTCAGCCTACACATATGGTAGAGCAAGATATTAATTTTTACAGGTACAAGACTCAACGCCGACGAATGCTCGAAAACAATCTGTAAACTATTATTATTTCACCTCAGCGAGGCATTATATATTTTATTATTACTCGGAGATATCGTCTCAAGCACAAATTATTCTATATATCCCTTGGGATTCATATTGTATATTCATCTCAACACGGAACTCAGCGAGATATTCATATTCAGCTCCGAGGAAGAACTATAACTTTTATTATATTTCACCCCCAACGAATAGTTGGTCGGGGTAATTCTTATTTATATTCAGCATGGAGCTTGGAAAATTTCTTCTCTCTCTATATATTCAGCTTCAAGGAAAATCCACCAACTCCGGTTGATCAGTAATAAAAAATTTCCAAGAAATACCAACTACGGTTGGTTGGGAAGAAAATCCACCAACTCCGGTTGGTCGGGAATAAAAAATTTCCCAGAAATACCAACTACGGTTGGTTGGGAAAATAATCCACCAACTCCGGTTGGTCGGGAATAAAAAATTTCCCAGAAATACCAACTACGGTTGGTTGGGAAGAAAATCCACCAACTCCGGTTGGTCGGGAATAAAAAATTTCCCAAAAATACCAACTACGGTTGGTTGGAAGGAAAATCCACCAACTCTGGTTGGTTGGGAATAAAAAATTTCCTAGAAATACCAACTACGGTTGGTTGGGAAGAAAATCCACCAACTCCGGTTGGTCGAGAATAAATAATTTCCCAAAAATACCAACTACGGTTGGTTGGGAAGAAAATCCACCAACTAAGGTTGGTCGGGAATAAAAAATCCACCAATTACGGTTGGTCGGGAATAAAAATCCACCAACTACGGTTGGTCAGGAATCAATCTCCATCAACTCCGGTTGGTCGAACAACAGACAACAGGTAGAGAAAATCTTATTGTCTATGCAAAATAAGAAAATTTGTCAAATAACATACTTCAAGGCCGAGAAAGCATTCAAAATTCATATTCCACACTTGGGGGCTTCTATTACAAATTTAGTTGTTCATTCGGTGGCACATTCTCATAACATCATGCCGTCGAGCATCAAATTCAACTCCATAAACTTACATAGTTGGGGCCCCGACTAATTATCATTCAGAAGTTGTTTTTCTTGCTCGAGAATTAGTTTTGATATTGAAGTTCAGGAGGCTATTGAAGTTCAGGAGGCTATTGAAGTTCAGGAGGTATTTAGAAGTTCAGGAAGTGCATTCAGAAGTTCAGGAGGCATATTCAGGAGTTATTATGCACATGCTATTGAAGTTAAGAAGTCAAATTTAGCATCTACAGCACTGAGATCTTTACTACTACTATCCCGACCAATAATGAAAAATAAGTTGTATGAAAATGTTTCGAAGTCCACCACTAGCTTGGTACATTGAAGAATTGGGTTCAAAAGCTAGAATGTTACTCGATAAGGTATTTTAGGAACCATAAATCAGAAGAATCAAGCACGTGAAGTTAGCACTCAGTTGCTCGGCACAGGAGGCAGTTAGTCGGCTAGCAAACCAATCAACATACTTGAAGATTATGACAAGCTACAAGCTGCATACTATGGCATGGCTGCATCCAAATTCCCAGGGGTGATACATAGCACACGGAGTTCCTCAAAAGAAAGATTAGCAACCATCGATCAGCCTGCATCATATGTCGTCCAGGAGATAATGCTCTTTATGTTGAACAAATCAAGAAGGTAGATCAAGAATTTCACGAGCACCGAGTAACACTGCAGAATAAATACCCCATCCTTTTAGTAAACCATCGAGCATGGAGCATTGGGGGCTTCTGTTGACGCAAAAATTCTCCATCTACGAGGACCAATCAGAAAAGGACACATGTCATCCTACGTGGCAATATTCGGCACCCGAGGAGAGTTGGTCAGTACCCGAGGAGAGTTAGTCGGCACCCGAGGAAAGTTGGTCGGCATCCGAGGAGAGTTGGTCGGCATACCAGCCAGGAAGATCAAAGGATAACTATGCATTTAATGTGCATTAATGAAGATGACAGCGAATTTAATGAGCCTTAATGTACATTTATACTATATTAATAGATGACAACACATAGCATACCAAGCAATTCAATAATTAGATTCATTGAATGTAGACATAAATGTCTACATACAATGAATCTCTTTATCTCAATCACTATAAATACATGTATTCCCTTAGCCAAAAGGGAGGGGAAACCTAGAAACACCATACACAAGATACACATCCTTTCTCTCTCTACACCCTATGGTGCTATTATAAACCCCTGGGAATAAAATAACAGTGGACGTAGGCTTTATTCATAGCCGAACCACTTTAAAAATCTTTGTCTCTCATATGCTTGATTGGATTATTTTTATCTATTTATCTGTGATCATAAAAACGGGATTCGGTCCAGTTTTTTGCATCAACAACTATTATCGAGAATTCTGGGCAAACAATCATCAATACAAAAGCAGTGGAAGTAGTCCATTCTTACAAGGCTGAACCACTTTAAAAATCATTGTCTATTATTTCTTTATTATTATTATCTGTGATTAAAAGAATTAGGTCAAGTCTAATTTTTTACATCAACAATACCAATAGTAGAAGGCTAGATAGGGAATATCTAAAATAAAATTTAAGTAGTGTAACTTAAATGATACGGCTTGGCCAAGACCCTATGTGACAGGGTAAACTGGAGTTTAAAACGAACATATGTGGGGTGTTCATTATTAAGGGTATTCAATAGCATACTATATGAGTGGTACGGAGTAGTTTACTTGGGAGCGCAACGGTGCGATGCAACACTTATATACAACGTTGTTTGTACCTGGTATACTTTTTCCGAATTTCGGGATAAAATTTCGTTGTAAGGGGGGAAGCATGTAACACCCCGTATTTTTGATGATTTTAAATAATTACGAGATTAATTATTATTGTTGGATTAATTAAATTAAAACGTGAGAAAGTAATTGTTAATTAATCCAGATTAAAATAAATATTAAATAGCGTGCCAAGGTTTAATACTTATGGATGAGAATTATTGAATATTAGTGTGTGAATACGTATTATGGGATTATGAGATTTTATAAATTGTCGAGAGTGGGAAATATGACAATTTGGTATATTAAGTCAGGATGCGCATGAGAGTCGTGTTGGGACTAATTTAATGGATTAAAGAAGTAGTTTATTTTTAAGTTATTCCTAGGCTCATTTTGAGTGCGCCATTGAGTCCGAAAGGGTTGAGACTCGGGTATTTTATTTGGACTCTAGGACATTTTTAAGCCAAACCGGCACCCCGTAGGGGTATTTTTGTCTTTTGGATTTTGGGGGAATTAATATGGACGAATATTAGAAAAATAAAAGGGAGTGTACATGGGTGGGAGGAAGTCTGTTAGTTTCTAAACCTAAGAGAGAGCGAGAGAGAACCACAGAGGAAGAAGGAGAGTCCATAGGTGTTCTTGGTGCAAAACTCAAGAACTCACACCATAAATCCCACCAAAGCATAGATCAGAAGGAGAGGAACAGGTCTATACCAATTTCATCTGCGGATTAGACCATCATAATCGAGGCAAGTGTTTATTACTTTCTTCCATTCAACAATAGTTATGCTCATGTTAGCATATGAATCAAATATATTATTTAGAATTGAATTTGGTGAATTTAGAGAATTTAAATCATATATTAAGAGTTATTTAAATGAAGAAATGAATCCTCATGCATGTAGAATAGGAATCCCGAAATTATATGTTGAATTTGAGAAATGAATATGGGTTTTAATGGTTCTTGAATGGAAACTTGAAGAACTAGGGCTTTAATGTTTAATTTGGGGACTTTATATTTAATTGATGTATTGTAAAGATTTTAATGATTCTAGGTTGGTAGAAATCGTCTAAACTTGTTAAAATATCAATTCGGTTTGCTATTTTGGTGATTGGTAAAGAACATTAGAGGTTCTTGAGCTGTTAATGGTGGAAAAATGTCACAGGTACAGTTTGGGAAGGGAACTGCTCAATCTCGTTCAAACGAAATTAACCCTGGTTCGAACAAGACATGATCTCACGAGAAGTCGTTCAAACGACAAGATACCTGGTTCGAAAGACAGGTCGAAAAATATGGAAAATCCTATTTTAGCCCAATTCGAGTTACACAGTTAATTTGAGTGAGCAAAACTATTATTTGATGAATATAGCACAGTGCAGAATTGTTGGAAAGTATTTGAGAAATAATACTTTAAATATTGGAACGGTAAGTTAATGTTGGAAATTTCGAGAGAGAGAGTAATCGAAATGATTATATTATAAGTAGTAATGAGAAAATATTACGTATGGATAATATATGTACAGGTTGGGTGAATACCTATTGATTTTAATAGGATGTGAGAATGCCTATTACATGTTTATTATTATGTGTATAACATACCTACGCTCCTTGCTATCAGGAGGAGGTTTTCACGTAGTGGAAAGTCTTATACTGTGTTGCCCATTCGTGGGATATTTGACTCGTACGCAGAGCATATGAATTTGGTTACGTGCTATATGAGATAGAGGATAGTTTCGAGGGATAAATGGGAGCGTAGGTATGTGCGTAACCCATTTGGATGGGGATTATGTTTGCCTCCAATATATGTGATTTGAATTTTATGGTTCGTGAGAGATTGAACCAACATTATTTTATGTAGTGAGCGATGCACCGGGAAAGGATAGCAGAGTATACATTGCGCCAAGTCGTCTTAACCTAAAGGTACAGAATTAGTATATATATGTATAGGGATGATGTGACAATATGTATATATATGTATACTTGTGAATATTTCTAAAGTGTGAAACTAGTAGATATGGTAATAATAATAAATTCTTTGCGTCAAGTGGTCTTAACCAAGGGGTGCGGGATTAGTATCTATCTATCTATCTATCTATCTATCTATCTATCTATCTATCTATCTATCTATCTATCTATCTATCTATCTATCTATCTATCTATCTATCTATCTATCTATCTATCTATCTATCTATCTATCTATCTATCTATCTATCTATCTATCTATCTATATACTTGGGAAAATTCTACTATGTGAAATTAGTAGATATAGTAATAATTAGAAATAAAATAATCTTAGCGGGTAAAAGATTAACCATTCGAATGGTGAATAATGAAATTTAGTTATGTGGGATAAATTATTTCAATAATGTATTGTATAGGCTATACGGGTATACTACTAGTGAACGTAGATGGTGGTATGGTGACTTCGAACTAGTTAAGATGGGTAGCATAGCTAATATGGGGTAGATGTACGTTAGGCGTGCACAATAGATGAGAGGTGAGAATCTCATGCGAGAGTCCGAAAAGCTAGCATGCACATAATATTTTCTTTATTGAAAATTTTAAATACTTGCTAAATATTTTTGTACAACTCGGGCTCTGACACGTCTCTTGTTGTTCTTCTCTCTTTTGCGATATATATGTATTATATCAGGTGCCCATCCACAGGGTTACCAGACTTAGACGCTTGGATTGTTTAGCAAGCTGCAGTGGTTGTGGGAGTTACAGATCCTTATATTTAGACGCCTCTATCATTTCTTTCAGTTCTATTCAGACATTTCATTTAGGGCATGTGTCGCCCATTCTCAGCCGTTTTATCAGAGAGATTGTACTCAGTTTATTTTAGTAGTTCATTTCAGTTGGATTGTGTATTGTATGGTTTATTGGCTTGAGACTTTAAACTGGAATGTTTTATCCAGTCTTATTTATTTCAGTGGTTGAGTTATATCCAGTATTTATTATATTCCCGTGAATGGCAGATAGTTGATGTCTTAATACTTAGAAATTATTAATGGATTCTTTGGGTATAACTTAAAATGTAAAAATGTTTTTGACACTATCTTTATTATTTACTAAGTTATTATT
This sequence comes from Sambucus nigra, assembly GCA_949130495.1. Taxonomy (NCBI): domain Eukaryota; kingdom Viridiplantae; phylum Streptophyta; class Magnoliopsida; order Dipsacales; family Adoxaceae; genus Sambucus; species Sambucus nigra. The sequence goes on from OX422210.1 coordinate 686,516,378, forward strand.
AATGTTAAATGTATTTCAACAGTGATTCTAAGAATGAACCAACTGAACACTTTGTTTTAAATTGAATACAGGCATGATCACCCGATATTTAATTGGACGGGGTGTCACAAACACCCTCCTCCACAACCTCTATAACCACAAGCCACCTTTGCCTAAATTCTTCATCGTAGATCTTTAAAACCAAATCCCTCCATAACCATTTCTGGTAATCTCCTGATACTACCGATGCCTCCACCATAGTCTAGGTCATACGACAAAAAGGTCTGCGAAGTTGCCACAAACTCCCCACAATCATCCTCATACGTTCAATCAAATCTTTCACTAGGAAAAAATTTCTTATGCGGGGAGGAGTAGTATTCCCAACCTACTCTTGCTAAAAGCCTATAAGAGAGGTAGAAATAAGTTTGATAGAGGCCAGCAATCCGGACATTGTGATAGTCATCTAATTATAGGTAGGGTTCCAAATCACCCCACCATAGCACATACCAATAAGGGCGACCAACTCCATTTTCTAATAACTAGTCAACCCATTAATCCATGGACGATTCGAAGTCCATAAGAGGCCAGAGAAAGAAGTTGGGAATACTGATCAAAGGATACTTGGGAGGCAAGCCAGACGAAGTCTCTTCTCTAGCCACATGAGAAACATCACAAGGCTACCTCTCAAGAAGTTAAAAGGGTTCTCGTTATAGTCATATATATCATTCAATGTTTTTGCCAAGATAGTAGTCAATGGGTTACAGTGGTTGTGGATCCATAACACAATGGCGGCTTGTTGAATATTTGCAGTCATACTTCCCATCACTAAAAGAATTTTTATTGTCAAGCCTAGGGCCACGGCACCAACAAACCATTGTCCCTAAAATTCCTCTAACGCATGGTTTTAAGCAGCGTGGGAAGACAAATGGCTCCCCCATGTAGTAACGACCGAGCTGTAGATGGAGATATGTGCAATAATTTGGCTAAAAGGGCCTGAGGAGAATGGGAAAACTATGGCATTGTAGCATCCATTTAAGACGGAATGCCTAACATGGCAGAAAATTGCTCATAAGTTGGACACACAATGTCCAACTCGAAACAGAACATATGGTCCTCGGGGTACCAAAATTGAAAGTATGCTTCGAGAAAACTCCAGTTTATTTAATGGTTACACAACAAAGTGGTCAATCACTAGTGAAAGGCTGCATAGTCAATAATATACAAGCTCATGACTTCTAAACCTTCAAGATAAGCAACAAACATCTTTGTCAAAGGAATTTCCATTATAAAGAATGGAGTTGTATGTAAGAAGAAGAGAATAATTGAGGGGTGATTAAAAATGCCCACATTAAGCCCCATTTTATGCCAAAAATCCTCCACAAAATAATGAATGATGCTAGGTCATCACCATTAATGAAGGAATCAAAGTATTAAGAGTGAAACAAGAGTGTACCAAAGGCTGAAAAGTAATGTACCTGGACTGGCATGCTGATAGGCAGACTAAAGGGGTATACTGGTCGACACCCCTATTTTGGGAAAATTCCATTTTTTCCTTTCTGTCTTCCTCTTTTCTAAATAAACCCCTTTAAAAATAATTTTTACAACAAAGTTTCCCTCGCATTTCTTTACTCGGACGTTCAAAAATGCATTCAAAAATTCAAAAATACATTTTTTACTTTTCTTAAATAAAACCCCCAGTGAAAAATTAAAGTACATATAAAATAGATCATAAACTTAAGATAACTAAAAAATGCATCTTTTATATATGATTTTTTATTTTCAAGTACATCCGAGAAATTTGAAAAGGAACAAAAAGAAGCAACATTATCGGGGCGCAACCCAAACTTTCTAAAACCTAGCCTATCACTACCAATGACCTCAGTAACTGAAAAGATATGGTTCTTTGTCATGGACAGAAATGTTCAATCTGTGTATAATGTGATTTTTCGATAGGGTGGGGCTAAAGAAGTTTGAAGCTGTACCATCCACATCCCATTAGTGCTTGAAGTTCCCAACTCACTTTGGGGTTGGCATCGTGAAGGGCAGTCAAAAGGTGGCCTTGGAGTGATATTACTCCTTAGCCAAGCAAGACGACTTGGCTGATTTTAAGATTAAGACCACTACTTACCAGGTAGATACTATGGAGCCCAACAACGAATCATAAGTTGAAACTCTAGATCCGTGAGATGAAACATAGTTTCAAAGGGCAGATTGTTGAAGCCACCAAAAGCATAATCCTCGATGATGACAAATCGAAGAGAACTACTCAGATCGACTCAACATTGGATCCACTCCTTAAACATAAACTGATTGCATTCTTGAGACAACGAAGGGATATGTTTGTTTGGAGTCAGGAGGATATTCCTGGAATTGACTCAAAATTTCTCTGTCATGATCTCAAAATTAATAAGGATGCCAAGTCAATCAAGTAAAGGCATAAGGTGTTCAGTTCGGAGAAAAATCAAGCTATACAAGAAGAGGTGGAGAAACTACAAAAGGTTCAATTCATTAAGGATGTCAAATATCCATCCTGGTTAGCCAACATTGTGATGGTAAAAAAGAAAAATGATAAATGGAGGATTTATGTAGATTTTACCGATCTTAATAAAGCCTGCCCAAAGGACCACTTTACCCTGACTAGAATTTATCAGTTGGTGGATGTTACATCATGACATGAGCTATTAAGTTTCATTGATGCTTATTCTGGGTATAACCAAATAAGAATGAAACCAAAAGATGGGGAAATCACTTCTTTCATCACCAGTCGAGGTACATATTGCTACAATGTAATTCCCTTAGGGCTCAAAAATGCTAGAGCAACATATTAGAGGTTGGTCAACAAGGTGTTTGAAGTGAAAATAGGAAAGAATATGGAGGTTTATGTGGATGATATATTGACTAAAAGCAAGAAGGCTTCAGATCATATCCAGGACCTCAGTCAGACTTTTGATCAGTTGGAAAAGCATCGATTCCCACCCACTCTCTCTCTCTCTCTCTCTCTCTCTCTCTCTCCTTTGTATATGTGTGTGTGGGGTGTGGGGTAGGTGGGTTTGCGTGTGTGTGTGAGGGTGGGGTGGCAGGGTGGCAGTGGGGGTAGATGTGTGTGTGGGGTTTCAGTATTTGTCACGCGTACCTTATTTATGCCATGTAATAATATTATAAATGTCTGGGGACATTTGAAATATATTGATGGACCTCCATATGACGTAACACGCCCTTGTAAAATAATTACGTGTTCCTATTTGTGTAAGAATATGGCATGAACCCTTACTTGAGAACTTGTTATTGTTAATATTTTTTTGTTATGTAGACGATATAAGGAGTACGTGATACATGTTGACTCTTGTCTTGGTTAATGGTTTGGTTAATAACCTTTTTAATTTGTATACATTGTAATTCTATAGGACTCGTTTCTCTAAATTTTAATTGAATTGGTATTGATATTGGTATACATTGAAATTGAATTTGAATTTGAATTTGAATTTGAATTGGTATTGATATTGATATTGATATAAATTGGTATAAGTTTTAGTTCTTATGTGTACTTTAAATTAAATGAAACATACTTTAAATTAAATAATTATATGAAATCTCTTGAATTGAGATAAGACACAATTAAATGAAACACACTTTAAATTAGATATACTGCGCATAGATACTAGCCTTCTAGTTCTTATGCTTATGCATTCAATAGCCCTTATACCCGTTCGAGAGTCATTACCCCTGTAATGAGATCTCTTTGATTGTCTCATTTGGACAATTTGGGACTGCATAATTTCTGTATAATAATATTCTTAGTGGTTAAACTAGTTACTTTTGGGGAAAGTTATGAAGTCGTATCTTAATGTTCTTTGGGCACATACTAGATGATGCGATGTTAAGTGTTATTTCAATTGATAAATTAAAACAACAATCACACTTACGAATCTATGTTGTGTACTTGGAGAACTATGGGGATATGCTGCTAAATTTTCCACAAATTGGAACAATGTGCATGAGATGTTAAGTATATTACAGAAATATGAGGTCTTGAATGGGATAGGACCACTCACCCTTTAGAGAAGATGGAGGAAATGTGAATTGATATTATAAATTGAATTTTAATTTCAATTTTAAATTAAAATTAAATTTGAACTTGAATACACTAATAAATTTACGCATAGAAACTAACCTTCTAATTCTTATGCGTATGCATTCAATAGGTGATTGATTATACTAATGGGAACTAAAAATTCACAATTTTGTTTATGATAATCCACGAATATACACTTCTTACCCATAATAGGTGACTGTTTGTACTAGTTGGGATGGGATATCCTAAATACAAAGAGTGGATGGATGAGACAAATAGATTAGGGGATGTGTTTCGCATAGATGTCATAATGATGAAGAGTTTATGTGTATGTATGCTAGGTGTAAGAATGGTAAGGTGTCTGAGTGAAAAACAGCTGAACTACATTTGTTAAGATTGGGTATGGAAGATAGTTATCAAATTTGGGTTTTTTCACGGGGAACCGAAAGTTCGTTTTGTCCCCGAGCAACCTTCACAACAACCTTCAATAAGTAGGATAGATATACAAGGGGAGGATGCCAATGTAGATCATAATATGATAGAGTATTTAGTTGATGATGCATATGGATTTCATGAAGTGGAAGAGATTGAGGTCACTGATGATGTACAAGGTTCAGGTGCTCATGAAGATATCCGGATAAACCTTGACGATGACTACCAAATTTTAAAATTTAAGAGGAGCCAACCATTATACTTTGGCTGAGAGAAAGATCAAACAACTTTACATGCCATGGTTGGTTTGGATAGTTTGAAGACCCAATATGGTTTGTCTGGCAATAGCGTGATGGGAATATTGAATTGGGTGAAGGGCTTGCTACCTAAGCAAAATACGCTTCCAAACAGCTATCTTATTATGAAAAATAGTTTGAAAGGTTTGGTAATGAAGTGTAAATCAACTCACGCTTTTGCATATGATTGCTTATTATACCGAAAGGAGTATGAAAATCTCGATCGATGTCCGGTATGCGATGAACCTAGATATGTCCAATCTACTGGCAAGAAAGGCACAAGATCAAAAGTACCTCAAAAAGTGTTAAAATATTTTCCCGTTGGGCCTAGATTAAAGCATTTTTTTCACAGTACCATGGATAGCGGAGGCAACGACTTGTTATGTTAGGGAAGAAGCAGGGAATAATCTCATGCATCATCCTATTGATTCTACAACTTAGAAGAAGTTGAGTTTTGAGTATCCCGATTTTTCTCGAGAATAATGTAAAATTCATTTGGCAATATCAACCGATGGTTTCAATCCATTTGAAAATATAAGCACCAATCAGAGTGTATGGCCAGTGATCCTAGCCTTACTCAACCTCCCTCCTTAAAAGTGTATAAGACCTGGATTTTCGATGCTGTTTTGTTGATACCTGGGCCAAAGGCACCAAGTGAGGACATCGATGTCTACCTAGTTCCTTTAGTAGACGAATTAAATGAGTTATGGGAAGAAGGTGTGCAAGCATTTGACTCTTTAGAAAATAAGAGTTTATGCTGAAAGCTATGTTGATGTGGGAAATTAATGATTTTCTAGCTTATGGGACATTATCCAGTTTTATAGTACATGGTTATTTGGGGTGTCCTCTTTGTGGAGAGAAGACTGAATCTCTTCATCTCCCTGCTAGCTCAAAAAATGTATACCATTTCCATAGGAGGTTTTACCCCCCGCTCAAAGGTTTAGATTTGAGAAAGGTTCCAATTTTTTACCGGGAGGGGTTGAACATTGGCTACCACGAGAAAAATTTCAGGCTTAGAAATTGAAAGTAAATCTTCTGATTGTGGCCCTAATATTCCAGGTAAGAATCCTAAGTTTAAGGATGCCAAGCATAAGAAGACCTCAACTGGGAATGAAACTGAGACAAGAAAGGTATGGTTTAGGAGGTCAATTTTATTTGACCTGCCTTATTGGAAGAATAACCCGGTGCACCATGTATTGGATGTGATGCACACAGAGAAGAACATCGCTGAACATATTGTGGGCTCATGCCTTGGGGGAGTCATTCGAAGGATGGAGAAAATGCACAAACAAACCTTAAAGCGTTGAAACTTAATCCACAACTATGATTGAAAGAAGATAGTAGGGGAAGGACAATAATTCCCCCTGGTGAGTTTACTTTGACGAGTGAAGAAAGGAAGGTATTTTTAGACACAATATATAATTTGAAAGTTCCATCTAATTTTTCGTCCAAATTGCAAAGGGTTATGAATTATGTTACCCATGATTTATATAAGTGTAAGTACCACGATTGGCTTGTGATCATGCAATTGGTGCCTCTATTGTTTAAGCATTATTTATCCAAGCACAAGGATTTACGGAGGGCTATTATGCAATTTAGTATCTGCTTCTCACTTTTATGTGAGAAGGTAGTCAATTGAGATCACACAGTGGCAGTAAAATTGGTGGTGAACGAAGTTATTTGCGTCAAAGTACTTCCCCCATCTTTGTTTGACAGAAGTGTTCACTTGTTGGTACACCTTTGTGACGCGACAATTCTTTGCGACCCAGTTAGATATCGGTGGATGTATCTGCTTGCAAGATTGATGAAATTTTTCAAAGATTACATAAAAATACACGATACATTGAAGGATCAATTGAATAGGAATACATCACCATGGAATCATCAATCTACACTCGGGAATATATGCCTGACTCGACCAAGGTGGATGATAATGATGAGTTCATTGATGAGGGTGGTCATGCGATGGGCAAACGAGTGAAATTAATGCCTTTGTAACGCGAACAAGTAGATTATTATCAATTTAACACACATGAAGATATCGAAGAATGAAAAAAGCAAGTTTATATTATTGAAACTTTTACATTATTTTATTTTTTACATGATTAATTTTGTAATACGTTCGTCACGATCTATGTAGAAAATATGAAGATTGTGAAAATAATAAAAGAAGAAAAATAATGGCACAATACGACAATGAATTTAGGCCGTGGTTGTCACACAAGGTAATTATAATAAAAATGGATGTTATTAAATGTCAGATTACAAGAAATCTTTACAACTAACCTAATCAATTTATTTATATTCTCAATTCTTAAAGACGGGTAATGCGACATCAATGATTGCTCATCTAGCCACTGGACCCTTGTTCATGGCACATGAGTACAAAAAGTATCGATTGAACGGTTATGTATTCGGTGCAGGGGTGTACGAGAAAAATAAAAATGTACAAAACTCGAGCAATGAATATAAGGCTCTGACTTTTTTTCGAGCGAGCGCGAAATATAAAAATCTCGTTGAAGCTGAAATGACTTACTATGGTCTAATTCAAAATATATTTGAATTGGACTATGTAAGATTCAAAAAGATTGTATCTTACTGTGATTAGGTAAGAGTTGAGGATAAAAATGCTTGTAAAGTTGATCCAAGCACCAATTTGATCATGGATGACTTGTCCAAGTTGAAGAACAACGAACACGTGAGAGATGAGCCATTTGTTTGTGCTTTTCAAAAGCTCAAGCAAGTGTTTTACTCAAATTATATCAACAAAGAGCCGTGGTTAATTGTCCTACATGCGCCAAAGCGTATAAGTAGTAGTGTGGATGACTTGGATGCTCCTACCGAATATCAATCCATTTTTTTATGATAACCCGAATTTGAAACAGTTTTTAGATTTGTAATAAGTATTGAAATTATTTGTAATGACCAGTGGTTGTATTATTCTAGTGCTTTATTATTATCGGACAAAATTTAATGCTTTTTATTGATTTGTAATTAATCATTTTAATGCTTGTAATAACCAAGTGAACATGTTAATTATGATTTTAATCAATTTAGGCATTAATACAAAGCCCATGGTGGTTGCGTGTGGGTGGGGGGGGGGGAGTGTGCGTGTGTATAAATTGAATTTGGTATTGGTATACATTGGTATTGGTATTAATATAAACTGAAATTTATATAAATTGATATTAGTATTGGAATGTATTGTTATTATCGTATTTGAGCATTAATTCAAAGTCCATATACATGTTTGTACTAATAATAATAATTTTTACAGAAAATGACTTTATCCGGGGGCGGTAGCGGAGTCGATGAGGGCTCCTCGGCCAGTAGGCCCCTAAAATGGGGAAAATTGGGGTCCCATGTCGATAGTAAGACGACATTATTGGCTAGAGAGCTAGAGTTGCTGAAGCTGATCGTTGGCTCAGGTTACCCTGATTGGAGGACCGTGCCTATTGACCTCAAGATGAACATCTGGGGGGCCCTACATGTAGTGTATTAATGTTTATAAGCAACTAACACTTACTTTCGTTTTGGTTTGTATTTGTTTGACAAGAACAATTCGGCCTGCCCACACATCTTTGTGACTCCACGTTGGAACAATTGAAGGATAAATATAAGACGTGGAAGAAGAATTTACTAGCACGATACTTTGGGAAGACATGGAAGTCCACTATGAGAGTACGTGACACCATCCCCACGAAGGAGTCGATCTCATTGGCACAGCGATAAAAGTTTGTCGACAATGAGATCGATGAACGTCAATTGACATCTCGCCAATTGGGGAGGGACAACAGGGTGAAAAAGTTGGAGATGCACTACTCCGGGCGGACGTCTTACGCCGAGGTGGAGCACAAGATGGTAAGTTCTTATTTTTCTTTAATTTTAGTTTTATGTTATTCTAATTTAGCATTACTTTGCGTTACTTTGTAATTATGTATTATTTTACTTCAGGACACGGGGAGTGGCCCTGGGGGTAGGCCACATATGCTATATGCCGATGTGGCAATTCAAACAAAAAAGGGTAAGGATAAGGCAGTGGCCTCGAGTGTCGCAACCACCATTGTAAGTTATAAATGTTGTATGTTTTAATTACGTTATAATTTATTTATTTACTTAATTAACTAATCGTGTACTTTTTGTCTTTTCAGGCAAAGCTTAAGGAAGTGCATGAGTCGCAGTCTGATGCCGACAAAGCATCTTTGGCTACGAATGCACTCAACCAAGTGCTGGGGGGAGGATAGCAAGGGGAGGACTAGGGGGTGAGTTCATGGGTGGGAAAGTCGAGGATCATCGGAATAGAGATGAGAAACACCTAAGGTGGACACCCATGATGATAAGCTATCAAGGTTAGCGACGATGGACCTAGATATGTACGCATTCATGAAGCATAAGTTGGGTAAGGTCAAGGGCAAGGGGAAGGAGAAGGAGGTAGACGAGGACGAGGACGAGGACGAGGACGAGGACGAGGACGAGGACATCACTGCTTCATCATCGATACGCAAGGATTTAGCACGATATGATGATCCATTTACCATCGTGACCCCCATCGAGCGGCCTATGTCAACAATTGGTTGGCTGAGCGTGTATCTACTCGACACATATCGTGGGGAGCCGATAATGAGGGGGCTGAGGGACCAGAGCTTCGGCCCAGGCATGATGCTTCATGGACATACCCTCTAAGACATTGAGGCAAGAGTTCGCATCACGCATGTGGTGGACGTAAAGGATGACTCACCTTTGTGGTTGCGCGTATAATGCGGCATTGAGCATATTGAGGGGTGTCTCAATTCATATGTTGTGTGGCCTTCCTTCCTCCTCCGACCTTCTCAAGACCCTTCTTCATGACATTATTTCTATCTTTTATATTTGGATATTTCATTGTATTTGTATTTTTTTTATTTTGGTACATGTTGGTTTGGATATGGATATTTGCATTTCTATTTTATTTGGACATGGATTATATATGCCCTGATTTGGTACATTATTTATATTTTATTTGGATATATGCTGTTTGGACAGGTACAATTTTGGTATAACAGGTACAAATATACTATTGGGAAGTGGCGGTGGCTATACTATTTTATGCATTTTTTTAAAATTCTTCCCAGAATTATCACGGTAAAAAACCGTGATAAGTCCGTGACAAAGAAATTTGTAACGGTCTTTGATCATGATAAAATTTTGGGTTTTTTCACGGGTTTATCACAGTCTTTAATCGTGACAAAACTTGTAAATATCAAAGACCGTGACAAGACCATGGCAGGACCATGACAAGTATAATGAACTTGTAACGGTCTTTGACCGTGACAAGTCTGTGATAAAGATAATTGTCACCTCCAGACTTATCACGGTTAAAAATCTTGACAAGTTTGACTTGCCACGATCAAATACCGTGACAAGTCAGCTGTTTTGGTGTAGTGCATCAAACAACTGGTCACGAAGCTCCACTATACTCTCCCTCTTTGGCATGTCCTCTGGATCTCGTATATGAAATGGAGGGTTTGCCAGAGGTATCATGATGTCTTCCTCTGCAATATACCTCACCACCATCCCTTCTATATTCCATCTATACCCAAACTTATGTGACTACAACCTCCTTGTCTAAACATAGAAGCCGATAATCCCCATTTGTCTCATCGGTTGACTCCAAATGTAGAACGATATCTATTCATATAAACTTAATCATTAACTTGCAACCCAAAAAGAAAATTCAAAAAGTAGAAAAAATAAAGGCTAACTTGACCACTCGTTAGAGAGTTCATCACAACTTCTCGAGTCATGCATCGGCCTCCTTCGCCATCAATATTATCAGTTAGATGTTGCACCCAATCATCTCATAGGAGCATATCCGAAAGGAAACAAAGAAAATATATTCAAAATAATTTCCCAAAAAAATGAAAAATAAAATAAATAAAGAAAGATAAAAAAATAAAACACCTCCAAGAGATATGGTTCTCTTGTAAAAGTCAACTGATATCGACTGAAGGCATCCAAAGAAGTATATAGATAAGTTAACGTCAAGCTCTCCTAATTATACGAACCCATCTGAGAGAAAACTCGAAGATAGGGAAGGAACCAGAGGTGGACATCATCACCTCTCCTTGCCACCAACATACTCCCTAATAAAAATAAGATAAAAAGGGTCATTGCTTGTCGCACCTACTAACCGTTGGACACATCAATTACCCTCAACAACAAAGTTTCCTTCAGTTACTTTCACATATTCTCTCGAACCTACTCTTTGCAGGGCCCCCAACCCTTCCCTAATAGTCTTATCGGTCAAACAAATCGACCGATCCACTATGTTATGAGAGCCCTAACACAACATACCCATGATCTAGTACACAACTATCGGGGTCACCATCGTCTTACCCACACTAAAATGGAAGGTATGCGTGGTGTTTATCACAGCTCCCGGAGAGCACATAACACCGTGAAAGATCGCGATGTATCATCCAAAACCCCTGCTAAGGCACCAAACCCAACAATGTTCACCAAACATTTCACCTCATCAGGGATAACCTCCCAAACTTCCTTCACCCCCATCAGACCACTAGAGTGAATCTTCTTCGAGGAGATGTGCGTATGCAAAATGCAGATACACCATAAGAAAAAGAAGAAGAAAAGAAAACTCAAAAGAAAATAAAAATAACTAAAAATTAATACACTTATATAGCCAACAAGGCTCCTCACTGTAGCTGAGCGATGTGTCTAAGGCTCCCTTAACAAAACCCGCTCGTTCGCCACCGCTTAACCCCCTGATAAACATTCTCTATCTCATGGGCATCCCCTCCGGATGGGATCACTCCATATCGGCCCAGTCATCGACATCCATAATGTTTGCCATTTGCCTTTTTAAATAAAACTCACAAAAACACTCAGAGAATCTCTTTTCTAGAGAGAGAAAGAGAGAGGATTTGAATTTGGGTGAGGAATGAGGGTTATCCTCACCCCTTTATATAGGGGCAAGGGGTATTCCAGCCAACAAGTCCCCTTTGGGAACCCGTGAAACCCTCAAGCTCTATGCCCCTTGCCGGATGGCACATGACAACCCTATCGACTGGCACCCCCTACAAATTTGTTACAAAAATTCCAAAAATGCATAGAAAAATTTCAAAAAATCCCTAAAAATCCAAATGTTATAAAATATGAAATTTAGCAAAAAAGAACATTTTCATCAAAAATTTCAAAATCATACAATCATTCAAAAAGGAATCATTAAAAATCATCAAAATTCCAGAGAAACCCAAAAATTAATAAAAAACACAAAAAATAAAAAATTCATAAAAACCACAAATTTGCAAAGAATGCACATTTTTCATAAAAATCATCAAAATTCGAACGCTCGAAATCCTAAAATATCAGAAAAATTTTTAAAAAAAATCCGAAGCTCAGTAGAAAAATTCTCACATCCTTTCAAAGACTATGAGTCACCCTTTACTCAGAATTTTTCTTGACCCTCAGAAGCGACTGCGATATCCGTATTGATCACACACACCCTTGAGGTTGCCAGAATCGATCTTAACCCTCAAAATTGGCTGCGATTCCCATAGTGATCGCACACACTTTTTAGATCCTCAGAATCGACCTTAGCCCTCAGAATAGATCACGATCCCCAAATTGATCTCACACCCTTTCGGTCCTCATAATCGATCTTGGCCCTCGGAATTGGCCATGATCCATATATTGGTCGTACATATTCCTTAGGTTCTCATAATCGATCGTGTCCCTCAGAATCATATGCGACTCCCATATCAATCTCACCCAATCATTAGGTCCTCAGAATCGACTTTGGACTTCAGAATCGTCTGCGATCCCTATATTTGTCACGTGTACTCCCTAGGTCCTTAGTATCAACCCTTTATCCCCAAAATGATCAAATATAACCTTGGAATCTCTTCAAATGCCCCATCTTTCAATCCCAAACAAAGTCCCAACTCATAGGGACTCAACACTCCTTTAAGGTGTCTATCTTTCGAGGATCTTTGCTTATCCTAAGCTCTCTCATCAAGGGACTCTATAGATAACCCATCCTAATACCCTTATAATCTTCCATAGGGTATGAACAAAGTCCCTTTAAGTCTCGTTCCTCCTCCAAACCCTAATCGAACAATCATGTGATCTACGAGCCCCATTTGACTTTGGTTAGCTCTCAAACCCAAGAATGTCTCAACCCACTTTAATATGGATCTAAATTCTCTTTCCAATGGTTATGGACGTGCACTAATCGGACCTCCAGCTTGTATTTTAGGGCCAAAAAACCGATTTTTCTGCCTATCCACAACACACCTCACCTTCCTGCAAGTAGGTGGGACTTTTCTTGGCCACTAAGTTTGGTGACCCTGTCGAAAAGCAAGATAACTCATATGCTCACTAGTACCACCTAGGGGCATCTTGGTCATTTTATCCTATTAGTTTTTTTTATTAAGGAAACCCTAACCTCACTATTGAGGGACTTCAGCCTCGTAATCAGTATGACAAGTTCCATTACATGACCCTCAAAACACTCCGTTACATTTTCTTACACCATCCCCACTTCACCACTTTTCACCATTCCACCACCATCACAAATACTCAAAAATCAGATTACAAAACCTCCAAAAACAGAATTCAAATAACTTAGAAGGTTCAAATCCTCTTCACCCCATTTTTACCAAGTAATTTCTATTTCACATACTCAGTTATTCCTAGTACCTTCTTAGTTGATTCTTATTTTTTCTTCTCACTAATCTCACCCTTTTATTATATACGGGTTCAAAATTTTTTTTTTGTAAATCCAAAAAAACCCCCAAAACCCCAAAAGAGGGGTTATTCCATATATACCAAATTAAAGTTTTCTCACCTTTTCTCATACTTTCATTGATTCCACACAATTTTTTTGTACACTAAAATAGAAACTATAATTTTGGACTATGGGTTATGTCCCACCTTGTTTTCCTCACGAATTATGTGGACTTGATGCCATTTTTAGTTACGTTACGTAGGCATCCCAAATTACATTTGAGATTTGAGTCCTATTTATGCGTTCGCCTTTTTGTTTATATATACATGTCACCATTTCACTCATGCATTTTAGTTCAATTTATCCATTTATCCCATTTCTCTATATTTGTCACTTTTTGGTTGTCCCGTTAACACGAGTACTCACTTTTCATAGTGACGTCATGATCTTCACTCATATTTGAGTGGTTTTTATTTATTTTTCCCATAGGACAAACCTTTATATATATATATATATATATATATATATATATATATATATATATATATATATATATATATATATATATATATATATATATTCTCTTTTAGAGGCCCCATTGACATCCATACTCAGTTTTCCATAGTGACATTATGATTCGATGCATCACTCATATTTTAGTATTTTTATTTATTTATTTTACCCACATGGAAAACTTTTCATATATTTATTATCTCTTTGCGATCTCGTTGATATGTACACTTACTTTTCCATAGTGACGTTACGATCCGGTGTATCGCTCACATTCTAGTCACCTTCACACATTTTTCTTTTAGTCTTGCTCCTTATAATGATTTGTTCCCGTCTTCCCCATGACGGGGATAGAGTGATATCTCTCTTCACCCATACACATTTATATACACGTGGACACTATTATTATGTATACTTTGCATAAATGATACATTTCACACTTTATACTCATGTAGATACACTTTAGGAGAATGATAATATTTTTTTTGCTACGAGAGATTGAAAGGGAGGAATGGGTGCCTAACACGTTCCCATTCTGTAACATAGTCTCCCAGCCCATATTTTTTTGGTTTTGCACGCACTAGCTAGTACTATTTTATGTTGTCTCTTAGGATCAAATGTAATTCTTTTATCTGTTTTGCGTAAAATAGATTGTCGACTCTGATCTCTACACATTCACATACCCTCACATCGCTGCCAACGACCACTTTATATCATTTGGGGCCCTCGACCTGTGCAAGAGAGGATACTCTATTTTTCTTGGGGTCACCCCTGAACTTTTAAAAATGATTAAATTATCCCAAACCCTAACGATGTTAAATCATCGTTAGGGTTTGGGGTAACTTAATCATTTTACTTTAAGGAGAAAATTTATTGACGGAGATTTTCTTTTTCTTTTTAATTATCGATTCTCGATCTATGTTATAAATAGGCTTAACCTAATACTTGTTCTTTTCTTTAGATTTCGATATTAAATCATTACGACAAATCAATTGTCCCATGTTGAGAAAACATCGTGTTCATATATTTAATCTAGATGTATTGGTATGGCTCCTAGGGTGAAAAATACATCTTGTGAAGGTGAAAAAATGTTAGTTTACAAATGATGCATAAATATTTCACTTTACCTTTTATTTTGAAAAGTAACTCAGTATTTCTTTCTATTTCTTACACAACTTTACCCATGTTAATCAAAATCAAAAAGCATAACATTTTAATTGAAACTGTACAACTTTACGGATATAAATCCATTAAATGACTACCATTTCATACCATTAATGATAGAATCATGAATTTTTTTTTTGAATTTATTTATTAATGCTATAAGGTATATATTTAAAAAACATTAATGGAATTAAAATGAAAAAAGCTATATATTCATTTTTTTAAAATTAATGTAACATGTTTAGAAAACTTAATATTTTAATCCATTATAATTTTTTATTTCAAAAAATAATTCAATGTTTCCATCTCTTGTTTACACAACTTCACCCATATAAAGCATATATGTGTATATGGACATTATATTCATGTATACATATCCCTTAAGAGATTAAATAATGAATTGATAAAGATCAATTCACTAGAAATTGAGTGGCCATTTTCGCCTTCCTACGAGGTCTATACAATAAGGGCATCATCTATTACATTCCCAAGAGTTCACCGACCAACATAATAAGATTGGTGGAGAATCAATTCACATGAAGGATATATCTGTATCCCTACGAAGATGAAGTAACTAAGGACAAAAACTCCAATGGAAATCAAATCAAAAGGAACCACGACATATGAGAACATCGCGACGATGGACTCTACCTAAAGTACTAATGATACACACCCCTCAACACATCAATTGGCCGAGTTTTGGTGAAAAATCCATACAATTGACTATTTAAATGGATTGGGAATCTAAATACCCAACCAGCCTGAAGGAACTTTAATTAATATTACAGCTTCCATAGAGACCACCATCACAACTGCCTCCAATTGAAGAGCGAGATAAAATCCACAATCTAAAAAGGACACCTGAGGGAGTTTCTCATGTTCATATTGATTCATTTTAGTAATGTAATACCTTACCTTGAGATTTCATTTAAATCTTGTATAAAATGTAATGGAGTAAGGTCTGATGAGAATTATTAGAAAGTGTGGGTCAAAATTGAAGGAAATAAAAGAATATAAAAAGGGAGTCGTTCTAATGACATATGGATGTCGTTAAAAATGAGACCTATTATAGCATGAAGCAGGGGTTCAAAGGACCTTCGAGCAAGATTTCACTGTATTACCGTTCCAGGTCATGCGACAGTAGTGCGAAGCCACTTATTAAACAAGATGGATATGTCATTCGAACAAGGCTCATGTCATTCGAACGACGTACTTCTGAAATGTTTAATCTGACTTGCCCTTGTGCCCGGTCACAATTTTGGCCATTTGGCCATTAGATCTTTGAGTTATTGAAATTTGGTGTGCCCAGATGGGAAAAGGCGAGATTTTGGAGCCTTGGAGGATGTTAAATGGGTTGTTTGGACTCATTTTGGGCATGGGAAGATGGAAGAAGATGAGAGAGTGAGGGAGGTGGTTTTCCACCAAGGGAGAAATCCTCTCCACCTCAAAACCACCATAGTACCACCACCTCTCCACATTATAACCCCATATTTGTTATATATTCCACCATATTTGAACATTATACACCCATTTCCATCATGGATGAGGAGAGCTACGAATTTTGGAGAAGTGTTGAGGGATGTTTAGAAGAAAATGATAGAAGATTTCATGGAGTTTGAAAGGGTTTGTGGTTTGGAATCTTAGTGGAGCACATTGTCACACCTCACCTAATAAAATACTGGGTGATCAGCCCTATATAAAATTAAACAGGAATCTCATCTGGTTCATCATTAGCATCATTGTTGAAACTTTTTTAAAACATTACTAACCACCTAATATTCAAAGGGTTAGTGTCAAATTTTATCTTTTTATTTAAACAAACACAGCATGCAAAAATATAAACTAAACCAATCACACCATCTGGAGCTGAAACAAACTGAATAATTAAAAAAGACTTATCGAATAAACCATCGGCTAAAATTCCAAACCAAATAATATCCAATAATAAATAAAATGATCCGAAAATTGAATCTTAACGTAACTGGGCAACATGCCCTACATAAACCATGATTGAGAATAAATCCCTAATCTAGGAACAAAGGAATGAAGCGTATAATACAAACTCCTGCTAGCATCCACATGTCCCGCAACTGCATGTCCCTAGAATGGATATCAAGTCCGGCATCCCTGTGGCTAGACACCTAAAAGGTTTTGGAAATATTTTTATAGCAAGGGTTAGAACCCAAAACATTTTGAAAATATTTAGTAAGTGAATTAAAATGCATGAATGCTCTTCATATTTAGGTTAGTGTCGCACTCTCTTGAGGACATGCTCACCCCTCCATTAATGTGCAAACCTATCGCTTTCCTTATAACTCACCTAACCATACTACCCCGTCTAACTAGTCTTGCTATAATTCCCCCTTAACTCACTACTCTAAACCGAGTACTATTATTAGTGATTTATAAGTTAGTTCTCACATTAACTTAATTAATCCCCTTTTAAATAAAACCATATAACCGTTACAGAAGTTATATAACATAATTACA
The DNA here is from genome assembly GCA_949130495.1 of Sambucus nigra. Classification (NCBI taxonomy): domain Eukaryota; kingdom Viridiplantae; phylum Streptophyta; class Magnoliopsida; order Dipsacales; family Adoxaceae; genus Sambucus; species Sambucus nigra. The sequence goes on from OX422210.1 coordinate 686,534,046, forward strand.
TTTACACTCTGTAATATTGCCCGTATATAATTATTTACACCATTATATACGTATCCATACTATAACATTCACACATATGCTATATGTAAATATCCATCCTCTCGAGTAATAACTCATCGGATGATTTCTCTAAAATTCTATCACTTCAGGTATCTCATTCTAACCCGATCACCCCAAGTCGGACTCTCTCACAAACTTGGTGAAAATACAAGCGTAGTGGAGGCGGTTATAATTCCTACCTGAAAGTGAGAATGAATCATACCTAATACTTCTCACCCATAATCTGGACGATTATAACCTGGGGACTATACTCTCCCTGCTCCTCAATCCAAGAGATTCACCCACATCGTGCAACCTCTTGTGATAGCACTAGAGGGGTATGCATTCCTATAAATATTATTCACACCAATATTTATAAATTCCAACTATATATACACTACACATCACCTCATATATATATATATTAAATACACCGGTTATACCATGCCAGAAACCCGTAGCACTAACCTAGAATACCGGAGTCTATTCCCCTGACTCACACTTAATTAATTTTACCTTAATTAATTTAATTAAGTAGCGTCACTCAACTATGATACCCAAACATTTTCACTCAGCGCATAAATTAAATGCTTATGAATCTTATCCAAAATTATCCATTATGTGCCACATATGTTTCCACCTTCCTAGTTCCAATTTTATTTCCTCAAATTACTAGGAATAAGTTCCCCTATTTATTTTTCCTCAAATAAATAAGCTAGAATTTAAAAAAAAAAATTAATTCTCCCATATATCAACAAACTGGTTGAGCTATCAAAATCCCTGGACCGTTGATCGATCGACCCATGGCGTCGATCGTTTGATCGAATAGGTCCTTATCTTCTCCGACTTTTGTTTTCTCCATTAACGAATTCCAAGGTTTTAATTTCCCCAAATTCCAACCTTAATTAATCATCTTCATCAACCATTCACTCCTAAAACAAGTTCTAATCGTCCTCTAACTATTTTAACATTATTAATTCTCAAGAACTACCGCAAATTCCAAAATGGTTTCTTACGGTTTAATATCCAATTGTCACCAAAATATTTATTCAACAATCCCACAAAATTAATATCAAATATTGATTTTCTGCTTTAAATCAAATTTTGGCAACATAGAATAACATCAAAACATCAATTAGATCATCAAATCCCACAACCGAATTAATTATCAAAAACCCATGTTCACACCAAAACGTACCCAAAAACAGATTTGATTTTACACATCACCATAATATGAATCGGTTATCACATAGTTATAATTTTCAGCAAATTAATCACTTGCCTTTTGGTTCGTAGTGTCTGATCCTTTGGAGAAGGTGTTGATTTCAACAAGAACACTGAATTCCTCTCTCGATTTTTTCCCAAAGACTCCTAATTGATCCCCAATTGATCTATCTAGTTTTCTCTCAAACTCTTAGGTTTAGAAAGGTGTTTTCTTTCGTTCACACACTTAGACTTAGGTTAATTATACCTAATCCCATTTTTAGGCTTATGGGTTAAGACCAAATGACCCGAATACCCCCGTGTGGGCCCGATTATGCCTAAAAATGCCCCGAGATTCGATTACTATCCCCAGGTACTCTTTTTCCACTATCTCGATCTATTCAGAGTCAACCATGCACTTAGAATTGTCATACAAAATACTTTATAACATCCTCTACTTTTCGACCTAAAAAATGCGACACAACAATAATCCGAATAATTAAATCTAAATTCACCGAATTTGAATAATTACTCCAATTCAAATAAACTCTCTAAATTATAAATTTAAAATTCTCCAATTTAAATAAATTTTATTTCTCCCAAAAACAATTAAATTCTAAGTCCGCAGAATTATGGGGTGTTACGCACATTTGGAGCATTTTGGGAGGATGCTTTTGGTAATCCCTTGAGGCCACCTTTAGAGGCGGGGGTTGCTCCTCCTACACCAACGTTCTTATCATAATTTGGAGCCTTTAGAGGTGGGAAATATTACTCTTAGTATTAAGACTCTATTTGTGTATTTGTAGTCTTATTGTTAGATGACATGATTAGGGTGCACTTGGTTAAAGAATGGAATTCATGTGTAGGAAATAGTAAATATTTTTATGGAATAAAATATTATATCTATAAAAATAAAGCGGTGAGTAAATATTTCAAAGTTTGAAAGATCAAAGTTGGTATTTTACGAAAATGGTGTATTTTCTAGAAAATTGATGTTAGACATTTTATGAAATAAAATGTTTGTGAATGATAATTGATTTGCTAAAACATTAATGAAATAATGTTTTCAAGTTTCTTGCAAAAATGTAGATTTTACAAAGATGGATATTTATTGAGTTTGGAAGAAGTAAAAATATCTTTTGTGACTTGAAAATGCATTTTTGCAAAGTATTATGAATTTCTAGAATAAAAAACATGTTTAACCCACTGTATAGAGGATTTAAAATTTGGCATCTTACGCATATTAACTTGTAGTATTTTGGCAATAAATGTATTAAAGAATATTTTATTTGGTTTAAGCATGGAATAAGAAAACTAGTCTTCAAGTGTAATTAGGTTTCTTGAATAAAGAAAGTAAATAAATGTCTAATTTGGAAATATGGTTAGTAAAGGTGTTAGATAAGTATTGAGGGTTAAACGTTGGAAAGTTGGTATGTATAACTTAATAATATTGTTAAAGATTAAAACTTATGAAATTGGAAAGGAAATAATGAAATAAAGGTGTTTTCAATTAGGAAGATTATTACTCCAAGGTTAAAAAGGTGTTAACAACATTTAAGAAGTTAGTATGGGTAACTTAATAGAGTTTTGGAAAAATTAACACTTGTAGAAATAGAGTAAAATATGAATTTTGAAAAAAATGGGTAAAATGGTAATTTTACTTAAAGTGGAACATTTGAAAAAAGTTTTTCACAAATTGGTCCTAAATGAATATGATTTTTGGAATAAATTCAAAATTTAAGTGTAGAGGACATGAAATGATAATTTCAAGTGTAATACTAGATGGGGTAAAACCCCAAATTTGGCTTCGACCGGGAAAAAGGGAAAATAAGAAATAATGTGGATATTTGTAAAATCTTAAAACACATAAAAAGGAACTCGAATGACACCGGGATAATTAAGGAGGGACCCGAGCCCCAAAAAAACTAGCCAAAGCATATGGTGCGCATAGCCGACGATGTGGAGCCCGTAGAACTATGCAGTTATTGGAAGATTCCAAGAAAAAGATAAAGGAATATGGAACATGTCAAGAAATGGTTTGTGTTATAAATATGTGTTAAGATAACCTAACTTGAATGAATTAATGAATATTTCAGTAAAGGTTAAAGTGGACAAGTAAATGTGAAATTGATTAATGCCCATGAGGTAAGGAAAAATGTAAAGTAAGTTGGTAAATGGGTGGTTAAGCAACCTAAGTGGTTCAAGCCGTAATTAATACAAGATTGTATTATAGAAGGATTTAAAAGATGAAATATGTGTTTTCTAACAGGGTGTTGGAGTGTGTTGAAAGGATTGTTTTCAATGAAAATGCTAATATGTATTGGTTAAAATGAAAAGGGGTAATGTCGATAAAGAAATGGCTTTAGGATAATTCAAATGGAGTTGTTTCAAACATTTAAACATGTGCATTAAATAAAAGGGATGAATGTCAAAATAAGAAAAAGAAAGTCCTTTACAAGATTAAGGTAAATTAATCTAGATAAGTAAGGTTTTCAGAATTAAAAATGTTTCATGCATATGTATATAGTTGCATGTGAACGTAAGTATAACGTGTTAGAGTCTTCTTTCTGCCATTCGTTTCTATACTATATTTGTATATTTCCACTGGGCATTTGACTCACTCCCTCTCTTTGTTACAGTAAGTTAGATGCGGTTTCATATTTTGAGGGTGTTAAATAGGTAATTATTCTTTTTTATTTACATTAGTAGATCTGTATGCTTGGACTTCAGGGTGCTTCCTACGGTCCCTCACTTAGTTTGATTTGAAATCGAAATCTCATGCTAAACAAGTGAAACGTTAATTAAAATAAAACTAGACTAGCAACAGTATATAGGTTGTTTCATTGCACTTCACTCCTAAAGCTCGGTTCAGACCATGTTGACTACGGGTAACCCATAAATCTGAGATGGGGCATTATAAATGGTATCAGAGCTCTAGATTCAAGGTTCCTTTCGAAATGATATGGTGAGGTCGATATTGGATCTTTCGACGTCGGTGTTGGTTTGGGCCTATCAAACTAGTTTGGTGACGGTTTAGTTCATGTCCTCGATGGTATTGTCAATGGGGTTAGCACGACAAGTAAGTTGTTGCTAAGTGGCACCTGACCAAGATGCTTGCTATTAATCGCTTCCACACTTATGATTAAATTTTTTAGTAATTTATTGGTGTCCATGCAAAGCAGTAATGGTGACACAGTGGTTGTTCGTGTGAGGTACTTGTGTTAAATCCTTGATGGCGTAGAGCCTTCTGAGATGCTAATAGGGTGAGATGACACCCATCGAGCAAGTGGCATGAATTGTGTAGGGTCAATGGTAAGGGTTGGTACTTAGGGTGTGGTGACTAAGAAATGATGGTTGATAATTAAAAAGTATATATCCCTTAAGTGCGGTGCAAGCGGGTAGTTGACGCTGATAATGTAATTAGGTAAATTCAATCCTTGGGGGTGATATCGAACTTAACGGTAGTTCGATGTACATATGAAATTGTGTAGGATAATAGTGTTAACACGGTGATCCTTTACGTGAGATGAATTATGTAGTAACTTGGATGATGAGATTTACCTTAGTAGTAGCAATGGTGAGTAGTGTTCGTTGCGACCTATCTTTAAAGGTTGTATATCTCATATATGGGGTTAAGATGACTGATTGGCGTTCATAAGTGTTAATTATGTGGTGAGAACGTGTTAGGTCCCTTGGTTTAGGACTTGGGTTTAGTGTGTCATGATTATAATGTAGTATTGAGGAATAGGATTCCCCATGGCGTCCATGGTGTAAGCCTTGATATTTATAGACAATACACGATGTCCATATCCTAACAAGATCTATATAGTCGTGTTAACTTGTACATCATCACATAGTACGATACTTACATAGTGAGGTAATTTAGTTATCATAGTTGATCATTCATTGGGGATTAAATGGGGCAGATATTGAAGTTCATAAGTTGTGGGTGACATTTTGCACCCTACCATAATCCTTAGTAGTGTTAGTTGCAGTTCGTACGTGACGTATGTTCACAGCCGATTGGAGGAAATATAAGATTATTATCTAAGTGTAGAGACTCATTTAATCCACCGAATTAATGTCTAGGTTCTAGGTAATCCTAACGTGAGAGTAGTTATAAGCATTTTGGGGTGCCCATAGGACTAATTATGTGTGGCATCATTGGGGACAAAATTCGACCTATTGTGATGCCTTGAGGTGTTTAATGGTTAGAATGCGCCATGTGTAGAAGATCATGGGCTAGTATCCTTTCAAAGTGCCTAGTAATCACAATAAGGGTGTTGAAGCGTTTGTGGAGCACACCTACAATGATTAAGGTATGGATGATGAAATCTTGCCGAGTCTTGAGGACAGTTGCATATATAGTGTTTGGTGTCCTTAGGAGACCAGTTAAGTCTGGTATTAAGGAACATTCGAATCCTAGTAATAATTATGTTGAGGGTAAGGTGATGATCCCATATTGTTGGTCGGAGTTTAAACGAATCGTATAGTGTGGCCTCCAAAATTGACACTGATGGGTGGTGCAATCCCTAAGGTAAACTGAAAGTTTGTGTCATTATAGGCGTAATGCTTGGATGTTATGAAATGGCTAGTATTGGTGTTGTGACACTCAATTTCGAGGTGCATTAGGGAATGTATTCGAGACTTAGGTTGATGAAGCCATGTGAAGATTTGAAATGGAAACCAAGGTGGGGTGATAACGAAACATGATACTATGTCGGCGTGTGTCGACGATATAATCTAGGGTAGCCTTATCATGGTAAGGACTAGTTCTTGGAACATCCTAACAAGCCAATACAAATTAGAAGATGTAGCCTGTGTGATACTTACTACCCTTAGAATGCAAGGGAGAATCGGTGTGGTCGCCACATAAATTCTATGTGAGTAGAACTCGAAAGTAAACTTCGTGGAAATCACATGTGGTCGAAGGAAACGATAAGGTAAATTCCTCACTTGAACTAAGTAATGCCTATAGGAATTTAGGATTTTGTTCATGATGTGACAAGGAAAATAGGAACCTAGGCATAGTAGGTTAGTAACGTTGTCACCAGTAAGTGGACTAGGTCAGTGTGAACAAAGGCGTTAGGAATTATCCAACTGGAGTAGTTCACATATCCTAAGGATGTGAGGGGTAGGGCCTTAATCCCAAGGATGGAAGTCATGCATAGATTTACTAAGGAACTAGAGGCTTGTATGCTGTTTCGTATTATGAGACTGAATGGTTGCGATTCGATTCATCACGGTTGGTGGCCTAAAGGGTATGTGGCTAGGATTAGTACTTGGAGAGAACGTCGGGAATGATTGGACTAATTTTTAGCATATGGCATAGGTTCATTTTCACAAATCATATTCGGATGCTTATGGGAGGAATTTCTCCGGATGATTGCTTATTTCTTCGGACTCTCGTGTGTCCCTTCCAATTTCGATGATCGAGGATTAGTGTTCCCACGTATGTGGTAACTTAGATTGGTGTCATGTCATGGTGCAGTGCGATTGGGCCTAGTAGAACGCAGTGGAACGATTATGGTCAATGCATCTCGATAAATGGGTGCTCCCTATATGAGGTATTCTTGCTATTGCATAAAAAATTTCTGTGTACGAGTGACTGCACTTTCAGGACATGCAGTTTGTTCATAGTATCGAATTTTCTTAGGATTAACGACATTTTAATTGGCCAACATAACAATTAGTGGCTCTGGTTGCAAAGAGCGGGATGATGATTTGAGGATATGGTATAGTGTTAGAAATCGAGGAAAACTTATCATATGATGTTTCTTTGCCACGGTGAGTGGATTAGAGCGAGACTCTAGTGAGTGCTCAAGGGTAATACTCCTAGAGTAGTACTAGGACTATCAGAGTGACACATCGGAAGGTGTAAGCCGAACACACGGTGATGAATCGGTAAGGATATTACTTTTTGGAGTGAGAAATTAGCATAGTATGATTATTGACAAGCTCATGCGCGTTGTGTAGCCAAATAGCGTGAAGACTTGTTGGATGCAGGATGTGTAGTCCTAAGATATAATTGACTTTGGTGATGAATACGATGATTGGTTGTATTATGATTCACATTAGGTGAGTGTTGATCACTAGAGAGAGTGTCCCATGGAGGTGCCAAAATGCCTTGGGTAGTACTAGAAATTGTTTGGACTTGATCATCAAGTGAGTGGAGACAAAATGTCAATTATGTGACATTCATGGTTAGCGAGATGTTGAGTGTTAAAGCATATCGCATGTTGATTTTTTTGGTGACAAGCCTCGTGTGGGGGCGCATAGGGTGACCTTAGTATTGATAACTATGATGATTTTGTTGGCTTATAATTGAAGTTGGTAAACCCCATGAGCTTAAGGATTAACGGATCGAGAATTTCATGGACGAAATTCTCCAATGAGGGAAGTTTGTAATACCTTGCCCTAAGATTTCATTTAATTCTTGTATAAAATGTAATGGAGTAAGGTGTGATCAGAATTATTGGAAAGTGTGGGTCAAAATATAAAAAAATAAAATAATAGAAAAGGGGGTCGTTCTAATAACATAAGGGTGTCGTTGGAAGCGAGACCTAGTGTCACGCGAAAGTCACGCGAAGTAAGGGTTCAAATGACATTCAAGCGAGATTCAATGCATTACAGTCCCAAGTTGCACGACCGTCGTGCGAAGCCACTTATCGAACGAGATGGATATATCGTTCAAACGAGGCTCATGTCATTCGAATGACGTACTTCAAAAATGTTTAATCTGACCTTCCTTTGTGATTTATCACGATTTTGTCCATTAGATCTTTGAGTTGTCGAAATCGAGTGTGAAACGGGATTTTGGTGTCTTGGAGGGTTTCAAATGGGTTATTTCGGCTCATTTTAGGCTTGGGAAGATGGAAGAAGATGAGAAAGTGAGGAAGGTGGTCTTCTGCCATGGGAAATCTCCTCTCCACCTCAAAACTACCATGTTACCACCAACTCTCCACATTATAACCCCATATTTGTCATATATTCCACCATATTTGAACATTATACACTCATTTCCATTATGGATGAGGAGAGATGCGAACTTTGGAGAAGTGTTGGGGGATTTTTGTAAGAAACTTCTGGACTCTTTCATGGAGTTTGATAGGGTTTGTGGTTTGGAAGCTTAGTGTAGCACATTTGGAGCATTTTTGGAGGATGCTTTTGGTAATACCTTGAGGCAACCTTTGGAGGTTGGGGTTGCTCCTCCTACACCAACCTTCTTACAACCATTTGGATCCTTTAGAGGTGAGAAATCTTACTCTTAGTATTAAGACTCTAGTTGTATATTTGTAGTCATGTTGTTAGATTACGTGATTAGGGTGAATTTGGTTAAATAATGGAATTCAGGTGTAGGAAATTATAAATATTTTTAAGGGATAAAAATGATATTTCTATAAAAATAAAGTGATGAGTAAATATTTCAAAGTTTGAAAGATTAAAGTTGACATTTTATGAAAATTTTGCATTTTCTATAAAATTGATGTTAAACATTATATGAAATAAAATGTTTGAAAATGATAATTTATTTTCTAAAACATTAATGAAATAATGTTTTCAAGTTTCTCGCAAAAATGTATATATTACAAAGATGGATATTTATTGAGTTTGGAAGAAGTAAATATATCTTTTGTGACTTGAAAATGCATTTTTGCAAAGTATTAAGAATTTCTTGAATGAAAAACAAGTTTAGCCCACTTAATAGGATTTTAGGATTTAAAATTTCTCATCTTACGCATATAAACTTGTAGTATTTTGGCAATAAATGTATTAAAGAAGATTTTGTTGGGTTTAAGCATGGAATAAGAAAAGTAGTCTTCAAGTGTAATTTTGTTTCTTGGATAAAGAAAGTAAAAAAATGTAAGTCTTAATGGTTAAACATTGTAAAGTTGGTGTGTATAACTTAATAGTGTTGTAAAAGATTAACACTTATGAAATTTGAAAGAAAATAATGAAATTAAGATGTTTCCAATTGAGAAGAATATTACTCCAAGGGTTAAAAGGTGTTAAGGTGTCAAAAACAGTTAAGAAGTTAGTATGCATAAATTAATAGTTTTTTGAAAAATTAAAACTTGTGGAAATGGAGTAAAAGATGAGTTTGGAAATAAATGGGTAAAATGGTAGTTTTACTTAAGGTGGAACATTTTTATGAAATAGGTGTTACACAAATTGGTTCTAAATGAATATGATTTTCGAAATAAAATTAAAGTTTAAGTGTAGAGGACAAGAAATGATAATTTCAAGCGTAACACGAGTTAGGGTGAAATCCCGGATTTGGCTTCGTCCAGGTAAAAAGGGAAATAAGGAATAATGTGGACATTTGTAAAATGTTAAAACACATAAAAAAGGAACTCGGATAACACCGGGATAATTAAGGAGAGCCTAATGGCTGGGATGAAAGACCCAAAACAACTAGCCGGAGCATATGTTGCTGATAACAGACGGTGTGGAGTCCGTCGAAGTATTCGGTTATTGAAAATTTCTGAGAAAAATATAAAGGAATAAGGAACATATCAAGAAATGGGTTGTGTGGTAAAAATATGTTAAGATAACCTAACTTGAATGAATTAATGATTGTTCTGGTAAAGGTTAAAATGGACAAGTAAATGTGAAATTAATTATTGTCCATTAGGTAAAGAAAAAGGTAAAGTAAGTTGGTAAACGGGTGGTTAAGCAATCTATCTGGGTCAAGCCATAATTAACATAAGAGTGTGTTGTAGAAGGTCTTCAAAGACAAAATAAGTATTTTTCTAACATGGTGTTTGCTTGTGTTGAAAGGGTGAGTTTCAGTGAAAATACTAATGGTTAAAACGAAAAGGGGTACTTTCGGTAAAGAAATGACTTTTGGTCAATTCAAGTGGAGTTGTTTAAAATATTTAACAGTGCTCGTTAGATAAAAGGGATGAATGTCAAAATGAGAAAGATGAAGTCGTTTACAAGATTAAGGTATGTTAATATGCATAAATAAGCTTTTTGGAATTAAAACTGTTTCATACATAAATATGCATATATGTATGAGGTAGTTGCATGTGCACATACGTATAACGTGTTAGAGTATTCGTCCTGCCGTTCGTTTCTATGTTATATTTGTATATTTTGAATTGAGCATTTGACTCACTCCCTCACTTTGTTATAGCAGGTTGGGTGAGGTTTCGTATTTTGAAGGCGCTAAGCAGGTAAGTATTGTTTATTTATTTACGTTAGTTTTCTCTGTATGTTGCTCCCCTACGGTCCCTCACTTAGTTTGAGTTGAAATCAGAATCGCATGATAAACAAGTGAAGCGTTAATTAAAATAAAACTGGACTAGCAACATTATATCGATTATTTTATTAGACTTCACACCTAATGCTCAGTTCGGAATAGGTTGACAATGGGTAATCAATAAATTCGGGCCAGGCGTTACATCTAAACCTTTCATTTTTCCTTTGTCAAATCCATGGAAAAAATTAGAGAAGTTTCCCGAGGTACAAAATTTATGATTAAGGGGGATAATCTATTTGAGACAAAATAGAGAACTACATTTCAAGGGAGAAAATCTTATTTTCTTAGGATTATACTCTAACATTAAAATTCGTAAGGGAAGAGAGTTTTATTATGACATGCTGGGGAGGGTTTAGTTAGAGGGGTTAGTTTGCCTTTTGTGATTTGATGAAAACTGTAAATTGACATATCTTGTATTTCATCGTATTGCGTATGTTTTAACTGTCTTTACATTACACATTAATATCTTGATATGTTTGCTAGTGTGCGATAGTAAAATAAGTACATGACTTCTATGGACGTTGTCTTGAGAATATTTTATATTTTGATTCATGTAAACATTATTCTATATCTATATCTTTTTCTAGGCAAGTTATGTCATAGGTGGTAGATTGAATTCATTTACTTGTGATCTTTATTTGTGTGTGTTTTGTCATGAAATAGATAACGGGGGGATTGGAAGAGAATATGTATACTTAAGTTCATTCTGATTGTTAGGTTTCGTTCTCAAAACCCACTTTGAGTCTTAGTTCAATAGATATATGAAAAGCTTCACATTAATTATTTTAAGAAAGGATTTCACCAAAGGTTAAAGTGAATTAACGAATTTAGATTTTACTCAATCCTGACGGTTTGAGGTTGTCAAAAACACGATAATATATATCCTTCCTATATAAAAGTTATATTTTAAAATGGATCTTAAAATTTACTTCATCATCTGTTGGACAATGAAATTTTGAGTTTTGTGAAATTTTACAAAACTGGCAAACTCTGTTCTTGGAGCAATCTTTCTCGCTAAGGCTTCACATCATCGAAGTAGGTCATTGCATCCATGGAGCCTTATCTTTGGTGGCCGCAACCATTGGAATCCTTCATATGAATTCTCTGTTTTCTAATGGGACGTTGTTTCCAGGCGCAAACTTTTTTACTAACCAACAATGTAAGCAACCAAGTACCAAGATTAGTAATGCACCCTACGTAACTCCCAACTCTCTATACAACATAGTATAGTAACTAAGACTACTATCACCCATAATATATTAATGTCACTCAATGTTTAAATAAATTAAGTGGTTCAATACAGACTAGATACTATTCTATATAGTAACCACGTATGCTCTACTCATCGCTAGGCTAATTATGGTACTACTCAATATCAGACGGTACATCGTACCCATCAGTGGAGTATCTTGAAAAAGAGGAACAAAATTGGAATAAGGAAATGTGTGAACAAACTCCCAAATATTTGGTATCGGATCAAAGAAAGAATTTTTTTTCTTCAGGGGATAATGTCAATACTGAGACTGATGAGTCATATTCTGAAGATGAAATGCCCCCTCTTGAAGACATTCTAAATTTAAATAAAACTATTTAAGTTCATTTAAAGGATTCATTGTGGGTAAAAGAGAATCATACAAGCCCTGGAGTTAATTTATATGTCGAGATCCCAAATTTTGATTTATGAATGAGCGCTAAATCTGCACAAGCTCGTGATTTTTTTGAAGATTCGATTGGGAAAAAATATGGAAAAACAAAGTACCAAAAGTTCAATTCTCCAGTCAGTAACCCTTTGAGATTTTATCCAGCTTTGAAAACTCAATAATTCATATGGTTGATGACAAAAAACAAAAGGGAGGAAATAAATATTCTAAAGTGGATACCTTTCTGACCTTATCTAAAGAGGAGAAATCGGTGCTTAAATACAACTTAAGGCATTATTCTTCTCGTCTAAGAATTCATAAATTTTCTTGATTTGTCTTTCATTATCGCTTGTAAGAGCCGTTAGAGAGGCTTTTTCTCCTATCTATTAATAATATATTTCCTTTCTTGCGAAAAAAGAAATCACTAGTCTAACTGTCATGATATATGATATACATACATCATAGCCCATTACTATCCTAGCAACCCAACTATCCACTATATAAGTAACTATTAAGCTCCACATAACTAGCGACGCAGTCTCTGTTAGTGCCACATCACAACATTCATAATGACTAAATATTCAAAGTGTGTTATACGTATACGTAGTACCCATATACTATACTTTACCCTATAAAGAAAGTATCACCATAGATGTAATAGTGCAATCCAATATACTCATATAAATATGTCTATTATCGGACCAACTATATATGTAAGAACAACATAAAAAATAATCTTTCTGGGATCCCTCGTGCCTCTATAAGGGAAATCTCTCAGAGATCCCACTCCAAATGGATCGTAAACAAACATCTATAACTGAGGTAACACTACATCGTCATAATAATGTGTAATCAAATACCAACTTTACTCGATAGATCAGTCCTCCTATGTATCCCTCTCGTAAGATGGTTGACCATCTACATGTAAGATTATGATATAGACTTATACGCAACTCGTGTCATCAGCTAAGGAGTGGTCCCATGAAACCATCCCATCAAATATTATCTGGTAGACTCTTAATGAGCCAACACACCCACCGACCCTATTATTCCCTCACATAGCCTATAGTGCATACAACATCCAATACATATGTACGCATACATCATAACACCATAATCGTGTAATTGGAATAAATATTCCACGAGATAATACTCATTCCTATATAAATAATATTTACATACCTAGATAGTATCGAAACCCTAATATCCAAATCAAAACCCTCTAGAATGCCCATAGGTTAATTCCATATGACCCAATTTAAAATCCAAAGAAAATAAAAAGGCATCCAAAATTCCCAGATCTAATCTATACTCTCTAAGACCCAATCAATTTCCACTTTGATTAAACCCCCCAGACTTTAAAACGATCTAGTTTTATAAAATCATGATTGAAATCCAATTTATTTGATTTTCTTCCTCTTAAATCGTAACAAAAAGTCATCTTAATCAATAACCAGTCCCAAGAAAACCCAAATAACATCTCTAAGAAATCCTAAACATGTTTTTTACAATATAGAATCGTTAATAAGATCAAATCCATCAAAATAAGAGCTTAATCATCAATTTCAACATATTCTTCATAAGGGTTCAACTTAATTTTGAGATTAATCAATTAACAATAGATTTGAATAATTATATATCAACCTAAGCATTTGCATCATCATAATAAACCAATCATATAATGAATCTAAATAATTCTAGGCATTTAACATGAAAATCTAGTTTATTCCATGAGTTGACATAGGATTTCAATCCTAGGATGTGTATAAACTAATATAGGTGTTATTAGAAATTGAATATAAATAAATTACAATTAATATATAATAAAACAAGTTATTCCTTACTCGAAATCACTTGGTTGAATCTCTTGTTAAGCCTCTTGTTGAATATCTTGATATCCACTTATCTCCTCTCTAACCTAGGGTTTAGTCTTTTGTTATGTTATGTTAACTATAAGGGTTAAACCTATTTATATCCTCTAATCCTGTATGTGTCCTATGGGCCTAACTTAAGATCACCAAATAATTCTGAAACATTACCCCCGTGCTCCCAAATTTTAGCTTAAAGGGGTACCCAAAACACAATTTTGGGCCTTTATATCCCCAGAGTCTAGCCTAATGGTACGCACTTGCAGTAAAAAATAATTAACAACATCATTATTACATTATACGGTGCTCATATATAAATTTAAATTCTTTATTTAAATTCAATTAAATGAAATCAATATTTAAATAATTCACACAACATCCATACACACAAGCAAATAATTTTTATTTATTAAATAACCATTTATTCAATTAATTAAAAATACGGGGTATTACAAGATAACACTCATATGTCACTTCATCTCACATAAATACCTACATGACATGATACTTCACACTTAAATGTGGTTATATGCACATGAAATACACTATGTAACTAACACTGGAATCCTACAAAACAGATGATATTTGAGAAATTATTACACACTTGACACATAATGATTTAATCATGAATCTAGGAAAAAATTGCACAAATGAAGTATGAAAATACACTCATATAAGGCAACGTTAGACAACTCCAAACTTATACAAAATTCAAAATATTTGAGAAACAAGATTTTTTCAGGGTTTCAAAAATAAATTCAAAGTTAAAAAAAGTTCATTGAACCCTTCCTCTCACAAACCATAAGGTATTTCAAATTTGCTACTAAAATGAGGTGATTTATTTGGAAAATATTGATATAGACTTGTTGAACAACTTATGATAGAAATGGGGTGATAAATGATATTAAAAAAGATTTAGTTAAGGTTGCCAAACATAAAACCTATGAACTTTGAGAATTTTGGAGATATGAAAACTCACAAACACTTGATCCAAAACAAATAGAATTGATCATATTGGATTATAACACCATAACATATCTAGACACACGATTGAAATTTTCCCACAACATGATCTTTAATAAAACCACTTTTAGATCACAAGATACAAGATATTTGATAAACTAATTTCTTGCAATTAGAATTTGAAATGATTAAAATGGTTAAAGAATCCCAAACTTAATAAATATACGAATACCCACACCAATATTACTGTCAAATATGAAACACATCACAAATTAAATGAGTGGTGTATTAAAAGTTTGAAATTTATGTTGCACTTAACAATCGTAACTCACATCACATTTGTATTAAATAAAACTCTGAAGAATAAGGTGAGATTTTATATTAAAATGTTTGGAATACCACACCATGGCATAGTCACACTTTTACAATCAAAGAATAACACGCACACATTTGAAAAATATGAATATCCCATGCTACTGTAATTAATCCTCATATGTCTTCACACGTGCTTCTAATGT
This sequence comes from Sambucus nigra, assembly GCA_949130495.1. Taxonomy (NCBI): domain Eukaryota; kingdom Viridiplantae; phylum Streptophyta; class Magnoliopsida; order Dipsacales; family Adoxaceae; genus Sambucus; species Sambucus nigra. The sequence goes on from OX422210.1 coordinate 686,549,542, forward strand.
GAATATATTGGTATGTGATACATTCTATCCACTAGTATTTCCACATATGAGGAGAGACCAGTGACGACACTTGATCGTAGTGAGCGTAAACTGTGATCAAAGGTGGTACCCTTGGTTAGAGTTCAATGGGGGCACCATAATGTGGACGTGTCGACATGGGAGAGGGAGGATGACATGCGTGAGCAGTATCTATAGCTATTCACCACAGGTACGCCCCTATTTTGGGGACGAAATTCCCTTATAAGGGGGAAAGGATATAACGACACATATTATTGAGGAGTTAAAAGTGAATTAATTGGTTTAAATTTAAATTATGCGTGTGATGTAATTTAATGAAAATAAAATATTCGGGGTTGATTAAATTATTAATTAGAGAGAAATGATTAATGTTTATCGAATAAAATTTCTAAGTGAATTGTAACTATGTATAGTGAGATGATAATATTTTATCTTAGTCGGGCGTCGTGTGTGGACTATATGAGGTTGGGATAAGAAATTATTTGTGGCTAACTCAGATGGTGATTACGAGGTTAAGGATGAGTTCGGAAGGGTCGAAACAGTCAAAATAGTTACCCGGGTGTATAGGTTGGGTTCTTGGACAGTTCTAGACCAAACCGACACCACGAGAGGGCATTTAGTCATTTGGTAGCCTAGGGTTAAGGGAGATACGAATTTCCAATGGTTATATAAACTTGTAGTAGTGAGAGGCTAGGGTAATAGGAATAGAAAACAACTGGAGGCCATTAGATAAGAAAGGGAGAGCATTATTGGAGCTTAAGAGAGGGTTCTTGGAGATTTTAACCTTGTTCTTACATCATCATCACCTTTGGAGTGTGGATTAGAAGCGAATCATCATCAAGAGAACCAAATAAGATCACTCCCATATAAGGGAAGTATTTATCTTGCAAATTTTTATGAGTTATAAAACCCATGTAGAGTAGGGTCTTTGAATTAAGGATAATTGAAGCTATTCTTGTGATTTGAGGAATATAATTTATAATTCAGAATAGGATTGCATGAAGAATGAATCCAATTATATAAATAAAATGAAATAAAAAATTATGGAATTTAGACCATGGGACAAATATGGATTTTTGATGAACTTATGTGAAGAACACGAAAATGGAGGTTTTAATGATTATTGGAGTTTCAATCAGATATTGGATGAAATTGTATGGATTTTATACATGATTTACATTAGAAATCATCCCTACATGTATGTTTGATGTTTAGATATGTTAAATGGAAGTTTGGGATTGTGTATAAAAAAGTTTAAAGAATTTGAGTATTGAAAATCGTAATAGAGGATTGGGAAAGAAGGCACCTGATACATTTCAAATCGATTCGGCAGAAGGTCGAATCAATTTGGTAAGGCGAATTGATTTGTCCTGTGGACGAATTGATTTGGTTTTCCCAAAATTGAAATTTTTTCCTCTTTGTTTTAAACCTTGAAATTTTGGATAATTCGTGAGGTAACTTTTGGGACATTTTAAAACTATAGAGGAGAATATGAAAATGTCAGTAGGCCTATAGTGGAGAGTAGGTTTACATACATTGAGACGAATTAATGATCTGGGTAATTTAGAAAATATCCATAATAGATGAATAAATGAAATTCGAGAGGGGTCATGTGGCGATGAGTGAACCTATGCTTATGACCAGTTGTATACGAAGGGAATAACTACATATTGAGTAAGGGGTAAACACGACCTTGACAGTAGCAAGCGATACTCAAAATTATATGAATTGGAAATTTAATTGAAATTTATAGTACGTCGATTATGAGAGTGATATATACTACGTACGAGTTGATAAAATTGGGTTATGTCCATACACACTGAATAATATATGTATATAAGTTGTGTAAATACCTATAGATATGATTTGATTATGTGTGTGAACATACCTACTCTGCCTACTATCAGGAGATTTCCGCGTAGAGGACGATCCCACCTTGACGATTCTAGTGAGGTCTGGATTTGTGCCCTAGAACATGGAACTTAGGGCGGCCCACTATGTGCAGTCTATTAGTGGGACTGGCATGTCATTTGGGTTTATTAGGTATGTGCGTATCCTAAAGGCTTATAACCATGTTCGCCTCCCTTGTTGTGATGATTGAATTTGGGTTCGAGGAGACATGCCAAACCAATAGTCCTTGGTTGAGTACGATAGGTACATGGACTTGATAACAGAGTATTCCAGTATCACGAGGGGCCATTCTGGGGATGCTATAGTTGTGTATATATTATATGTGTGATAAATATATACCGATGTGATATGTTTACTTATGTGAGATAGTATAATATATAGATGAAATATATGTAAAAGACTTTAAGTAGTGAAACTTAAATGATTCACTCAATAATAAAATGAGAATAAATAAATTATTGAGACCGTACTTTTGTGTCATATGGGAATATACTAGGGAACTAGACTTACTGAGAGTAATCAAATACCTTATTTAGTTGGGCAGGGGATACTAGTTTTGTAGAATACGTTAGGCGCGCACACTAGTTGATAGGTGAGGATCTTAAGGGAGTGTACGTGGACATTACATGTGTAATAAATAATTGATTTAAATTATAATTTAAATACCGGCAAAATATTTTCAAAATGTTTTACTTGGACTCTGACCCGTGTCAAAAATATTTTCAAAACCTTTTAGGTGTCCAACCACAGGGATGCTAAGCTTAGAGATCGTATCCAGATATGCATAGTTGCAGCAGTGTGGAGGCTTACAGGAGATTTCTTTAGATGCTTCACCACATTCATTCTAGATAGGAGATTTCCTTAGCAGTTCATTTTGGCGTGTTTCCTTCAAACTACTTATTTTATTCACTTATGCATCAAACTGTATTCCGATTTTAGTTTTACTTATTTCAAATTGTGGTTGGATTATGTACTTGGAGAATCGATGGTTTATTCGGTCTCATTTAATTATATATTTATCGTGTGATTATTCAGATTATATTCATGTACGAATGGTTTAGTTCATTTATTCTATTTTCGTATGTGGTCATAATAAAAGACAAAATTTTACACCAGCTTAATGTGACATAGGTGATTAGTAATTAAAAAAATTTCGACAGTGATGCCAAGAATGAACCAAATGGGAATCCTATTTGTTTTAATGAACGACTGATCACCCGTGGTTAAAATAGGTGGGGTGTAACATATGGTATTAGAGCATCATTTTCTAGTGTCCATAGGATCTGTACGGCTTACTACGATTTCAACATAGCGTTCTTTGACCTAGAGCCCTATTATTAGGACTGTTGCATTCATGATTATACATTTGAGTTTTGTTCTTCTACTATTATAATTGTATTGATTGTGAACTCATATGGTTCAAATCTATTTTCAGATGCCACCCAGAAGAAGACGAACGGTGAGAGGAGCGGTTAGGAATAATCCGGGGGAGGCTCATCCAGAGCCACAAGCACCGCAACCACAACCACAACCACAACCACCACAGGAGTCAGTGTCAGCAGCAGAGGTGGAGGTGATTGTGGCACATGAAATTAATAGAATGATAAATGCCATGGATCACGATTTCCCTCAGGTCCATAAGCCAAAACATTCAGTGGCACCAGTGGTTGAGGCACACCCAGGGCCGACAGAGTGGTAGAGGGTTAGGGAGGCCTTCCAGAAGGGCCTCCCATCAGAGTTTTAAGGGGAATGTGATGTGATTGTGGCGTGCCAGTGGAAGAAAGATATTCAACCTCACTTGTGTATGGTTGACTGTATTGAGGTGAATAAATAGATGCTGGACACTTTTAGGTTAGTTTTAGCAGCGTTACAGTGGTGGGAGTCAGTTACCATCGTTGCAGAGAGGAACTATTCCTGATTTTTGGGTGTGGGTTGACCACAAATACTTTTTGTTAGCTATAGAGACCGAGATGCGAAAGAAGTTCAGTGAGGTGACCCCGGGTGATCGTTTAGTGACCGAATATGAGGAGGAGTTTACTCGTTTGGCTAATGTTATACTAGCAGAGGTTAACACTAAGGAAAGGAAGAAAGCGAAGTTTATGGATGGTTTAGCTTGGAAGCTTAAGCAGCATTTTATCGACAATCTCGCATTGGTGACTTATACTGATGTTGTCAATGCCACATTGTTACACTGCCAGGATCACTGCTTCCATGTGAAAGGAAATAAGATATGAGGTGATCCCAGCCAGTAGGGCAAGACTGGAGGGAGCGGTGCTGGTAAAGCACCACAACAATAGTAGTGAGGCAGACACTAGGGGAAGGATTCTCGATAGGGGGATTAGGCTAAAAGGTTCAAATCTGGGGGCTATCGACACGATGGAGGTTATAGGCAGGGCCAATAGGGTCCTCAACAACATCAGGTTCCTCAAGGTCTCTAGGGCCAAGGGAACGATGGGGGAAGTCAGTAGGGTAGAGGCCAGCACGGACAATAATAGGGTCAGTACCGTCAAGGCAATCAGGTCTAGAGACAGAGAGATTTTCTGGGCCGGTGCTTTATTTGTGGAGAGACGAGCCAAAAGAGGAGGGATTTCCCACAGTAGGGGATATCACCACAGTAACAGGGTGCCCCGCAGAAGTAGTAAGCATAAAGGCCACATGCGGCACCATCTCCGCTCTCCCCACCACAACAGGGATAGTTATAGTACGAGCGTATTTATAATGTTCACGATGTTGCCATACAGTTGGCCCCACAAGAACCAGAAGTTGTAGCGGGTATATATACTATTCACAGGCTTGCGGATAGTGTTCTATTTCATACTAGGGCATCATATTCTTTCATAGCGACTAGATTTGCATGATTTGTCGTCCTATTAGAGACAGTTGGTAGTCTCCTTATGTGTGTGGATTCACTAATGGGTAGTAGGTATCTTATACACTCAATCAATAGAGGTGTGGATGTCGATATGGGTAGATTATGTTTAGCCGTCGATCTTTTTGTGTTAGACATGCAGGGGTATGACTTTATCTTGGGAATGGATTGGTTAGTTGGATATCAGGCAAGGGTGGATTGTTTTGGGAGGACTATTTTATTATCCATTTTAGGGCAAGAGAGATGTTCTTAGTGTCAATGCCTCTTCTCGTGGGAGGGTCGAGAAAACATTTGTATTACAATGAGGAGGAGACCGCATATGAGGTAGTTGTATTGTTAGACTCGATTCTAGTCATGAGGGAGTTTGATGACATATTCCAGGACATAACCGACTTACCGCCTAGCTTATAAATTGAGTTTATTATTAACCTAGCACCAGGTACTAGACTTATAGATTGAGCGCCTTACCTCATGGCCCCATCTGAAATGCAAGAGTTGAGGGAGCATATTCAGTAGCTCTTGAGGCAGGTGGGTCGCTTCGGTTGTGTATTGACTACAGAGAGTTAAATAAGGTCACGATTCAAAATAAGTATCCACTACCTCATATTGATGATCTATTCGACCAGCTGAGAGGAGTAACTTACTTCTCCAAGATAGATTTCAGGTTCGATTATCATTAGTTACGCGTCAGAGAGGAGGATGTTCCTAAGACTGCTTTTCTGACATGATATGGGTCTTACGAGTTTAGGGTGATGCCATTCGGACTCACCAATGCGTCAGCAGTGTTCATGGATAAAATGAACTGGGTTTTTCGAGAGTTTCTTAACCAATTTGTGATTATGGATATCCTGGTGTACTCTCGATCCGAGGATGAGCATGTCGAGCATTTATAGAGGGTCTTATAGACACTTAGAGAGCACAAGTTGTATGAGAAATTTGGGAAATGCGGGTTTGCTTTTGGGAGGTGCAGTTTATAGGCCACATTATGTCTGAGAAGGGTATCGCTGTTGATCCGAGTAAGGTATCTACGGTGAGGGAATAGAGACAACCCACAACACTAACCGAAGTTCACAGCTTTCTGGGTTAATAGGATATTACCAGAGGTTCGTTAAGGGTTTCCCGAAGATTGCAAGTCCGTTGACAAACTTGACTCATAAAGGGGTGCCATTTATTTGGGATGACTATTATCAGTTAGCTTTTGATAAGCTAAAGGACAAGTTGACATCAACACCCATACTTGCACTGCCTAAGGGAGGAGTGGCATACTGCATCTACATTGATGCAACCATGTAGGGACTTGGGGGTGTATTACAGCAGGAGGAGAGGGCTATAGTGTATGCATCTCGTAAGCTTAATCCCCACGAGAAGAATTACCCCACGCATTACCTGGAGTTAGTCGCAGTGGTATTTTCCTTGAGGATTTAGAGGCACTATTTATTGGGGGAGAAGTTTACCTTATTTAAGAACCATAAATCGCTTTAGTATCTATTCACGTAGAGAGATCTGAACATAAGGCAAAGGAGGTGGTTGGAGTTCATAAAGGATTACTAGTTTGATATTCAGTATCATCCCGGGAAGGCTAACGTAGTGGCAGACGCGTTAAGCTGAAGGCCTGCAGGAGAGCTAGGAGCGGTTTGGAAAGTGAAATGGAGAGACCTTCGACATGATGATGAGATTTCTATGGCTTGTATGTACGTAATTAGTTGTCATTCCCAAAACTGTGATGAGGGTGGTGAAAGCACATATAGGGGATCAGTACTGTCAGGATAGAGTTCGTCAGTTATTAGCTGATGGGGCAGAGGGGTTATTGATTAGTTCAGAGGGTGGTTTGAAGACTTATGGTTTCACAGGATGCTGATTTGAGACATGCAGTGATGTCAGAAGCTTACATGTCCCAATTTATGGTACATCCCGTTGGGGATAAGATCTACTAAGATATGCATAGACAGTACTAGTGGTCGGGGATAAAGCTAGACATATCAGAGTTTGTCTCAAAGTGTGCTACCTTTCATCTAGTAAAGGTAGACCACTAGAGACCGACATGGATGTTACATCCACTCGAGATTCCTGTATGAAAATTGGAGAGTATCTCCATGGATTTTATTACTGGGTTACTATTATCACAGTGAGGTCATGAATCTATATGGGTGATATTGGATCGGTTGACTAAGGTTATTCATTTTCTTCTAGTTCATATGGATTTTGAAACAAAGTAGTATGTACAGTTATTTATCACTAAGATAAAATGATTACATGGGATTTCGAGAAATATTATGTCCGATAGGGACAAGATCTTTGTGTCCCATTTATGGTAGAGCTTTTAGGAGGCGATGGACATAGATTTATGGTCGAGTACAATGTATCAACCATAGACAGATGGGCATACAAAGAGGGTTAATCAGATGCTTGAGGATATGCTGAGGATGTGCATACTTGATTTCGAGGGAGGATGGGAACAGTACCTTCCATTGGTGGAATTTGCGTATAATAACTCCTACCAATTCACAATCGGCATGGTAGCATTTGAGGCATTGTACAGTCGACCTTATTGTTCACCTTATTGCTAGTTAGAGGTGGGGGACAACAAGTTATTGGGACTAAAGATGATTTAGGACACTACTTCTAAGATTGAGTTGATTCGAGGGTGCATCCGGATAGCTCAAGATCGGCAGAAGAGTTCTGCCAATGCAGATAGGAGGCACATAAAACTTAAGGTTTGTGATCAAATGTTGGTGCGAGTGTCTCCTTTAAAAGGAGTTATGATATTCAATAATAAGGGGAAGTTGGCACTGAGATATGTGGGACTATTTCCAATCATTAAGAGAGTGGGACCAGTATCTTATAGTCTGGGATTATCGGAGCACCTACAATGGATTCAAGACGTGTTTCACGTGTCATCGTTGAAGAGATATCGAAGGAGCGAGAGAATTTTTTAGCATATTCCATTAGAATGAGATCGAGTTGTAGCCCGATATCTCATACGAGGAGAGACTGGTTGCGATACTTGATCTTAGTGAGCATAAATTCTGGTCAAAGGTGGTACCCTTGGTTAGAGTTCAATGAGGGCACCATAATGTAGACTCGTTGACATGGGAGTGGGAGGGTGACATATGTGAGTAGTATCCATAGTTATTCACCACAGGTATGTCCTAATTTCGGGGATGAAATTTCCTTGTAAGGGGGAAGTATGTAACAACCTGTATTTTTAAGGAGTTAAAAGTGAATTAGTTCGTTTAAATTTAAATTATGCGTGTGACATAATTTAATGAAAATAAAATATTATGGGTTGGTTAAATTATTAATCGTAGAGAAATGATTAATGTTTATTGAATAAAAATTCTATGTGAATTGTAACTACGCATTTGACGTCCCAGCGAGTGATAGTGACATGACAATAATTTATTTCAACCAGGCATTATGTGTGGAATATATGAGGTCGAGATAAGAAATTATTTATGGATAAATCTTATGATGATTTCAAGGTTACGGATGAGTTCAGAAGGGTCAAAACACTAAAAATTGTATACCCGAATGTATAGTTTAGGTCACGGTACAGTTTTAGACCAAACCGACACGACGAGAGGGCATTTTAGTCATTTGGTAGCCTAGGGTTAAGCGGGCTATGAATTTCCAATGGTTATATAAACTTGTAGTGAGAGTCTTGTATAAGAGGAATAGAAAACAGTTGGAGGCTATTATAGAAGAAAGGAAGAGCATTCTTGGATCTTAAGAGAGTGTTCTTAGAGATTTTAATCTTGTTCTTACATTATCATCACCATTGGAGTGCAGAATAGAAGGCAATCATCATCAAGGAGCCAAATCAGATCACTCCCATGCTAGTCAAGTGTTTATCTTACAATTTTTTATGAGTTATAATAACCATGTAGAGTAGGGTCTTTGATTTAAGTGTAATTGTTACTATTCTTGTGATTTGATGAATATAATTTATAATTCGGAATAGGATTGCATGTAGAATTAATCCCATTGTATAAATAAAATGAAATCAGAAATTGTGGAATTTAGATCATGGGATAAATTTGGGTTTTTGATGAACTTATGTGAAGAACACAAAAATGGAGGTTTTAATGATTATTGGAGTTTTAATATGATATTGGATGAAATTGTATGGATTTTATACATAATTTTTGTTAGAAATCATCCCTACATGTATATTTAATGTGTAGATATGTTAAATAGAAGTTTGGAATTATGTATAAAAAAGTTTGAAGCATACGAGTGTAGAAAATCGTAACAGTGGATTGGGGAAGAAGGAACCTGATACATTTCGAATCGATTCGGCCCAAGGGAGAATCGATTTGGCCTTTGGGTGAATCGATTTGGTTTGCCCAGAATTGTAAATTTTTCCTCTTTGTTTTAGACCTTGAAATTTTGAATAATTCGTGAGGAAACTTTTGTGACATTTTAAAACTATATCGGAGAATATGAGAATATCAGTAGGCCTATAGTGGAGATTAGGTTTACATAAATTGAGACGAATTAATGATTGGGATAGTTAAGAAAATATCCATAATTGATGAATAAATGAAATTCGAGACGGGTCAGGTAGTGATGAGTGAACCTATGCTTACGACCAGTATTATACAACGGGAATAACTACATATTGAGTAAGGAGTAAATAGGAACTTTAGAGTAGTGAGTGATACTCGAAATTATATGAATTGGAAATTTATAGTATGTCGAATATGAGAGTGATATATACTACGTACGAGTTGATAAAATTGGGTTATGTGCATACCTACTGAATAATATATGTATATAGGTTGTGTGAATACCTATAGATATGATTTTATTATATGTGTGAACATACCTATGCTGCCTACTATCAGGAGGTTTTCGCACAGATTGTGATCCCACCTTGACGATTCCATTGAGATCTGGGTTTGTGCCCCAGAACATGGAACTTGGGGTGGCCCACTATGTGAAGTGTATTAGTGGGACTGGCAGGTCGTTTGGGTACGTTATGTGCATATCCCAAAGGCTTAGAACCATGTTCGCCTCCATTGTCGTGTTGATTGATTTTGGGTTCGAGGAGACATGCCGATCCAATAGTCCTTTATTGAGTACGATAGGTACATGGGCTTGATAGTAGAGTATGGAAGCATCACAAGGAGCCATTTCGGGGATGCTATTGTTGTGTATATAGTATATGTGTGATTAATAAATACTTGTGTGATATATATACTTATGTGAGACAATTGAATTGATAGATGAAGTATATCTAAAAGACTTTAAGTAGTGAAACTTAAATGATTGACTCAATAATAAAATAGAAATAAATAAATAAATTATTGAGACGGTACTTTTGTGCCCTATGGGGATATATGAGGGAACCAGACTTATTGAGAATAATCAGATACCTTATCTAGTTGGGGAGGGGATACTAGCTAGGTAGAATGCATTAGGCGTGCACACTAGTTGAGAGGTGAGGGGACTCAAGGGAGTGTACGTGGACATTACATGTATAATAAATAACTGATTAGGATTGTAATTTAAATACTTGGAAAATATTTTCAAAATATTTTACTTGGGCTCTGACCCGTTTCAAAAATGTATTCAAAATATTTTAGGTGTCTAGCCACAAGGATGCCAAGCTTAGAGATCCTATGCAGAGATGCGTAGCTACGGTAGTGTGGAGGCTTGCAGGAGATTTCTTTAGACACTTTACCTCATTCATTCTAGATAGGAGACTTCCTTAGCAGTTCATTTTGGCTTGTTGACTTTAGACTATTTATTTTACTCAGTTATGCATCATACAATATTCCGATTTTAGTTTTACTTATTTCAAATTGTGGTTGAATTATGTACTTGGAGAACTGATGGTTTATTCGGTCTCATTTAATTATAAATTTGTCATGTGATTATTTAGATTATATTCATGTGTGAATGGTTTATTTTATCTCCGCATGTGGTCATAATAAAAGATAAAATTTGACACCAACTCAATTTGACATAGGTGATTAGTAATTAAAAAGTTTTTGACAATGATGCTAAGAATGAACCAAATGGGATTCCCATTTGTTTTAACGAAGGGCTGATCACCCATGGTTAAAATAGGCGGGGCGTAACATTGCATTTATGTAATGGTGATCACAATATTATCCTTGGTCACTAAGTTTTTAATCCAAAATTAGAATTTTCATTAATTAGTGTCTCATTCTCCATTTCTTCTTCAAAAACTTGTTTTCAATTGTCATTATCATTTTCTTCATCTAAATACACTCTCTCATGTTATTCAAATGGATCTTCATCGAATATTTATGATTTTAATATATATATATATTCTTTTCAAATTCAACATTATTTCCTTTTATGGAATTCATCTCATCATATTCAACTTGCAATATTAATTATAAAACATAAGCGTCTCTAACGTTTTCAAAAACTTGGTTGCTTTGTATGTGACAATGGTAAAATCCTATTAATCTAACGGCCATTCATAAGATAAAAAAATGTTATTATTAGCCTCATGCTTATTTTATTGTTTATTCCTTGAAGCAAGATGAAATTAATTATGTTTTAAATATTCCTATCATTCTATAATATGGTGGAATTTCTACACTTGTTTCCTTAACTCATTTACACAGTGTCATGAATATATCATTGGTGTACCCGTGTTTCAATATTCAAACCAAAAAAATAACGTTTCACCATAAAAACCAGGCTCTGATGTGAAATTGACATCGCTTTTATGGAAGAGGGATAAGATATCAAAAGTGGATGCTGTAGATAACACAATCATAGTTAATAGAATCCACTAAAGATAAAATTCAAGAATACAAAAAAAATATTCCTAGCAAATCCTTAATTCTCAGTCTAACGATGCCTAGCTTTCAAATATATCTATATATGCACGTGTACGTGCATGTGGCACACAGTGTCCTTTAGCTATGCATACGTATATAAGCTATAATTAATACGAGAACTAAAACCAAAAAATATAAATGACATGATAACCAAAAGGGTCTAGGTTCGTCTATGACTTTGGAAATGCATGAATATTAGTGTTGAATTTTTAACATTTGTTCCCGAACTTTTTATAATCATTGTAATTACAGTTAAGAGATGACCCATATAAAAGATAAATATTTTTTTAAGAACAAGGATGGTAACCTGGTTATTTTATTAAAATATCAATGGGGAGGAAAAGTGCCCCCCAAATGGCTTATAAGAGGGAGGATATACCCTTAGCCCCTAAACTAGAATAACAAGTGTATTTTTCAATATCTAATGGAAGGGAGGCCTATAAAACTACATATAACCCCTTATTTAAATTTTTTTGATGAAGTTTCAAAATAAGAAAATTGAAAGTCTTTACAAATTTTGAACCTTGCTTCGCAAGCTCATTAATCAAGAAATTCTCCCAATACGTGTAAAGAATATCCCACTCTATACCAATCAATATATATGTGATACACATTATAATTTTTCTAATATGTCATAGAACATCCATATTTTTTTCCACATCATTAACAATAACCTTAGACATAGATTCTACAAATATATTTTTAATACCCAAGCCCGTAACAACCTTTGACTCCTTTGAGCATCTCCCTAACCGTTGCTGTTATATTAGTATTAATTTCATAATGTAAGAGCAAAGATCTATAATTTTTCATCATGTTTTAAGTTTGTCATATTTCGTTACACCTCTACATCATCATGTACATTTTTAAGAGCTTCAATCGAAGACAAGTTAGTGACTGAATGTGATAATTGAAGATCGAAGAGTTTTGATCGTTAATACAATCCTCGGAGAAGGTACATGAGTTTGATTTTGTGTAATCATTATGTTTAAGGGTATTTTAAAAGTCTTTAAAAAAGAAAAAAAATTCAAAAGTTTTTAATCAAAAAATTATTTTTAAGGCAATTCGTTTGAACGAGGTACGGAGGGTTGTTCGAACGAGGTTCTTAAACTCGTTTGATATCATCCGTTCAAGTAGATCTTCAAACGATCTGATTTCCTCATCGTTCGGGAATGTCATTTGATATCTTGTTCGATGTTTGTTCAAATTACTTTTCATATGTTGCTCGAACAAGGTCCAGTTCATTCGAACAAGCCCGTAAAAAGTTATTTTTTTGCTTGGTCTCAAACGCAATCTTTTTAAGTGTATCTTTTGGGGATTTTTCTCCCTATTTAACAGGTATAAACTTGCACTTCTTTATAATACTTTTTACACATTTTTTGTGATCAAACACTTTGTGTTTTCAAAACTAAATCCCTCGGATATCTTGTGATCACTTTATCAAACCTTGAAGAACACATCACATGTTCATATCCCCGTGGAGTTCATTCTTCACTGTTGAAGATAGGAAATGTGTTTTCTGAGGCTAATCGGGGGACATCAAGGCAAATAGAGATTTATGTGGAGAGTTTCTACATCTTCATTACTTTCTGTTATCAATACAAAAGGAAACATAACTGTTATACTTAGTGGAGTCAAAGTTTTAAAGTCTATCTGTTTCGTTTTGTAATACCTTAGTTGTAACAGTGCTGAAAAATGTTTTTTTTTGAAATGTTTTTTCCCCTAACATATTGTATTGGTTTGTTTGATTTGATTTAGATTCAATGTCTTGCATGTTTATTTTTACCTAATTAATCAAGATAAAATTAGATTTAATTGAATTTAGCTTGTTTGTGACTAAATCTACGATTTCTGCATTTGACCATATAACCGGACCACTCTACATGGTTTATCAAATTAGTATCAGAGATTGTTTTTACAATTTATTTAGATGAATCGTGGTTATATGGAGAATTCATACAGTAGGCCACCTTTATTTTATGGCACAAATTATGCTTATTAGAAAGCTCGAATGAGATCGTCTCTATAATCGATCAACGGGGACGTTTGGCTTGCTGTTAAAAGGGGTGTATTATTCATATTATGACTAATGAAAATGTCATTAGTATTAAGCCAATCGCAAATTATACTGAGGATGATTTTAGAGTGAGTAATGTTAACTCTCGAGATTTGAATGCTATTTTATCGCATCATGATGTGTACCACGTCTAAAGAAGCTTGGGATATCCTCCAACTCGTACACAAGGGTACTAATGCTGTTAAATCTTCTAATCTTCAAGACCACATTAAAAAATTTAAGACTATAAACATGCTTGAATCGAAAACTTTTGATGAATTTTATGCTCGTATATATCTGAAATTATGAATTTCTGTGAGAAAATTTTGAAAGTGAGAGTTGTTAAGAAAAATTCGATATCTCTCTCATCTCATTTAATGCAAAATTTACCATTCTTAACTCTTTGGAAAATATAGACATAATTGGGATAGAATAGCTCATAGGTGATCTTCAGACTTAGAAATTAGACATGTTCCCTGAAACGTAAAAGAAAAAAGACAAAGGAATATTTTTAAAAGATAAATTGAAAAAAGAAAAAGGATTTTTACCGAGGTTCCAAAATTGATCATAATGATCTTGTCTCATTTGCTAAAAAATTCAGAAAGTTTCCCAAATTCAAATATCAAAATTCTTTCCAATTAGAGAATAAATTTTTTGAGAAAAACACAGATTTGAAAGCAAGAAAGAATTTTAATGAGAATAATCAATAGAAATATAGAGGTGAACAACCCAAGAAAGTTGAGTCATAATGGTGTTATGAGTTTGAGGAGAATGGTCACAAATCCCATGAGTTTCCCACTAGGCTTAAGAGATAGAGCAAAGGCAAAGACACGTATAATTTTACTTGAAGCGATAGTGATGTTGAGTTAGTGGATTCTGGGGATGAATCACTGCATGAATGTAGATTTTGTACATTCATCGCTAGTCACATTTGTGGACACCACATTCTAGGACCCCCTAAGTCTCTTCTTAGGACACTATCACCTCCTCATTTCACTACAAACACTAGGTGACACTCCTAGTATCGATCTAGAGACCATCGAACCCCATTTGACCCAGATCAACTCTATCTTCAGAGAGAAATCTCTTTGAATCCTCAAAGGGATCTGAATCCCCATTCCAATGGTCTACCCCATGCGTGAATCCAGATAACGATTCGGACGAACGGACCATTTTACTATCGAAATTCGATTCGGAGGCCACCGAGCTCTCCTGGGCCCCGATTTGATCCCAAGTAACTTGATTGCTAGAGTGAAATCTCTTTGAATATTTGAAGTGTGCTAAAAACCCTTTCTAATGGTCCGCCCCATGCATTAAATGACATAACTGTTCAGACAAACGATTACCCCGAAAATTGATTCGGAGGCCACCGGCACTCTCGAGCTCCATTTGACCAAAGTCAACTCTTTTGCTCGAATGAGACTTGATGAATCTCCGAAGGGCGCTGAATACCCTTTCCAACAGTTTGCCCTATGCATGATTATGACTTACGGTGGGGACGAACGATCCTTTTACTCCGAGAGGTCACCGAGTGCTTTTGGGCCCTGGTTGACCAAGGTAAACTTTCCAAACCGAGTAAAAATCTTTGGAATGTCAAAATACATATCCTAACCTCTCTAATGGTCTGACCCATGCACGATTCTGACTTACCATGCAGACGAACGATCCGTTTTCGTTCGATGATCTCCTGTCCAAAGGACCGACCTGTGCTTCCGAGCCATATTTGACCCAAAGTCAACTCTCGGACCCAGGAGCGGTCCAAAGGGATCTTGAAGGTTTATAAATTACCTTTCTAATGGTATTCCCCATCGTTCTATGACCTCTTTTTAAGAAAAATCTGCACGAGATTTCCAATTGGCAGGTCCAATTGCCTGCCTATCGGCAATGTGTCTAGGGTCACCTGCCGATGGGGAGGACTAGGGAAGTGCCAATCGAAAACCCCTGACCCTATAATAAGAGGGCATGACCTCACTACTAAGAAGATCAACACTAGAGATCCATCATCATCGTGATCTCAGCAACATACTTTCGAAATCCGCGAAGTTCCTCCATGTGAAGTTCCATTCATGCTTCCATTCCCTTCCTTTTCATGCTAAATTTGGAAAATCACACTCTCTCTCATCCCACATTCATCTCGCATTCAAGGGAGTTCATGCAAGATCAAAGATCAAGCTTCAAAGAAGGTCCAAATCCTTCCCTTTCTCTTTAAATTCTTTATTTTGCATAAATTTCATCAGATCCAAAATTTAGTTCTTACTTTAGTTCATACACATTAATATCTACATTTTTATTGGTATATTGCACATAGTTTATTTTCTATAAAAAAACCTAAAACAAAGAAAAAATAGGGTTACACCCATAAATTATGAACGGGATTATCCACCACACTTTAAAAAAAACATATATTTTTACACACACATATAATAAAATATCGTTCGGGTCTACGGGATAAACTCCACCCCCATGCCGCATCCGAACTATGTGGACTTTGATGCCTTCATGGGCTATGTAGGCGTGTCGAATTAAAACCCGAGACAAGAGTCCAATTTTTCAATTTTCCTAAATTCCTCACTTTCCTCCTATTCTTGTATTAATATATTTCTTATGTCTGTTAGCATTTCATCCAATACATATTATCGTATCATAATAACGATCAATATCGTGATAAACGTATAAATCATATTTTCTATATATATTATTTAGGGAACATTCCTCTTGATGAATTCACTCTATCTTCCCATGGTATGAGTTGAATGACTCTGATCTCCATTATATATACACACACACAAACTTCATGGAGAAATAAAGGAAAATAACAACACAAGCCCATGAGACACCGAAAGGGAGGGATGGGTGCCTAACACCTTCCCATTCCGTAACTTAGCCTCCGAACCTTTGAACTATTAGTTTCGTATGCATCAGTTTGTCTTCGATGCCACTCTCTCGAGTGGGCAACATGTTCGTTTGCCTGTTTTGTGAAAAATAGGCTGACGACTCCATCTCTTTACATTAACCCCACACCGACGTCGGCCGAAGCGTTCCTAAGTAAAAAGGGGCATGAGACCTTTCGATCTTTGCCCTGTTCACGATCTCAATCGGGATGGCCACAGTGGCGGCTCCGCTGGGGAATTTTTCATTAGAGGGCTAGACTCTGTTTGCATGGGTGTTTTGTTTTCTTATGTGCGTATGAACCTACCTGTATGTACCTTTTCTCTCCTCTATTATTTCTTACACATATATACCTCGTGCTTGTATCATTACTCACTCACACACTTTTAGAAATTCTCCATGTACACTTCACACCATGTGCACCTAGGATCACTTACATCCCCATGTTTCACACACCACTTAGAAATCCATGCTTAGGTGTCACTAAAACACACCTCCATATATTACACTTGTACATATCCATGCTCAATCACACTTATCACACACCACTTGTAGTTGATCCGTGCTTAGGTTCACTACCACACACTCACTTATAGATAGATACACATCACTCACTCTTACATATCCATGCTTAGTATGATCAATAAATATACTATCTCTATAAGATAATAATCAAGAATCATGCATATTGCACACTGCATTCCCAAAGAGCATTGCTATTGACCAATTTT
Organism: Sambucus nigra; assembly: GCA_949130495.1. NCBI lineage: Eukaryota > Viridiplantae > Streptophyta > Magnoliopsida > Dipsacales > Adoxaceae > Sambucus > Sambucus nigra. The sequence goes on from OX422210.1 coordinate 686,566,840, forward strand.
TTTCCCGTAATTGAGGAGTCACTTCGTGATGGGCGTTGGTCCGGCAGGGTGCAGTTAGCCTAAGCAATGTGACTCTCACCTTCCATTTGTCAAGTACCTTCGACGTATATTGAACGGTTTCCCTCGCATTGTACCGCTTGACCGAAGTCATGACGGGAGGTATATCGCATGGAACTCGTTCACGTACGTCGAGTATATCGAATTCGCTCTCACACGTATTGTCCCCATGAGGTATATAATGAGGAAATTCATTTACATTTAGGTATATCAAATGTCTTTTCCACACTTACTAATTTCCCTCAAAAGCAAGATGTATATTGTGGAAGTCATGCCAAAGGGGGGAACACCTTCCAATTAACCCAACAACTGTATACCCGCATATAGGTGTCAAACCTAGGACACTCATATTTAGTTTTCGATTTCTACCCAAAAATCTGTCGAGACCCATCTTTCATTTTTTCCTTCTTTCATTTCCAAAAGTGTCCAAAAACATTTTTCCTTTTTTATCAAAAATTCCAAAAACATTTTTCCTTCCTTATACCAAAAATAGTTTCCTCTCTTTACCCGAAAAACAATTTGTCCTCATCTTTTCCAAAAATGTCAAAAATATGTTTGCTTTCTTTCCTTTTTTCCAAAAATAAATCCCAATTTCTCTCCTCCTCAGGTGGATCGTATACCCTTAGCCTGGCTCCCTATTGGCATCGGTCTTCAGTTGAACCTCCCCAAAGCTCCGTCAGTTCCTTCGCTACCTCCGTCGAGTTCGCGATTCATCCTCTTTCCATGGAGAACACATACCCAGTATCAAATGTACAACCGTATTTATTGACGGTCCTAGCCAAACTTACTGCCAAGATTGATAACCTTAAACTCGATGTTCATGAGATGTAAAAAAATTGGGTCCCTATTCCTGAAGAGCTTGAGGACCTGCATTCCCGAGGAATACCAGCCTACTCCACCTGCTCCTCTTGCTAATGGACAACCGCCAACCCAACTTCCTATGAAGAATCTTTCCCAGCCAGGGGCTAACTTACCCATGACCATTGATCCAAAGGAGGAAGAGTTGAACAAATTCAAGGAAGACCTTAATATGTTGACCAAGAAATTAGACCAAGTCAGAATCTCTAGGAACTACATGGATTATACCCACATGTCTCCCTACCCTAAATCCCAGTTATCAAAAAAGTTCAAGATGCCCAACATCGAGAAATTTTAGGGTAGTGGACCCCCGATCATTCATCTACAGAACTATCATTGAGCTATAACTCTATCATGGGCCTCTGATGAAATAATTGCCCAAATGTTCCAACATGCCTTGAAGAATAGCGATCTCCGTTGGTTCTTTTCTCTCGAGGAGTCCCTAATTTACAGTTGGGAAGATGTTGCCTGAGAATTCATGTTACAGTACCAATAAAACAAAGAATTAAAGGTTACCCACCGTGATTTAGAGTTGCTCAAGAAGAATCCTGGGGAGTCAGCCAGTAACTTCAGAGCAAGGTGGAGAGAGAAAGCAGCCACAATGACCAATCGACCTTTCGAAGAGGAGCAAGTTATTATTCTGAAGAAGAAATTCTTATCCCAGGTCCAAGAAATGATGGGAGGACAATACTACCCTCATTTTCAAGCCCTTCGAGAAACAGGAGTGGAGATCGAAGAAGGTCTTGCCAAGATAGAAGTTGAACCAAAGAAAGTATCTAGATAGTTCGCTCCCAAGAAGTTTGTAAAGCCAGTCAGTACCACAGTTTCAACCATCAACAACATCTCTCAGCCTGTCGCCACATGGGCACCAAAAAGTTACCCTAACACAGTCCGAAAGGAATAAACCAAGCTTCATGCTACCCTCTCCAAAGTCTACCAATCCCTCTTAAGTCAAAACGTTATTAAACCATTGGACCCTCTTCTATTACCAAACCCACTCCTAAAAATTTCAAACCAGATGCCCATTGTGACTTTCACCAAACTTCCAACCATACCACCGACAAGAGTTTCTACCTTCGAAATGTGATCCAAAGCCTGATTGACCGGATCTCATCGCCCCACTAGCCAATCCTAAACCAAAAACTACCCACAATCCACTCCCAAATCATACAAATTCCATATTCCTAGAAGAAAACCCAGAATTTGACCCATCTACCCAGATCGTACTAAGAAAATCACCAATCATACCCATATATTCTCCTAAACCTCTCCAAATATGCCTGTACTCTCTCCTACATCCTACTAGCTTCATCGATCAGTCCCTATCACTCTTTATCAGGGCATGCATAGCTGTTGGCACCCGTTCTGGAGGTAAAGATATGGAATTATCAGAAGTATTGAACTAGCTCCTAGAGTTTGGGCTGCAATTTCCCTCATAAATGACCGTTGATTGTCAGAGATTCAGTATGTTGTTCTTAAAAGCTCGAAAATGGGCTCGAGAGTCGGACAATTAGGTGGTACCAACCAATGAAGTTAATTTAGATAATATGGTTCAGATCATGGTGGATTTATTCTTATAGACCGATGATATTTGCAGTATATTCGAGCTACTCGATGCTTTAAAACTATAAGATCATATAGTTCCTTCACTTCTACATCTCCTCGTCGAATGGAAGGATTTATACGAAGAAGCCATTAAAGTTGTGCAGTGTATTAACTTTTCATGGAAAGATAATGTCATTTCTACTGGATGGGGGGATAAATTGAATGATTCAGAGCAAGGTCCAGAAAAGGTTAGTCCGATAGTCAGCATATGAGGTATGATATCATTTGAGGAGCTACTATAAGAGATCAATAAGGTGGATGAACAATTCGAGATCGATGACGAAATATGTTTTCTATTTTTCCCCTCTTATGTGAATTGATACGACGCAAATATTGCGTATTTCACCCGTTAACCTACGCCTTATTAGCCCCCTTGGGTATCTTAATCCCTAAATTTATGCTCGTTAACCAGACAACCTCGTATTTCTATGTTTACATGTTTTGCAGGGGTTAATTGAGCATTTGTAGGTATTTGGATGCTTAGTATGAAGTTTGGACGTTTTCCAGAAAACTTTCGTCGACTATTGCAGCTTCGGGGGCATTTTAGTAATTTTAGCATTTGGGTTTGAATCCTGAGCTCTTCACGGAAGTTGAATCCCTTTGATATCTCTTCGCGTGGCCGTCGACGGTGCATGATTCCGAGTTGTAATGATGGAGTTATGGCATTTTTAGGATGATTTTTACTTAAAAAGTACACTCAAGGTCACATTCAAGGGCATTTTAGTCATTTCATATTTTGGTTTTTTGGCCCAATGTCTTCTTGGATGTTGTATTACTCTGAGTTATCTTCGCGTAGCCTCCAACCATGCCTCATTCCGAGATATAACGAAGAAATGGCGGTATTTTCCGTAAAACAGGACAAAGCTGCAGAATACCAGACCTGTAGGGGAGAATCGATTCGGCCCAAAACCGAATCGATTCGATTTGCACCAGAATAACAGATATTTGCTTCCCCTGTTTTCGAATCGATTCGGTCCTTTCCCGAATCGATTCGTCTACAGTAAAAGTCCGAAAATCTTTATTTTTAAGTTGGTTTTTGGTTGGTTATAAGGGTGTAAACATTGTATTAAGTGAAATATATATTTTTTTACACTTCTAGGTTAGAACTTTGGGAATTTTGGGAGCTTTGGCCCTCTCCTCTTTTCTCTTGGATCCTTGTCCATTTATATATGTAAGCTTTACTATTCATCATCTCTTTCATTGTTTATGCTTTATTTCTTACTTTGTTCTTCATTTCCATGCCTAGATAAATTAGTTTAGTTTAATTAATTCTTGTTTTATTAGTTAATTAGTTGTTTAAAGTAGTTTAATTCATGTATTTCCCGTAGATAACGGGTTGGGATCGTGTGTCCGCCATTAATGGCCGTCGAGCTCCGAAAGTTAGGTTTTGGGTAAAATTGCATTTAATTGAAACCGCGTGTATTAAAGTCGGATTATTATGCGTTTAACTTTCTTTGTCACGCAACGTTAGTGTTTATAGCGATAATCCGAATTTAATCCGCGTGTGACCATTTTTGATTAAATGTTTAATCTCGCAACTTTGGGTTAAATTCCTTATTGTGTGATGTTTATGATTAATTAAAAATGCTCGATTAAATGTTTTCGAACCGAAATTCTAATTATTAGTTGTTTAGCCCTTGGTGGGGATGCGATCCCGACTCTCGTTTTATTAATTTTGGTATAGTGTTAACTTCTTCCTTTTTATCTTTTGTCACCATTCCCAACCATCACCTTTTCATTTATTTATTTTACACTTGTATTCTTGAAGTTTTAAAATAATTAAAATCTAAAATTCAATCACTCCCTGTGGATTTCTTACAATACCCGACTTACCGCTGTGCTTGCTTGTTAAGTGTAGTTGTAGTTTAGGTTTTTGCATCGTGGCGGCGAAACACACAATGATTGTTTCCTCACACGAACACACTTTTATCGCTCGATCATAAATCATATGACCAGGTCAGGGAGGCATTACCAAATCCCAAGTCTGCAACCATAAACAAGCGACAAAGGAAAGGGTGCTGATAATCCTCCTATGCCAGAAATTACCCTCGAGGAGAGCAAGATCCTTGATCAGTTAAAGAAAATCCAAGGTAACATCACTCTGTGGGGACTTTTTTTTCTTCCTAATTGTATTGTAATTCCTTGATCAAGCTACTCATAGGACCCATCGTTCCTCCTTCTGGCATGCCAGAAGAAGCAGTGAATCTGGTCGGATCTCTATTCTCTTCTATAATTCTCTCCTTCTCCGAAGAAAAAATTCCCAAGATTGGTCCAAACCATAATTATGCTCTCAACATCTCTGTCGAAGTCATGGGAAAGACCGTACCACTTTCACTTATTGATAATGGATCAACTCTGAATGTCTTCCCGTTAAAGATCCTCAATTATTTAGGACTGAGGGTCAGCGACCTTGCCCCAACCTCTACTATAGTACATTCCTACGATAATACCCGTTGAGAAGTGATGGAATCTATAAAGCTTGCAATGGGGGCTGTCCCTATAAATCCAGGTGCTGAATTCTAAGTCATCGATATCCCAGCTTGTTTTAATATCCTTCTCGGACGATCGTGGCTCCATAGCATCAAGGGGTGTCTTATTCACTTCATTAAAAACTGAACTTCTTTGCCAATGGGTAGGTCATCACCATCTTGGGCGACAACGACAATGTCGAGAATGCAAGAGTGAGAAATCCAGTACTAGAGATACAACACGGGACAAATGATATGCTTATGTCAGGTTTTCAGGGTGAATCACTTCTACTCCCAATAGGGGACGATTTTAAAGGTAGGGGTTATCTAGAATATGACCCTTATGGCAATGTCAATGTATTCTAGATGTTTAAGAACATGCACATCATGTCTGGACTTGGGCTGGGATAAAGAAACCAAGGGATGCTTGAACCTATTGTGTTGAAGAAGGCTTTTCCTCCCTGCGGCTTGGGCTATCAGCCATCAGTAGAATAACTTAGAATAATCCATCAGCCTCGATTAAGGAGAAGGTTAGAAAGCGCTAAGACTATCTCGAGAGATTCCTTAAATGGAAGATTCATCAAAGAGGGTGAAGATTTCCCCTTTTGTGACTTTTCGGAACCATGGTATGATCATGTGGACAAGAAGGTATAACCTAGAATGGAAATCTATTTCCAAGACAACTACTTATGGTCCAAGGGTTCCCAGCATCAAAAGCAACCGCTCATGGAGAAGACCATAGCTGATACTGGAGAATCTGAGGGAGGTGACTATGAGGATTCTTAAAATTTACAAACACTTGGGCTAACACTTTGTATGATCCACTCAGGGGATACATCATCGGATCCATATTACCTGATCAAAGTTGCTAATGCACCTCTCCACAACTGGCATATTGCACCTGTGCCACGTGCTGATATTCAACCTAACCCTGATGTTTATCTCCTTTCTTCTTTCCTAATTGTTCCTCCTTACTCTAATGTAATTGAGACCTCCTTTGATGAGGTTCTCAATGCTATTTTTCCCAATAATGAAATAAATGAAGATTTTGAGTATTTTTCCATGCCTTACATTAATTGTCTTGATTCTAATCAAACTCTTGATGATGATGATTTTACAAATGAATAATTCTTAACTGATCTAAATAAGGTTAATAACAAACAACATAATCGCATTCAAGTTAATAAAGATGAAACTGTTTTTAATTTCGGTTCCAGTAGCCAACAACGTGAGATTAGGATAGGGGATACCCTTGATTAAAGGAATTTATAAATATCTTCGCATGGTCCTACGATGACATGTCTGGCATTGACCCTAAGATAGTTCAGCATAAGATTCCTACTCTCCCAGAATGCAAACCAGCCAAACAGAAACTGCGAAATCTCCACACTAAATGGTCGCTCAAAGTTAAAGAACAAGTGGTCAAACAGTTGAACGTGGGTTTCATTCGTGTGATTGAAAATCCCACATGGCTAGCCAATATCGTACCTGTGATGAAATCAGGAGGGAAGATTCGCATGTTCGTTGACTATAGAAACTTGAACATGGCCTCTTTAAAGGATGATAACCTGCTACCGAATATCGATATGATTATGGATAACACAGCCAATCACGCTCTCAAGTCATTCATTGATGGGTTTACTGGATATAATCAGATCAAGATGCACCCAGATCATCAAGAGAAAATCGCATTTATCACCCCTTAGAGAAATTTTTACTACATCGTCATGCCATTTGGTCTAAAAAACGTAGGAGCTACCTACCAAAAGGGATGCCACAACCATCTTGCATGATTTGATACACAAGGAAGTCAAGGTCTATGTGCATGATATGATTATCAAGTCTAAGACTAGGGAAGGTCATGTTCCCGCTCTCCGAAAGTTCTTCGAACTACTGTGACAATATTAGATGCGAATTAACCCACATAAATGTTTCTTTGACATTACCAAAGGAAAAACCGTAGGACTCATGGTTAGTGAGAAGGGATAGAAGCAGATCCTACCAAGCTGAAAGCCATACTAAAAATGCCGCCACCCCGAACGAAGGAGGAAATCCAAGGATTCCTCGATAAATTGCAATATATCAACTGGTTCATCAGCCAGTTGACTTCCATACGTGAACCCATCTTTAAACTCCTTCAAAAGGATTCGACCAAGGTTTGGAATGAAGCTTTCCAATAAGCCTTTGATCGAGTAAAGAAATACTTAACCTAACCTCTAGTACTTATGCCATCGCAGCCTGGTCTTCCCCTACTCCTATACCTAACCGTTAAAGATACCGCAACTGGGGCTTTACTAGCCCAATACCTTGAAGAAATCTAAAAAGAGAGAGCCATTTATTTCACCAATCGCAAGTTGGTCGGGTACGAATTTAACTACACAGCATTAGAGAAAGCATGTGTCGCTCTTATCTGGGTCACCAAAAATTTACGGCACTACATGATCACCTTTGCCAGCAAACTTGTATCCCTAATGGATCCCATCAAGTACCTACTCAAGAAGCCCGCCCTGTCCAGCTGAATGGCCCATTGATTGATGCTTCTAGCAGAATTTGATATTGTATATGCCACTAATTATTACCCCTATGTTGTTTACCCTCCTACCTCTTCAACTCCTGATGGTGCTAATGCGAGGATTCCATCGGTTAATCTTTACTACCCTTTTAATGCTTAGAAGAGCACAACTTTCAATCTCTTAACTTATTAGTTTTGGTCAATCTTTTCTTCATTTAAGGATGGAACATTAAACCCCTAATTCATGCTTTTGTTAAACCTTCTTCACCCAATTTAATGAATGACCTCTTTCCTTCTGATATGATTTTTGGGTCTACTTTTGATTTGGCTATCTTTGAAGCTCTTGTGATCGATACAAATTTTTCCCTTACTGGGTAAAATACAAACTTTGCAGTTCCCATTCAACTATCGGATGACCATTTCATAGATATAAATACCTACTTCAAAGATGATCTTAATTGATCTTCTATTGACTTGTCCATCCTTATTCTGCTCATGCCCATAAGTTATTGCATGTATTTCACCATCTACCTTTTACCATCCTCCTTTAGGAGACTTATTGCAATAGTTCAAAGTCATCAAGTGAAATTATTAGACAGTCTGACAGACTCCCGCCAGTCATAAGGGCCCATATAGATTTTTTCTTGGACACTGTTACCACATTTCTGAAGTATGTCACGGGTCTCTCTTATTAGATTACTGCCTTCAAAGATCTATAATCCCCCTTTTATCTTTGTGTTGAGGTTCAATAATTTATTTTTGAGATTGAAAAAATAGAGAAAGCCTACCTTAACCCTACCATTATTCCTCTTAATGAGAATGATTTGTATCCCTTCTTGATATCTAGGGAGATTAATTCGAAGAAAGTGGAGTTGGAGGCTAAGGCCAAACGAGATCTTCAAAGGTTTTCAGATCATTCTACCTTGGTTCTATAATATATTTTATTTTTACATAAATTATCTATTATCCTTGTGTTATTTCAAATGCAATTAACTTTTGGAACCCTTCCTATAATTATTTTGAATTTAAATTTTGAATAGTAGTGCCCATTGTGCTTGATATTTGCGAATTACTAGAGTTTTACAATTGGGGAAGATGTCCACCCATTTATGCCCGTAAGTGACCCATCCTTCTTTCAAAATAGATAACTCGTAGTTGTTTTTAGTCTAGTTACTAACTAATAATTTAATTTCTCTCTCCTCTTTTGGATTTCTAGGAATGTTTTTGTACTGAATCCCAACATGTTAGTTGGAATTTTTCTTCATTTCCAAAGGGTTGGTTATTGGTCATAAGTTGGCTATGGATCCTTTCTTAATGGGTTGCATATACAGTATTTGTTGTGAATTAAGTGAAAATACTTTCAATAACAATCATGGTGGCCTTTTTTATCTTTGCAAATGTGGTTTGATGCCTATTTACCTAAAATTGGCCATCGTTTTCCCAAAATTATTCCTCATTTACACAACCAAGGTATTACAATTGTTTTTAGCTAATAATTCTGTTAGCCCAAGAATATCTGCCTAGGGATGGTTTCAAACAATTTTCAATCTTTTAAACAATTAGAGTCCAAAGCATATAAAACCCTTTTTCAACCAAATTTTAGTTCATCCCTAAAAGATGCAATTACGTGTTAAAACAAATCTAATAGACACAAACTACAGGAAAAAATCCCCGAAGGGAAAAACCTTTTATATTTCTAGAACTTTGAAATAATTTATAAGACCTTTGACTTACAAACCAATTGATAATCTCCCACTAGTGTAACGCACTGTGCCTTCAGTAAATCTTCAAAGTACTGATCTAGAAATCAACAGTGGTTTACGTGCAGTAACACCACAAGGACATGCAACCCTGACACGCAGTCTTCAACAAAGAATCAACACACAGAAGATCCTCAATGACATGTAGTCATAAACTTTGTAGAGTCTCCCTCCACAATAACACGCAGCTTAATGATTGTAGAGATCTCCCCACGAAGGATGAATAATAGCGAAGCTCCCAGCAAAACTAAGTTTTGAGTTCCATAAATCAACTCACATAAAAGCACTGGGATTTATGAAATGTAAAACAAGTTTTGAAACCTCAAAGTGATGGAGAATAAACCAAAAACACTTAAAAACATATTCTGTTAAAACTAGTGTTTTCTCCACACGAAATAAATACCTTTGACACTCTATTTATAAAACATTTAAGGCGGTGACGTGTCAAACAAAAAGTGTTCTCGTTCGAATGAACTGTCATGTCGTTCAAACGTCGTCTGGTCTCGTTCGAACAAGATAGGCTCTCGTTTGAACGACCAGGCACAAATCTCAATATTCGATTAACAGAGTTTTAAAATTTTGGAAACCTTGAAACTAAAACTCTTATGAATCTGAGAACAGTCATCCAAAAACTTTTGTGATAAAAAAATGTTTTTGAAAAATAGAAACCATTTAAGATTATTCAAAAAACATTTTTCATGAAAGGAAAAATATTTTATTTTTCATAAACATATCCCAACACTTTTTATGCCAAATGTAAATGGAACTTAAACACATTAACCAAATCCGTCCTTGTTGGGTGACGCGACTAAAAATGTGTCTCAGAAGTGCGTACTCTCTAGGCTCAAGTGCAAGCCTGTCACTCAAGTAATAATCCGATAAGTCGAGTATCGATCCTCTGGGAAATAGGACAACAGGGTTGTGACAACATTTGATAGATGAAGGAATCCTAACTCTGACTCTAAAGAAAAAAGGAAAAGATGATTTGATTTGAGAATTAACTACAACTAAATGAAATTTTGAAATTATGAAAGAAATGCAACTATTCTAAATTACCTAAAATACTAACGATGAATGATTTAAAACTCGAACTATATGATGAAGAAAACAGGACGAAAATACAATCCCTCAACCCTAGTGTATTGATGGTATAAAACTAATAGTAAATTTAAGTGATTAATTAGACCCAGAATTTAGTACTCCCAAGCATTACGTATATGAGGTTCAAGCCCGCACCATACTTAATCAGAGGGCGAGTAAATTAGTATTACGATAGCGACATTTACATTGCATTCTAAAGTATCCCGGTTACCCGAAAGCAAACAAGATCCAAAGATCTACAATGGTTGTGATGCTACGCAATTCGGTCGAAATAAATCATTAAATTTAAAGGACTAATTTTATACACAGGCAACTACCACATCAGGTTGAGTTCATGTATCCCGACCTTTAAAAACGTAGCCTAACATGATGAAATTAATGAAAACGATTGTTGAATTGAAGGAAATCATGATTAAACTAAGGGAGGATTGAAGAATGATTTAGAAGGAAGGTTAGGCAAAAGAAAGTAATCAAGTAACTTACCAAAGCACTAAAAGCATCAACTAAAATTACTTGTACTCACAGAAATCTGAACAAACTTCAATCTTGGAATTAAAATTGCAACAAATCTTCAAACTAGGGTTTTTACTGTAAAGGGAAAAATTAGATTATTTTTCTGTCCCTTAAAATGATAATAAATCGGGTTTAAATACCCTACAAGACTCGAAGAGTTTTAGCTTAACCAGGACTCTCCATTGGAGGAAGAGTGAAAACCCAAAATTGCGACATTCGGATCGGTCTGGTATTCCTTCGGTTCGATTCGGCTTGGATCCGGATCAATTATTTTATTTCTTTGTCGGATCGATCCAGTACGGATCGGTTAGTTTAATTTCTCTCAGCTTCGATCCGTCTTCGGTCCTGGGTTCACTAGAACTTTGCATTTCGGATCGGTCCGGACTGGATCGGTCTGATTCTTCTTTGACTTTTTTCTTCTATCTTTGACTACTCATAACTTTCACACCGGGACTTCGATTGAGGTACTGTTTCTTCCTATGTACTTATAAACTCGATACCTTCAACTTTCCTTTAGATGCCTCATCTGAATTCTGGGTAAAAATTACAACTTTGCCCTTTTGACTTTCCTTCTTTTCTTTCGTGACATCAAATACCTGTAAAATTAGTACGAAATACCAGAAACTCGGGGTACTTGTTAGAATAAGTCAGTAGAAAGATTATGAGATAAAATCAAATCGATTACGTTGTTCGAGGTGCTAAAAGTAACTAAATTAAAGGGCTAAATTTGGAAGAATTTATGCCTAATCAAATCCCCCTAACTTAGAAATTTGCACGTCCCGAGCAATGTAAAAGAATCCTAGCAAGGCTCAACTCTTGAAAATCATTTTATTGGGATGGAATAACTTTTTCGCGGGCAGGTGATTGCATTTAGCGTATGCAACAAGCCCTTAAACCCCTAGGTTACCCTAGTAGGGCGAGTGGTGTCTCGTGAGGGCTTGCAGTGAATATACCCACAAAATTCGACTCAAAGAAATTTCAAAATACGCAAAAATTGTATAATTCAAACTTCCCCCAAAAATAATCATCATCAAGTCATGTTCAAGAGTCTCAAATCATAGTGCATGTGTGCGAATCCGGGAAATTTAATCGCGAATTTCCACCGATTGACCATTACATTACTTTTCGAAAATTCGTTTTGATTCAAATGCTTACGGGATGCTCTCACAAACGAATCGCTCGGAATGTGGCTATTCTCTCGGTGTGCGTGATAAAAAGAGTAAATATAATGGACGTAAAGTCACACACATAAGTAGACAGACGGAAATATATGGTGAATAGATCTCATCATCGGAATATGGTCATTGGGAAACGGGAACATCGCCTATTTTTCATGCATTTAATCTCTTTTATTATCTTTTGGTGTTTTAACTCTCCACGCGGTAACCAATTTCGCAATTTGGACTCGGTTAGGACTTTTTCGGGTTTTAAGGTGTAATGGGTAAAATTGGAAAAGGTTAAGAATTCGGAATTGGAAATTTTTTCTTATGATGTCCGTTAGTGCTTTACCGGGCTTTTGCTCATTTTTTTCTTCTTTTTCTTATTTTTTTTTCTATTTTTTCACTTCTTTTCTTTTCTTGCTATTTTTGTTGAGCATTTTTTTATTTTTTCTTGCACTTTTCGGACTTAAATTATGAAATTACCAATTTTCACAATTTGGGGCTACTTGGGGTTTTTCGGGTTACAAACGAAATGGAAAAAAATTTATTAGGCTCAAATTGGGTTGCAAAAGGGGTAATTTTTCGCTACTTTTTCTGGCCAATATTTTTGGGTGACAAACGAGGGCCTACTTCATTGTCCAAAATACTAATTGCTTTACCATATGCATTTCGAGATGAATTTAATTTAGAGATTTGTATCGCGCTTTTCGAGACAACATTCCATTTCCCATAACCGATCAAAATAAAGAATTGAGATCATCAACGACTTATTTAAAATGCTAAATTAGAACTATGAATCAACAATTAACTCGGATTGATTTAAAAACTCAAAAAAATCGATAGGCTCGAAATCTCACTTGGTTTTGTTAATCTCCACACTTATTCGTAAGTCGTCAATTTTCGCACAATTTCCATCTTTAGTCAATTTCGACTTTGTGCATTTTGAATTTTACAACTTGAGACTTTAAACCGACCTTTAATGATATTTTTGAATTCCAATTGTTATTTATTTTGAAGAAAAATATTTTTGGATTTTTCAAGATTTTAGGATTTTTTTGAAATTTCTGGGCATTTTTAAAAATTTGTGAAGTTTTAGAAATACGCACTTGTGACCCCCCTAACTTAGACTTTTTCATTGTCCTCAAGAAAAAAGGACTAAAATCTAACTCAAAGAGAATGAAAAGTGCGGAAAAATAAAACAAACAAATATTTAAAATGCAGACTTTAATATAAAAGGACTGTGGTACAATAACATGAAAGAGCATACAACCATGTGACCTAGACAAACAATTTACAAACTGACACATAAACCAACAAAGCTTCACTGGGGTGGTGGGTGGGAAGAGCTGGGCGCATCGGGGCCATAAGGGTCATAAAAGTAGGATGGCAATGGCTCGTTTGGATCCCCCTGGCGTCTGTACAAGTCTGCTTAGAAACGAAACATCATACTTGTATCGCGTCTGTAGTCGGTCATAAAGTTGCTATATTTCATCTCGAGGGCGGACATTCTATTAGTGAGCTCGCCAACCGCCCATTCAAAATCAGGGCCGTCTTCTTCGTCGGCCGACTCTTCATCAACACCCACTTCTCCCATCTCTACATCGGCACCTGCCTCTTCCACTTCCTCCTCCTCACTTGAGGCATCATCGGCCTTGTCATCACTTCCATGCCTTGACTGAAGGATGGCCAGCTGTTTGGCGCTCCGAGTGAGGGTTCCTTGTCCAAAGGGACCAGGGAGGCGAGTACGGTCTACCGGAGCAGCAATGCCAGCGTCTTTGAGAATAGAGGTAATCAAGCGTGCATATGGAAGTGGTGTTGTACCTTTCTCATCCATGGATGCAATGATGATGTCAGCATATAGGGTGCGAGCCAGGTGAATAGAAGTGTTAGGATCGAAGAGATGGTATGCCAATGTGGCTTGAGGGGGATGCATTGCGGAATCGTTGGAAGTTTGCAAAATGTTAGCACACACAATTTGGAATGTGAGGCGTGCTTTCTCGTTAAGTCGGCCAATAGGGACAGTCTCCCCCCTCCACGCAATGACGGGGGAAATTCGCTCCATAATCAGGTCCTTAGTTACCGGGGGGAAATTCCTTGGGTATGTGTAGTCTTGAAGATTTGGAATGTCATATTCGACCAACTTGGTAGTGAGAATGGCTAATGATAAGGGAATAACAGTACCATCGACAAAGGATTGAGACTCGAATTGGCCCATTCGAACAAGGGATCCATAGAAAGAGTGTACCTCGGCAGCCCAAACCGCCTCGTAGGGTTCATTAAGGAAACGACACCAACCCCTAGGCATGAAGATGGCGGTGATGGAATTGGGCAGCCCTGCCCATTGGACAACTCGCTCCTTGTGGAGTTTGCGATCCGGTCCAAAGAAACGGTTGCACCAACGCTCCTCTTGGCGGGAGCGAAAATCACCATGGCCGGAGGGTAGAATTTTAGTGGAGTCATATTTGATGGGGACAACTCTTTGGGCCATTATGACAAGGAGAGGGTGCTGGAAAATTAGGTAGAGAGAAGAGAGAAGTGATGCAGTTGAAGGTGTGGAGAAAAATGGAGGATTTGGGTATGAATTTATAGGTGAAGATTGTGGGTAGGGTGTGGAAATGGAGGGAAATGGTTTGGAGAGAAAAGGGGATGGATTTGGGAGGGAAAGTGAGGGGGAGGTGGTGGTTGGACGAATTTGGGGGGAAGGGAATGGATTTGGGGGAAGGGGGTGTACCTAGGGAAATATGAAAGACTGCAAAAATCGGACCGATTCGGCTATTCCAGGACCGAACCGATCCGGTCCTTTTATATTTCAAATTCTTTAATCACCGGACCGATTTGGCTGTAAAAGAAACGAACCGATCCGGGGAGGACCGGTTCGGCTAAAAAATAAAAGAACCGATCCGGTTCTTGCAGTGAGCAGGATTTCTCCCCCTAACTTAAATGCGATCTCTCTCTCCAAAATTTTTCGAAACTCAACAATCCTTCTTATCAAGTTTGGATTCACCACCCTCTCGATACCTATGGAAATGCAACTAGATTCAATCTCCTGAAACATGTGCACGCTCCAACCTTATTGTATCTAATCCTAGAGACTCTCACTACTCACGCGACTCTCATCTACTATACACAAGAATTCACTCCATACGCGTCGGGGGTGCGACGACCTTACAATAGCAGCTCACTCATCCCCGTAAACGGGGTCCGATAACCAAACGGTGTCGACTTCAATCCATGCACGCCTCTAGATATAGCTTTAGGTGTTGTCCATTTACCTTAAACGTATTCCCTCCTTTTAAATCTTCTAATTCCACAGCTGCGTGAGGGAAAACGTTCCTTACAACGAATGGTCCACTCCACTGTGACCGAAACTTGTTGGAAAATAGAAGAAGCCGAGAGTTATAAAGAAACACTTTTTGTTCGGGAAGAAAATCTTTGCGTCGAATGATGTTATCATGAGCAAGTTTCATCCTTTCTTTGGAAATTTTTGCATTCTCATACACATCATTGCGTATTTTTTCTAACTCATTTAATTGAAGCTTGCGAGCATCACCTGCTTTGTCCATGTCATAATTCACCTTTTTAATTGCCCAATACGCCTTCTGCTCTAATTCCATGGGAAGATGGCAAGGTTTGTCATACATAAAGAGGAATGGGTACATTCCAAGAGGATTTTTTTATGCGGTGCGATAGGCCCATAGTGAATCGTTCAAGTGAAGGGACCAATATTTTCGGTTAGGATCGACGGTTTTCTCTAGGACGTTCTTGATTTCTTGATTCACTAGCTCGGCCTGCCCGTTCGTTTCTGGGTGATAAGTCGTTCCAACCTTGTGAACGACGCCATACATTCTCATGAGCTTCTCGAATGACCTATTGCAAAAGTGCGTGCCATTAGCACTAATTATCGCTTTCGGAGCACCGAAGCAGGAAAGTATGTGTTCCTGTAAGAACTTAATCACCACTTTGTTGTCATTTGTATTGATAGTTATAACTTCCACCCATTTAGAAACTTAGTCTATTGTGACAAGGATGTATAGGAAACCAAAAGATGGGGGAAAAGGGCCCATGAAGTCAATACCCCAGCAGTCGAAGATCTCAATAATGAGTATTGGGGTCAATGGCATCATGTCTCGTCGGGTGATCGCTCCCATCCTTTGACACATATCACATGATTTGCAACAATGATTTACATCCCGAAAGATTATGGGCCAATAGAGGCCACATTGAAGAATCTTAGCGGCCGTCTTTTTCGTCAAAAAGTGGCCTCTACATGCTTTCGAATGACAGAATTGGATGACTTTGGGGATCTCGTCATCCAATACACAACGTCGGATGATTTGGTTGGCGCAATATATAAATAGGAAAGGATCATCATAGAAAAACATACGCGACCAAGTAATAAACCTCTTCTTATCTTGCGATGTCCAATCGGGAGGGACGGCTCCCATGACAAGATAGTTCACGATATCCGCAAACCAGGGCAAAGAAGAGGTAGCAAGAGTTGCTCATCCGGGAAGTATTCATCTATGGGTATTGGATCACTAGGCACGTCAGACGAAAGTCGTGATAAGTGGTCGGCAATGACGTTTTCTACTCCTTTCTTATCTTTAATGGAGAGATTAAACTCTTGTAGGAGTAGGATCCACCTTATGAGGCGCGGCTTTGCATCTTTCTTCGCAAGCAGGTATTTCAATGCCGCGTGGTCGGTGAAGCAAGTGATGGGATAACCGCTAAGGTAGGACCAAAATTTGTCAAGGGAAAATACTAGTGCTAGCAACTCCTTCTCTGTGGTGGAGTAATTGAGTTGTGGTCCGGTAAGAGTTCGATTAACGTAGTAGATGGCATGAGCCTTATTGTCTTTTCTTTGGCCCAAAACATCCCCTATTGCATAATCGCTAGCATCACACATAAGTTCGAATGGTAAGGACCAATCCGAAACTTGCATGATGGGAGCGGACACAAGCATGGTTTTTAATTTTTCAAAAGTGCTATAGAATGCTTCCGTCCACTCAAATGGGGTGTTCTTCATGAGTAGGTTTCTTAAGGGCCTAGCGATGGCGCTAAAGTCCTTCATGAACCTTCGATAAAACTCCGCGTGGCCCAAGAAGGAGCGCACGTCTTTGAGCAATTTTGGTGGGGGTAGATCGGCTATGACATCTATCTTAGCTCTATCAACTTCGATCCCCATGGATGAAACTATGTGTCCAAGAACTATTCCCTAAGTGACCATAAAATGGCCTTTCTCCCAATTTAACACTAAGTTCTTTTCCACACACCGGGCAAGTACCTTTTTCCAATTTTTCTAGACAAATATCGAAAGAGGTGTAAAAAATGCTAAAATCGTCCATGAACACTTCAAGTCCTCTCTCGACCATGTCGCTAAATAGGCTCAACATGCACCTTTGAAAGGTCGCGGGTGCATTACACAAGCCAAATGGCATACGTTTGTAGGCAAACGTACCAAAAGGGAAAGTGAAGGTCATTTTCTCCTGGTCAAGTACATCTACCTCAATTTGGTTATATCCGGAATAACCATCAAGGAAGCAATAGTAAGGGTGGCCCGCTACTCTCTCAAGCATCTGATCAATAAATGGCAAGGGGAAATGGTCTTTCCTAGTTCCCGCATTGAGTTTTCGGTAATCAATGCAAATGCGCCACCCGGTGGTTGTACATTAGGGAACTAGCTCCCCCTTAGCATTCTCAATCACTATCATACCCGATTCTTCGGGACAACTTGAATAGGGCTCACCCCCTTGCTATCCGAGATTGGATAAATAATCTCGGCATCCAATAGCTTAATGATTTTGGTTCTCACTACTTCTTTCATATTAGGGTTTAGACTTCTTTGCATTTCTCTCGAGGGATTGACATCCTCTTCGAGATGGATCTTGTGGGTGCAAATCAAAGGACTTATCCTTTTCAAATCAGCAATGCACCAACCAAAAGCACCTTAGCGCTTCCTCAAAATCTTTAGCAATTTACCCTCCTGCTCTTCGTCTAGGCTAGAGGAGACAACAACCGGAAATGTGTCGTTTGCTCCTAGGTGTGTATATTTAATATGGGAGGGTAGTTTCTTCAATTCAAGGGTAAGAAATTTGTCGCTGGAGGGAACCATGCGTGTCTCCCTCGGTGGTAGCTCCTCGAATCGAGAAACCCAACTTACATCTCTCGCGTTCTCGTTCGACGCTCTCTCATCAAGTAACTCTCTCAACTCCTCAACTTTTCTCTCTAATTCGATGTACGTTTCCTCACTCTCGCGGATCGATACCAAACAGGACCCTAATGCATCTTCACAACAATTTTCCTTAAAATATTCCTCTACGATCTCGCCTATTAAGCTCATCGCGTGAAGATCATCTTCTTCCCCCACATGTTGGGCTATATGGAAGATGTTGGTCTCTAAGGTCATGTTCCCAAAGGTGGCTTGCATTTGCCAATTTTGAGTATTGATAATTGCGTTAGCCGTAGCTAAGAATGGGAGCCCAAGAATGATGGGAACCTGATTGCTCGAGGCGAAGGAGGGCTCCGTGTCCCAAATGACAAAGTCTATCGGGAAGTAGAAAGTGTCAACTTGAATGATCACGTCCTCCACTATACCTCTTGGGATCTTCACGGTTCGATCTTCTAATTAGAGGGTGATTTTGTGGGCTTGAGGTCTCCCAAATCAAGTTGCCTATAGATGACGTAAGGGAGGATATTGACACTAGCTCCAAAGTCAAGTATGGCTTTTTCAATTTTATTTTCTCCAATGATGCAGGAAATGGTGGGTGCATCGGGATCTTTGAATTTGGGAGGGAGATCATTGAGTAGGATGGAACTCACGTTCTGTGCTAGAAAGACGTTTTTCTTTACCTTCATCTTCCTCTTCACTGTTAACAAGTCCTTGAGAACTTTTGCATAAGCTGGAATTTGCTTAATGGCATCGAGGATCAGTAAATTTAACTTTACTTGCTTAAGCACATCTAGCACTTCATCACGGGGGTTTCCTTTGTGGAAAGGAACCAACCTTTGAGGAAATGGTGCCACGGTGGGTGGTTTCACTACTACCTCGGGCTCACTAGTGTCTTCTTTATCACTCTTATTCAAGGGAACATCTTTGGCCTCTTTCGTGCCGGACAAAATCTCCTTATCTTTGGTTGCGTCGTGTGGGGGAGGTGATAAATTAACGACTCTCCCACTACGAAGAGTGGTCACAGCTTGACATTTCTCCTGATGTTTTGTCGAGGTGGAGCTAACACTAGTTTAACCTTGGGGCTGTCTTTGGCCCTGGGCAGGAAACTCGCCCTTCTCTTGGATACTCCACGATGATTGCATTTTTGAAATATTTGCATTTATGTCACTGATCATGCGATCATATCTAGCATTGGCTGCATTCTGGGTATTGATAAATTAGTTTATCGTATCCTCGAGAATTCTCCATGGTGGAGGGATATACGCTCCTTGAGGTGGTGGTGCTTGCACATGTCCCTGCATGTGTGGAACTTATTGAAAGTGTTGTGGTGGAGGAGGGACAAAATGTGAATTAGGATTCATCGCAACATGTTGTTTCCTATAGCTAAAACCGAGATGGTTTTTCCATGAAGGGTTGTAAGAATTTCCGTGTGGTGCACCGAAATTACCCTTAAATCCTCCTATACCACTGACTTGCTCTTGGAGCATCACTTTGTAGGCGGGTATAGTCGGGCATTCCTCAGTTGAATGACCCGCCTCACAAATCGCACACACCCTCTCGACGGGATTTGGGATGAATCCAGTTGGTCCTCTTTCATATACCTCACATAGGTCTCGCAGTCCCTTCTCAAGTACATCGAGTTGACTATCCGTCATAGAATTCTTTTCTACATGAAATAGGCCGGACGCCGATGAAGTGGTGGTCACTTGACGATTTTGATTTTGAGCATTAGGGTCAGATATATCCCAGGATTGGGTAGTCTCTATGACATACCTCAGGTGAAGCTCAGCATTGTGGGCATCTAAGTCGACAAACGAACCACTACCCATGGTTTCAACGAGTTGCTTGGAATTAATGTTCAGCCCATCGTGGATAAAAGAAATAATTTTCCCTTTATCAAATCCATGATGGGGGCATGAAGTAATTAACTCATTGAAACGCTCGTAGCATCGATCGAATGACTCATTTTCTAATTGTCAAAAAGTTTGAATTTGAGCCTTGATGGAGTTCGTTCGATGTGGAGGAAAGAATTTCTTGAGAAATTTAGATTTCAACTCATTCCAGGATGCAATTGAGCTTGGAGGTAAAGACCATAGCCAAGTCTTAGCCTTATCTTTTAGCGAGAATGGGAAGAGTTTGAGGCGGATTACCTCCTGTGTGCAAGTTTACTCATTGAGGGTTTCACACACATCCTCAAATTCCATGATGTGGGGATATGGCTTTTCAGAATCCATCCCATGGTAGTGGGGGATCATCTGGATCATCCCATTTTTAAAACGAAATTGCCCTGCATTATATGGGAGTATGATGCATCCTGGAGTGACGGTGCACTTGGGATATAAGATTTCTCTCAAAGGGTGGTATGGGGCCTCTTCCTCACCGGCGGCTGCACTACCGTTTTGCGACATGTCTCTCTCTCTTAACGACTCGGTGTCCTCACTTGGTATACTTGGAGCGCACTCTAAAGTGTGTCCTAAGAGGGAAAACAAAGTTTTATTTGCGATTGAGTGTGACAGTGTGGGAGGTGGAACCCAGAATTGTGGAGCATTAGGAGTGTGAGGGCTATCAGGATCGTACTCAACTATTAGATTTTCGTGAATGTGGGTTGGATTATTATGGGTAGTTGGAGTGAGTTCAAAATTTTGCATTAACAGGCTTATGAGAGATGATGATGAAATTTTTTGTGCTTTTTTCAAAATTTTATATGTTTTTTGGATTTTTGGAGAATTTTTTGGTCAAAGTTTTAGATTGACTTGATCTAATCCTAAGTCTACCTAAGTCCCCAGCAACGGCGCCAAAAACTAGACGCGACTAAGAATGTGTCTCAGAAGTGCGTAATCTCTAGGCTCAAGTGCAAGCCTGTCGCTCAAGTAATAATACGATAAGTCGGGAATCGACCCTCAGGGAAATAGGACAATAAGGTTGTGACGACGTTGGACAGATGAAGGAATCCTAACTCTGACTCTAAAGAAAAAGGAAAAGATGATTTGATTTGAGAATTAACTACAACTAAATGAAAATTTGAAATTATGAAAGAAATGCAACTATTCTAAATTACCTAAAATACTAACGATGAATGATTTAAAACTAGAACTATATGATGAAGAAAACATGACGAAAATACAATCCCTTAACCCTAGTGTATTGATGGTATAAAACTAATGGTAAATTTAAGTGATTAATTAGACCCAGAATTTAGTACTCCCAAGCATTATGTATATGAGGTTCAAGCCCGCACCATACTTAATCAGAGGAAGAGTAAATCGGTATTACGATAGCGATATTCGCATTGCATTCTAAAGCATCCCGGTTACCCGGAAGCAAACGAGATCCAAAGATCTACAATGGTTGTATTGCTATGCAATACGGTCATAATAAATCATTAAATTTAGAGGACTAATTTTATACACATGCAACTACCACATCAGGTTGAGTTCATGTATCCCGACCTTTAAAAACCTAGCCTAACATGATGAAATAAATGAAAACGATTGTCGAGTTGTAGGAAATAATGATTAAACTAAGGGAGGATTGAAGAATGATGTAGAAGGAAGATTAGACAGAAGAAAGTAATCAGCTAACTTACCAAAGAACTAAAAGCATCAACTAAAATTACTTGTACTCACAGAAATCTGAACAAACTTCAATCTTGGAATTAAAATTGCAACAAATCTTCAAACTAGGGTTTTTACTGTAAAGGGAAAAATTAGATTATTTTTTCGTCCCTTAAAATGATAATAAATCGGGTTTAAATACCCTACAAGACTCCAAGAGTTTTATCTTAACCAGGACTCACCATTGGAGGAAGAGTGAAAAACCAAAATTGCGACATTCGGACCGGTCCGGTATTCCTTCGGTTCGGTCCGACTTGGATCCGGATCGGTTCTTTTATTTCTTGGACGAATCAATTCGGTACGGATCGGTTCATTTAATTTCTTTCAGCTTAGATTCATCTTCGGTCCGGGGTTCACTGGAACTTTGCATTTCGGATCAATCCGAACCGGATCGGTCCGATTATTCTTTGACTTTTTTCTTCTATCTTTGACTGGTCATAACTTTCACACCGGGACTCCGATTGAGGTGCCTTTTCTTCCTATGTACTTGTAAACTCGATACCTTCAACTTTTCTTTAGATGCCTCATCTGAATTTCGGGTAAAAAATACAACTTTTCCCTTTTGACTGTCCTTATTTTCTTTCGTGACATCAAATACCTGTAATATTAGTACGAAATACCAGGAACTCAGGGTACTTTAGAATAAGTCACTAGCAATATTATGAGATAAAATCAAATCGATTACGCTGTTCGAGTTGCTAAAATTAACTAAATTAAAGGGATAAATTTGGAAGAATTTATGCCTAATCATTGAGCAAGATTGCTGAAGTCGACCTGAAATTCGAGTTGTCGTTGTAGATGTACGCTTTCTAATTCTTCGACAAAATTGTAGCGGTATACGACATACTAAGTGTGATGGACTATGTCCTTACAAATCCCCCCTATGTCTATGCCTTTAGAAAATAAAAAACTTTTGAATTATCAAAACCAAATGACCTATACAAATCTGCCTTTCAATAAACTCAAATGTGGAAAGATAAACTGAACAAGTATTCAATCAACCTTGGCTACAACAATCAAATTTTCAAATCTCAAAGCTTTTCTCATCAGGGTGTGCACTCCAAAAGTCTTCAATTGTACCTATACACATGAGAAAAAGAAAAAATCTCGTGAAGTATCGAGTTTGAAATGATAAAAATGTAAAACATGAAAGCGTGATCAAATCTTCCCCATACTTAAACTCCCTCATAATATCATAATTCGTTCTCCCCCTTTTTATTTGTCCGAAATAGACAAGGAAAAGAATAAATCCATAAAGAAAATCGGGGTGTCACGAAAAACAAACTAAACATACTATTTTTCAATTTTTTATACAAAAAAATAAAAAATATCACGCACCATGAATTTTTTCAGTCGACCAAATCATGGAAACAGAATGAATGGGTGTGAACAATTTCGATAGGAAAATCAAATCAATCATATCATATGTGCAAGATGCATAAGTTTACTCCTAACGAATGAATATAAAAAATAGTCCTTTGGCATAAAAATGTTGAATTTCGATGACATTGTCTTAAATCAAAATCAACAAATCAAAGTCAACATGATTTTCACACCAATAACGTCCAAAACGATTTCATACTTTTTCAAAATTTTTAAGGACGTGCAAACACGCTCTAAGTCTCCAACCAAACTCCCTCATATATATTTTCTTTGCGAGGTGATCTAACTTCTCAAACATTGGAGAATTGGTGAATAAACCTAATGGCCCATAATTGACATATATTTCTTTTTATTGCCATTCAATATTTTTCGGGCTCTTTTAAACCTCTTTGGACCCCGAATAATTAAAATTCCTCAATTTTTTAGGTCCAATTGAAACGACGGCTTAATCGCAGAGGATGGATGTGTACCTTTTGTAGCCCTTCACTGTTTATAAAATTCACACAAACTCACGGCAAACGGTTTAAAACATGCACACCTTTTATTATCTTGTTTCATCGCATTTGGTTCATTTTAATAGACATAATTGAGATGAAAATACAAAACCAACATGTGATTCGACAAGACTAATATTCAAACAAATTCGTGCTCTGCATCAAAGGAAATAATGAGTCAATCAGGTAGGTAATAACACTTAATTACATCTTCATGACTCTAAACACTATCAAGCACATGAATGACATGGCATATTGTCTCAAAACACTATCAAACAGTCACATGGATATGGAATGAAGTTGTTACTTGGTCATCCTAAGTGTGCATTCATATAAGATGCAAACAAAATACAAAGCTCTTTTTGGATTTTTCAAAATTTTTCTAAAAAGTTAAATCTAATACAAAAAGTATACATGTCATAGCACTAGCATAGATATATCATGAAGAACAACTAGCATATGGAAAAAAAACTAACACAATCATTTATAGGATATAGCAAGAGAAGAATCATGTGCAAGTTTTAAAATATCAAAATTTTCTTCGACCAAACTACACAAATCCATCGAGAGAAAAACAAACTACCCTGGATGCAGGCAAACAAGATCAAACGCAATAAATTAGCATAACCCGCTCTGATACCACTTGTTAGCCCAAGAATATTTTCCTAGGGGTGGTTTCAAACAATTTTCAATCTTTTAAACAATTAGAGTCCAAAGCATATAAAACCCAATTTTAAACCAAATTTTAGTTCATCCCTAAAACATGTAACTACGTGTTAAAAAAAATCTAATAGATACAAACTTCAGGAAAAAATCCCCGCAGGACAAAACCTTTTATATTTCTAGAACTTTGAAATAATTTATAAGACATTTGACTTACAAACCACTTGATAATCTCCCACAAGTGTAATGCACGGTGCCTTCAGCAAATATTCAAAGTACCGATCTAGAAATCAACAGTGGTTTATGCGCAACAACACCACAAGGACACGCAGCCCTGACATGCAGTCTTCAGCAAAGAATCAACACGCAGTCAAAAACTTCGTAGAGTCTCCCTCCACAATAGCACACAGCTTTTCGGTTATAGAGATCTTCTTACCAAGGATGAACAATAGTAAAGCTCCCATCAAAACTAAGTTTTGAATTCCATAAATCAACTCACACAAAAGAACTGGGATTTGTGAATTGTAAAACAAGTTTTGAACCCTCAAAGTGATGGAGAATAAACCAAAAACACTTAAAAACATATTCTGTTAAAACCAGTGTTTTCTCCACATGAAATCAATACGTCTGGCACTCTATTTAGAAAACATTTAAGGCGATGACGTGTTAAACAATAAGTGTTCTCATTCGAACGACGTCTGATCTCGTTCGAACGAGATAGGCTCTCGTTTGAACGACCAGGCACAAATCTCAAGATTCTATTAACAGAAGTTTTAAAACTTTTGGAAACCTTGAAACCAAAACTCTTACGAATCTGAGAACAGTTATCCAAAAACTTTTATGACAAATTTTTTTTTTGAAAAATAAAAAACCATTTAAGATTATTAAAAAAATATTTTTCATAAAAGGAAAAATATTTTATTTTTCATAAACGTATCCCAACGCTTTTTATGCAAAATGTAAATGGAACTTAAACACATTTACCAAATCCATCCTTGTTGGGCATGATTGTTGAAGTCGACTTGAAATTCGGGTTGTCGTTGTAGATGTATGCTTTCCAATGCTTCGACAAACTTGTAGAAGTATATGACATACTAAGTGTGACGGATTATGTCCTTAAAAATTTCATCGAAGAACATTTGGTCATGTTTAAGAGACTATACAAATTTTGAGCACCTAGATGTCTCAAATTATTGATAGAAGTTTTTTATGATCATATTCCTAATTGAATGGTTGTTGTATTGAATCAGTCTGGTCATGAGAAAACCATCAGTGATCACGAAGGAAGGTTTTTGATTGATATATCTTATAATATATATGTATGTAGTCATTCTTTGAGAACACTCCAAAACTCCATCCCTAATTTCTTAGAATTTAGAATTTTTTAAATCAACAAAAATCCAGATGTACACACAGCCCCCATATTTGTGGGACGGTTAAGAGGTTTAGAGACATTCACATTTTGTTTTAAAAAACAAACCCACGATCAACATTCTAAAATCTTAAAAACCCATAACTATTCAATCCTTTTTTCTCAAAAATTTTCAATTTTAAATGTCAGAAATTAAACCCACGCCCTCAATTGTCTAACCCTTGTTTTTTTCTACAGTTATTCACATCTTACAAAACCAACACGTACATAAAATCCATCCCTTAAAAACACAACAAAAGACAGATTCTCCTCCTTTTTCTCACCTGTATATGGTTCCACTTCCCTATCTCTAAGCCACTGCTACATCCTCACCTCACTCCCCTCTCTCTAAGTTGTTGCTACATCGTCTATTACCTCCGACTTTGTTGTCTGCATGGGTTCGATTCCATTTCCACCAGTCTCACCACCACTGATCAAATAGGTATGTTTTCTCATTTTTTTATTGTTTGCATGGCTCCTTAGTTTTAACTTCTGCTTGCATAGTATGTTACCCCCTCTCTCCCTCACATTAGTTTTATCATTTTTTTTCTTACTTGCGTGTCACTGTGCACTTCTGCTTGCATGAGTAAGGTTAAGAAGAAAGGATAGTCCAACTAATAGGAAAAATTGTGGTAGCTCCCGGGTTGACCAAAGGGAATAAGGTGACTAGAAAATCCAGCATTCATGTAATATAATTTGTAATGGTACTGGTGATTTATGCAGAATATTCATAACTCATATTCATATAAAAGACAACAATAGTAGGACCCTCCAATATTCATAACTCATATGATTCAACTGATTGAACCCAACTGTATATAGGTACATATATTTACCCTTTCTTCTTCGAATTTTCCCTCCAATACCTTTTTCCTTTTTTCTTAGATTTTTCCTTTTTTTAAACTTTCCACCTAGGTAACTCACTCGTAAGCAACCACCACAACACGTGTTTCATTTCTCTTAAAAAAATTCTCTTTCGACTCATACACCCACGACTTTCTTAAAACCAAACAACTGCTCACATCCATCCATTAACATTTAAAACCGTTGTCTATCTTATAATATACACATGCATTCCATTTTCTAAAACACTCATGGAAATCGAGAGTCTTAGCTTTCCGATTCACCAACCAAATCACCATCTCATTCACCTTTTCTTTTATAATACATTTTATATATAATTAGAGACTGCTACATTAAGACGAAGCTATTTGGTTAACAATCCACTGTCCTCTTTCGTACGTTTAATACTCTTTCTCACAGCGTCTCTTCATTATTTATTTGTATGTTCATACGTGTGTTTTTGTTGTCTTTGGTTGCGACCCAATATAACGAGCCAAGCATTTTCCTGTTTCAAACATAAATGGGTCTTAACCATGGGTTGCCAAGCATATACCTTTTTTTATACATGTTTCAAGCATTTACCTTTTATAATATCTGTTTCGAACATATATGGGTCTCAAGCATATACCATTTTTATGTGCATTCTGCTACATTAAAATGCTATATTTTTTTTATTGTTTTTTTGTAAATATATATAAATATAGAAATTATAAATTGTTTTTTTATAAATATATATAAAGACGATTTTTAAATTTTTTTATAAAAAAAAGTAAACAAAGAGTTAAAAAGTTTTATAAATATATATAATATCTTTTTTAATAAATATACATAAACTATTAAAAAAGCTAAAACGGTTATTTTTTAAATATATATAAAAATAGTTTTTACTTGTTTTAATAAATATAATTAAAAGAATTATTTTTTTAAATGTTTCTTATAAAAATATTGTTAGTGCTCCCCAAAAAATAATTAATTTTCTAAATGTTTAAAAAAATTAATGTTCACTAAACATATATGGAAATATACATCAAAACATTTGTTTCAAAACAATTTTTAGATGTTTTATTTATAAAAAAATAAGTAAAATAAGAGTTAAAAAGTTTTATAAATATACGTAATATCGTTTTTAATAAATATATATATAAACTGTTAGAAGACAGTAAAATAATTAATATATATATATATATAAATAGTATTTTAACTGTTTTTACAAATATAAATACAATAATTTTTTTTTATAAATATAATCAATGTTTCGAGAGAAAAAAATATCCTTTTTGACTTTGTGTCCTTCAAACTCTTTGTCCTATTTTTAGAAAATCGTTTTCAAGATTTCTTTGTGTAAGAGTATAACACTCATGTTTCTCACTTTGTTCGATTAATTATTTCAGTTTACAAAACATATTTAGTGTGTGTATTCTTAAGGTCCTTAGTCTACCTAAAAGCTTTATCAAAGTTCAAGATTTTGAAGTCGTACCTTTTTCATCCACGGAATCACATGATTACATTTATGATGAAGGTAAATTAACCTAGATGACTTAATGTTTTTATGGTTCAGAAAACAAAAATTATAAATATTTTTTCAAAACATTTTGTGGAATTTATTTAACCTTAGAAAATGTCATAGTAATTTTCTCTGAAAAATATATATTTAAAATACATTTCTATAAAGTCTTAGGAAGTTTGCTAATGCAAAGAATAATCTTCGTGAGCCACTAGACCACTAGGACTTCTTTTTTTAAAACTTTGATTCTATCTGCGACTTCCTTAATAAAGAGTTTGCAAATGCAATTTATGAATTCACTTTATGAACATCTCGTTTCTTTTTGCGCTAGGAGCATTTATCTCGTAGAAAATCTCTAGCTTCATTCGTAACCTAGGGTCGCTTATACTACACTCTCGCAAAGAATTATCTTGCATTTAAGACACCTCAGTGACGTACATATTAAAATATCTTTTATGGGCAAATTCAAATATGTTTTATTATAATTTCTCTCATAATACCTTTTTACTAATGCTACACTATATCTTTTACACTCTTCATCATAAACATGGTGTCTGGCATAAGGGCATTTAACGCTCACAAGGGTGAAGAGTTCAAACTTAAAGTAATGGTTATATGGGAGATTCATGACTTTCCGACCTATGAGACCTTATCTGATTGCAATGTTCATGGTTATTATGGATTTCCCAACTATTGGGAGCAAACTGAATCCACTTGCCTATTTCATACTGGGAATGTGATTTATACCGCTCATTGTAGATTTTTGCAGAGCAATCACCCTTTTAGGAACAACGAGTATATATTTTTCCTGTTATTTAAGAGAGTGGGGAAAATCCTGCTCGAATTTCAAGTTATCAAATCGAGGAGAAGAAAAAGGCTACGACTTAATGGGATAAGTTTATAGGAAAACACCCTCAGTTTGTAGGCCAGAAGCATAAAGTTTAGGAGGATCCGTAAGGTCCTAGTAAAATAAAGGCATGGTGCAGATGGTCAATCTAATTTGAATTGAAGTATTGCAAAGAGAACCGTGTGAGGCATGTAATTGATGTGATTCACACGGAGAAAAAAATTTGCAAAACATCTGGTAGGAACATGTCTTTGTGGATCTCATTCAAAAGATGGAGAGGGGGGTGTCGTGATCTAAAGGAGTTGAAAAAAACTGTGGTTAAAACTGATCCTGCATCTTGAAGAAATTATATTCCCCCGAGTTCTTTACCTTTGTCTACTAGTGAGAAAAACATTGTTCTAGACACATTGTTAAACTTGAAGACTTCAAATGGTTATTCTGATAATTTGAAAATATTTGTAAGATACCAAATAAATGATATGAAATCGTGCAAGTCTCAAGATTTGTACATCATCATCCAATTAATCCCTTTACTATTTTGCTTCACCTTACTATGTGGAAAAGTGGTAAACAAGAAGCACATTAATCCTAAAAAATATACTTTAGTCGAGCTGACTTATATCTTGGAGAAGTATTTTCCTCCATCGTTCTTTGACATTAGCGTCCACATGCTTGTGCATTTATGCGATCAGACTTTACTGTGTGGAATTTCTAGTTGTCATTGGATTTATCCTTTCGAGCAATTGATGAAAACCTTCAAAGACAACGTTAAGAATATATAGTATATTGAATGGTCAATTGATGAAGAATACATAACAACATAATCATTGGTATACTCTAAAGAACATGTGTTGTAACAAGGTCTTAGGAGGTTCAATCCTCTTAGAGAACGAGTAATCGAGGAACTTGACGAGTTTGAGGATGAATTGACTTTTGGGAGCCCTAAAGAGTTGAGACTCACCAATCTTCAATATGATCAAGCAACTCATTATGTCTTCAAATCCTAAGACGAAGTTGAGTATTGGAGAGAGTAAGTAGCTACATATATCACTTGTTTTTTATTTTATTAGATATATTCTCTATATTACCATCTAAACTCTACAATTTCATGAACACATTTAGGATGTATAAGCGCCAAATGTCCAAAAATCATAAGAGAAATGATTTTAGGGCATGGGTATCAAAAGAGGTAATTCCACCTCTACTATTGCTGTCATTTATGTATGTCTTATAAAACATGACATAATACAAATCCATTAATAAATGCAACTTTTAAAGAAAGGTGATGTATCTTCAGGGTTTGCACACCTAGCTAAAGGTCCTAGTTTTCGTGCAATGGAGTTTAAAAAATTCCGCATCAATGGTTTTGATTTCGTCTCATACCTGTGGGAGGAAACACTATTTATGCAAAATAGCGGAATATCAATTTCTACATAATGGGATTGTTCAAAAAATCTTGGAACGAAATTACTTAGACTTTAAAGAAGTCGTCTTCTATTGTGACTGGGTGAAGGTGGAGGACAATATGAATGGTTGTAAATTTAATCTTGCCTCAACACTAATCACGATAAATTTATCAAAGATGAAGAGTAAATATCGCTTGATCGACGATCCTTTTATTTGGGCCTTTCCAAATGTCAAGAAGGTATTCTAATTTAAGTTCATAAATGATGACAATTGGTAAATATCGCTTGATCGACGATCCTTTTATTTGGGCCTTTCCAAATGTCAAGAAGGTATTCTAATTTAAGTGCATAAATGATGACAATTGGTATGATGTTACACATGCATTGAAGGGCTTGAATACTCAAGCATATGCATTAAAGGCCTCTACCAAAATCCAGTCTGCTCTTAATGAGAATCCAAATTTCACCATTTTAGTTGATTTAGACGAAGATTGAGTTTTGAAACATTATATTATTTTCATTCAGTTAAATCTTGCATGATAACCCTATTTGTATCCTATGTATTGGAACAACCCTTGTATTTATTTACGTTTATGTATCTTCTACTCATAGATTTAGTTCTCTTACACTTTCTTCCCCATCTCTCACATTTTGAAAAATATCATTACGTAGATCTTCTTGAGTTTTGAATATAACACAAATTCTATTGATGTTCAATATATGTGTGGTTGCCTTAGATGGTGGTTTGTGTTATGTGATGTTCACCAAGACACAAGGCATTAAATTCTCTTATTGGTAATACTAATTCTATTTTCTTTTATTATTGTTTCTAGTCTCTCTTGGAGAAGTCTTGTTTGCAGACATAGTTGGAGAAGGAACATTTTGAAGTCTTGTTTCGTATAAGGAATCAATCACTGCATTGAATTTTGATGAAGATATTGCGATGAGATTATAAAATTCCCGCAATCATGCATTGTATTATTATTTATGTTGAACAACTGGATGTCTTTAGTCAGTTAATTTGTGTTGTATTATTATTAGTATTATTATTATTTGATTTATGGATGGCATAGTAGTTTAATATTTATTTCTAAAAATGTATACATGTTTAAAAATTGTATAGTTTTTTTGGGATGTACAAAACTATTTTTTTTTTAAATTTGGCCACGTTTTTTAAACCCTATCCCCGTGTGACCATTTGAAATCAGAAAATATATAGTCAGAGTTAAAAATCATGAACAACTATTTGATAATTTTAAATGGTCACATTAAGGGTCACGATTTTGAGCCGTGACCAAAATTAAACACTCATTTAATGGTCATAGATTGGGGCACAGATCTGAGTCGTGACCACCGGGTAATGATCTCAAATTATGACTATCCAAAGGGGGTTCCGATTTTGGATCATGGACCATAATTTTATCACCCTTAGTATAGTCATGATCTAAAACTATAACCCATATATGCCTTGATTATGGTCCAAAACTATGACCATTTGCTTATTTTGTGTAGTGAATGGCCCTAAGAAGACGTTTGAGATTGATACACCTCAAAGGGAATTGGAGATGAAAGAGGTAAATTTTATTCGCTCTATTGACCCAGGAGATGACGCATCCATCTCTATCTAGATAAATAGTTTGATAGGATGATTAGGTTCTTGTAGGTTTCCATTCCTAGTTCATGCTTGATTTTTGAAGGAAACAAGTCATAATGGGTGAGAAAATTTTAAATCAGCATCACTTTTCATGGTTTGGTGATATTTTTATGTGTATGTGCATCTTTCATGCATTTTGTTTATATGCTATGTTATCTACAAAACATGATTTTTGTATATACATGCACCATTCTTATTCAAAAATCCAAAAAATATTTTATTTGTGATTTAGTCTTTGACTCTTATTGATTTGAGAATTGATTTAACTTTAATGATGATTTAAACTGAATTTTATACCATTTGATTAAAAATATTGATTGACTTACTCGTTAGGTTAAAATTTATTTGATAAATCACGATTGATTTTGTTTTGAAATCTATGGTATCGATTCCACACTACTTGTTCACATGCATATCACTCATTGTATTCGATTGTAGTTATGTGATTATTGCTTTTACTGTTTAACTTGATCATGATCAAATCCTAAGATCTTGTTGGTGTTTTTATGGTCCATGTTTGAGCCTTTTTACGTGTTTTATACTATGAACGAGTTGAAAAAGGTTTGTTTTCAAAAGCGTTAATATGGCCTACAATTAGGGTGACTACACCCAATTTGGTAATTAAAATATTTTTGGGTAGGTGTCATCTAGGTGTGTGAAAAGTCAATCGATGAAAAAAGCTAAAATATATTGAAAAAGAGCCATAAGCCAAAAGATTTAATCAGCATGAAAAATAAGATAGGGCATAGCTTTTTAAGGATGAAAATTGCTATTTAGTTGACATTCAAAATAATTTGATCAACATATGCTTGAGGGAGTTAATGGCATGCAACTACCTTATTTGATATCAAAGAATATTGTTGGAATTATTGTCTTTTAAGAATCATTTGTGAAGATTGACTGAGTTGATTACTTGTATACATGTTTATTCTGTATCCATTATTTATCACATGAATCATACCTTTATTGATATTAGAAAGTTGCAAAATATTATTTTAATAAGAATTTTGATCCTTATATATTGAATTTATTGAGATTTGGATTATATGTGTTTGTAATCCATATTTTAACCAAGATTTGAATGAAATCTTTGTGTCAAATAAAATTATCATATGTTGCCTAATCACTACCACACTTTACACATTTAGTGTTTGCAGTTGCATATATGTGTGTGTGCGAGTTGCTAGTTTTATGATATTTCTTGCATTTTATTCCAAATTTGGTGCATTTAAAGTTAAAATGGATGATTTATCATGAATTTTCATTCATTTATGTTTCTAGAATTGTGAGAGTTAGGAATCAACTGTTTCCTAAGGATTTTCTATATTTTTGGGCATTTTGTGGGAAATTCCTTTGTTTCGTGCACAAAGAGGAAAACATTACCATTCACATGATTTATGTGCGCATGGGATAGGTCTGTTATCGAACGACATCAGCAGGTTATAACAGTTTGGTCTTGTCACTTGCTCATTTCATTTCATAACACTCCCTAGACCATAAACCCTTATTAAAATCGTCTCTAGAGTAACTTTTTACATGTTCTTTTAGGTGATTATTGAGATAATTTTCACCACGTATTGATATTCAACTCTAGGTTTTGAATTTGGGTCTTTGTGCTTGATTTCGCTTTGGTAAGTCATTATTTTCTCTTGATTCTTGTTGATTTACTTTACTCTTAGTGATTTTGGTTTAAATACACCGAGTTAGATGTTGATTTGTTGATTTTGTTTTTTATTTGGAGATTTGAACTAGTATATTTGCGGATTTTTATACTTTTTTCATTTCAACCCTAGTTTTTCTCAGTTTTATGGTGATTATTGTTCGTATCCATATTTTTTCATTATGGGTAGATCTAAGACTCAATCTAGGAAGAGAGTTTCAGTTCTTAGTGGTCCCAATGAGAGTTCGAGAGTGAATGATTCTATATCAACCCTTAGATGGTCTAGGAGATGTAGGAACCGAGTTCTTTAATGTCCATTCCAACTACTCAAGCTAATGCCTCTAGTATTCATTTCACTAGAGATAGTTATCCTCTCACTCCGATTTTTATGTCTAGTACAGTCATCATGGAGACGGATGTCAATTTGGAGTATTTAGAGACGAGTGAAGGTGCACAATGTGTAAGCACATATTTCCACCGTCCATAGTTTACATTGAGTATGTCGTATCCCCCTACAACCATCAAAGGAAGTTCATGGTCATACGTTCAAGAAGACGGATTCGAATATCATGCATTTTCAGCAAATGTGCGACATGAGGAATACTTTGGTATAAATTTTGTTTTGAGTTGCATAGATTTTTTACTAAAGTATTGTGATATTTTTCTAAACTATTTTAAATAAAAATGAGGCATTTTTCTAACTTAAAATGTTTTCTGAAAGACCTATAGGCAGACTTTTAAAATAATAATTTTTTGCTTCAGTTATTCAAACGATAAAGCAATGTCGTTCAAACGACAGGATCAAACGACATGCCTATGTCATTATTAGGTTATTTTTAGGTCATTACTTTCATGCTTCAAACGACCCTACACTGTTTTATTTTTTTTACGTCGTTTCTATGGTCGTTCCTTAGAGCATCTAACGACATCAAGAAGTCGTTCAAACGACCAACGCCGCATCAAAATATTTTTTTAGGTTAAAAATTCCTGTTATAGGAGACTTTTCTATTAAAATTTTTACTTTATGAAAATAGCAGAACAACTACAGTTAAGTCTTCACCTTTTAGGGCTAAAAATCGTTTTTAGATTCACACAATCATCCCAATTACTTTTGAACCCAAACACTTGTGTCACGAATTTTTCTCTTGTGGAGTGCAATCTCTACTGCTGACTTAGGAATACTCAAGAGTATTCACTAATGAAGGAGGAGCTGCGATTCTTGTGATTCTCGAGGGAATCATTGCTAGTTCTAGGTTGCAGTCTTTGTTGATTCTTGAGGGAGTTCATGATTTCTCTAGCGCGTTGTAATTTTCGATTTGCAAACATTATTTAAATAAAAGGTTTTTCCATGCGGGGATTTTTTCTGAATTGTTTGGAATGCATGCTTATTTGATTTAATGCTTTCAATCACATTGATGTATGTTTATGGTTTAATAAAATTGGAATTTGGTTTATTTGAGATTGACATCTAGTTAAATAAGTTAAGTCTATTGAAATATTACGAATTCATAAATTGGTATCACATCCTGCATTCTAAAATTGGTATCAGAGCTTTTAGCTCGCATTTTTAGCATTCTCAAATTGGTATCAGAACAGGTTGCTCTAAGTTATCGAGTGATCCTGATTTTTTTTTAAAAAAAATTGTCTGATGCATTTTGACTTATCATGCTTTCAAATTGGTATCATAGCACGTTACTCCAAATTATCGAGTGATCCTTTTTCCATAAAATATTTTTTTATGATATCAATCGTTTTGAAAATTTTGATTTTTGAAAAATCATAATTTTTTCGATGGATAACTTATATAATCGGATTCCCGTATTTGATGGAACGAATTATTACTATTGGAAAGCCTGCATGAGATCTTGTTTAAAATCTATCGACGAAAGAGTTTGTCTCATATGTTAAAGAGGGTGGGCTCCTCCTACTGTTACCGTTGAAAATGTCACCAATCCCAAACCTGTGTTTGACTAAATTAATGATGATTATAAATGGAGTACCTATAACTCCCATGGTCGTAGTACTATTTCTAGAGCCGTCACCCCTGATGAGTTTTGCCATATTATAATGTGCACCACGTCTAAAGAGGCATGGGATATCCTCCAATTGATACATGATGGTACCAACGTGGTTAAGGCGTCAAAATTACAAAATTTGACCACCCAGTTTAAGACTATCACTATGTTAGAGTCTGAGTGTTTTGATGAGTTTTATGCTAGTTTATCGGACATAGGTAACTCGAGTTTTAATTTGGGTGATAGTTTTGACGAGACAAAATTTGGTCAAAAGATTTTGAGGTCACTCCCGAAACGATTTATTCCCAAGGTCACTATTTTAAATTCACTAAGGATGTTTGATTCACTTAGGTTAGAGGAGCTCATAGGAGACCTTCAAATTTATGAAATTGACATGTTTCCCCAAATCGTTAAGCCTAAGGATTGAGGGATAGCCTTAAAACTCACGTTAAGAAAAATAAAAACGAGAGAGTTTGTGCGTCTGATTCTAAGGGTGAGGGTGATTTTGATGACTTGGCCTTGTTCGTTAAATTTTTTAAAAAGTTTATCAAACTTTCCAAAGAAAATTCTTCCAATAAAAAGAGTTTTTAAAAAAACAAAAAGAAAGATGAGGCCAAAGATAGCGGTGAGAAAGAGTAAGATATAAGATTTTATGAGTGCGAGGGCAAAGGGTACAAAGATTTTGAGTGTCCCACTATGCTAAAGAGAAAGGGAAAGAAGTGTAATACCCCTTACTTTTGAGTAATTATTTTTATATTAAATTTCCATGTGGGTTAGTTATATCAAATAAAGGAAATTGAAATAAATATTAATTTCAGCAATTTAAGAGTTAATATTTATGAGTACTGTATATTTACCTTTACGCGAATGTAAATAGTGTAATATTATGTTATGAGAAGTCGTTGGGCTTTAAAACGATGGTTATGATTTATATTCCAATTGGACTATCATTAGAATGTTAATATGACGATTGAATAAAAAATAATGAACGAAATCTCGAATGTTAGTTTGTAGGGCGCGGTTAGTCCGGGAATGGTTGAGATAGTCAAAATAAGTGCCAGGGTTATTTTTGGGTTCCGGGGTACTTTTATCTAGTTATGACATAAATATGACGTTACGAGTCATTTTAAGTGTGTAGTAGCATTTAATGTTAGACTTAAGTCATTTGGGTATTTAAGTCCTGCAAGAGCATTAATAGCTCATTTGTGTGTTTTAGACCTAGAGAGTTAGAGAGAAGTGAGAGCTTGAGAGAAAGAAGAGATTTTGCCATTTCAAGCCCGAAATCGTTTCAACGAAGAAGAATTCGAGACTACAATCCAAAGGCAAGTAATTATACTTGCAATACTTTATGATTGTGTTGAATAAACTGTGTGATTAGTTGTTGTTCTTAGGATTTGACCCATTTAAGGTTTTGATTGAGTTTGTTGTTCAAACCTCCACCTATATAAGTTAGATATTATTTGAGGTTGTATATTGTTAGGTGATCATATAGAAATGATTTATTGATGATATTTGTTGATGATGGTTGGTGTAGAGGGAAGAAGAAGAATTGGAAGAAAAATGGGGGATGTTCGACTTACCAGGTACCGGACCGATCCGGTCCTCCAAAAAACGGATCAATCCGACCGCCGAAATTTTCTGCGTAAGGCATATTTAGCAGACCAATCCGTGTGAAATGAAAAATGGATAGATTTGGTACTCTAGTTTCCCGCCCAAGAATTGGATTTCCAATCTACTCCTTTTCTGTCGGGTTTAAGGCTTAGGAACCTTCTCTTAGGGTGTATTGAGAAGTAATATGACCTCATAAGGAGAGTGGTAATCTAGGATAGTATGGGAGTGTCTGGGCTTATTTTGAGGATAAGTTATAAGGGTATAATGTCTCATTTTGTTTAGTAAATGAGAGTAGGGCAAGTGTAAAGTTGGTTAGGGTGTGTTGGACCTTCGGGGGCTTTTATGATATAAGCTATCTCTTGTAGCCAAATTGCATGCACATATGGTTTCTGAACGTAAAGATCGCATGTTTAACTTAATATAGTTTGTAACTATGACATATTTACACATACCTCTCTAAATTCTATCATAAGGGAAGTACGCGTTAGAGGTGAATCCCCTGGCTAATGATGCAGGGAGAGTATAGTCTTCAGGCCATGATACCGGTTGTTATGTTGTATGATTGTATTATTCGTAGTGAGGTAATTTCGAGTGTGGTTATGACTCACTATCGAAGGTATATGGACACTTCCCACGCGTTGTGATTTAAAATGCCCAGGTGGTCTTGGTTATTGGCCCTGGAGTATGATAGTATTTAGGGGCACATCCATTGGGGTGACTCCCAAAAGGATGGTCTTTATGATTGTAATTGTTCTCATTGAAATGGTATTTCACCCAAATGATTAATTGATTTAAGAAACGGTGAACCAACTTTAATTGCCTATGGCCCCTAATGACTATTGACTTGTAGATATATCTTCAATCGATAAACTTGGCATATGGAATATAGTTAGGTTAATCCTATTAAGTAGATGGGTAGTGTAACTTAAATGAATTGTACGCGTTAGGATGTGCACTTAGAAGAGAGGAGAGGATGATTCCTTAAATGAAGAGCGAATTGTGTTGTTTATGAAAGTAGAATTCATAACTGTCATGAATTTATTCACATGTATATCATATCAAACCGGGCCCTGACCCATTTATATTCCTTCTTCTTGCGTGGTTCTTATATATGTTCAGGTGCTCCGTCGAATGGGCGCCCGCTTTGACTTTCCTTCCAGTGTTTAGGAGTTACAGCATTTTGCGGATGTTGTAGGAATTTTTGTAGTAGACGCATCATTTATTTTTTATACTCTAGCTATGATCCATCTGTATATTCAAGCGTGTTGCCCAAGTTTAGTATTCATACATACTGTCATACTTGATGTATTCTTTTGTATGTAGTCTGTTAACTGACAGCTTATTCGGTTATGCCTTCTAGTATTGTTGATAAAATGATATATATTTATACACATCAACCTTTTGTTATAAACTGGATGATGGAACTTGGTTTTAATCCTATTTTCAAAATTATATATGACGTCCATTTTCAAAATATTTGGTGGTTGTCTTGTATATTTATTGTGCAACAGTGATGCTGAGAATGGACCATTTAAGACTCCTGCTTTTATTGGAGTATTGGGATTTCCACCTCTTATTTTAGTAAGCGGGGTGTCGTAAATGGTATCAGAGCATCAGGTTCTAGAGTCCTTAGGATCTATGCAGACTTATCACATTCTACCGTAGCGTTTTTTGATACAGAGCCCTATTATTAGGACTGTTTTGCTTATCTGCGTTTACGATTTTCCCGTAAGGATAAGTTATTTTTTGTGTATATTGATTCTGTTACTTTTTATCTCAGATGATGCCTAGAAGAGGTCATCCGAAATGGGTAAATCGAGTAGAAGGTGATGTAAATCCCCCACCACCACTATAAATGAGACGGAGGTGGCTAATATTGTAGCCCAGGCGATAAACGTTGCAATGACCGTTATGACGTAACATTTCCCCAAGCTCGACAAATGGTAGCACCAGTGGCTCAAGCCTGTACGGGGACTACCGCATGGGATCAAGTTAGAGAATCCTTCATGAAAGGTCACCCTCCAGAATTTTAGGTTGGCGCTGATGTGATTGTCGCAAATCAATAGAAGAAGGATGTTCAACGCCATCTTCGAATGGTGGAATGCAGCGAAGAGCAAAAATAGATTCTCATCACTTTTAAACTCGTGGGAGCAGCTCTCCAATGGTGGGAGTCGGTGACCACTCCAGAACAAAGGGATATGATGACAATCTTGGAATTTTGGGCCTTATTTGACCGAAAGTACTTTCCTCCAACAATCCAGAAGGAGATGAGGAGGAAGCTTCAAGATGTAATTTAGGGAGAGCGAACAGTGGCAGAATATGAAAAAGAATTTACCTGTTTGGCAAATTTTGTGTCGGATGAGGTAAATCCATAAGAAAGGAGGATTTTGAAATTTATTAGGGGTTTGAGTTGGTGGATAAGGCAACACCTGTTGGGGAACCCGACTTTGCAAACTTTTGGTGATGTGATGAATGACGCTTTAATCCATTGCCTAGATCACCGCCTTCATTTAAAGGTGAGTAAGAAGATAGGAGATTCTGGTCAATCAAGTAAGTAGGGAGGGAATAGCGCCAGCGGATCACTACCACCACCACCACAGTCTGGGAGTAAATAGAAAGAGTGGGACCTCCAACCAGGAGACTCGGCTAAGAAGCAACTCTTTGGGGGTTTTAACTTTGGCGGAGGCAATTTTAGGCACGGTCTGGGTGCTCAACAACAGTAGCAGTTGGGCCAACCAAGCCAAGCAGGCAGAGGGAATAATGGCGGTCGAGGCCAATAGGGCCAAGGCACGGGGAAGTTTCAAAATAACAACCGAGGCCAACACCGGAAGGGTTTCACGGGCCATTATTTTCAGTGCAGTGAGATAGGTAACATGAAGAGAGCTTGTCCACAGTTGAACAGGGGGCAGTTGCCAGGAGGCCCTCAGAATCCACATGCAGAGTAACAACCTCCAGCTACTATTCTTGCCATCCCATTGCAACAGGGACAACTCCAGTTTGGACGTATGTTCAATATCCAAGATGCTTTGTTTCCTCCAGCACCGCCAGCTATTGAGGGTAAGCTTCCCATCTAAGGGTTTGTGGGCCGGGTCTTATTTAACACTGGAGCCACACACTCATTTATTGTTAGGTAATTTTCTCTTTCGACGGGATTGTTTAAGTCTGTTGAAAGTACTTTCACTAGCGTCGAGGCTTCTATGGGTGATGGTTCAATTATACTTTTTATTTGTAAAGAGGTAGGAATAGACCTTGGGAGATTGCATTTCCGATTTTCTCGTCCTGGACATGGTTGGGTATGATGTTATTTTGGGAATGGATTGGTTAGTGAAGTACCGGTCCATGGTAATTGTTATGGAAGGAGTATAGTTTTTTTCCATTCCAGGGCAAGAAATGTTTTTGGTGGCTATACCTCTTCCCGAGGAGGTTCGAGCACCCACTTGTATTTTATGAAGGAAGAGACTTTATAAGAAATTGTCATTTCCTTAGACTCAATTCCTGTTGTCAGGGAATTTGAATATGTTTCTCAAAAGATCCCTAGCTTACCTCCAAGTCGTGAAATTGAGTTCGTAATTGACCTTGCACCGGGAACTAGGCTAATTGCACGAACTCCATACCGTATGGATCCTTTAGAAATGAGTAAGTTGAGGGATCAAATTCAACAACTGTTGGGGCAGGGGTTTATTCAACGTAGTACGTCTCCATGGGGTGCCCCTGTATTATTCGTGAGAAAGTGAGATGGTTCCCTACGGTTATGTAGTGACTACCGTGAATTGAACCAGGTAACCATCAAGAATAAATACCTATTACCTCGAATCGATGATTTGTTTGATCAATTAAGAGGAGCGTCTTACTTCTCTAAAATAGAATTGAGGACAGGATACCACTAGTTGTGAATTCGAGAGCAAGATGTGTCAAAAATCACATTTTTGACAAGGTATGGGTCCTATGAGTTTTTGGTTATGCCCTTTGGGCTTACTAATACTCCTGCGGTATTTATGGACCTTATGAATCGAGTATTTTCGGACTTCCTAGACCAGTTTGTGATCGTGTTTATCGATGACATTCTAGTCTATTCTCAGACTGATGCTGATCATGCCGAACATTTGTGATTGGTCCTGCAGACTCTACGGATCACCAGCTTTGTGCCAAGTTCGAGAAATGTAGATTTTGGTTGAAGGAAGTGCAATTTTTGAGGCATATCATGATGGTTGAGGGTATTTCTGTAGACCCGAGAAAAGTTGCAGCAGTGAGGGAATAAGTTCAGCCCACGACACTAATAGAGATCCGTAGCTTTCTGGGTTTGACGGGATACTATCGTCTTTTCATTAAGGGTTTCTCCAAAATTGCGAGGCCTTTTGACGAACTTGACCCGAAAGGGAATACGATTTGTTTGGGATGACTTCTGTCGGCTATATTTTGAAGAGCTGAAGGACAAGTTGACCTCTGCACTTGTACTCGCGTTACCAAAATCGGGGTTAGACTATTTGGTCTTCACAGATGCTTCTCTACAAAGATTGTGAGGTGTTCTATGACAGGAGCATAGAGCCATTGCATACGCGTCTCGCAAGATTAAGCCCCATGAAAAGAACTATCCCATGCATGATTTAGATCTTGCCTCAGTGGTGTTTTCCTTAAAGATATGGAGGCACTACCTCTTGGGTGAGAAATTTAGTCTTTTTATAGACCACAAGTCGTTACACTATCTCGTTAAAAGATCTAAATATACGACAACGATGGTGGATGGAGTTTGTAAAGGACTATCAATTCGATATTCACTCTCACCCAGGCAAAGCAAATATGGTAGCTGACGTGCTAAGTCGAAGACCCATAGGAAAACTAGCGGAAGTGTGGAAGGCTAAATGGAAAGAGCTTGGTCAGGATGATGCTGTAGCTAGAGCATGCATGTCAGTTTTAACTATTACGCCTGCTATTGTGATGTGAGTCATGAAAGAGCAAGGAGAGGATAAAGACTGTCAGGACCAGGTACGCCAATTACTGACCGAGGGAGAGGAGTCCTACTCTATTAGTTCTAAGGGTGGGTTGCTTTTCCACAGAAGACTTATAATCCCAGACGAGGAGACTTGAGACGTGCTGTTATGAAGGAATCCCATGGTTCAAGATTTACAGTACATCCAGGAGGGGAAAAAATGTATCAAGACATGCGTCGTCAATATTAGTGGGCAGGGATAAAAAGGGACATTTCTAAATTTGTCTCCCAATGTGCCACTTGTTAATTGGTAAAGGTGGACCACCAGCGGCCAACTAGATTGTTGCAACCGTTGGAAATACCGGTGTGGAAATGGGAGAGTATCTTGATTTATTTTATCACAGGATTACCGATGTCATAAAGAGGTCCTGATTCTATTTATGTAATTGTCGATCGTTTGATCAAATCGGCCCACTTCCTACCAGTACGGACTGATTATAACACAGTTCGCTATGCCCAACTCTTTATTGCATTAATTGTGCAACTTCATGGGGTGTCTATCAATATAGTCTCAGATCGAGACAAAATTTTTGTATCCCATTTTTGGCAAAGTTTCCAAGAGGCAATAAGGACCGAATTGAGATTGAGTATGTCATACCATCCGGAAATTGATGGGCAAACGGAGAGGGTCAACCAAATGTTTGATGATATGCTTCACATGTTAATACTTTACTTTAAAGGAGGATAAGAGAAATATCGTCCGTTGGTCGAATTTGCATATTATAATTCGTACCAATTTACGATAGGTATGGTACCGTATGAGGCATTGCATGGACGACCGTGTCGATCACCTGCTTGTTGGTTGGAAGTAGGAGACAATAAGCTCCTTGGACCTGAAATGATCCAAGGCACCTCTTCAAAGATTGAGATCATTCTAAATCGCATACGAATTGCGCATGATCGCCAGAAGATTTATGCTGATGCAAATCGGAGGCACGTTGAATTGGAAGTGGGGGATCAAGTTTTAGTGAGGGTGTCCACAATGAAAGGTGTGATGCGATTCAGGAAGAAGGGAAAACTTACGCCTCGCTATGTAGGCCATTTTCCCATTATTTCAAAGGTAGACCTCGTCGCTTATCAACTTGCGTTGCCTGAACACTTACGAAAAATTCATGATGTATTCCATGTCTCGTCATTAAATAAGTACTAAAGATGTGAGGGAGCCCATTGGCATGTACCATTAGACGATATTGAGTTACAACCCGATGTTTCGTACGAGGAACAACCGATTGCCATTTTAGACCACGAGGAGCGTAGACTAAGATCGAAAGTGGTGCCCTTGGTTCGAGTCCAGTGGGGTCACCACAATGCCGGTGAATCAACTTAGGAACGAGAGGAGGATATTCGAGAAAAGTACCCACACCTCTTTTTACCAGGTACGCCTAAATTTTGAGGGAGAAATTACCTTGTAAGGGGGGGAGTATGTAATACCCCATACTTTTGAGTAATTATTTTTATATTAAATTTCCACATGGGTTAGTTATATAAAATAAAGGAAATTGAAATAAATATTAATTTCAGCAATTTAAGAGTTAATATTTATGAGTACTGCATATTTACCTTTACGCGAATGTAAATAGTGTAATATTATGTTATGACAAGTCATTGGGTTTTAAAACGACGGTTATGATTTATATTCCAATTATACTATTATTAGAATATTAATATGACGTTGGAGTAGAAAATATTGAAAAAAAATCCCGGATGTCAGTTTGGAGGGCGCGGTTAGTCCGCGAATGGTTGAGATAGTAAAAATAAGTGCCCGGGTTATTTTTGGGTTCCGGGGTACTTTTATCTAGTTATGACTTAAATATGATGTTACGATTCATTTTAAGTGTGTAGTAGCATTTAATGTTAGACATAAGTCATTTGGGTATTTAAGTCTTGCAAGAGCATTAATAGCTCATTTGTGTGTTTTAGACCTA
This sequence comes from Sambucus nigra, assembly GCA_949130495.1. Taxonomy (NCBI): domain Eukaryota; kingdom Viridiplantae; phylum Streptophyta; class Magnoliopsida; order Dipsacales; family Adoxaceae; genus Sambucus; species Sambucus nigra. The sequence goes on from OX422210.1 coordinate 686,611,060, forward strand.
GAGAGTTTGAGAAAAATGAGAGATTGAGAGAAAGAAGAGATTTTTCCATTTCAAGACCGGAATCGTTTCAACGAAGAAGAATTCAAGACTACAATCCCAAGGCAAGTTATTATACTTGCAATACTTAATGATTATGTCGAATAAACTGTGTGATTAGTAGTTGTTCTTAGGATTTAACCCATGTAGGGTTTTGATTGAGTTTGTTGTTCAAACCTTCACCTATATAAGTTAGATATGATTTGAGGTTATATATTGTTAGGTGATCATATAGAAAATGATTTGTTAATGATATGTGTTGATGATAGTTGGTGTAGAGGGAACAAGAAGAATTGGAAGATTTAGGTTTTGTAAGAAAAATGGGGGATGGCCGACTTACCAGGTACCGGACCGATCCGGTCCTCCAAAAACACGGATCGATCCGACCCCCAAAATTTTTTGCATAAGGCAAATTTAGCGGACCGATCCTGGTGAAATGAAAAATGGATCGATCCGATACTCTATTTCCAGCCCGAGAATTGGATTACCTTTCAACTCCTTTTCTTTCGGGTTTATGGCTTAAGAACCTTCTCTTAAGATGTATTGAGAAGTAATATGACCTCATAAGGAGAGTGGTACTCTAGGATTGTACAGGAGTGTCTGGGTTTATTTCGAGGACTAATCATAAGGGTATAATGTCTCATTTCGTTTAGTAAACGAGAGCAGGACAAGTGTAGAGTTGGGTAGGGTGTGTTGGACCTTCGGGGGATGGTGTGATATTATATATCTCTTGTAGCCAAATTTCATGCACATATGGTTTCGGAACGTAAAGATCATATGTTTAACTTAATACAATTTATAACTATGGAACATTTACACATACCTCTCTAAATGCTATCATAAGGGAAGTACGCGTTAGAGGTGAATCCCCTAACTAATGATGCAGGGAGAGTATAGTCCTTAGGCCATGATACCGGTTGTTACGTTGTATGATTGTATTATTAGTAGTGAGGTAATTCCGGGTATGGTTATGACTCACTATCGAACGTATATGGACCCTTCCCACACGCTGTGATTTAGTATGCCCAAGTGGTCTTGGTTATAGGCCCTGGAAAATGATAGTATTTAGGGGTACATCCAGTGGGGTGATTCCCGAAAGGATGGTCTCAGAACCATTATTATTATGATTGTACCTGTTCTCATTGAAATGGTATTTCACCCGAATGATTAATTGATTTAAGAAATGGTGAACCAACTTTAATTGCCTATGGCCCCTAATGATTATTGACTTATAGATATATCGTCAATTAATAAACTTGGCATATGGAATATAGTTAGGTTACTCCTATTAAGTAGATGGGTAGTGTAACTTAAAATGAATTGTACGCGTTTGGATGTGCACTTAGAAGATAGGTGAGGATGATTCCTTGAATGAAGAGCGAATTGTGTTGTTTATGAAAGTAGCATTCATAACTGACATGCATTGATTCACGTGTATATCATATCAAACCGGGCCCTGACCCGTTTATATTTCTTAATATTTTTTGGTTCTTATATATGTTCAGGTGCTCCATCTCATGGGCGCTCGCTTTGACTTTCCTTCCAGTGTTTAGGAGCTACGGCATTTTGCAGATGTTGTAGGAATTTTTGTAGTAGACGCATCATTTCTTTTTAATACTCTAGCTATGATCCGTCTATATATTCGGACGTGTTGCCCAAGTTTAGTATTCATACATACTGTCATACTTGATGTATTCTTTTGTATGTAGTCTGTTAACCGACAACTTATTCGGTTATGCCATTTAGTATTGTTGATAAACTGATGTATATTTATACACATCAACCTTTTGTTATAAACTGGATGATGGAACTTGGTTTTAATCTTATTTAAAAAATTATATATGACATCCGTTTTCAAAATATTTGGTTGTTGTCACGTATATTTATTATGCGACAGTGATGCTAAGAATGGACCATTTATGATTCCTGCTTTTATTGGAGTATTAGGCTGACCACATCTTATTTTAGTAAGTGGGGTGTCACAAGAATATTGCTAATACCACCACTCTTAGCGATAGTGACATCAATCTGGATGATTTCGGGAATGAATCACCATATGAAAAGTGTGTTGCTTTCATATCTAGTCACGTGAGCACACCTAGTTTCTCGCACGAAGATGAGGACACTTGTAAATGTGAGAGCTTCGATGATGTTTCGAGCCATTCGGAAGATAGTGAGTGTGAGAGTGAGATTGGAAGTGAGGGTGATGGTGATCTCCAAAAAGTGTTTATAGATTCGTACACCGAGACTTTAAAGATGAAGAAGTTGAATAAAAAGTTAGGTCTTAAGGTGTTAGATTTTGAAAGAGAGAGATATAGGTTTTGAGGGAGCATAAGGCGTCGACGAGTCAACTTGAGAAGGTGAGAGTTTCTTTATATGAGAAGTTAATTGTCTTAGGTTGGGAAAAGAGTGAACTTGAAGTCCGTGTATCACACCTCGAGCAATATCTCGAACGTGCCCAAGAGGTCAAAGTCACTATAGAGGTCACATCTAATAAGGCTGAAAGATTCTCATCGGTCCTTCTTTTGGTAATATTGAGACTCTAGGAATAAATTATGGCGGTGCGTCTACTTCCCATGTTGCACCCGATCCTGTTCCCAAATTTTTGATAGATACATATGGCTCTCGACCTAACCCACCTAGGCGTTCATTTATTCAGAGGGAGAGAAATTCGTAGTTGTTTTGATAGAGGTATTCCTAGCCCGTTTATGTTTGTTCCCATTGAAAGAAAAGATGACACCTTTGTGATTTTTTCTTTAAGTAAGGTTGTATGTCTCATTGGTCCTTACCTCGTTATGTTACTACACTTGTTCCCACACGCACACCCACACACAATACTTTGCATGCTACCGCACATCACATGAGAGACTTTGAGCATTTTAGAGAGAAAGTTGAGTATTTAGTCAAGACTTTACATGATTTGATGGATGTTTTTCATCGGATGTCACCACCTTTGGAAAACACCTCCGGACGTAATGATTAAGGTTTAGACGTATTTGCTAGCATAGGATGATTTTCATGATGATATTTTATTCCTATTGCTGGTATGTACTACCTTTGTATTTATTTTTCCAATTTGATATATTTTTCAAAAAAGACAAAAGATTTTTGTTTTTGAAAAATTGTGGAAAAATACAAAAATATTTTTTATTTTTTTGCGAAAAAATTGAAAATGCCAAAAAGATTTATTTTGATATTTTTTTTTGAAAAATCCAAAACTATTTTTGAGGTTTGTTTTACACCGTATATGGATGGACATTTAGGATGACCAAGTCACAACATAATTCCATTATCCATGTGACTGTTTGATAGTGTCTTGAGATGATACATCATTTCATCCATGTGCTTTATAATGTTTGGAGTCACTAAGATGTGATTATCGATTGATTTCTATGTGTATTCTTGAGGGAGTTCATTGCAGATTTCTTTAATGTGTTGTAAGTTGCGATTTGTAAACGTGATTGAAATAAAATATTTTTCCCTGTGGGTATTTTCCCTGAATTGTTTGGATTGCATGCTTATTTGATTTAATGCTTTCAATCACATTGATGCATGTTTAGGGTTTAATAAAATTAGAATTTGGTTTGTTTGAGATTGACATCTAGTTACATAAGTTAACTCTATTGAAATATTGCGAATTCACAAATTGGTATCACATCCCGCATTCTTAAATTGGTATCAGAGCTTATAGCTCGCGTTTTTAGCATTCTCATAATATCTTTTTGTCCATGATTGGTACTATTTGGGATGCACATTTGGTTCGATTATGGTACGGCCAATGTTTCTATTATACACAATTTATATGCGAAAATGATCATACCTCCCATTAACACCCATGCCATTCATTCTTTTGTATGTGGTTTTTTCATTAAGCTTATTGATGAGGTCCCAACGACTCACTTATGATTAAAGACTCATCTTGATGATCATGATTACTAGAGTTCTATTGAGGATAGGGTTACCCATTGTGGGGACCAAATTTTGTTTTTAGCCCACAACAACAGTCGACCTGGCCCAACAGATTTAGAGAGCATATCGACCTCACATCATGAAAATAAGCTACATACGTCACATTGTCCCAATACCAAGTCAATACCCTATAATCTCGTGGATATATTCAAGGGATTCATGGATCATCATAGGCATCATGGAGTTACTTGAAGAATTAGGATTCTACATTTATAAATTATAACCCCTGGCCCGGGGCATAGGGGCATGTAACCGGTTATATTGAGAGATAATAAAACAGTAGACCTTTACATGGACATAGGCAAGTTACCGAACCACGTACATAGCTATGTTGTGTGTGTGATTTTCTACTTTCCTTATTGATTATGATTATTCTTCATAAAACCTCTATTGTGATGTTTCTTGATACAACAATTGGAGACATCGGTGGGAACGACTGTTATTCCTACGAGAACACTCACTAATTAAAAGACCTCAATGTCTCACCATAGCAGTAGCATCCCTCAAGCAGGCGATGATCCGAAAGAACCTGCCCCTCCCAGGGTAAGGTCTGAAATTCTCTAGCCAAATACAAGGGTTCGCCAACAAAATCAACCTTCTGAAGATAGTCATGGACCACCAAGGTCCACACAGATTTCCAGGATGGTCGGAACCTATGAGGTCAGACTTCGAGAACAATAAGAAGCCATTCGTCGCCAAGAAGAGGAGAATGCTCGCCTAAATAGGAGACTGGAAAGAATGGAGAGGGATCTCCACACAAATATAAGACAATGCTATGATCGGACTCCTAGTCATCACGTGAGTGAGTCTCACAACCGAGGAAGGAGCCTAGGTGAGACCAAGGGATAATTGAGAGGAACATATCAGAGGATGGTCGATTAGAACGATTACAACCAGCTCGATGCCGTGGGAGTCCTGGTCGACAGAATGATGAAATCAGGAGTTTGGTCCGTAGGGAAATGGATCAACACCCAGCCCACCGAGGGGCGAGGTCCACACGAGAGCTAACAAGAATAGCTCTTAACACCTAGATGAAGTCCACTTTTTCAAGGTCTATAAAAGAATAAGAGCCCCGTAAGAAGTTTGAAATCCTTAGATTCAAGATCTATAATGGGAAAACTGACCCTATCGATCGTGTTTAGCAATATAGGCAAGCTATGACCCGGTGGAGCCACACTAACGCATTAACGTGTCGCATCTTCCCGTCTAGCCTGCACGACATGGCCCAGAAATGGTTCGAGAGGCTGCCATATAGATCTATCAATAGTTTTAAGGCTCCGGCTGAATTATTCACAGCTCGCTTTATAACCAGCAGCTCCCACCCCAAGTAGATGGATGCACTGCTCATAATGAAGAAAAATCCATATGAGAACCTCAGGGAGTATGCCAAGAGGTACTAGGAGATTTTTAATGAGATTGAGGACTGCTAGGAGCAGGTTGATGTAGCGTCCTTCAAGATAGGTCTACCAAGAAGTTCCTTACTGCACCAATCCCTAACTAAGAAAGAGGTTAATTCCATCGACGACCTAGTGGCTTGTATTGAGAAATATGCCAAAGTAGAAGATATAATCCATCTTAATGCAGGGGACAATGGTCGCATGAAGATTAAAAAAGGGACAGAGAAGAATGATTCCTAAAAGAAAGGAAAAAAGAATGGGGGAAAGAATGACACCAAAAATGGCAACAAGAATGACACCTTGAAAGCATTCCTAGCTGTTAACACAGTCTTCAAGGAATCGATATACAAAATCCTCAATAAGATCAAGGAAGTGACATTTGTCAAGTGGACCGAGAAAATGGGAGGAGATCTAACGAAGCGCAATAACGCACTGAGGTGTGCATTCCACAAAGAGGGCGGTCATAGGACTGAACACTGCAAAGAATTAAAATCTCTTCTAGAGGAACAAGCCCAGGCTGGTAATCTCAACGAGTTCATAGACAAGAAGGCAGACAAAGTCGTAACCAATAGTGACCAAAAACCAGACAACGTATTTGAGGACAAGATATACCACGAGTTCTCAGTAATTCATGGGGCATAAGACCTCAAGCAAGTACAAGGAAATGTTGTTTGGATGGAAGTTAAGAAGCTTACTACCGTTATGCAAGCCTTTTAAATAGATTTCGCCAAAACTCAGGTCGGGAAGCATCGACGACCAGAAGATGTCGACTACATCAAACACATTGTGTTTACTAAAGATGACTTAGTTGGAGTGAGAACCCCTCACCATGATGTAGTGGTCATCACACCCAGGACAGCTAATTGGGACATCGAAAGGTTGCTCGTCGACCAAGGTAGCTCATCCAAAGTGATATTCCTAGACTTATTACACAAACTGAAGCTGAATATTGTCGACCTCAAAGAGACCACCGCTCCATTGGTCGTCTTTACAGGAAAGATAACCTTGCCACTGGGAAATATAGTTCTGTCAGTCAGGGCAGGAAGTATTTTGAAGATGATTTAGTTTTTGGTGGTAGATATCAAATCCCCCCTATAACTCCATTCTGGGTAGGGGCTAGCTCCACGCCATGAAGGTCATCCCATCCTCATATCATCAGAAACTCAAGTTCATAATAGATCGGGAGGTGGTCGAGATCCATAACGACCAAGCTTTGGCCAGAAAATGTTGCATCGTAGTTATCCGCCCCAAGCACGAGAAGAAGAAAGACCAGAGGAAAGTCCAGGAGGAAGTTGAAGAAGGCATTTTTCCTTCAAAATAGAAATTATGGTACGACTGACCAGGGGTGGAGGAAACTAGGGTCCACCCCATAAATAGGGTCGTCGAAGACCTGGAAGAGGTTGCAGCTGGAGTCAACTTACCTGAAAGGAGATTTTTTATCGGAGTCTCCCTCACCAACCAAGAAAATAAGGAGCTCACCACTTTCGTCCAGAGAAATCTGGATGTTTTATCTTGGGAACCATACGAAGTGCCTGGGATAGACCTCTTAATTGCATGGCATTGAATGCACGTTGACCTAGCTTTCAAACCAGTCACTCAGAAAGCTCGCCGAACATCCTCAGAAAAGGAGAAGGCAGTAGAGAAAGAGGTAGAAAACGTACTGGATGCATGTTCCATTGATGAATTTCAATTCCCCAAATGGCTATCCAACCCAGTCGTAGTATCCAAAAGCAACGAAAGCTTGAAAGTTTGTATTGACTTTACCAACCTCAACAGGGCCTATCCAAAAGATAATTTTCCTTTCCCAAAGATAGACCAGCTAGTCGATTCCACTGCAATGCATGAAAGAATGAGCTTTATGGATGCTTACTTCGAATACCACTAAATCCCACTTTATGAGCCAAACCAAGATAAAACCTCCTTTATAATGCCTATTAGGTTATATTATTATAGAGTCATGTCGTTCAGCCTAAAAAATACAGGAATGACTTATCGACGACTGGTCACCAGGATGTTCAATAAACATATGGGAGAAATAATGGAGGTATACATCGATGAAATGCTCGTCAAAATTAAACTCAAGGGCAACCATCTCTCAGACCTAGCAGGAACCTCTGAGATCCTCAAGAAATATTGGATGAAACTTAATGCTAGTAAGTGTTCATTCGGTGTCCAGTCAGGAAAGTTCCTAGGATACTGGTCAGCAAAAGAGGGATTGAAGCAAACCCTGATCAGATCGACGTCATCAGAAAAGTCCAACCCCCCAAAGAATTAGAGATGTTCAGAAGCATATCGGCATGCTCATCACACTCAACCACTTCATCTATAAGTCTTCGGAGTGATATCGACCATTTTTCCAGTTGTTGAAGAAAGATAAGGACTTGGTATTGAACGATGACTGCCCCAAATCCCTAGAAGAGCTCAAGTCTTACCTCAAAAATCCACCCTTGCTTATGATCCCAAATAAAGGTGACCCCTTATATCTATATCTTATCGTGTCAGACCACGTTGTGAGCTCTGCCTTGGTATGTGAGAAGGAAGGAGGACAACACCTAGTCTATTACGCAAACAAGACACTCCTGGATATCGAGCAACGTTATTTGCCCTCAGAGAAGCTCGCCTATGCCTTAGTAATAGCCTCGAGGAAGATGAATCATTACTTTGAGGCTTATTCCATCATCGTGATCACCTCGCACCTCCTTAAAGTTGTTCTAAGTAAATATGACTTCTTCGGCCGACTATCAAAGTGGTTGGTGAAGCTTGGAATATTTGATATCCATTTTTAACCTAGAATAGTAATTAAGGGACAGATTCTGGCAGATTCTATCTCTGAGTTCACAGGGAATCAGCCTATAGCCCAGTTAAAAATTGAGCGACCAGCAGAAGAAGAAGCAAAAACCTCCAACTGAACCCTTTATGTTGACGGAGCCTCCAACTCTAGGGGGAAGGAGTAAGCATTGTATTGATTACCCCAGAGAAGACTCTGCTCGAATAGGGGATCAGGCTAGGATTTGAAGCCTCCAATAATGAAGCAGAATACGAAGCACTGATCGTGAGCCGGTGCAAAGCACAATTGTTAGGGGAAAATGCCTTCGAGTTTTTGGCAATTCAAAGCTAGTGTTCAAACAGATAAGTGGATACTTCAGTGCTAAGGATGAAAGGATGGTAGATTTCCTCACTGTTATAAGGGGACTTATTGCAAAGTTTGATATAATTGATGTTGAATAGTTCCTCAGGGGGAAGAATAGTCACGCTGACGCCCTAGCAGCTCTAAGCTCCACCATTGACTTTGACTTAATAAGAACAATTTAGATAGAGTTTCTCGCACAACCAAGCCTCAACCAGACAGTAAAAAATTAAGTCCTCGACATAGAAAAGGCACCCAGTTGGATGGATCCTATCACAACTTATTTTTGAAGTGACACAGTGCCAGGCGACAAGAGATTGACGCACCAGATAAGAGTTAAGGCTGCTCGCTTTCACTTATCTCCTAAAGGAAAACTCTACATAAAGTCTTTCACTGTCCCCTACCCCTAGTGCGTTCACCTAGGAGATGTCGAGAAGGTTCTTAGTGAACTTCATGAAGGCATATGTGGGAGTCATCCATGAGGAAGATCATTGGCTTTCTAAGGGATCAAGGAAGGATATTGGTGGTCGTACATGCATAAAGATGTTGTAGTTTACGTTCTCAAGTGTGAAAAGTGCCAGAAGTACTCCCCTATGGTCCATCAACTAATTAGCGACCTCAATTCATTAACCAACCCATGGTCGTTCCCCTAGTGGGGCTTGGATATTATAGGGCCTCTCCTTATCGCATCTAGAAATTGCAAGTATCTGTTGGTCGACACTGACTACTTCACCAAATGGGTAAAGGGAGAACCATTCGCAAACATCTAGGACTCTGATATAATAAGGTTCATATGGAAGAACATCATCACCCTCTTTGGGATACCAAGGGCGATCATTACTGACAACGGTACGCAGTTCGAAAGTAGCTTTTTTTAAGACTTTTACGACAAGCATGGCATCAATCACCACTTTAGTTCTATAGCTTATTCCTAGAGCAATGGGGGCAAGCTGAAGCTTCTAATAAGACAATGATAGATGGACTAAAGAAACAGCTGGAAAAAGCTAAAGGTGACTGGGTAGATAAACTACCTCATATTTTATGGGCTTATCGTACAACTCCCAGGAGAGAAACGGAAGAAACCCCCTTCGCGCTCGCCTACGAAATGGAGGTAGTCATCCCACTGGAAGCAAGACTCCCTACTATGAGTAATACCTTGGTTGACCAAAGCCTTAATGATGAAGCATTACTCACTGAACTTGACTTAGCTGATGAGCGACGAGAACTGGAACTAGTTAAGTTGGCATCTTACCAATAACTACTGGCCAAATAATATAATAAAAAGTCAATCCAAGGAAATTTCTAGTAGGTGATTACGTCCTAAGGAAAGTCCTCGGTAGTGTTATGAGACCATCAAATGAAAAATTGGGACCAAATTAGGAGGGACCCTTCAAGATAATAAGAGACAACTTACAAGGGGCTATCACTTTGAAATGCTAGAGGGCAGGGAGATACCAAGTGCTTGGAATGAAACCAACCTTAAGAAGTTTTACTTTTAGACTTCTATATCTTTTGCTTTTTAGCATAATTAGTTTAGGCAAATCGTCATTTACAAACTAATGTTGCCTTTTATTTTATCATTTTAGTCAATAAAGGTCGATTGGCCCATGCATTCTGAAAATCTTAGTTGTTTAATATCTCTTGATTAAAATTTAATACGCATACTTTCTAAGTAATATGGTCCCCCACAAAAAATAACAAAAACAACTTGTTGGTCAACTTGCTCCAGTCAAGGAATAGAGCTCCTATGGTTGCAACAGTGTGCCATACTTATTGTATGCAAAGCTAAAATATATAAAGTAAGGTTTAAGATTAACCTTCCCCAGGTTTTTATTGAAAACACAGTTGGCCTCTTGAGTTTCTCCAATAATAATAAAAGACCTACAGGGGATCCTTAGGCAATATAACCAACTCAAGGTTGGTCACCAACTTAGGTTGGTTGAAAATCATGTTCGGACGGATGCCCCCTTAACCAGGTACATTCTCGCCATCGCCTGACTTAGGCTTAAGGAAGTTTGACGACACGACCTAAAAGTTAAAGTGGGATAGAATGATATGGAAAAGGCATATTAGACTGGGAGAATGTTCAAAAACGAGATAACAAAACTCAATGTCATTTAGTCGGTCGAGAAGCCCAAAATGATTAAAGCTTTTGTACTAACTCATTTATACTATGATCAGATTTATGAAGTACCTTTTTTGGTCAAACACTGATACCAAGAAACCAACAAGTAAGGTTAACACATGTTTAGTCAGCAAACGCTCAAAATATAAATAATCAACTTATCTATCATTAAGAATCATACGGTTATAATTACATCAAAGGACCAAAAAATATATTTAAATACCTACGATGTACCAGCGTGACAAGCAAGGTAGTCCACTACTCGAGCTCTCCGACCATCATCAGGATGAGTAACTATGTATTCTTCTAAACTCTTTGGGTGTGGCTCTAGGAGATGGATCGAAATAACATCTATTGGGATCCATAGATCATCTCTCGAGAAGGGATTTTCCAGGACAGATGAGTGAACGGTATAATATTTGTACCACAGGGCGGATTCCTTAGGAAATTTCAATTCCTTAAGAACATAAAATCAAGTTCTTCAGCCTCTTTCAGTCTTACTGGGGCATCTTCCAACGTTGGTCATACCCCTTTGGAACAACTGTCTCAATCGTGTAATATCCCTTTGAATACCAGATGCAATCACATAGGCTCAATGAACATCTTCTTTAAGCTCGACAATCTCCCTACTGGAAGCTTGATTGTCAGTATGAGCAACTACAACAGACGATGAGGAGGAGCCTCACAGCACCAAAGGAGGACTAGATGGAGTGTTTTCTTTGAGGCGAGAAATTTCTCTCCTCAAATCTTCATTCTCTCTTTGTAATAACTCCTCCACCTGGTTGATTTCAGACAGATCCAGAAGCTTAGCTTTCAAGGCGTCCATCTCCTCCTCCGCAGAGGCACCAATTCCCTCCATCTCTTCATGCCTATCCTTTAGCTTGGCGACTACCTCATATTGATCTTTGTAGTCCTGGTTTCTCTCCCTTAGGAATTTACAAATTTTTACAAAAGCTCGACGTGCTTGAGCACTTATGTTTGGACCAAGAATTTGGCCTAGACGGGAGTTAGCAGGGATATATTCTTCTAACTCCATGAGCTACAACCAACCAAACAAGCAACAAAAGTAGCAAGAATCAGTAATGAAACAAAAAGTTTGCCTTTTCATTAAATCAAAGGACATATGACAGTATAACGAATGGAAGAGGAAAAAATACAACAGGTGAACAAAAAAATAAGAGCAAGGCCTAAAATTCCTAGGAGGCCTCAGCTTGGTCAAATTTGGAGGCCCCAATCCCTTTATCAACAACTTGGTCGACAGGAACCTCACCTTCACCAGCACCTAGAGCAGCTCCTCCAGCGGGAACAATGGCCCCCTCTTGATTGACTAGTGCAACCCCAATAGTAGAAGTAATGGTCTATATGCCATCCTGAGCATCTAGTGAGGCAGAAGGGGACTCTTCAATAGGATTGGGACTAGGATGGTGCTGGGAGAAGAGGGGGGAATCAGCAGCAACTCCAACAGCAGTCAAGGCTTAGTCCCAGCCTTTCTTGAAACATGCTAGCCAAAAATAGGCAATCTGGTGTTCGACATCGTCATACGCTGCATCCTAACCTTCATTATATCCACTTTCTCGAACGGTCATTGCTGACCAGACCCTTATTTACCTTTGCCACTGCCAACTTGTCCGCAATCATGCCACCATAAGCTTTGCAGAGTTCGGGCAACTCTTTAGTAGATTTATACCTTTCTTTATCAAAGGTAGCCTTCGTGTTAGTAAGGGCCTTCTCGAAAGACTTTAAATCTTCATCCATCTCTGATTTTCTCCTCGACATCTCAGCTCAACCATGGAGCAACACAGTGTAGTCAAAGACGAACTGCAAAATAAAAAAACACAGGATAAGCACGAGAGGTTAGAGGAAAACACAAAATAAAGAAGCATAGAGAAAGGAGTACTTACAAAAGCAAGCCCTTGGTCAGACTTATAAAAGCAAACCCTTGGTCAGACTTGAGGGCTAATTGGTCTCCAGCAGCAGGGGGCAAGTTGAGGAAAATCAGCCACCAAGGCTCCCTCAACAATGATAACAAAAGGCACTATCGAGGCCTTTGAGGCCTGTGCCCTTCTTTTTTCTCCTTCTCTTTTTTATTTTATCTTTCCCTATCTCTCATTTCTCATTTTCTTCTTTCTTCTTTCTTCTTTCTCTCCACCTCCTTGTCTTAAGCCACCACCTTAGAGCTACCAATAGAGTCTCCAGCCTTCTGCTTGAGGAACTTCATCCTGTTAGATAGCAGATCATTATCATTTTCATCCTGGATTAACATTCTTCTCCTCGGAGTGGCCATCTATTCATCACTGGACTCCTCTTCGTTGGATTCTTCCTCACCTCTCTCGCCTTCACCACTCCCTCCTCACTGGCTTCTACCAGGTCCTCCCCCGAGCTTCTTTCTTCCTCGTTTTCTACCTCAATGGGTTCAGAGGTACTACTAACTTCTTCTCCTGGAACCTCTAGATGAGGGATTGTGTCCACTAGAAGAGCAATAAAACTAGAAGTAGTATTCCTTTATTCTAGTAAGAATGCAACAGAACGAGGATGTTCCCCTTCAGCAACAGTATCTCTTATCCTCCAAGATTTCAAAAGTTCAACAGCTCGGATCTCGTGAAGAGTGAGCTCTTAATTCTTGGCTTTTTCTAAAAAAGAAGAAGAAGAAGAAGAAGAAGAAGAAGATATTAGAAGGAATGCACACAGAGGAAGTCAAATAAATAATAAAATAGAGTTAGAGATAATAACCTATATATTCCTCCAAAAGGTAGGGATTCGAGGTCCCAGGTACCTTATGCCCCCTGATTGGGGAGGAAATTGCCAATTCCTGACAATAAAACCTTCAGACTAATTGTCTTTATGGGAATCAGGTAGATTCACTACCAACACCCTATCAGGACTTCTTGCCTTCAAGTAGAGAAGACCCCCACTGGTGAGAGAGAAAGAATAGCAATATTAAAGCTCAACTAATCGTAAGTTTGTGCCATAAAGTTAGTTTATCTTATGAACTCCATTAACAATCTTCCACGTGTTTGGAGAACATTGAGCAGGGACCACACATTTGGAGAACATTGAGCAGGGAGTATTGAAAAAATGTAAAAATAAAGGGTTAGGGGGAAACATTAAACCCCCTTACAAAACTAACAGAACATGGATCCAGGGACCATCTTCCAAGTCGCGAACATTTTTGGGGACATACGTACACTCTATCTCTACCCAATCAACGATATTGTAACACTTCTTAAACTTAGGCAAAGACTTATTATCAAACATCGCCATGAGAGAAAACACAAAAAACCTAGCTACAGTAGAAAATCGATGAACAGAGGAAAGGAAACTATAAAAATAAGAAAGTTGAAACTTACGAGACCAAGAGGAGACTTGGAAAGCTGAGAAAGTCTTGATTTTGAAAAGTGAGAGGAAGGAATGAGGCCTAAGTACACAGTATGCGCAAAGACGAACATAGATGATGAACTGACGATTGAGTTTTTGACAAACTAATTATAAACACTCAAGTGACGCTTTACACTTCTTGAGGAGGATTTGGACCTTCAATATCTTGCAGAAAGATAAGCGCACCTCTCCAGCTTCAATAAATTTATGGTTGTGCCACTAACGAGGCTGCGTCCTTAGCCACATGTAAAATCCATTGGCCCAAGGATTTTAGTGGCAATTGTGGGGACCAAATTTTATTCTTAACCCAAAACAACGGTCGACCTGGCCCAACAGATTTAGAGAGAAGCCCGACCTCACATCATGAAAAGAAGATATGTGCGTGTGCAGTCCACACTGTCCCAAAACCAAGTCAATCTCGTATAATCTCGTGGAGATATTCAAGGCATTCATAGACCATCATGGGCATCATGGAGTTACTTGAATAATTAGGATTCTACATCTATAAATTGTAACCCTCCTCCCCGGACATAGGGGCATGTAACCGAGCATATTGAGAGATACTTAATAAAACAGTAGACCTCTCCGTGGGCGTAGACAAGTTACCGAATCACGTATATAGTTATGTTTTGTGTGTGATTTTCTACTTTCCTTATTGATTGTGATTGTTCTTCGTAAAACCTCTATTGTGATATTTTTTGATACCACACCCATAATCATCTTGCTACTTTTATCATGGGTTATCAGACTACTTGGGTACGTTCTTTATTTCTTTAGTCTTAGATGGATCAAAGTTATTCATTTTTCTATTTCTTGGTTATTTACAACATCATACCACGCCATTACACTACATATATTTTATATCACATTGGTAGGTTCGTGTACTCTTAGGTTCACGGACATGCAATAAATTACCCTATTCGTATTATTTCGGAGATGAGGAGGGCATGCACTGATAATACTATGTTGCATTACCTTATACAAGGTTTATCACCGATTACTTATATTCCTTGGGGGTTCCTCGACTAGATTTTGATGTCTCTGCATTTCTTAAGAGTGCAATTTTGAGTGTGAGTTCTTCACGATTAATAGTCCAGAAACTATGTCGTCCAACCTAAGAGCATATCAATCTGGATACACCATCACCGCCTCCTGCTTCCACATCTCAGCCAACACCCGAGCCTCACAGCCATCAGGGTGTAATACCTCGTATATTTTTATGCATATGTATTTTATTATGAAATTATGGAAATTGGGATTAATTAATTTAAAGGGAGAAAATTTAATTTATAATTAATCCGATTTAATGGTAATAATTACTAGCGCGATGAGAGTTAGTAGTTATCGAAAATAATTTTGTTGAAATCATGTTGATTAATAACTATATTGAACATTTCTTAGTAAGTAAAGTAATAGATGGTTTCATAAATAATAATATGGACCGGGTCGAGATACACGACAGTTAAGATATAATTATTTGGGACGCGCGTATGAGTCACGTCACTATTACATATATGGGGGTTAAAAAGGTAAATTATTTTTATATAACTCGAATGACTATTTTGAGTACGCTAGTGTGTTTGGAAGGGTCAAGATAGTCAGAAAACGCTACTCGGGTGTTTTAATTGGAGTCTGGGGAATTTCAGCCCAAAATGACACCCTAGAGGGGTATTTTAGTCTTTTAGGATTTTTGAGTAATTAAATGGATGAAAATAGGACTAAAATAGGAGCATTGAGGGTTAGTGGTCTGTCAGTTGCAACCTACGTGAGAAAGAGAGAGAAAGAGAGGGAGAACCAAGGAGGAAGAAGAACCATTGGAGAAAAAGGCCAAAAGTTAGAGATTTCTCACAAATAGTTACAGCAAAGTGTAGATCGCGACGAGTGGATCAACCACATACCAAATTCAATCAGAGAATCAAAAATTCATACAAAGGCAAGTGTTTATCTTGCTCCTCTTTTAAGAAATATTGCTCCTATTGATTTTAGATTGAATGGTATAAACTTGTTGCAATGAAAACTTTGGGTTAATTAGAATGATTAGTAAAGAAACCTCATGAATTGGAAATGGATTTGCATGTAGAGGATATTCCCTTATTAGGACTGTGACATTGGGTAATTATATGCTGAAATCACGAAATTTATTGAGGGTTTTGAAGGTTTTAAACAATTATGGGTTCATATTTAAGAGATTCATTAGGAATCGAAGAAATTGTTGAATTCCATTTGAGTATATAAGGATTTGACCTTTAATTTGTATTAGAAAGTATCTTAGGGTAATTCGGAATAGTTTAGGAACATTAAATTAGAGTTGGGTTGAGTTTTGGATTGAAATTGAAGATTGAAAGTTGGAAAAATAGAATTTGGAGAAGAACAGGGGTCTGCCCAGATTTCTTATTCGAAGTCTGCCCAGGTCGTTCGAACGACCTCGTTCAATTGAGACTTCCAACAAAAATTCCAATGACCTTTCTAAAAAAATGATGGAGTTCGTTCAAAGTGAGAACTTCATTCGAACGACCTCGTTCGAACGAGATTCTAGAATGGCTTTTAGGGTCAGGTCGAGTTAAAAATCATCCTAGGTTTACCCAAGTGAGAGTAATAACCCATGTGAGTATCGGGCAACGTAAATTCTGAATTATTATTTAGTTGGGAGTGTGATTGTTCTCGGGATATAGGAAGTTTATAGAACCTAGGAAGGAAGGTAGGTTCGAGAGAGGTAATATATGAAAGAATTATGGTGAGTGGTAGAAATAGTAATACTACTTACGTATTATACAAATCAGGTTGCGTGAACGCTTATTAAGTTATATAAGTTATGTGAATGGTTATTACTTGGAATATTATGTGTATGAAATGCCTAGCTACTGGCTATTGAACGTAGGTTAACGCATTGTGGACGACCATATCTTGTGTGCCTTGGGGGGGATTTTGAGTCGTACCACTAGAGCATGGAACCTAGGTACGAGCTATCTGTGAGAAAGATAGTGTTGACATTCGTATGGGTGAATAGGTATGTGCGTAGCCCATCGGCTTGGAAATATGTTCACCTCTAATATGTGTATATGTTTTATTAGTCCCTGAGAGATTGAACTTGGTGTTCTTCCTGCGTGAGCGTTGCAATGGGACGAGATAGCCGAGTATGCCTAGCACCAGGGGTTTCTTAACCATGGGTGCAGTATTGATATATATATTTATATGTATACATATTGAGATTTTATATATGTATATTGAGTTCCTATTTTGTGTTTTATATTGGCCGCTTTATTATAGTATATACGTATTGGGTCACCAGTTGAGAATTAAGAATGTTATGAGAATGAGTTAAAGCAACTTTGAACCTATTCCTAAATAATAGCAATATATAGTCTTCGGGTTATTTAGATATTTTATCTGGCATAGTGGTTATACTACGTATAGTTAGGCAAAGTATCGTGACTAGTATGGATAGTTAGGCTCGTTAGGCGTGCACATTAGATGAGAGGTGAGCATCTCAAGTGAGTAAGCTAAGTTAACATGAATAATATTTGTGCTAATTAACAAATTTATGCACTTGCTATATTTAAACTGTTTTCTGCTCGGGCTCTGACCCGTTTTTCTGCAAATCTCTTTTCTTGTTCCTTTGTTTTAGGTGCTCAGCCACAGGGACACCAAGCTTAGGAGATCCCACTCATTTGATGAGTTGTAGCTGCTGTGGAAGCTACATGACATTACTAGTAGACGCTTCATATTCTATCTATCAGTTATTTACTTCAATTGGACGTGTCGTTCCTTCCAATTTTACATTCAGAGATTTATATGTTTCATTCTGTTAGTAGACTTTTATTTCATGGCTTTGGATTATTGTATGGGATTTTGACTCGAAGTGTTTACTCCAGATCTTTATTTTAATTCAGCTAGTTCTTTCCTTATGTTTTTGGGATGAATAGTATTAGTTAATTATTTCCTTACTTGATGATGACTAATGGAGAGATAAACTTTTGACACCAACCTCTTTAAATATTAGGTGGTTAGTTTTCAATTAAATTAAAATTTGAGTTCTTCGATAATAATGCATTTATCTGAACCAACTTGATATTCTAAAATTAATTAATTAAGGATTGATCACCCAATAATTAATTAGGCGGGGTGTCACAGAGGGTCAACGTGCTTTTATTACTGCTCGGTTTGCCTATATATGAGTAAAATTTTGGGTGATGCGTGACGGAATAACATTTATTCTTTTGCATGTTGAGACTATTCACAAAGAGAAGGCCGACCTACGCTCCGATGTTTCATTCATTACAGAGTACTTGGGGCAATCTCATCTTGTACCTAATTTTACTATTTATGTACCACCATCCGTTACTAATCCTGCACCTCCACCTGTTCCATTTCCACCCACGGATGTTGGTGATGATGGCGATGAGGAGACGGATGTTGCTCATGATGATGTGGAGTATAATGACATGAGAAATGCTTAAACTTTATACTTTTATCTCTATTTACATTACTCATTTGATAGTACCGCTTGTGGTTCTTAGTACATTTGGTATGTATATGGATATTGGTAACTTTTGTTTTGGTACTTGTATCATTTGGTGGATATTTGGATAGTTTATGTTGGCTGTATTGATATTGTCTTGTTGCTTTATGGATTTTTTTTATATTATCCAGGTCTATTATTCTTATATTTCCCTATTCATGATATATCCATGTTTGGTTATATGATCACATTTTTGCTTGTTTAATTCTTTGTATGTCTCATTTCCCGCTTCTAGGCTTATTAATATATATCATTCATCTTCTAGTGTTTCTATGTGCAATTCATATTTTGGTACACTTGTATTTGCTCATTCATTGATCCCCATGATATATATATATATATATATATATATATATATATAGTTGCTCACATGTCTTACTAGCTTTTGCTTCGTTATTGTCTCTTTCTTATTGTGACTTTGCTTGTTTCCATGCTATACTCGTTGTCTATGATATATGTCTTCCTTTTGAATTTTCCGTGTTAAAAAGGGGGAGATGGAATTATTTTCTTTATTTGTCCGTTGTGTCAAAAAGGGGGAGTAAGTTTTCCTTTCACTTTTTAAGGGGGAGACATATCTATGATAACGAAGTTACTGATTGTCTTTGGGATATGCTATGTAGGGGGAACATTTTATTACATTTTGTTATTCACTTGATATCTTGATATTAGATGATGTTGCTATATTTCACATATTTTATTTCATTTATATCACATTGATACTTATTGGAGGATTACCTAGTTAGGGGAGTTTCTCTTTGTGGATGCTATTGCCTGTGTAATGCTCTTTGTTATTTTGCGTGATTTTAGGCGTACCCATAATGATTCTGACTCGAGCCCATTTCTCAGACTCAACTTTTGATATGTTGATGGTCGATTGGATTATTTATACATTACGTTCTTAATACTCTCACTATATGGCTAGTGAGGTGTGAGTCTTGTAGGGGTAATCAAGTTTATTTTGGGTGTTTTTCCATAAAATAGCCAAAGCGGGAGACTAGAAATGTAATTTTGTATATAATATTAGTTTTCTAGATTCTTAGATGGACCCTTAAAAATTGAAGATGTTACAAACAACTTAGTGAAGACTTTCGTTGCTGTACATTCACAATGAATTGAAGACTATTTCCTTTTAGTAGATATTGTGAATGGTCTATGCTAAACACACACGCGTGCACAATATTTTTAAAATGTACGAGGATGATAAAAAAATTTCAAACAAATGTTTAAAATTGGCGTATAGGTCTTTTGAAAATTAATTTGGGAGCTGGTATTTGTTTTGGTGCATGTTAAAGCTTTTTAGTAGGTGTGAAGCCTTAATGAAAAGTGAAAAACGTCTACAGGATCCAGGAACGAATAATTTTCTCACCCTAATTAACAGTAGTATGGTGAATGTTTATTCCCTTTTCTAGGCGTCATTCATTTATGAGGAGGGATGAGCGGATGGATCAACCTATGAATTTGTAGATAGATCATCGGAGTAGGCGTGCAATCTAACCATGCCAAGCGGTGCTCACAACTTTGTTTTAAGTCTGTTCGCATGGATGACATTTGAATGACACCAATATGTGCACGTGCACGTGACACCAATATGAACTCACGAGCACGACCTTAGCTATGATTCCACACTAGTTGGAATCGCGCGCACAAGAAAAGTTCACCGTGCACACGATGGAACCAAATTTTGAATTTTTTTCTATAAAAGGGCCAATTTCTCTCCCATTTTAGAATATTTGAATTTTATAGAATTGAAAAACCTTTGTGAGCATATTTTTAAACTTGATAGCTCTTTTTGCTTCTGAATTATTCAAATCTCACTTGTTCCTCATAAACTTTTCTAAACTTATATATGCCTTGATTGAAGTGTTTTGTGAGTGAATTTAGAGTGTTTTTTTTATCAGAACATTTCCATCCTATCCCAATCCATAATTTTACCTTTTTAATTTCTATGATCACCCACTATTAGATCTAAAAGTTGAGATAATTCGATTTATTGAAGAAATTGGAGTGTGGCATTGTGTCCGAGGAAGAGAGTGGGCTTCTTTATTAACATCGTGGAGTTCATTATGGATTTTCATCATCTATAGGGGAAAGTTGCAAGGTTCATAGATAACTACACGAAAGTTCTTGTGTAAGGGTATCTTCTTACCTTATGTAAAACATCTTTTCAAGTAAAAATAAAAACTGGAGTGCGTCAAGTTTTTTTAGCCATTGGTGGGGTTTTATCCCCAAAAACCTTATCGTGTGGTTGATTGTGAATGATTTTTATTCATATGCACATATTTGATCACACGCATCACTTAAATCAAACTTTAGTTTAGTGAATTTGCTTAAAATTAAATTAGGTGTATTAGATCTAGTTTTCTCATCTAGATTAATTTAATTTCATTATTGTGAGAGTTAATCAAGACAATTGAAATGCACTTTGAATCAACTTATGCTAAGTGTTTGAAATTGTAAACAAATTTGTTTCACTCAAAAAATTGACAATATGATGTTATTAAACCTATTCAACCCCTCTAGATTTGGTGTACGTTAAACATTTCCATTAATAACACACATTCCTCACTTACAATCTTATATTGTGTCTTTTTTAACATAATAGACAAAGGGCGAGATTATTAGAGTACAATATACTAATGTGTCCTTGCTTTTTTAGATTCCTTTTTACGATATTCAAAATATATTTTGTTCGTTCATCCTCGAGGTTCTTGTTCTACCTAAAAACTTCATTAAAGTTCAAGATTTTGAAGCCATAACTTTTTCATACATGGAATGACATAATCACATTTAAGGTGTTTTATTAGTGAAGAAATAAATGATAAAATCTTTTCTTAAAACCATTTAGTGTATTTTATTTACCACTAAAAATTTTTCATAGTAATTTTATCTATATAAATCTATGTTTAACAGATATTTATGTAATTTCCAAGTTCTCCGACGTGATTAATTGCGGGATATGATAATATTTAATCTTCTTTGGTAAAATTCTAGTTCACGAAGAGTTTACGAATGTGAAGCATAACTTCACTTCCATGAATGTCATGTCACAGGAAGCGCCAGTATCATTAATCTTGTAGAGATATATAGCTTCGACCTAAAATTGTTGATTCTTCATGCCAGGAAGAATTTTATGTCGTCTACTATGCCTAAATGACAATGAGATTAAAAGATCTTATATCTTCAAATCTAAATATCTTTTATCATATTTTATCTCAAAACATTTTTTGTTGATGGGACATTATAACTTGCACACTCTTCATTATAATCATGGTGTGTATGTGTGTGTGACTTACTTGTCTTGGGGTTTTTTCATCATTATATTTTTTTAGAACTATAATAACTCCATTTTCTGTTCATTTTAATTAAGCTTCAAATTTTTCAAGAGAGAAGCTAAGTGGTTTTAATTCTTCATATAAGAACTCAGAAATCATTTGAAGGAAAAGAAAGTTAGGTTAATTCCTGTTCATCTATTTCTTTCTTTATCCTCTTTTCATTTGATAAATCTTTCACTGATTGGTCAATAGCAAATAGGGAGAAGAATATTAGTGAGCCATCAAACACTTTTATCACTTTAATCTTTTGTTTTAACTTATAACATATATTCCTTTCGATATTGTTGTGAGCGTGTAGTTCATCAAGATATTATTTATCAATAAGAATAAAAAAAATTGAAATGTTTCAAGAGAAAAATTGTTTATCGGTTTATCAAGACATCAAACATGTTGATATTCTTACCGACATTACAGAGGTCTTCGACTGGTTAGGAATTAGTGAAAAAATGGCGAGGTGTGAGTTAGCGTGTTATGTGATCGCAAGATATTTGTACCCTTTGAAATTATTTACCAACTTTTAATTGAGATTGTTGCATTATCCCAAGATTGTTTCCCATTAGTGGATTTTTCTCGTACATCGGTGATTTGGGATTGATTTAATTTTTTGCAAGATTTGTACTTCAAATGTTTAATTAAGATTAAAATTTTGCTTAGTTATTAAATTTTTTGTAAATATATTCACATAAATATTTAGGGTGTGCCCTTTGTTTAAGCACCATTTAAAATATTAAAGTAAAATTTTAATTTGGTGTTTGTTACATTAAATTCATTGTAACTTCCTTCACTACTTGGGACCGGAACAAATCACATTACAAAATAAGTTTTTCTTGAGTAAGGTTTTATTCCTTTTGATTTTGAAAACCATATTGTGAGTTTTTTGAGTGAACACACTTTCACATACACTTTCAACTGTAGGATAGCATCATATATTCTACTTTGTATTTTGTGGTTTCTATTGGTTCAATCTTCCTTTGGAGATATTTATCTTCGATTTAAAAAAATATTTAAGTTTTGGTTAGGTTTCAAGACATTTTGCGAACTAAAATCAGTCATAATTTTTTAGCATTCTCTAGTTATTAGTGCTTTCTTGAGTTAAAAACTACGGTATGAAAGAGTTTTTGAGGTGGTTATAAAGAGTGAGCGTAAGTGTAGGGTAACACCCAGCCAAATTAATCCCGGGTGATCAGTCCTAAATAAAGTTAGAACAGGTTTCTCAGTTGGTTCATTCTTAGCATCACTGTCATCTTTTTAATTACTAACAACCTAAGTGAGAAAAGTAGACTGGTGTCAATTTTCATCTTTCAATTAATTAAATAAAACTCATGCGGAACATAAAATGATACACAATCACAGTAAACTAAAATAACCACCCGCAAGTAAAATACCTAACCGAATAACCCATCGGTCCAAATAACCAACACAAGTAAAGACAAGATAAACTCAACAAGTCTAACACTAATAAATGAAATGTGAGCGACATGCTAAGATAACAACTAAAGAGTCTCTACACGAATGAAAGAATGAGGCGTCTATCAAAAACCCCGCAACATCCACATGTGCTGCAGCAACGGATACCTGGAATACAGTCAAGCCTGGCGTCCCTGTGGCTGGACACCTAAAAGGTTTTTAAATTTTTTTATAGCAAAGGTTAGTACCCAAAACATTTCAAAACATTTAACAAATGATTAACTTGTAGTAATAAATAAATATGCATGCTCTTCATATTTTAGTTAGTGCCGCACTCTCTTGAGCACTTCCTTACCCCCCCCTCTAATGTGCACTACTAACGCATTCATTTAATTTACCTAGGCCCTACTCTCCTGACCCAACACTTATGTTACCCCTTGCATTTAACCTACTCTAACCGAGTATACCTTAAATCATGATTTTTAAGTTATTATAAACATCAACTTAATTTAATCATTACCCTTTTTAATTTCATATAACACTCACACCTGTTATGCACATAATACATTTTTCACTATGTATTAATTATCCCATATATAATTATTGACCTAATTATATATTTAAATCAAATTGCATTATTCACAAACATACTTGAAACAACATTTAATACTAATATCCAATCGAGTAAAAATACTCACAAAATATAATTCCTCTAAAGTGCTATCCCACTAGGTATATTCACATAACCTAGTTACCCAAATCAGAATCGCTCACTAACTTGGTTTAACATACGATTGGAGGCGGTCATATTCCTTCCCTGAAAGTGAGATTCCCCTCACCCCATATAACGGACGCTATGACCTGGGAATATACTCGCCCTACTCCTCAAGCTAGGGGATTCATCCACTACGCGCAACCTCCCCCTATAGAACTAGAGTATATGATAATAATATACAATCACTGATATTAATGCACACACTATATATATACTATCACACACCATATATATATATATATATATATATATATATATATATATATATATATATATATATAATACAAAAATGTCCCGGCTACACCATGTACTAAATCCGTAACACAAGCCTGTTTAAATTATTAAGAGTTTATGGTCTAACCCTAATTATTAATTAATACGCACATCAATTAATTAAGTCACCTTTGGTGTCGCCCCCACCATAAAATTGGAATTACTCTCGTAGTCCGAAATAACCTCACCCGAGTCTAAATTCTCGACTCCCAAATTTTAATCATGACGTGTCACCCAAAAACTCCCTTAAATTCTAATTAACTTTACTCACGATTAATTGGATTTAAACCCATGTATTAATTTCTCAATAATTAATTATATAAAGATTTTATATAAATTCTCCTTTATATTCATAACTGGGCGAATCTGCCAAATTCTGCCGACCTTCGATCGACCGACCTCAGACCTTGGATCAATCGATCGAGCAGGTCTTCGTCTTCTTCGCGAAGACAGAATCAGCCATGGACGAAATTTCTCAAACCCTAGTTTCTTCTACCAGTAACCTCAAGCCCTCTTAGCATTAATACATGTTAGAAACCTTATTAGGGATCTCCAGAATGTCCATTAACATTATTAATTTGACCATTAACTACGATTTCTGACTTTGGAACACAATTCCTCTTTAATCCTTAACCCATTTACACTCCAATTTCCTTCATCAAATTCGTTTCTAATTGTCCAGATATCATCCTAACAGATATGTATCAACTTATAAATATCAGGTTTTATATGAATCCTTACTCAAATTCGTAAATCAGATTAATGTATTCAAAATCCCATGTTTATGCCATGAACACCCAAAACGAATTTTTTTATCAATCACATCACATGAATATGAATTGAAAAACCGATTCAATACTATTGCAAGTTATCCACTTGCCTTAGGTTTCGTAGTGTCTGATTTGCAGATGAATTCCAAGGTTGAAGATGACCCTTGTTGGCTCTCTAGTGATCCCAAAACTGTCTTTAACTGCTATTAGGGTTCCTTAATACACTTAGCCTTTTTCTAAACTCCCATCAGCCGTTCTCTTATTGTTTCTAATATAATAATTAACCCAAATCCCGTTTTTTGCCTAATGGGCCAAGCCCAAGTGACCCAAATGCCCCCGTGTGGGTCCGGCTATGTCTAAAAATGCCCCATGACCCGTTTACCACCCCCGGGTACACTTTTACGACTATCTCGGCCCATCCGGACGAAACTGTACACTCAAAATTGGGATCCAAATTAATTTATAAAAATACTTATCCCCCACCCAATTTAGTCTACTGTGACACCCCGCCTAATTAAATACCGGGCGATCACTCCTTTATTAAATTAAATCAAGGTGAACAGTTTGGTTCATTCTTAACATCACTGTCGTAAAAATAAACTTTCCAATTAAACACCCTAAATAATTAAGCTAAGTGTCAAAACCATATTTAAACATTACTTTCCAAATTTTTATTAAAAGAAAATGATTTATTTATTTATTAACATCATCTCAACAATTAAGAATCACACCACGATAAACCTGGAACACAATCCAATTAATTTAAAACATTCGTCAATCGAATGTCAACATGCGAAATATAAAGTAACACAATTCAAACTGAATAATCCCATAGTGACAATACTAGAAATAATTGTGAGAACGTGTGTGTGCTCGCGTTCAAATGATCAAATTATATATAAAACCCTTTTAACACAAACATACCCTAAACATGCAGCAGTATGTGATTGAATAAATTGATAATCTATGCAAGAACATTCAAACACATGCAATTAAGGAAAAATCCTCCTCAGGGGAAAAACCATTTATTTTCACTATAATTTGTAAGAAAACGTCTTACAATCGGATTACAATGAAAATACAAGTTGACTAAGAATTACCCTCGGGTATCAGATTCTGTAGTCGCGGCTGGAATTATCCCTTTCCAGTAGGGCTGCAATGAAGAAGAAGAACGGTCTCCTCCACAAGGGTTGAACAAACCAAAGTTGTGTTCTTGGGTTGCAAAAGGATTCACAAAGGTTTGGCAATGATGTGTGAATCAAAACATGAGTCTTGGGACTCAAAAATATGAAGACTAGATGTATTTGGACTCTCAAATTCGTCTCCTAAAGTCTTGCAAAACAACTCCCCCGAAGTTGGTATTTATAGGAAAAAATATGAAGAGTCCCACGTTCTTAAAACTCTAAAATTCTATCCAGCGTACAAAAAAAACAGCATTCATTAAGGAATTTTCTCTATCTTCAAAAGGTCATAACTCCTTCACCGTAGCTCGGATTGAGGTACCGTTTTTTCCACTATCTTCGTTACGGCGAGCTCTTAAACTTTCTAGTTGACCAGAACTCCGAACTATGGATGTGAAATTACGAAAATGCCCTTGAACTCTCCTATCGTGCCTTTTTTTCACTGTTTTGACTTCCCTTGCGTACCACTTGCATTAAGTCCCTAAAATCTTGGAACGTGAAGTCGTTGAGGTAGATGTGGGACATATTAGTTGAAATAATGCATGCTTGATTCCCGGAATTCGGATAGAGGCCGTCATGTGAGATCGTGAGGAGACGTGCCAAATGTAGCGGCGTACGACATAAATAAATGAAACATTTCGAACATGTGAAAAATGTCCTTACAAATTGGAAATACAAATGTCCCAATAACAATGAAATAATGGAAAGGGTGACACATGCCCAATAAATGAGAATGCTAGAAGTGGAGTCAATAAAGGAAGCCGTCTACGCAAGTGACCTGCAACTCCCACCTAAGCTGCAGCACGTTCCTTTCAAGGGATCCTAAGCAAGACGCCCCTGTGGCTGGGCACCTGAAATATATACATATATATACAAGAGAGACAGAGAGAGATAGAGAAATGGGTAAGAGACCGAAAGTGTGTTTGATTTAAAATACGTTTAGCAAGTATTTAAATTGATACAGGCCAATGCAACAACATATTAGAGTGACACTCTCTTGAGAAATTCTCACCTCTCTTCTAATGTGCACGCCTATCGTACTAACCTTCCCAATGGTTTATCTTATCATTTTATCATACTAACCTTCCCAATAATTTAGCTTATCTTAACTTAATCATAAGATTTCAAAACCGAACAATATCATTGTTTAAAAAGAATACTTCCAATTAGCAGCACAACTCTCGTTTTAGCTTTACTAATTTATAAAGTTTCCCAGTGTCATATTATACTTTCACAAAACAAGTATTTACTATTTGAGTCATCAACCATGTCCTACTTATCAAATCACAGTAGGTAGTTCCAAATTTTCAGAATTTCATATATATATTAACTACTCGTATAATATATATATTATAACAGCACCCCAAAGAAACTATGGTGCGGGCATACTCTACTATCCAAAACCCCATATCACTCATATTAAGGGGAATACAATCGGAATCAATCTCGAATTGTATTAACTCATACACAAACAAAATTGAGGCGAAGAATAGATTCCAAGTCTCTAAGAGGATGGCACATGCATGCGTCTCTTAGGACCGTCTGAACTATCACGTCGATAGCCTGTACCAAGGACATCTATATTCTAGGGTACAAGTCAATATCCCCCATAAAGGTCCCATCGAGATAAGACTGTCCCAGCGCGGTAACCTCAGGGATAGCAAGTAGCGTGGGCATGATTTTCACATGTATATAATATATGTACACACAATCATATAAATATACCACTTTTATCATATTAAGGTAGGCTCCTCTCGTCACCCATAATTACAACATTTATCCTTAATTTCACATTAGTAGTATTACGTATAAGGTTTCATCTCTAACCTTAACTCGAAGGGTTTTCTCACTTATTACTTGACACTGGTGGACTCTAACCTTCCAAGTAGAAAATTCAGTAGGTATAACTCTATTCACTATCGTAGCTATTCGCCGTAATCTCTCACTTGAAATACGTAGTTTCATCGTTCATTATATAACTACCCCAAAAGTAAACTTCTCGTCTTATAATAAAGTTCCCAACACTAATTCATATGTCCTACTGGTCTTTCCTATCTCCCAAAACATTTTATTAAGAATACCCAAGAATTATTTCACGATAAATTTAATTTAACTAATTAAACAAGGGAAATAGGAGTCTGCCATGAGGGGTCGATCGATCGAGGTCTGGGACTCGATCGATCGAACCTTCGATCGATCGAAGCTCTATGCTCGATCGATCGATCAAGCAGGTATTTTGATTTCTGCAGAATTGCAGTTACAGGTTCTACCAATTTTCTTCATCCAAATACATGTTTTCTAACCCCAAACGTCCAAGAATTCTACTACTAACATTATAACAATATACTAGATGTTTTTAACGTAAGGCATTTACATATTCATCATTTATACATGGATTTTCAACCCAAAATTATATCTAATTATCAAGAACCCTAGAATTTTCTCAAACAGATTTCTAACAAATTTTTCTCCAGAATTTCCTTCTTAATATCATCAAAATTTCATGGTTAATTTCCTCTACATGGCAAGGGTTTCCAGAATCATCATATCAACCAATACTACATGGATTTTCCTATCACAAATTGGGTTTTCTTCCACATATTTCATCCCTAATCATTCCTAAACTAATATGGAAATTGCACCAACGAAAATAGCAAGATAAACACTTTCCTGGGATTTTTGACGTTCTGATTTGCAGATGTTTTTGGTGTGGTTGCGTAACCCGTTGCGCGATCTACGCGGTGGTGGTGGTTGTGGTGCAAACGGATGACTTTTGGGGCCTTGGATTGCCTTGGAGCTTTCTTCTTCCCTCTCCTATGGCCGTCACTTGTATTTAGAGTTTCTAAACCTAGATGAAAATCCAAATATCTGATATAACCCTTGGTATTTTCGTGGGTTTAATTACTCAAAAAGGTGAAATGTCCAAAACGCCCTCCCGGGGTACCAATTAGGCCTAAAAATGCCCCGAGACCCAAACTAAACCCCCGGGTACATTTTTCTGACTATCTCGATCCTTTCGGACGTGTTGGCGCACTCAAAACGACTATACGGACAACTTATAAAATATTCACTTTATATTTATAAAAATTTAGTCCCGACGCGACACGAGCACGTTCCGACTTAAATTTCCGAAATTGTCATTTAACTCACTCATGACATTCAATATAACCAATATAATATATTACTTTGCTCATTAGTAATATTCAACAAATTTCCCATAATTACTAACTCTCATCACGTTAATAATTATAACATAATTAATTTTTGGATTTTTATTAAATAATTAACTCACATTAAATTCAATAAATCCCCAAATTAATATAGCATAAAAATACGGGGCATTACATACTTCCCCCTAATAACGGAATTTCATCCCGAAATTCGGAAAATAAGGCATACCTGGTAAAAACAACTCTGGATATTTTTTGCGCATATCTGCCTCGCGCTCCTAAGTGGATTCCTCCACATTATGATGCTCCCACTGGACCCGCACAAGTGGAACTATCTTCGACCTCAATCTCCTCTCACTATAGTCTTGGATAGCCACCGGTCTCTCCTCGTAAGAGCTATCAGGCTGTAAGTCGATCTCCTCTATTGCAATGTGAGTATGGGTCATATCATCCCGAAGGTATCGTCTCAACGACGAGATGTGGAATACATCGTGGATGCGATGTAAATGTTCTGGCAGTCCCAACCTGTATGCAACCGGCCCAATCCTCTCGATGATGGGAAATGGTCCCACGTACTTTGGAGCCAACTTCCCCTTCTTCCCGAACCTCATCATCCCCTTCATAGGAGATACACGCAATAACACTTGGTCCCCCATACTAAATTCCCGGAAGAACCGTTTCGCATTGGCGTAGCTCTTCTGCCTGTCCTGGGCTATCCGAATGCGACTCCTGATCATCTCAATCCTCGCGGAGGTCTCCTGATTTACCTCTGGTTCTAGCAACTTGTTATCCCCCACTTCGAGCTAACACGCTGGGGAACGACAAGGCCTGCCATACAAAGCCTCAAATGGAGTCATGCCAATCATGAACTGATACGAGTTATTATAAGCAAACTCTACCAGTGGAATGTGTGGCTCCCAACCTCCTCCAAAATCAAGGACACACATGCGTAGCATATCCTCTAACATCTGATTAGTACGCTCTGTCTGTCCGTCTGTCTATGGGTGATAAGCAGAACTCAACCTCAACTCAGTACCCATAGCCTCCTGAAAGCTTTCCCAAAAACGTGACACGAAAATCTTGTCCCTATCTGACACAATATTCAGGGGCACCCCGTGTAATCTGACAATCTCAGCGATGAAAAACTGAACATACTGACCCGTGGTGTAATCCGTCCGCACCGGCAGAAAATGAGCCACCTTGGTCAAACGGTCTACAATCACCCAGATAGAATCGTGGCCCCGCTGTGATGTATGCAACCCTGTAATAAAATCCATGGAAATACTTTCCCACTTCCACGCGGGTACTTCCAATGGCTAAAGCATTCCTGACGATTTCTGATGGTCCACCTTCACCAGCTGGCAGGTAGAACACTTGGACACGAACTCGGCAATGTCCTTCTTCATCCCACTCCACCAGTATTGCCTCCTCATATCCTGGTACATTTTATCGCCTCCCGGATGTACTGCAAATCGGGACCCATGAGAATGAGTCATCACTGCATGACGTAATTCTGCTCCTTCTGGAACTACCAATCTCCCATTAAATCGCAAACCTCCATCAGAACTAACAGAATAGGACTCAGCACCCTCGGCTAGAAGTCGCACAATCTGCTCCTGGAAAAACGGGTCTGTGGTCTGTCCTGTATCACCCTCGTAACAATCTCGGGTGTGACTGACATCACGGATATGAAAGAACGTACTATTGCGTCCTTGTGACCCAACTCCTTCCACTTTGCTTTCCAGATGCCCGCTACATATTCTACCGGTCTACGGCTCAAAGCATCAGCAACTACGTTGGCCTTCCCCGGATGATACTGTATTTCGAGCTGATAGTCCTTCACAAACTCTAGCCATCTGCGCTGACGCATATTCAGCTCTCGCTGAGTGAACAGGTACTGCAACGACTTATGGTCTGTGAACAAACGGAATTTCTCTCCCAACAAATAGTGCCTCCATATCCTCAATGCAAAGACGACCGCTGCTAACTCCAGGTCGTGGGTGGGGTAATTCTTCTCATGCGGCTTAAGCTTGCGGGAGGCAAAAGCTATAGCCTTCTCTTCCTGCTGAAGTACTCCCCCAAGTCTCCGTAAGGACGCATCGGTGTAAACCAGGTACTCCACACCCGGCTTCGGTAACGCAAGGACTGGCACTGAAGTAAGCTTGTCTTACAGCTCGTCGAAAGACAACTGACAAGCGTCATCCTAAACATATGGTACCCCCTTGCGAGTCAGATTCGTCAATGGACCCGCTATTTTGGAGAATCCCCGAATGAATCTCCTGTAGTATCCAGCTAACCCCAGGAAACTACGCACTTCCGTCGGTATCGTGGGCTGTCCCCACTCCCTCATCGCTGATACTTTACTCGGGTCAACTGCTATCCCCTGCTCAGAAACAACATGCCCCAAGAACTGTACCTCTCGCAACCAGAATCCGCACTTCTCGTACTTAGCATACAACTGATGCTCTCGTAGAGTCTGAAGAACCTGCCTCAAGTGCTCGGCATGCTCCTCCTCGGAGTGTGAATATATCAAAATGTCATCTATGAAAACGATGACAAACTGATCCAAGAACTCTCTGAATACTCAGTTCATCAAGTCCATGAAAATGGTTGGAGCATTTGTGAGTCCGAACGGCATCACCCGGAACTCATAAGACCCATATCTCATCAAGAAAGTAGTCTTTGAAACATCCTGCTCCCTAATACGTAACTGATGGTACCCCGACCTCAGATCTATCTTCGAAAAGAAAGTTACTCCCCTCAACTGGTAAAACAGGTCATCGATTCGAGGCAACGGATACTTATTTCGTATCGTGAGCTTGTTCAGCTCCCGGTAGTCCACACACAATCTCAGTGAACCATCACTCTTCTTCACAAGAAAAATTGGAGCGCCCCAAGGTGAGGTACTCCTACGAATGAAGCCCTGACCTAACAGCTGCTCTATTTGGTCTCGTAGCTCTCGCATCTCTGCCGGAGCCATATGGTACGGTGCGCGTGCTATAGGTCTCGTATCTGGCAATAAATCTATGGCAAAGTCTATCTCTCGACTGGGGGGTAGGCCTGGTATCTCCTGGAACACATCGGAATACTCCCTGACAACTGGGATCGAATCTAAGGGAATCACAACCTCCTTAGAGGTATCCTCCTCTATGTAATACAAATGAGCGGTCGAACCTCCCTCTGGGCGAGGCATCGCCACTACAAACATCTCTTTCCCCGGAATGGAAAAAACAATGCTCCCACCGAAGCAATCAATCATGGCTCTATAAGCTGCGAGCCAATCCATACCAATAATCACATCATGCTCGTGCATGTCTAAGACTAACATGTCTGCAGGTAATACCAAACTACCTATCTCTACCCCCACTCCCCGGCATATAAAGAAAATAAGAGACCCACTCCCCAGTGGTGAGTCTACATATGTCACAGTGTTCTCTGCTGTGGCTAATAACCCCAAGGCTTTCACAAAATAGGTAACTATCAAATAGTGCGTTGCCCCAGTATCAAACAAAACTCGACTCATAGTAACATGGATAGAAAAACATACCCTCAATCGCGGGTGGTGCCTGCGGAGCTACTGCCTGTGGGAAGTTATAGATAAGTCCGCCCTGTAGCTTTCTCTGCTGAACTGAGGCTGTTGGAAAGGATGGTGGAGCTGGCTTCTGGGGTTCATTGTTGGCACATTCCTGTTGTGGGCCCCTATCCTTCTCTGGACAATCCTGACGCCTATGGCCATTCCTGCCACATTGTAAGCACCTCCCTCGAAACTGCTTCCCTTCCTTACGGTATTGACTAGTCTCTCTTTTTCCCTGGTCTTGCTGTCCTTGAGGGGATATCTGCGGAAAAACTATGTCAGGGCGAGGACAATCCATCCACTTGTGACCCGGTTGTACACATTTATAGCAGAGTTTCAAAATTCTTCGCTAGTCAGATTGTAGTTTATCCCCAGTCTGATTCGGACAAGATTTACGTTTGTGATCGTCCATTCCACAACCGAAACACCTCTTGGTGATTTCAGTCTGAACCTGACTTCGTTGGCCCTGACACTTTTGTCCCTGTACATAAATCTCGTTACTTCTGGAACTGACTCGATCTTGATTGTTTTTTTGTCGCAGATTCGGTGCCTTCGCACAATTCTCAACGTTAGTCACATGCATTTGGTTAACCTTTCTAGATCTTTTGCCTCCTTTACGTTGTAGGCTGCGTTCTTGGTATTGTAGAACTGCAGTGGTAACTGCTTGTGCCACGATACCTGCTAATTCGGCGGTTGATATTCTCCCTGGGGATACCTGAGGTGTGAGTCGATCTTGCTCGTTGACTCCCTTAACCGTCTTAGCTAGTTCTTCTTGACGATCCATCTGAAAATTTAAGTAATTTGGATGAGTTCATCGTTCAAATAAATAAATTGCAGAAGCACGAATTCCCAATGTATCGAGATGAATACAACATTCCTAGTATTTAGGGCTCTATATCAAAGAAAGCAACGCTGAAAGCATAATAGGCTGCACAGATCCTAAAGGACACTAGAACCTGATGCTCTGATACCACCTGTGACACCCCGCCTAATTAAATACCGGGCGATCACTCCTTTATTAAATTAAATCAAGGTGAACAGTTTGGTTCATTCTTAGCATCACTGTCGTAAAAATAAACTTTCCAATTAAACACCCTAAATAATTAAGCTAAGTGTCAAAACCATATTTAAACATTACTTTCCAAATTTTTATTAAAAGAAAATGATTTATTTATTTATTAACATCATCTCAACAATTAAGAATCACACCACGATAAACCTGGAACACAATCCAATTAATTTAAAACATTCGTCAACCGAATGTCAACATGCGAAATATAAAGTAACACAATTCAAACTGAATAATCCCATAGTGACAATACTAGAAATAATTGGAAATACAAATGTCCCAATAACAATGAAATAATGAAAAGAGCGACACATGCCCAATAAATGAGAATGCTAGAAGTGGAGTCAATAAAGGAAGCCGTCTACGCAAGTGACCTGCAACTCCCACCTAAGCTGCAGCACGTTCCTTTCAAGGGATCCTAAGCAAGACGCCCCTGTGGCTGGGCACCTGAAATATATACATAAATATACAAGAGAGACAGAGAGACAGAGAGAGAGAAACGGGTCAGAGCCCGAAAGTTTGTTTGATTTAAAATACGTTTAGCAAGTATTTAAATTGATACAGGCCAACGCAACAACATATTAGAGCGACACTCTCTTGAGAAATTCTCACCTCTCTTCTAATGTGCACGCCTATCGTACTAACCTTCCCAATGGTTTATCTTATCATTTTATCATACTAACCTTCCCAATAATTTAGCTTATCTTAACTTAATCATAAGATTCCAAAACCGAACAATATCATTGTTTAAAAAGAATACTTCCAATTAGCAGCACAACTCTCGTTTTAGCTTTATTAATTTATAAAGTTTCCCAGTGTCATATTATACTTTCACAAAACAAGTATTTACTATTTGAGTCATCAACCATGTCCTACTTATCAAATCACAGTAGGTAGTTCCAAATTTCAGAATTTCATATATATATTAACTACTCGTATAATATATATATTATAACAGCACCCCAAAGAAATTATGGTGAGGGCATACTCTACTATCCAAAACCCCATATCACTCATATTAAGGGTAATACAATCGGAATCACTCTCGAATTGTATTAACTCATACACAAACAAAATTGAGGCGAAGAATAGATTCCATGTCTCTAAGAGGATGGCAAATGCCTGCGACTCTTAGGACCGTCTGAACTATCACGTCGATAGCCTGTACCAAGGACATCTATATTCTAGGGTACAAGTCAATATCCCCCATAAAGTTCCCATCGAGATAAGACTGTCCCAGCGCGGTAACCTCAGGGATAGCAAGTAGCGTGGGCATGATTTTCACATGTATATAATATATGTACACACAATCATATAAATATACCACTTTTATCATATTAATGTAGGCTCCTCTCGTCACCCATAATTACAACATTTATCCTTAATTTCACATTATTAGTATTACGTATAAGGTTTCATCTCTAACCTTAACTCGAAGGGTTTTCTCACTTATTACGTGACACTCATGGACTCTAACCTTCCAAGTAGAAAATTCAGTAGGTATAACTCTATTCACTATCGTAGCTATTCGCCGTAATATCTCACTTGAAATACGTAGTTTCATCGTTCATTATATAACTACCCCAAAAGTAAACTTCTCGTCTTATAATGAAGTTCCCAATACTTATTCATATGTCCTACTGTTCTTTCCTATCTCCCAAAACATTTTATTAAGAATACCCAAGAATTATTTCACGATAAATTTAATTTAACTAATTAAACAAGGGAAATAGGATTCTGCCATGAGCGGTCGATCGATCGAAGCTCTATGCTCGATCGATCGATCAAGCAGGTATTTTGATTTCTGCAGAATTGCAGTTACGGGTTCTACCAATTTTCTTCATCCAAATACATGTTTTCCAACCCCAAAGTCCAAGAATTTTACTACTAACATTATAACAATATACTAGATGTTTCTAACGTAAGGCATGTACATATTCATCATTTATACATGGATTTTCAACCCAAAATTATATCTAATTATCAAGAACCCTAGAATTTTCTTAAACAGATTTCTAACAAATTTTTCTCCAGAATTTCCTTCTTAATATCATCAAAATTTCATGGTTAATTTCCTCTACATGGCAAGGGTTTCCAGAATCATCATATCAACCAATACTACATGGATTTTCCTATCACAAATTGGGTTTTCTTCCACATACTTCATTCCTAATCATTCCTAAACTAATATGAAAATTGTACCAACGAAAATAGCAAGATAAACACTTGCCTGGGATTTTTGACGTTCTGATTTGCAGATGTTTTTGGTGTGGTTGCGTAACCCGTTGCGCGATCTACGCGGTGGTGGTGGTTGTGGTGCAAACGGATGACTTTTGGGGCCTTGGATTGCCTTGGAGCTTTCTTCTTCCCTCTCCTATGGCCGTCACTTGTGTTTAGTGTTTCTAAACCTAGATGACAATCCAGATATCTGATATAACCCTTGGTATTTTCGTGGGTTTAATTACTCAAAAAGGTGAAATGTCCAAAACGCCTTCCCGGGGTACCAATTAGGCCTAAAAACGCCCCGAGACCCAAACTAAACCCCCGGGTACACTTTTCTAACTATCTCGACCCTTCCGGACGCGTTGGCGCACTCAAAACGACTATACGAGCAACTTATAAAATATTCACTTTTTATTAATCAAAATTTAGTCCCAACGCGACACGAGCACGTTCCGACTTAAATTTCCAAAATTGTCATTTAACTCACTCATGACATTCAATATAACCAATATTATATATTACTTTGCTCATTAGTAATATTCAACAAATTTCCCATAATTACTAACTCTCATCACGTTAATAATTATAACATAAATAATTTCCGAATTTTTATTAAATAATTAACTCACATTAAATTCAATAAATCCCCAAATTAATATAGTATAAAAATATGGGATATTACATCTATACCGACTCCCGGTTGAGATAAGTGCATACCTCGTCATTAATACTCGAAATGACGTAAATAAATTATTACTATTCACTTAGTAAATAAATTCCCCTAAATATTAAACATTTACTACCCAATTAATATTTAATTATATTTTGCCATAATTAATTAATTTAAAATTACAACACACTAGTAATTTAGAATTCCGAAATTAATTAAATATTAAATGCACCAAAAATACGGGGTGTTACATACTCCCCCCCTTACAAAGGAATTTAGTCCTCGAAATTAGATCATACCTGCGATGAAAAGCTCTGGATATTGTTCCCGCATATCCTCCTCCCGCTCCCAGGTAGACTCGTCAACGTTGTGATGACCCCATTGTACTCTAACTAGTGGAACAACCTTGGATCGTAATTTCTGTTCACTACGATCCAGAATAGCCACCAGTCTCTCCTCATACGAGATATCTGGCTGCAAATCGATCTCCTCGAGTGGAATGTGCCAAAAGGATCTCTCGCTCCTGCGATATTTCTTCAGCGATGCCACATGGAACACGTCGTGTATCCGCTGAAGGTGCTCCAAAAATCCCATCCTGGAGGCTACAGGCCCCACCCTGTCGATAATAGGGAAAGGTCCCACGTACCTCGGTGCTAGCTTACCCTTCTTACCAAACCTCATCACCCATTTCATAGGGGACACCTGGACCAATACCTGATCCCCAACCTCTAACTCCACATGTCTCCGTGAAGCATCAGCGTAAGTTTTCTGCTTATCCTGAGCTATCCGAATTCTCCCTCGGATCAGCTCTATTTTGGCTGATGTCTCCTGAACAATCTCCGGCCCCAATAGTTTGTTGTCCCCCACCTCTAACCAACAAGAGGGTAAACGACAAGGTCTATTATATAGTGCCTCGAATGGTGCCATGCCGATCGTGAATTGATAAAAGTTTTTATACGCAAACTCTACCAGAGGAAGATATTTCTCCCAACCTCTCCCAAAGTCTAATATGCACGTTCTGAGCATATCTTCCAGCATCTGATTGACTCTCTCAGTCTGTCCGTCGGTCTGTGGGTGATAGGCTTCACTCAAATGTAACTCCGTGCCCATGGCCTCCTAAAAACTCTGCCAAAAGTGGGACATAAAGATCTTATCCTTACCCGACATAATATTTATCGGTACCCCGTGCAGCTTAAGAATCTCTGCTATGAATAGCTGCGCATAACGCATTGTTTCAAAGTCTGTGCGAACCGGCAGGAAGTGGGCCACTTTGGTCAACCGATCCACAATGACCCATATGGAATCGTGACCCTTCTGTGATGTCGGTAACCCTGTAATGAAGTCCATGGAGATGCTCTCCCACTTCCACACAAGAATTTCAAGTGGCTGTAGCATCCCTGATGGTCTCTGATGGTCAACTTTCACAAGCTGACACGTGGCATATTTCGAAACAAACTCTGCTATGTCCCGTTTCATTCCTGCCCACCAATACTGAATCCTCATATCCTGATACATATTATCCCCACCGGGATGTACTGTGAATCTCGACCCATGAGACTCTGTCATAATAGCGTGCCTCAACTCCTCATCCCCTGTCACAATCAACCTCCCATTAAGGCGTAAGCCTCCCTCCGAGCTGATCGAGTAACCCTCTTCTCCCTCAGCTAGCAACTGGCTCAATCTATCCCAGCAGGTCTGATCCTCTGCCTGAGCCCTCACAACCCGCATAATGATCTCAGGTGTGATGGATAATGCTGACATATAAGCCCTGGCTACATCATCCTCATATCGAAGTTCTCTCCACTTTGCTTTCCAGACTTTTGGTATTTCCCCAGTCGATCTCCGACTTAATGCATCTGCTACTACATTTGCCTTACCAGGATGATACTGAATATCACAATGGTAGTCTTTCATGAACTCTAGCCATCGCCTCTGCCTCATGTTCAAATCCTTCCGAGTGAAGAGATACTAAAGTGATGATTCGTGAATAACGTGAACTGCTCCCCCCAGAAGAAAATGTCTCCATATCCTCAAAGAAAAAATGACTGCTTCTAACTCCAGGCCGTGAGTGGGGTAATTCCTCTCGTGGGGCTTTAGTTTCCTAGACGCATACTCTATAGCCCTTTCCTCTTGCTGAAGCACACCCCCAAGTCCCTGTAAGGATGCGTCAGTGTAAACCCGATACTCGACTCCTCCTTTTGGCAATGCAAGCACGGGTGCAGATGTCAACTTGTCCTTTAACTTGTCGAAAGTTAATTGACAATGATCACTCCAAGTGAAAGGTACCCCTTTCTGGGTCAGATTCGTCAAAGGGCCCACAATCTTTGAGAATCCTTTGATGAACCGCCTATTATTACCGGCCAATCCCAGAAAGTTGCGCACCTCGGTCGGTGTCGTGGGATGTCTCCACTCCCTCACCGCTGATACCTTACTTGGATCCACCGTAATACCTCGATCTGACACCACGTGGCCAAGAAACTGAACCTCCCATAGCCAAAATTCACACTTATTGAATTTGGCATAGAATTGGTGATCCCCCAATGTCTGTAACACTATACGCAGGTGCTCTGCGTGCTCCTCCTCGGTGCACGAGTAGATCAGAATGTCATTAATGAACACGATGACGAACTGATCGAGAAACTCCCTGAAAACCATGTTCATGAGGTCTATGAACATTGCTGGTGCATTGGTTAGCCCGAATGGCATCACCCTGAACTCATAAGATCCATACCGCGACAGGAAAGAGATCTTAGGAACATCCTCCTCTCGGATACGTAGTTGATGATACCCTGACCTCAGGTCGACCTTAGAGAAGTAAGACGCCCCTCTCAACTGGTCAAATAGATCAACTATCCTAAGTAACGTATACTTATTCCATATCACGGCCTTATTCAGCTTTCTATAGTCCACGCATAATCGTAGTGAGCCATCTCGCTTTTTTTTACAAACAATATCGGTGCACCCCACGGCGATGTACTCCGTCGAATGAAACCTTACCCTAGAAGCTATTGAATCTGCTCTCTCAACTCACGCATCTCCGAAGGGGCCATACGGTATGGGGCCCTAGCAATTGGACTCATCCTCGGGGCTAAATCGATTACAAATTCGATTTCCCTACTAGGTGGCAACCCTGGTATCTCTTGAAATATGTCCTCAAAGTCTCTCACCACTGGGATTGAGTCCAATGGAATAGCCACCTCCTGTGAGGTTTCCTCCGCAATGTAATATAAGTGTGTGTGTGACCCTCCCTCAGGTAGTGGCATTGATATCAAGAACATCTCCTGGCCTGGAATGGAGAACACAATGTTCCCCTCATAGCAATCCACCGTCGCTCGATAACCTACCAACCAATCCATACCCAAGATGACATCGTACCCCTCCATATCTAACACTAAGAGGTCCGCTGCTAAACTAAGTCTCCCAATCAAAATGTCCACACCCCAACAAATCGAGTGAATCGTAGCCCCGCTGCCTACTGACGACTCTACACACATCCGAAGACTACCCGCGGTCTCTAGTAGTCCGGCCCGTTTAGCAAAATTTAACTTAATGAATGAATGTGATGCTCCCGTATCAAAAGAATACATCCCTCATAGCCATGAATGAAAAACATACCCTCAACTGATGGCGGTGCTTGCTACGCTGGGGGATTGGGAACATCCCGGACGTTATACACACGTCTGTAGTGCATCTGTCCCTGCTGCGGTGGGGCGGGTGCTGCTGCTGCTGCTGGCGGCATCTGCCCTCGTTGCCCCTGTTGGGCCTCCTGTTGTTGACCCCTGCCCCTCTGTGGGCACTTCCTCTTGAAATGTCCTGGCTGGCCATAGACAAAACAACATCTCTGACCATCCCCCTGTCGTTGGCCCTGATGGCCCTGGCGCGGCTGGCCTTGGCCCTGTTGGCCTCCCCCATTGTTCCCTTGGCCCTGACGGCCCTACAAAACCTGCTGCTGCTGATTTGGGCCCGGCTGCCCCTACCTGAACCCCTGTCCTCCTGGTTGGAACCCACAAGGCTTAAACTTCTTAGCCTGATTCCCTTGCTGATTTCCCGTCTGCTGCTGAGCACCACTTGTGTCACCACTAGTAACTGCCTTGCCCTGATGGCTCGGCTCCCCTGTTCTCTTGCTCCCTTTCGTATGGAAACGATGATCCTGGCAATGTACGAGGGCGGCATTAACGACATCTGTATAATTCATTAACGTCGGATTCCCAATCAAATGCTGCCTGATCCTCCAGGCTAAGCCATTCATGAACCTTGAATTCTTTCGCTCCTCATCGCTCACCTCATTTGGCACAAAGTTCGCCAAACGGGTGAAATCTTCCTCATAGTCTGCCACTGACTGGTCACCCTGTACCAACTCACTGAACTTCTTTTTCATCTCGGCCTCTACCGCTGGTGGAAAGTATTTGCGGTCGAACCACACCCTGGATTCGGATATCGTCATCAAATCTCGATCCTCAGCAGTGGTAACTGACTCCCACCATTGTAAGGCTGCCTCCGACAGACAAAAGGAAGCGAGCATCTGCCTATGCACATCGGCGCACTCCAGCATGCGCATATGGCGCTGAACATTCTTCTTCCAGTCACAAGCCTCCACCACATCGATACTACCTTGAAACTCAGGTGGGTGACCCTTCTGAAAGGTCTTCGTAACTCGCTGCCAAGACGGTGGCCCCACTAAAGCCTGGACTGCTGGTGCCACTGGAGGCGGTGCCTGGGGCTGGGGAAAATGAGCTTCCATAGTTCGCATCGCTGTCTCAACCACCTGGGCCACTATCACTTCCACTTGAGTAGTGGAAATTAACTCGGGTGGGGGTGGGGGTGGCAGCATCTCTGGCTCCTGATGAGCCTCTCTCACCTCATCCCTAGCCTCAGGCCACTCCGCTCTCTGCCTCTTTGGTGGCATCTGAAATAGATTGAATCGTATAAGTACACAATTTACACGAAATATTCACAGCAGAAATATGATATCTCACAAGAGGAAAATGAATCAACAGTCCTAATAATAGGGCACTATAACAATCGAGTGCTACGCTGAACGTAAAAAGCCTTACAGATCCTAAGGACACTAGAACCTGATGCACTGATACCATCTGTGACACCCCGCCTAATTAATCCCGGGTGATCAGTCCTAAATCAAGTTAGAACAGGTTTCTTAGTTGGTTCATTCTTAGCATCACTGTCGTCTTTTTAATTACTAACCACCTAAGTGAGAAAAGTAGACTGGTGCCAATTTTTATCTTTCAATTAATTAAATAAAACTCATGCGGAACATAAAATGAGACACAATCATAGTAAACTAAAATAACTATCCACAAGTAAAATACCTAACCGAATAAACCATCGGTCCAAATAACCAACACAAGTAAAGACAAGAAGATAAACTCAACAAGTCTAACACTAATAAATGAAATGTGAGCAACATGCTCAGATAACTACTAAAGAGTCTCTACACGAATGAAAGAATGAGGCGTCTATCAAAAACCCCGCAACATCCACATGTGCTACAGCAACGGATACCTGAAATAGAGTCAAGCCTGGCGTCCCTGTGGCTGGACACCTAAAAGGTTTTTAATTTTTTTTATAGCAAGGGTTAGTACCCAAAATATTTGAAAACATTTAACAAATGATTAACTTGCAGTAATAAATAAATATGCATGCTCTTCATATTTTAGTTAGTGTCGCACTCTCTTGAGGAC
Source organism: Sambucus nigra (assembly GCA_949130495.1). Taxonomy (NCBI): domain Eukaryota; kingdom Viridiplantae; phylum Streptophyta; class Magnoliopsida; order Dipsacales; family Adoxaceae; genus Sambucus; species Sambucus nigra. The sequence goes on from OX422210.1 coordinate 686,653,751, forward strand.
TTCCTTACTCATCCTCTAATGTGCACTACTAACGCATTCATTTAATTTACCTAGGCCCTACTCTCCTGACCCAACACTTATGTTACCCCTTGCATTCAACCTACTCTAACCGAGTATACCTTAAATCATGATTTTTAAGTTATTATAAACATCAACTTAATTTAATCATTACCCTTTTTAATTTCATATAACACTCACACCTGTTATGCACATAATACATTTTTCACTATGTATTAATTATCCCATATATAATTATTGACCTAATTATATATTTAAATCATATTGCAGTATTCACAAACATACTTGAAACAACATTTAATACTAATATCCAACCGAGTAAAAATACTCACAAAATATAATTCCTCTAAAGTGCTATCCCACTAGGTATATTCACATAACCTAGTTACCCAAATCATAATAGCTCACTAACTTGGTTTAACATACGATTGGAGGCGGTCATATTCCTTCCCTGAAAGTGAGATTCCCCTCACCCCATATAACGGACGCTATGACCTGGGAATATACTCGCCCTACTCCTCAAGCTAGGGGATTCATCCACTACGCGCAACCTCCCCCTATAGCACTAGAGTATATGATAATAATATACAATCACTGATATTAATGCACACACTATATATATATATACTATCACACACCGTATATATATATATATACAAAAATGTCCCGGCTACACCATGTACTAAATCCGTAACACAAGCCTGTTTAAATTATTAAGAGTTTATGGTCTAACCCTAATTATTAATTAATTCGCACATCAATTAATTAAGTCACCTTTAGTGTCGCCCCCACCATAAAATTGGACTTACTCTCGTAGTCCGAAATAACCTCACCCGAGTCTAAATTCTCGACTCCCAAATTTTAATCATGACGTGTCACCCAAAAACTCCCTCAAATTCTAATTAACTTTACTCACGATTAATTAGATTTAAACTCATGTATTAATTTCTCAATAATTAATTATATAAATATTATTATATAAATTCCCTTTTATATTCATAACTGGGCGAATCTGCCAAATTCTGCCGACCTTCGATCGATCGACCCCCAACCTTCGATCGATCGAGCAGGTCTTCGTCTTCTTCGCGAAGACAGAATCAACCATGGACAAAATTTCTCAAACCCTAGTTTCTTCTACCAGTAACCTCAAGCCCTCTTAGCATTAATACATGTTAGAAACCTTATAAGGGATCTCCAGAATGTCCATTAACATTATTAATTTGACCATTAACTATGATTTCTGACTTTGGAACACAATTCATCTTTTATCCTTAACCCATTTACACTCCAATTTCCTTCATCAAATTAATTTCTAATTGTCCAGATATCATCCTACCAGATATGTATCAACTTATAAATATCAGGTTTTATATGAATCCTTACTCAAATTCGTAAATCAGATTAATGTATTCAAAATCCCATGTTTATGCCATGAACACCCAAAAAGAATTTTTTTATCAATCACATCACATGAATTTGAATTGAAAAACAGATTCAATACTATTGCAAGTTATCCACTTGCCTTAGGTTTCGTAGTGTCTGATTTGCAGATGAATTCCAAGGTTGAAGATGACCCTTGTTAGCTCTCTAGTGATCCCAAAGCTGCCTTTAACTGCTATTAGGGTTCCTTAACACACTTAGCCTTTTTTTAAACTCCCATCAGCCGTTCTCTTATTGTTTCTAATATAATAATTAACCTAAATCCCATTTTTTGCCGAATGGGCCAATCCGAAGTGACCCAAATGCCCCCGTGTGGGCCCGGCTATGTCTAAAAACGCCCTATGTCCCATTTACTACCTCCGAGTACACTTTTCTGACTATCTCGGCCCATCCGGACTCAACTGTACACTCAAAATTGGGATCCGAATTAATTTATAAAAATACTTATCCCCCACCCAATTTAGTCTATACCGACTCCCGATTGAGATAAGTGCATACCCCGTCATTAATACTCGAAATGACGTAAATAAATTATTACTATTCACTTAGTAAATAAATTCCCCTAAATATTAACCATTTACTCCCCGATTAATATTTAAATATATTTTGCCATAATTAATTCATTTAAAATTATAACACACTAGTAATTTAGAATTCCCGAATTAATTAAATATTAAATGCACCAAAAATACGGGGTGTTACATGTAGCTCTTATTTGTATGTCGATAACTTAGTACATTTATCGTTCTAAACATTTCCCTTTTAATGTTTTCTCCCTTGTATATAGGATGTTTTATGATTTTTAATCTTTACACATATTTCAAATAACTTTATTAAAAATAAGAAAAATTAAATGTTGATGTTTTGTTTAGGTAATTACAGTTGAGATCATTCACTCTTAATTTATATCAACGTAGGTTTCTATATATTTAATAATCAGGTTGAGTAGATCTTTTTTAGTATGTTATATATGGTGCTTCATCTCTCTAAACTCCTTAATTTAATGATAGAAACTTTCTTATTCATAGGGTGTATGAGACATACTCGAAGTCACATGATGAGAGAATATTTGCATGATAAAAGGTTATAAGTTGATTAATGTCATTATTAATAATATAATGATTCAAAATAAACTTGTAATGTGGGATGATAATGAGATCAGGGAGTGTGGTTAAGATGATCGAGGGATCAATGTTATATTGAGAGTTGCATGCGTAAATGAGTTTAGGTATATATCCCATTGTAAAATGTCTAAAGATCACTAGGACATTTTAGAACGAACCCATAATGGAAAATCTGCTATTGATCATGCCAAACTTTAACATTTTACCGCACGGTTCAAACTCCTTATAATAAAAATAATTAATCAATGATTTTTACTCATAACTAAGTGATGAAGTGAACTCAGACATTGGTTTGGGGAAGAATATTCTAGATAAATTACATGTGGACAAAATCTTTCATATCTTCCCAATAGGTTCAATAGCAAGGTTGATCCCATTGGAGAAATATGATCCATTTTCAAAGTCCCTTAAAGGCCGACGAGTTAGTTGTCTCACTTCAAATGTATGAGGCAAATTTAAATTATCATCGCGAGGAGACTAACATAGCGAAGAGTATAATTTCCAATTTAAGGCTAATAAGGTCTCATTGTCTATATGATATGGTATTTTCAGAATTTGTTTTCAACTTATGGGAAAAGCTTTATCAAACCAAAGGCAACCCTAAGTTCAGTACTTTGAGGTTTGAACACGATCAAGGAAGTGGGTAAAAGAAGGTTGAATCCTAAAGTAAACCCCTCACATATTTCAATTGTGGTGGGAGAGGGAATATGGCTAAGAAATGTCTCCTTAAACCAATTTAAAGTAGTTTAAAAAATGCATATGTATCAACATTGAGTGATATGTAACTCGAGTTAAGACACTCCTAGAGAAGAATCTAGTTATGTTTTTTTAGTGGCTCTTTGAGGTTTTGACGAGCTAGATGATTTGGAGGACAATGACGTTCCTAAAAAAAACAACATAGAAAATATTGTGACCCCTTATGACATATTCTTTTACTCTAGTGAGCATGATAAAGATGAAATTAAGGCCCTTATTGCAAATTTCTTGAAAAGGCAACTAGATCCAACAAGAACAATTTTGAACTTCCACCACATTATCTAACATAAATAAAAATATAGAGTGGTGAAATAAGTTTTTTTATATATAATGTTTATTCTCAGCATGTGGTTTTTAGTGAACCAATTGGCTTAAAATTAAGTAATAATCTATTCCTTCATAGTGAAGTCGAGTACTTAAGGTGTGTCTTAAAAGAGAAAGATGATTTTAATTTGGCCCTGAGTAGTATTATTTCTTTTCTTCAAATTAAAATTATTCATTTATCTGATTTGAAGTTAGATTGATTGAGAGGTCATATTAATTAGATAAGATGTTGTTTGATCCCAAACAATTTTAACAAGACAAGACATGGATAAGATTCAGTGAAGTATAGGATACGTTCATTAGTGGCCAAACAATTTTTATGAATCCCAAAACTCAACCAATTTTTGTACTTTCTCTTTGAGATCCTAAGTCTACAGGTTCATTTTTAAAGATAATGGGTAAGGTCTTCTTCATATGTTCTTTTTCTCATAATTTAGTTCACTTGAAATATTTTTGCTTCAATTTGAAAGAGCATCAACTAAAAACCCATGTTGTTTTAAAAAATCCTAAGCCATTTAACTGTACCCATTTCCATAGAAAGGGTCACCTTAGGGAGTTTTGTAATCTTATTAGATATTCCTTACCTTTGGAGAAATCTATTAATAGTGGGAGATTTGATCATATGGGGAGGAAGAGTCAAGGATACCCTAAAAAGGTTCCAAAATGGAAGACAACGTCGATTGTCACTCCCAAAGTAGTGTTTAAAATTGCAACACCTCAAGTCCATCGTAGGTGGGTTAGGAAACACGTCATAAATAAAATCAAGTCAGAAGCCTTAGGATAACTTTTATCATCTTAACCCCCTCTAGTATAGTTAGGTCCTCTAGATATACGTAGGTTATGCTTTGTACTTCCTATCTCAGACCTTGTTATCATTTAGGCTTGATTCTATTTGTTGCTTTCTAGTGAGTTCTTTGTAGTTCTTACTGGAAATATTTTTAAACTTATACAATTGTTTCTATGTTTATTGGTATACTTATATCTTATGTGCTTCATTTTAAACCTACATGCTTATATATTGTACAATTGATATTATTAATGACACACACACACACACACACACACACACACACACACACATATATATATATATATATTCATTGTTTAGATTTATGGCTTAAAATGCCTTGTTAAATTAAGTATGCAATCTTAAATTATTTTTTATAACTCATGCACTTTACAACGCATAATAAACTTGAACAATTTTTGTGTGAAATGTAATGAAGTTATTTATTTTCTACTTATACAGAAATGAATGTTTTTGTGACTACAAAAAGGGGCTTCATTTTGAATCCTTTGTACATGTGAGCTTATGACCATGGTTGAAGTTGAAAAGAAAATGTTAAATATTCAAAACATCGTGAGAGAATAAATGGTTAGGCTTGAAAAATTAGGACAAAATGGATTATCACCTTTAAAATGGAAATAATTCTCCGCATTTTGTCAAGACCAAACGCTGCCACTTCAAAAAATTGAAAAAAAAATGTCTCAAAGATTTTTATCAATCTAAAATTGGGTAAGACCAATGATATGAGACCACAAATATTTTAATAAAAAACCTCTTATGAGTAAAAACGTGTGTCTTGACACAAATTTTCAATTGAGTCCTTTGTAGTTTTGGCTCAATTCCGGACAAAAACATTTGAGTCATAGGATAGAGTTATTGATCATCCTTCAAGCCTATGACATACTAAAGTTGAAGGCGTAGCGGACAAGTTCATAAAGATTCATCAAATTCCATGTTTGTAGTGCCTCATTTCTACGTCATTAACAATGTTCCGTTTACTCCTAAGGTATGAATGCATTTTAATATATATATATATAGGAGCTTGGAACATTTCATATTGGGTGTACCTTGTTTTAAAACTGTTGTTTATTTTCAGAAAGATTTTATTAAAACTTTCAAATAAAGTATATAAAGTTTCTGGGCAAAAAATAGATTTTTCAAACTTTCTGGAAGTTCGTTCGAAATATCGTTCGACCGAGTTTGTCGTTCGGACGAGTTTGCCAACGAGATCCCAAAAGGCTACTGGAATGTCGTTTGAAGTGTCGTTCGAACGAACTTGATGTTCACACGAGATTTTCAATGAGATTTCGAACGAGTTCACACCGAAACTTCGTTAGAAGCCGCGTTCGAACGAGACTTCATTTCGAACGAAAATGTCGTTCGAACGAGTTTTGGCGGGAATAGTTTTGAGCAGTTTTTTCCCTCATTCCCATTTCTTTTCCCACTATCTTTTGACAGAACTTCTAAAGTGCGAAAACCAAGTTTTTTCAACTTAACTTTTCATACTATTACAACTCCTAGAGAGAGTCTTTGAGTGTTCATCTTCCCAAAGAAAAGTTCATTGTTTAAGTGTATATTTTTCCAAGAAAAATATTTTAAACACTTGTTTCACACCCAAAGTTTGTTTATCCAAGTTCATCCATATATATATACTTTGCTTGGAGTTTGGCACCAGTTTATCTCTACATATTGAAGAAGAGATTATTTTGGGTTTGCTTATAAATCCCACAAAGAAGAAGAAGTTTCTGTTGATTTACCCACTTGGAGAAAGGCGCTTTGTTCGGGTGACGGTGACCATATAAAGTCCGATCGGTGGATTTCGAGAACACGGTGGATCTCTGTGGTTATTCGCTAGGCGGAGGTGTATACAAGAAGGAGCGTCGGGGCTTGAGAGGGATCGAGTCGAGTGTTTTAAGTCTACTATCTTGTATTTGTAAAACCATACTTAGTGGATATGAGGCTAGGGTCGTCCGAGTTTTTTTTCCCATTGTGGGTTTTTCCTTGTACGCCGTGGCGTAGTGATTCATTGTTTAATTTTATCTTGCTATATCACCTAGAACGCATGTTTAGGTAAAAAGATAAAAAAAAATTAATCATTACTTATGTTTAATTTGGTGCTAAACTAATATTAGGTAATATTTATGTTAATTTAATTCAAGTCATTTAATTTAATTGGGTAAAATTTGGTTTGGCCTAATTTGGAAATATTGAAAATATCACTTAGGCAAATTTCTAGGACTTGGGTTAAATTAATTGGTTTAAGTAAAATTTAAAATTGTTTGGATTTAATCTTATTTCACTTTGTTTAATTTTAATTTGATAAGAAATTAAAATTTGTTGTTTAATTGAACCATCTTACGCTTCCGTATCTATAAAAGGAAATTATTACCTTTTGAAGTACCAAGAATTTTTAAATCGGGGGCCTATCATTCCAACAGGTGGTATTAGGGCCAAAACGATAAATTATTTCGTTAAAGATACTTTCAATATTTTTGGCTAAAATGGAATTTTTCCCATTCTCAAAATTTCCTATTGGAAAGCACAAATGAAATTGGCACTTAAATCTATCGACGAGAGGATTTGGTTATCTATAGTTAACGGGTGGTCTCCACCAACTCATTTAGTAGATAATGAACGTGTTCCCAAACCGGTCGATAGAGGGAGTGAGAATGAGTTTAAACTTTTAAATTTTAATTCTCGAGGTTTAAAGGCCTTGTTTAGTGTTGTCACACCGGATGAATTCCGACGCATTATGATGCGTGAGACCGTTAAAGAAGCGTGGGATATTTTACAACTCACTCATGAAGGTACAAGTGTTGTTAAATCTTCGAAACTCCAAAACCTCACCACTCAATTTGAAATCATCAAAATGAATGAAAAAGAAACTTTTGATGAATTTTATACTAGACTTTCCGTTATTATTAATTCATCTTTTAACTTGGGAGAGAAAATACTCGACAATCGAGTAGCAAAGAAAATTTTAAGGTCCCTACCCGATAGATTTATTCCCAAAGTGACCGTTTTAAAATCTTTACCAACTTTAGCCTCTACGAAATTAGAAGAGCTTGTAGGTGATTTACAAACCTGTGAACTGGACATGTTTCCCTCTAAAACTGAAAATAAAGTTGAAAATGGCATTGCTTTACAAGCCCGAAAAGAGGAAAAATAAGTAGTAGAGAGCGAGAGTGATAGTGACATGGAAGATAGGGCCTTATTTTCTAGGAAATTTCAAAAGTTTCTTAAAATTAACAAAGATAAATTTAATAATGATTTTAAGAAATTTGAAAAATCTAATCATGACAAAGCCGAGAAGATCCCTAAAACTTCTAATGAAAATTTAAATAGGGACGAGTCGAAAAAATATTTTGGTTGTGAAGGGTATGACCATAGGGCATTTGAGTGCCCCACTAAACTAAGGAGAGAGGGTAAGAAACCAATTTCTTTTAATGCAACCCTTAGTGATAGTGATAATGAAGAGGGACCCGATTCCCCCACTAAGCCCAACTTTGTGGCTTTTATGGCTAGTCATGTGAGTGATAGTGAGAACTCATCTATTGATGAAACTTTAACACATGACACTTCCAAGGTCAAAGTTTATGTTTCCCTTATTTTTTATGGTAGTGAGAGTGAAGAAGAAAGAGAGAGTGAAAATGAAGAAGAGGTTGATGTGAGTGAACTTCAAAATGCTTTTCAAGAACTTTATGATGAATCTATTAAATTAAAAAGAGATAATTTGAAGTTAGAAGCGTGTTTAAAAGAGCGTGTCAAGGTCTTTGATGATAGTGCGTTAGTGGAAGACCTTAGGACATGAGAGAGAACTCTTCGAGAGAAGCTTGAATATGTAGAAGGCGAGAGAGATAGACTTAGAGGTTTAATGGAATCCTTAAAAAAGGAGCTTCTTGAGTTTGAAGAGAGAAATGTTTTATTAGAGTCTAATATCTTAGAATTAAAAAATAAATTAAAAGAATCTAGGAAAGTTAAATTTGATTTGGAATGTAGGTCCGAAAAACTAGATAAAATCTTAGGCACGATCCAAATAAAAAATGACACTTGTGGTTTAGTCTTCGATACTTGTAATGAATCTACTCATAAAGCCAAAACCAATATTTTAGGAGAATCGCCTAGAAAAGCCTTTATAGATCAACCCTTAGGTACGAATTTTCGACATGCTTTTACTTGTGCTCATTGTGGTCGAAAAGGTCATCTTAAGAAATTTTGTTTTGATCTTAAAAGATTTTCTAGAAAATTCCAACGTAAGGGAACCAAAGTAGCCAAGATCCCTACACCCCGATATTATCATTCGTCATTAGTTTGGGTTAGTATATCCGACTTGGTAGCTTTACAAGATAGGGTTTTTTATTCTCATTTACTATCACATGCTTCCTCTCTTGCTAAATCTAAAAGTAGAATGTGTTGGTTTTCTTTGCATACTCTAGTTTTTTGTGCTTCATATTATATATCATTGCTAGATGTATGCTTTTTTAGTCATTTTCTAGTCATTGCGTTATTTCATATCTTATGCTAGAAATCATAACTTGTTAATCTTTTGTATTATATTTCCTTCATTTTTGTTTGCATTAAATGAAAAATACAAAAATATTTTTGTTTATCATTTGGGTTTTTATCTCTTGGTAATTTAAGCTTAGTGAAAAAATTCAAATGATTTTTGTTTGTCTTTTGAGTAAATATTTTTATTTTTGGTTAAAAACTTCAAAAAACTCAAAAATATTTTTCTTTCTTGTGCGTTATTTTAGTTTGAAACACTTTATGTGTCATATACTTGTGTTTGAATCCCATCTTTTACTCTCCCATGTGGCAAGAACTTTTGGTTTAGATTGTCAATCATTATAATGTTCTTTACCATGCTTACATGGAGTAGTTGGATTTTGTGTTGATATAATGGATTCTATTTTTATATGCCTCTATTCACACATGCACGAGCTCTTTTTAAAATTTTAACTTCATATGTATATTTGAACTTTGTGAGGTGTTCTCCTACCAATCTTGTCATCTACATATTTGTGACCTAGGAGGACTAGTGAATGTCAAAATTCGTTGCACGTGAGATTTGTGAGAAATAAAAAATGATAAATATAAAAGTTCACGGGGAAGGGCTCCGAAAGGATTTTTTATCCTTCGTGAATAGTAAGCCACCGTTTGTTTTGGACCTAAAAGAAATACGTGGTCCAAAGGCCTAAAAATAGAATTATGACATTAAAAAGAAAAATAATTGCTAAGGCCAATGTTTGATTGATATATTTATTCAAAATTAATATATGCTTATTGAGGGAGATTGGATGGTATATCAACGGTTTGCACAATGTCCATTTATCCTAGTTGTAATTTCAATGTCATGACTCTATTGGTTTGTATAATCATCAACATGCTAGGCTTGTATGCATTGTGTATGTTTGTTCATTGAGTTCAATCTATATTGTCACATGAGGTTATATTCAAATGTGAGGAAGTTTGCCATCAATTGAGAACTCCGTAAACATGTTTTAAGTGATTGGGTCTAAATTTAATTGTTACTAGTTCACACCCCAACACTTCCGTTTCCATACGAGTGTGAAAAGCTTATCTTATTTTGTGTTATTTTGGTGTTTATATCTATATTTGTGTACTTATGATGAGCTTGTATCTATTGTGTATACATATATATATGATATTTTGTTTAAGTCTTTGCCATGTTTAACTAGTCCATTTATGCTTCAATTCATAATTGGTACCTCGTTTGTTGCGTAGTTTGTTTGATATCACATGCTTAGAATCTTATTTGTCAAATTGGTATCATTTGTTGTCGTATCATAGTTGTTATTCAATTGTATGGATTAGTTATGTTATTGTTGCCCATATGCTTTCATGTTATTATCACTTTATGCATCGTGTTTAAATTAGTTTTATCCTTTGTCTATTCCTGAACAAAAAGGGGGAGAATGATAGGGGGAGAAATGGTATCTAATCCTATTGTAATTGTATCTTAGTTTAGGGGAGATTTATCTTAGGGGGAGGCGTCTTTCTAAGTAGGTCATTTGTTTGATAAAGGGGAGAATTAATTGAGGGGGAGCCTTTATTTAATTGCATTTAATATTTTGATATTGCCTATGTGTTTAATGTGTTTGCTTAAGTGTGCAGGAATTATTATATTCTAAGTGGAAACTTTCACCGGCAAAGATTGTGATCATTGGGTTGTTTGAGTCAAGCATTGTATTTTATTTTGGGTGGGACATTTTTGTCAGTCTAGTAAAGATTGATGGCCCTTTAGGATTTTTGTTTGGTTTTTGTCCCGGAATAGCCAAAGGGGGTGATTTGTAAGGACACAAATTTCCAATTGAGTCCTTTGTAGTTTTGGCTCAATTTCGGACAAAAACATTTGAGTCATAGGATAGAGTTATTAATCATCCTTCAAGCCTATAACATACTAAAGTTAAAGACGTAGCGGCCAAGTTCATAAAGCTTCATCAAATTCCGTGTTTGTAGTGCCTCGTTTCTACGTCATCAACAATGTTCCGTTTACTCCTAAGGTATGAATGCATTTTAATATATATATAGGAGCTTGGAACATTTCATATTTGGTGTACTTTGTTTTAAAACTGTTTTTTATTTTCAGAAAGACTTTATTGAAATTTTTAAATAAAGTATATAAAGTTTCTGGGCTAAAAATAGATTTTTCAAACTTTCTGGAAGTTCGTTCAAAATGTCGTTCGAACGAGTTTGTCGTTCGAACAACATGTCGTTCGAACGAGTTTGCCAACGAGTTCCCCAAAAGGCCACTGGAATGTCGTTCGAACGAACTTGATGTTCGAACGAGATTTCCAATGAGATTTCGAACGAGTTCACACTGGAACTTCGTTAGAAGCCTTGTTCGAACGAGACTTCGTTCGAAAGAGACTTCGTTCGAACGAAAATGTCGTTCAAACGAGTTTTGGCGGGAACAGTTTTGAGCAGTTTTTTCCCTCATTCCCACTTCTTTTCCCATTATCTTTTGACAGAACTTCTAAAGTGCGGAAACCAAGTTTTTTGAACTTAACTTTTCATACTATTACAACTCCTATAGAGTCTTTGAGTGTTCATCTTCCCAATGAATAGTTCATTGTTTAAGTGTATATTTTTCCAAGAAAAATCTTTTAAACCCTTGTTTCAGACCCAAAGTTTGTTTATCCAAGTTCATCCATATATATATACTTTCCTTGGAGTTTGGCACCGGTTTATCTCTACATATTGAAGAAGAGATTGTTTTGGGTTTGCTTCTAAATCCCACAAAGAAGAAGAAGTTTCGTTGATTTACCCACTTGGAGAAAGGCTCCTTGTTCGGATGATGGTGACCATAAAAAGTCCGATCGGTGGATTTTGAGATCTCGATGGAGCTCCGTGGTTATTCGCTAGGCGGAGGTGTATACAAGAAGGAGCGTCGGGGCTTGAGAGGGATCGAGTCGAGTGTTGTAAGTCTACTATCTTGTATTTGTAAAACCATACTTAGTGTATTTGAGGCTAGGGTCGTCTGAGGTTTTTTTCCCGTTGTGGATTTTTCCCCGTACGTCGTGGCGTAATGATTCATTGTTTAATTTTATCTTGCTATATCACCTAGAACGCATGCCTAGGTAAAAGGAAATTTTTTTGTTTAATCACTACTTGTGTTTAATTTGGTGATAAACTAATATTAGGTAATGTTTATGTTAATTTAATTCAAGTCATTTAATTTAATTTGGTAAAATTTGGTTTGGCCTAATTTGGAAATATTGAAAATACGACTTAGGCAAATTTCTAGGACTTGGGTTAAATTAATTGGTTTAAGTGAGATTTAAATTTGTTTGGATTTAATCTTATTTCACTTTGTTTAATTTTAACTGGATAAGAAATTAAAATATATTGTTTAATTGAACCATCTTACGCTAATGCATCTATAAAAGGAAATTATTACTTTTTAAAGTACCAAGAATTTTTAAATCGGGGGCCTATCGTTCCAACAACGTGGTAGTTGAAAATATTAAGTTTTATAAGTAAAAATGAGGCTATCTCTTTGTTACACAAATATGATATTTTTCAAAGTGAGTTTAAACATTAGTCATTGTTCTTAGTTTTAGTTGTTAATCTTTATTCACTTTCTATCATAAGTTATGTCTTTGAATCACTTTATTTTAAATGGATTTAATAAAACTTTAGGCCTTTTAAATATTATATTATTATTTTTGCAAAGTATTTGGCATAAATTTTAAGCCTTTTGTATGATTTTTTGAAAGTTTGTTAAATCATGTAAGAGTTTATATTTTTTAGGGGGATGTAGTGTACCCGATTTCTTTGAAAATTTTCGTGCACACCAAATTTTGTGTCATTTTTAAAAATAAGGATCCTTTTTGGTCTTCACAACATTTTTGTCAGACCTTAGTTGTAGTGGAGAAGACTTTGCGACCAAAACACTACCACCATCGCTTCAGTGAAGAAGTTGGGCTTTTAAATTTTTGCGAATATGTCATTTTGTAGTTGTCCTCTTTTTCACAAACCTCAAAATTTTCATGACAAACCTCTTATATTTCCTCCCACGCTCATAACTTAGAAGATTTTGAAGTGTTTCATTCTATATATTGATGTTATTAATTGTTTTTAATAAGTTTTCTTCGTAGTTCTTTATGGATTTCCTATCTAGATCTTAGGATTTGTTGTTTATTAACTTAATTTTTGTGAAGGATTGATGAGTTTACTAATTTTGATATTGTATTCATGCTTAATAGTAGTATTTCCTATATGTGACTTAGTTTTGGTTACTTTGTGATACTTATTGATGTTTGTCTAATTCTTTTACCTCTTTCCTTATATGAACTTATTTTATACAGGGGTACACAAGAAACCCCACAGTTGCTCAAGGGATTTGCGAGAAGTACCCAAAAAAAGAAGATGCACGAGCAACCCCTAATCCACAAGGGAACCAAGTGCAAACAGAATAAATGAATTAGAAGTCTCTATGGACTCCAGAGGTAATGCGAGTAATACTAGTAAGGGGGATGCACGAGTAACTCTAAGTCACATAGATCTTATAACAATTGAGAGCACAGTACCAACTCCATTGTTGCCTAAGTAAGTGAATCACAAGAAATCACTCAATCAACACATAAATAAATGGATGATCATTTCCTTTACTAACACTTAGTTTTATTATTTTACATAGGTATACTTAGAAAGAAGCCCAAGCCAAGTAAGTAGGGATCGAGAAGATGGCCAGTTAGGGCTTCTTAAGAGTTTTGATTTGGAGACTGAGAGGTAAGTCTTATTGAGAAAGCTAAGGCTCAACCACTTCAATATATTAGAAAAGAGATAATATTGAGTGAAGGATCCATTAGTACACTCGTACTCACACAATACATACACTTTATGCTACAAAACAATGAGCAATCACTTGCCTTGTTACAAGACAATTTTAACAGAAAAAATAGCGAGCGACCATCATGGTCGCTTGCAAGTTTTCAAACTTGCTTAGTAAGAAATTTCAATAAAAAGACATAATAACACTTTTTGGCATTATAAATGACAAGAACACCTTTTTATGCATTATTACGCTAAGTGTCATACCACGATAGACAAATCGTGGGCGACAGTAATAAAGATAAACATTTTCTTCAGATATTTTGTCACAAGTGAATATTCCTAAATGCACCTCAGGTTCAATGTGTTCCCTAAAAGGTTTACTGTAAATAGAGCACAATGTGCCCTTTTATGACAATCAACATTCTAGTACTGTTATAATGCACAAATTCTCTCACTTAAATATTCTATCCCTACTCTCTCCTAGATATTGAGGTGTTTACCTCTCTGCTCTCAGAGAATAACTGCACTCAAGAGTTCATTTCTTTACTTAATTGCCAAAAGTTGTATTCAATCATTTGTTGTTCATTTCATGTAATAAGAAATATCATTATTATATTAAAAAAGTTAGTTTTTGTATCTTTTATTGTCCTTGAAATATCCTTGCCTTATAGACAGTTTTCATTGGAGTGGGTTACGCCTCACTTTCTTATAGATTTTAAAGGACCCTGGTAGGGGTGGTCTCGGTCCGATACAATTCGATTCTTGCCTATTTATTGGATCATAGCGAATATTCAGTCCTCAATTTTTTTATACTGAGATCAGAATGATTAATTCGATTAACCTACTAATTCGATACTGGCTTTTTCAGCCCGGTCTGGGTAAAATTAGGTCATAACCCTCTCTCTCTCTCTCTCTCTCTCTCTATATATATATATATATATATATATATATATATATATATATATATATATATATATATATATATGAATGTTCTTATCTATTTTTTTTTCACAAATATTTATAAAGAAAATTTAAAAAACAATAAATATATAAATCCATAAGAATGTCTTCCAAACATTAGCTAACCAATTCGATCATTGGGAAATAATCAAATAGATTTGTAAATGTCGTCCAAACATCAGGGATGAAATATCTATATAATATTCAAACAAAAATAAGATAAAGTTCTTTATAAATCTAGTATATAGTGATAATAGACCCCAATAATATAAAAGAAAAAGGTCATAATGTTTCTAAGCAATTAGTCTTTAAAGACACTATAGCAGGTAATGGAGTTCAAAGCGACAAAACTACCAATCAAGATGTTGTTATTACTAGAGAGAGGTCCTAGACCATTTGGGGGTCAGATGAGTAACTCATTTGCTCCACAACTTAATGAAATGAATCTTATAAGATTGTTTTTTTATTTCTAAAGCAGCACAATGTGGACATAGAAAGTTTGAACCATGTATGTGATACACTAGTGGTATCCCATTACCTCACCGGTGGCAAATATATTTTAAGTATAGGAATCACCCTCCAAGGCATTTATATTGGAGGAGTTGAAGAAGCTCTTATCACTCAAACATGAATGTCCTCTCTTGTACGAGGAATTCAAAAACCCTTACCCAGATAGTCTCAATGAGATAAAATATCCTGAGGGGTATGCACCACCAATATTTATAAATTTCAACGATAAGGGAGAGAATCCAAAGGATCTTGTCAAAAGGTTTATGGAATACCTTAGTGTACATTGTAATAACAAGTACTTGAAGCTAAGAGAGTTTTTGAAAACACTCACAAGAATGGCCTACTCATGGTATTCCTACTTGGATCCAAACGGTATTCCCCATTGGGAAGATATGCATAGGAATTTTTTCCAAAAATTCTTTTCGGCTGAAGATGAATTCAATCCGAGACACTTAGATCAAGAAATGTAGAAACTATGCAAGGAACTAATGCAGTATATTAAGTTCTTTAGAGATAGGTCTATATATGTCCATGAGGAAGCCACAGAAGCAAGGCTACTGCAAATCTATATAGAAGGACAACTAAAAGAATATAAAGTTCACCTGATCAACAAAACTTGTGAGGGCATGCTTAAAAATTTCAGTCGAGAAGCAAGGAACATCATGATGAACATAAATCCATAAACCCAGAATTGGAAGGATCAAATTATTTCTGAACCAGGAAAATTTTAGATCACTCAGCAACAAGTTGTTAGCAATGTGGACAGTAGTCCCAAGGGAAAGAAAAATAACCAAGGTTAAAAAAACAGTGTTTAGGGAAAAGGGAAGTTTGGAAATGATGTTCCTCCACCATTACCAAGTAGTGTTGTAGAAGCTATGGATAGTTATTAGACATTGGTGGGAGAGGGGGTGGAAATCTCACCCCACTCTAATGGTCAAATACCCACTGCGATAGAAAACGGTGATGCAAATTTTTAAGAGCTACACTAAAGGGTCCATCACTCGATAAAAGACTGTTATTAATTATGGAAGATAAATAATAAGAAAGTTTCCAACGACATTCTACAAATTCCTCCCACTGATGGCAACGAGAATTTATTTCCCGCCCATTAATATGTTTTCGTAAATATGGTTATAGCTCATGACTTGGAGGAAATAATGCAGTCCTAGGAATCAATGGAAAATGACAAAGCATGTAGTGAGTGGATGCTTGGGTTGGCCAACATAGATTACAAGTATGATTGGAACAAGGAGTTAGAAATTAAATAAGGTGATATCAATGTGGTTCTCACAATTGATGAAGCTGGAACATCTGAAGTTAAGTACGTCTGTAATACTCAAACCTATGAGGTGGAAACTGACTCAGAATGTGAGGTGATCGTTAAAAATCCAAAATTCAATTGGTTTTTCGATGAAATCACTGTAAAGTCTGAAACCAGGTTGGAAGTTACTTAGAAAATTCTTGAAACGGTGGAAGACCGAGGGGATCCATCTATCAACGTCATGTACCCATTGGAAGACTTATCAAGAGGTACTCCTCTGAAGTGGTGTTTTCTGAGGCTAATAGACTTGTTCCATTCTTTCACAATACACCCATGTGTGTTACTTATCTATTAAATGGGATCAGTTTCCCAAAAGAATTATTGAATGGACTTACATCTATCAACATCATTCCCATCAGTACCCTTTATGAGATAGGAATCTTGCAGGAAAAAAATATTCGAGTTCCCCTAATGATTTCATGCTTTGATAGCGTTGGAATGCAATGACTCGAATATGTGAATGTTGGAATCAAGTTAGGGAATTTCACATCCTATATAAATATCCATGTCATCAATGCCAATACAATTTACCATCTGTTTCTAGGTCGAGTGTGGATGCCTAGTCATGGCATCTTTCCTTACACGTTCAACCAGTGCGCGAAAGATAATGTTCGTGGAATAAAAATAATAATCAAGTCCACGCAGAGGCCTTTCTCAGTGAAAGAATTTCATTTAATTTATGAAACATTATATATAGAGCTTGAAGAAGAAAGAAATACGTGTTTGATCAAAGGAGTGGATGAGCCCCGAGTAGTTTAGGAAGGGGGCCAATTAAAGAAATTTATACATGACAGGTTGGGTCCACGAATGTTACCCCTTGAAAGAAAGGACAAAGGAAAAATAAGTTTGGAAGAAGGTGAAACACCTTCTTGAACTTACAAGAAAGTTAATTTGCTCAATTATAAATATATCTATCGTTCGTAGCAGTGTGCGAGGGCGACATTTGGGACAAGAGTGTCGACCCGGTAGTAGAACAATTCATAATTGATAATTACCATATAATTGAGTATGTTGAAGAATCGAAACAAGAACACAAGTTCATGAAGGATAGACCAAGAGAGAAGCTCAAAGAGCTTGAGGAGTTGAACTTGGGGGAAGAAGGCGACGATGAGAGGCCCATCTCCATTTTCAAAAGTTTGAATCCAAAGCAACAAGAAGAAACCGCCAACCAGTTCAAGGAATTCATTGATGTATTCGCATTAAAATATACGGATATTTTGAGCATTGACCCAGAGTTAAGTTATCATAATTTGAACATTTTTCCTAATGCTTTGTCAGTAAAATAGGCTACGTTTACTTACAAAGATAAGCTAGATTTAAAGATTAAGGCATAAGTAGAGAAACAACTCACTAGTGGATTCATAAAACCCATCCAACATTCTATTTGTCTATCGAGGAGTGTCCCTGTTACTAAGGAAAAGAAGTAAATCCAAATCTGTGTGGGTTTCAGAGATTTAAACCGCACATATCCTAAAGATGAATTTATATTTCCAAGCATTGATAGCTTGTTGGATGTGACTGCTAAACATAAAATTTACAACATCATGGATTGGTATTTCGGATACAATAAGATAAAAATGGATCTTAAATATGCAAAAAAGATAACTATTAAGACTCCTCTAGGAAACTTACACTACACGATTATTCCATTCGACACGACGAACACTGGGTGACATACCAGCGTATGATGATGGAAATATTTCATGATTTGTTAAAATTATATGTGGACGACTTGTTGGTGAAATCCAAAACAGAGGGAGGAACATCCAAGATTTAAGAAGAGTCATGCTCCCCTAAGTATAAGATGTGGATGAACCCCTCTAAGTGTGCCTTTGGGATTATTGTAGGTAAATTCCTCGGGTTTGTCATTAATAGTAAATGCATGCAAATGGATTCTAAGAAGAAAAAAGCTAGTTCGATGATGCCTCCACCAAGAAGAGAGGCAAGTCAAAAAATTCTTGGGAAAAGTTTCTTATACTATCTTTGGCAGAAATCATCCTCCTTTCTCACTGATCATAAAAGATAAGGTGAAATGGTTATTGTGGGATGAGTAAAGAATGGAATCCCTTGGTTTTGTATCTAACTTCCACTGAGTGGTTGATTGGGTCTTTGCTTGCCCAAGAGAAAGAATGGAAGGAATGACATGCGTATTATTTGTCCTAAGTGATATTTGGGACTGAGTCTAGATACACAAAGGAAGAAAGACATTATTTGGATTTGGTCTTTATGGCTCAAAAGTTAAGACACTACTTGCTCATATTTACCATGCACATCATCATCAAGTGTGATCCTATCAAGTACCTGCTCACGAGAACCATCTATATAGGACGAGCAACCATGTGGTTTATTATAATCTCAGAATATGATTAGAAGTGTCTTGTTCCCAAGGCTATCAAAAGTCAATATTTGGCGGATCTCTTAGCTAATTTCCCAAGAAAGAATTTTAAACCTCCAATTGAGGATCTACTAAAAGATATCTTCTCATCTTGCATGGATGAAGAGATGGAAGAATGGAAGATGGAATGCGATGGTTCATGTGCATAGGGTACCGGGGGAGAATGAATCATTCTCTTTAACAACAAAGACAAAATTACGCTTTCTTATAAATTGGATTCTAAGTGCTCGAATAATGAAGCGTTATATGAGGAACTGATCCTTGGGTTATTAGAAGAATTGAGAAGAGGGGTAAGAGTATTGTCCATATGAGGGTATTCTACCCTCGTAGTTATACAAGTTAACAGAGAGTTTTCTGTCAAACATGCAAACCAATATCCCTACTGAGAAATTATCTAGATCCCATTTAGTTGTCAAAGTAGAACGACATCCCAGGATAATGAACAAACTGAAAAGACCCAACGATTACTAGAAAGGACCAAAGGGTACTCGCTAATGTGTATTAGGTTATTTAAAATTCTTTTAAACTCTTTGATATCAAATGTATTATAATTTACAAGTTAGAAAAGACTCACACATACTAGTAAGTAAAAGTGGTGATGCTAGATATAAAAATAATTCCCTTTAAGAATGAGATGAGAGAAAGTGGAAGTCACACAATATTTGTTCTCAAGGAAACCACCGTAATGGAAAACCTCGTGTCCCTAGTCCTAGGACAACTCACACACCCAAGTCCACTTTTACCAAATACAAGTTACAGATTACAGTCCTCTAAGTCCACAATGAATTAAACTAAGCAAATACACACCTGTTCAACTAGCCTCGTCTAAAATAACCCAACTTGACTGAAAATCAGTCAACCCAATAAACCCAGGTAATAGTGACTATAACTCACTCACAACACACACAACACTAATACCAATGTTTAGATAAAGAATTCAGCAACCCAGTGTACATAAAATTGTTAGGCCAATACAAAGCCAGTACGCCCAGGCACAAACTAAACAATCCCACAATACTGAATATAACTAAACAACCAAGGTAGTGAAAGCGTGAGACACACACACAACTAGACACTCAAACCCGAGACCCCGTGTAGATGTGCAAAAAAAATTTAATAATAAAGATTGTTTTAATCAAAACAACAAAATAATCTTGTTTATAAAAAGAGACTAAACACACACCCGGTTAAGTCTATTTTCATTAACAAGAAAAATTACCAATCAGTGACTAAGTGAAAGGTAAGATAATATTGAATTAATCGATACTAAAAAGAATGATTAAATATTAAGTCACAAGACACAAGCAAGGTCTTACTTAATAATAAATATTCCAGTAAAGATTAGTTCTAAAATAATTTAGTTGATGCAAATGACCACAAACAAAATAGAAAATAAACTTCCAACAATTGTGTCGCGTAACTAAAATAAAATTAACTTAACACCAAATAGAATATGAATCAATATAAATCGGTGTTACGTTAAAATATTAAGCAAGTAAAATGAGCAAAAGATAAATATATGTAGCACTTAGCTCATACAAATTAGGACTTAATTAAAGTTATAACAAGATAGATACTAATATTTAGTTAAATTCAAATTTCAAATTTATAACACAAAAAAAAATAATCACAAAGATAAAATTCCAATTTTAGTTCAAGCCAATACTATAACTAGATTTGGATAAAAATACTCATACACACACAAACACCACCTAAGCATAAAAGAATACAACAAAAAGTATTCAACTTAGGCAGTAAAAAATGTACAAGTCAATTGGTCAAATCCAAGTCAAATGAGTACGAGATAAAGAGTGTAACACTCGACTCACTAAAATAGGATGGTTTCCACTAAAATTAAATTTAAACAAATAAAGATTATTATGATTAAATTCTACACACTAATTAAGCCAACTAAATAAAGTGAACACACAAAAGTTCAACTTTGAGGGTGTAACTAGTTAGAGTAAAAAATCAGCTTATCTTTATCCCCAAATAAATCAAATCAGATTATCTTTATCCCCAAATAAAACAAATCAGATTTTAAATAAAAAATGTGTGACACAAACAGAACTTAAGTTCAATTTAAGTTTCAAAAGATTAGTCCAAATTTTAACAAGTGCTTACACACAAACTAATATGGGTGAAAAATAAAGTCGAACACTAAACACCCACAAATAGTTCCAAGATCTATTAAAGTTTAGTCCAAATGAGTCCAAATATTAAATCTAATATTTATGTGAAGATGCTCCAAATAAAATTTGAGACTAAATAAAGTCTTTCCAAAGTTTTAGTCCAAATAGGTGTCCACAAAAAAACTCAACACAAGCAGTTATATAAAAAACTGGTATACACTATTGGGATAAAAAAATGACAACACTAAAAAGTGTCAAAAACCCAACATATTAATTCTTCAAAAAAAAATGATCTACTAGAACCAATCTCCAAACAACACTATATATATATATATATATATATATATATATATATATATATATATATATATATATATATATATATATATATAAAGTAAAAAAATATAACAGTTACCTCAAAAGGACGGACCACCGGAGCTGAAACAATGAGGGGCCGGACCAAAAAAAACTCAGTTGTTGGGTTCACAAAACGGGAGCCACTGGAAAAGTAAATCGCCGAAACAAAGGAACCAAGGTCGTACACCATCGAAAAACACAGAGGTACAAAAAAACGGGGAACCACACCGGATCAACCAACCTCCGAACCGTGAAAAACCAACACTGAAAAAACAAGCCAAACCGTAGCAAACCCCAAACCCAATCTCAACCACAAAATCCCAAATCTCTCAACAACCTTATGTGTATTTCGTTAAAAAAAATTGGAGAGAGAAAGAGGGTAAAATATCAACAGCCAACTCTCCAAGAGAGAGAGAGAGAGAAGAAATGTAAAAAAAATGGTTGGGGAAAACAAAATGAGCGGGGGTATAAAAAATAAGAAAGAACTTTTAACTTTTCTACCAACCCAACACAATGGCTCTAAACAAACCCCCAAAGACACGCCAACTCAAACTTTGAGCCACACAGAAAAGCAAACATTGAGCCACACAAAATCTTGGAACCATAAATGATTTTGACATAAAACCAACAATACCCAAAACTATGAGCACAAAAATAATAAAAGATGCATTTTAATGTCGTGTTAAGCTAGATAATTAAAAACACACATGTTTAATTAAATGTTATAATTTAACATATTAAAAAATAAACACTGAAAAAAATACAAATTCTAAAAATAAAAAAATAAATGAATGACACTACAAAAATATGTAACTAAAAAAATATATTCTGAACAAAAATTGTATTTTATATATCAAGTCAAATGAGATAAAATACTTGTAATATACAATAAAATTTTAATTTAAAAAAAAATATAAAAACTCATACGAGAAAAAATATAGAAAATGTATGATACCCAAAATAATTATATACTACACAACAATTATTTTTATCAAAAAATAATTTATATAATAAATCAATATAGGAAAATATGATTTAAGATATAAATAGTAGATTTTAATAATAATAAAAATATAGGAGCATATAAAACAAAAATTTTTGTCTCAAGATTGAGCCGACACAAGAAGAATGAGATTTTCACAAATATCCTGATGCTCTCATAATAATTTCTTAGAAGTTTGAGATTGATGAACTAGAATTAGGGATGGAAACCGGGCGAGTTTGGCAAAACCCTAACCCGACCCATTTAATAAACGGGGCGGGGCGGAGCGGGCTGGTTTTTATTTAAATTAACGAGATCCTAACCGGGGCGGATTGAGGATTGAAAAGAGTGCGCTTGCGTTCAAATAGAGATATTATTTAATTAAACACAGTTTTTATCAATTAAATCGTAAACATGCATCTTGGTGTGATTGAATAAGATGATGAAATAAGCAAGAACATTCAAACACACACATGTGAGGAAAAATCCCCCAAAGGGGCAAAACCATTTATTTTCATTATAATATTGTAACATACAATTTC
This sequence comes from Sambucus nigra, assembly GCA_949130495.1. NCBI lineage: Eukaryota > Viridiplantae > Streptophyta > Magnoliopsida > Dipsacales > Adoxaceae > Sambucus > Sambucus nigra. The sequence goes on from OX422210.1 coordinate 686,676,699, forward strand.
TCGGATTACAACGAGAATATAGTGACACAAAATTACCCGCAGACGTCGGATCTGTAGTTGGCGGCTGGAACTTTCCCTTTCCAGGAGGGAAGCAATGAAGAAGAAGGACGGTCTTCTCCACAAGGGTTTGAACAGACACACGGTTGTGTTCTTGGGTTGCAAACGGATTCACAAGGGTTTGAAAAGTTGTGTGAATCAAAACATGAGTCTTGGGACTCACAAAGGTGAAGACTTAGAGTATTTAGGACTCTGAAAATCGTCTATGAAAGTCTTCCTAAACAAATCCCCGAAGTTGGTTTATAAAAGAAAACCTAGCCCTAAAAATCTGAACACAATCTGCACGATTTTATTCCAAGCGGATTGGTCCGCTTCTGATCCGGACCGGTCCGAGGTCGAATCGGTTCTTTTTTTAATAGGGCTTCTTCGGTTCGCAATCATTTCGGGGTCTACTGGATTGAAGCATAAGAGGATCGGTCCGACTTGAGGCAGATCGGTTCTTTTTCCAAATTGGCAGATCGGTCCGGTGCGGATCGGTTCCTTTTTAGAACAGGCGGATCGGTCCGGCTGACCAGAAAACTGATTGCTTGAATTCTTTGATATTTGGATCCGTTGATGACGATGTGATCTTCTATTTCTTCAATGATGTAACGGCTTATGACATACACAGAAATAATGGACAAAATGTCCTTACAAATCTCCCCCTATGTCTATGCCGGTACAAACATAAAACATCCGAATTATCAAATACCAAATTGTCTATACAAATTTACCCTTCCATGAACCCAAAACTGGAAAGATACAAATGAATAAGACTTCATCGTTTAGTCTTCAACTCTTCAGGAATCTCAATGCTTTTCTCATCAGGGTGTGCAATTCAGAGATCATCAAAGAAGTACCTACACACATGAGACAAAGAAAATACCAAGTGACATATCGAGTTTGAAATGAGATAAACAAAGATACCAATTTATGATGAAAGCATACTTTATCAAATCTCAAAAACTCAGAAATCCCCCATAAAATGATAATTCTTTCTCCCCCTTTTTATGATGTCCCAAAATAGACAAATAAGAAGAATAAATCAAATACGTAAAGCACGGGTGTCACAAGGAATAAACAACTATTTTTGAAAATTTTCAAATTTTTTCAAACACAAAAAAAAAAATCACACCATGGATGAACACAAAACAACCAAGTCGATGATAGCGTCAATGTAGGGGTGTGATCAAATTCGATAGGAAAATCAGTGCATACAAACATGACATATGTGCATGATGAATATCGGATACTCTTAACGAATGAACTCAAAGTCTTCCTTTGGTGTATAAAGATGGTAATATGAGACATTTACTCAATCAAGTCAACAAATCAAAGCTAAAAATGATTTCCACACGAATAACGTCCAAAACGATTTAATGCTTTTTCAGGACTTTCAAGGAAGTGCAAACCCATTTGAATTCTCCAACCAAAATCTCTTTGATACCAAATTGAAAAGAGTGCGCTTGCGTTCAAATAGAGATATTATTTAATTAAACACAGTTTTTATCAATTAAGTCTTAAACATGCATCTAGGTGTGATTGAATAAGATGATGAAATAAGCAAGAATATTCAAACACACACATGTGAGGAAAAATCCCCCAAAGGGGCAAAACCATTTATTTTCATTATAATATTGTAACATACAATTTCTCGAATTACAATGAAAATACTGTGACACAGAATTACCCGCAAGCGTCAGATCTGTAGTCGGTGACTGGAACTTTCCCTTTCCAAGAGGGCAACAATGAAGAAGAAAGAGGGTCTTCTCCACAAGGGTTTGAATAGACACACGGTTGTGTTCTTGGGTTACAAACGGAATCACAAGGGTTTGAAAAGTTGTGTGAATCAAAACATGAGTCTTGGGACTCACAAAGGTGAAGACTTAGAGTATTTAGGACTCTGAAAATCGTCTATGAAAGTCTTTCTAAACAAATCCCCAAAGTTGGTTTATAAAAGAAAACCTGGCCCTAAAAAATCTGAACACGATTTGCACGATTTTATTCCAAGCAGATCGGTCCGCTTCTGATCCGCACCGGTCTGAGGTTGGATCAGTTCTTTTTTTAATAGGGCTTCTTCGGTTCGCAATCATTTCGGGGTCTACTGGATTGAAGCATAAGCGGATCGGTTCTTTTTCCAAATTGGCGGATCGGTCCGGTGCGGACCGGTCCGGCTGACCAGAAAACTGATTCCTTGAATTCTTTGATATTCGGATCCGTTGATGACGATGTGATCTTGTATTTATTCAACTATGTAACGGCTTATGACATACACAGAAATAATGGACAAACTGTCCTTACAAGGCTCCTACGGTTGGGTTAATTTTAAAAAGAGTAAAATTAAAATTATTACATTATTGTCTTAAAGGTCTATAATGGTTCGTATTTCAATATGTGAGATAATCCCCCAATTGTCAATCCATGTTTTCACATAGATCTTTTACAAAATTAACATACAAATAAATGTTTTTTTAGTGTGTGTGTGTGTGTGTGTGTGTGTGTGTCTATATATATGGTTTAATTGTAATTAACATAAATATAAAGGGTAATTATGTAGGCATAAGTTAAACGGGGCGGGGCGACGCGGGGCGATTTTATTTAACTTGACTCCTAATCCGCCCCATTTAATAAATGGATTTTTTTTAAACCCATACCCGCTCCTAATTCATTAATTGGGTTTTAAAACCCGCCCCATTAGGTTCAGGGCAGGGCGAAACTCCTACGGGTCAGGTTAAATAGCCATCCCTAACTAGAATTTGCAATACCATTCAAAGAAGAACTTTTACCACAACAGTGAAATCTCTATTTTTAAGTGAGGAGCCCATAAACTAGAGAACCTCCATAACCAAGAAGCTAGAAACAGATGAAGGTATCCGAGTTAGCGAGCTTTTACATACTCTAAGGGACTCTATACTTTAAGGGTCCTGGGGGATACTTGACAATATGTGTGGGAGAAAAAGAAGCTTATGAGAAGTTGCAAGGAATTTATGAGACATATTGTGAGGACACAGGTGTACCACTTTATAGGCGTTTACAATGAGTAGGTTACTACTATCCCAGTATGATCATAGAGGTCGCTCGACTTCAACAAGCTTATTTGAAGTGCTAGACCCAATTGGACCTGCCATCATCGTTGAGAAGATGGATGATTGGAGAGAGCTTTACATAGCTTACCTAAAAAATGGAGAGTTGCCCATTGAGCAAGAAAATGATATCTATCTGAAGAAAACGGTCTCTCTATTTTAATTATTCAATGGTGAATTGTACAAGAAAGGTTACAATGAGAAAAAATTTAAATGTTGCTAAAGAAGAAGTGGCAAAAGTGTTGAAAGAAGAACAGGAGCCCTCATACTTGGGTAGATCAAAGTTGTTTAATTAGTTAACAACTCTGGGTTACTATTGGCCAACAATGGAAGAAAATTTCATTAACTTCATGATGAGATGCAGAGCATGTCAAGTGCATTGGAATATAGTTCATGCCCATCAGAGAGCTTACAGAGTTCAACTTTTGCTTATCCATTCCACAATTAGGCATTTGATCTAGTAGAAAAAATTACACCAGCCTGTCGTGGAAAAGATTTTTTCCTAGTTACACTAGATTTGTACACTAAATGGGTAGGAGAAATCCATTTTAGGAGGATAACTGCTCAAGTAGTTATTGAATTCATTCGTGAGTATATTATCCACGGGTTTAGCATTCCCAAGGTCATCTTCACAGGCAATGGAAAGAAATTTGTGTTCAAAGAGATGGGACTACTCACAGATAAGTATAAGATCATTCAAAATAGTTCCATAATTTCTTACCCAGAAGAGAATATACAGTTGGAGGCCACTAATAAAATAATGATCAATATTTTGAAGAAAAAGTTAGAGGATCTCCCCAGGACATACGATGACAAATTTCCAATGGTTTTTTGGAACTAGATTACTTCAAAGAGGAAGCCAATAGGGGATTATTATTGGTTTATGGAACATAAGTCATCTTACCTATGACATTAGAGTACCTTTCACGAGAACGTATTTAAATCATAATCTAATCCCAGACTCAAGTCATCTGTAGTTAGAAGCCTTGGATGAGCACAGAGACAAAGCTAAAGAAAATTTTAAAGTCTATACTGAGCAAGTCTCAAAAACTTATGGGAACTTAGTCAATCCTAGGGAGTTCCAGGTTGGAGACCTAGTTCTTGAAGAATCCACTCATCACTTGAGAAATATGTCTACCTCTAAGTTCAAAGAAAACTGGGAAGGGGCTTTCGTAGTTAAAGGAGTGGAAAATCAAATAACTATTAGATTTCAGAACCTGAGAGAGAATGCACCGAGTCAATCAATTGCAAGTGGCTCAATAAGTACTATGCTTGAGGTATCCCAGTGTTTGCTTCATATTTTCCTTTATAAAATTAAAATTTTCTTTCATGAGAAAGAAACTCTGTTATACGAGTTCTAACTGAGAATATCAAATTTGATAGAATGAATATGGGCCATTTAAATATGGCAATAAAAAGAATCCTATGCCAAAATATGGGCCATTTAGTTTATGTTCATTCAAAAGAAAATATGATATATATATTTGAGGGAGTTTGGATGGATAATTTAAATGGGTTTACATCACGAATTCCAACGTTGAAAAATTGTGTCGTGACGCTATTATTTGTAGAATCATCAAAATTTTGGATTTGTATGCTTGTTTGATTGTCTCGTTCATTTAGCTCACATTTTAATTGTCACATGAGTTTAAAATAAAGTTTGATGATTTATAGCTATTAATTAGAGCTTCTTGATCGTTTCAATGTGTTGGAATTGTGATTAATTTGTTGTAGTTCATGCCCATACATTCCATGTTCATGTTTGAGAATGTCGATACTATGTTAGCATGTAACTCATATAGTTTTTCTTTGTTTCGCTACTGTTTAAGTATTGTTTTGCAGTTTTGAGTCCCTTCAAGTTAGTTTTTTCAAGAAAATTTTTCACTAGGCAAATCTGTTTGTTTTTCAAGACTAGAACTAGGAGTTCACTTTCTCGTTAGAGCGACTTTATGCTGTCACACAAAGTTTATCTCGCGAGATGCCTATGTCGTTTGAACGACAAGGCAGTCTCGTTCGAGCGACCCCCTGGAATTCTGTGTAATTCTATTTCAGTACCCTGCTGCTTATGATTATATTTTTTGGTACTGCTGTTTTTTGTCTATGGAGTTTACTTTGATAGATTTGCATATTTTACTGCATTAGATCGTTTAAGTCAAACCTGCGTAGATTACTTATTCATATTGTGTGACTACTGTTTGTTAACTACGGATTTGATATTGTTGATCATTATTAGCTGGTTGTTTTCATGATTATCTAGATATATTTCATTGACTATACTGTGCTAGATATATCGCAAAATTATTTATCTTTTCATCGGATTGTCTATTCGAGATAAAAGGGGGAGAGATGTGATACAGGGGGAGATTTTGTGTGATGAGATTGGTATCCTGATTTAGATGTTGTTTACATATTGATATCATGTTTTGCTCACATAACAAATGATTTGGATTTGTTTTTACATATTGGTTTATATCATTTGTTCCTCCACACTTCACTGGTATTTTTTTGATTCATGTGTGTAGGTATGCTTTAGAGATTCGATATTTCAAGTCTACATCACATTCATACATTTAGAGACAGTTGATGCTTGTCGGACCATAGTTTACTAGTCTTGTCCTATAATTTTTTTATTTTGGGTTTATGGGATGTGATTTAGGCATCATACGGCTTGATGGCCCGGCTTAGGCATTTCACTGTTGGTTTTATCCCGGAATAGTCAAAGGGGGAGATTTGTAAGGATAAAATTTCCAATTGAGTCCGTTGTATATTTTTGACTTATTCCCGAAACAAAACACATTTGAGTCAGAGGTCGTATTTTTATTATCACGATCCCACACAGACAATGACGGTTTGAAGTTTATTGAAGACGTTGCGGCAATGCTTCAAAGAATTATTTATGTCAAATGTTTAATTGGTGCAAGTTAATTCATCTTCAAGTTCAATTTCATTCCGCGATCACTCAGGTATGAATGTGTAATTTTAATGGGACTCGAAACTTATTTTAGAATGTTTAAGGAAGTTATTTTATTAAAAAAATATTTAAATTTTTTTTAAAGTGTTTGAAACAGTTATCACTTCGTTTTAAATCTGATAAGGACGGATTAGAGTTGGATTTAGTTGGGACTCCAATTACGTGTGACGTTCAAATGACTGTAACAGTCGTTCAAGAGAGATAGGGATATCGTTCGAGCGACATGCCTATCTTGTTTGAACGAGCTGATGCCTCGGGAAAAATATTTATAGTCGTGTTTCCTTTAAATTTCGAAAGTGTGCATTCTTTAAAAATTGTTTACGAACCAGAACGTTTATGCACACAAGTTTTCTAAGGTTTTCCAAAGAAAATGCATCCTTAGAGTTTTAAAGATCCCAGTTATCATTAATATACACTATAGTGATCTTTGTGGCACTAAAAAGAGTTGTTCTACATTGACTATTATTGGTTTTGCGAAGAAGAAGTGAAGGAGTTAGTTTTCCTATTCCTTATACGTTACAAGCCATATCGGTGGACAACGAGACATACGTGGACGCATGTGTTGTGGACAAGTATTGTGGAAGAAGGACTTTCTGCGTGGTCACTGTGAGAGGAGTGGTTGAAGATCAAAAGAGCATCAAGTCTTGTGGGGAACGAGTCGTTGACTAAGACTTGTGTATGTTCATTGTAATTCCACATTCATAGTGATTGTGTGGCTTTGATCGTCTGAGTTTTTTTCCCGTTGTGGTTTCCTCCTACATCCGGCGTTATGAGTATTATTTACTTTATTTTACTTGCTTTAATCACTAGATGAATGTTTAGGATTAATCAAGATAAAATTTGGTTAAGTTAAAATTTATTCACAACTTGGTGCAAATTAAAAATTGGAAAAAGAGTTTTCATAAAAAGAGATTTTTTTTATCATCCTTAAAACACTTTCCACATAAGAAATAAAAAGGGGCCATCACCTAACAATAAAATTTAGCGAGCAAAGTATTACATAATTTCCAAAGTACGAGGAAATATAGTCTCTCTATTTAACAAGTTTACTATTGCTCTCAAAATTTGATGGGATATACTTTCAGGATAATTCCCTTATATCAAAATATAGTGAGTAGTGTAGCACATATTTTCCAAATTTATCCTTGTTCACGGCATTTAGAGGGGATATACTTGCACAATTATAATTACATAAGTTAAAAAGTGAAATATAGAGAGCAGAGAAACCAATAGTACAAGGGTGAATATTACATATTATTAATTCTAAATGGTTCGTAAAAGTATCTATGCAAGGAATATTTATATTTCTGCGAGCCGATGATCCCACGGTATAAGGGAAAGACAATAAAATATTATCAATGCTTACTCGTAAAATATTTTGTAAAAATATAAAATTTTCCAAGCACATAGTCCTACATTATATGGGAAAAGCAAAAGTGAAAAGTAAAAGCACGAGTTATTTCCCAAATCAGTGTCATTTTCTCGAAGGCAGTGAAAGAGTGCAAAGAACACGCAAAAGCTAAATAAACATAATTGACATTTCATTACATAAAAATAGCCTTCTCGAAAGAGAGGCAAAGATATTAATATCCAAAAAATACGATCAACGAAATATAAGATGCCAGTTGTCTATTACAAGGAAAATGAGGTTTTCCCTCCTATTAAAACTCTTCTGGAAGCACCCACTTCTCGCTTCACATCTTCCTCAATTTTAGCAATGCGAGAAGTACCTACCTCCTCACAAGCCATAACTATCCTCAACACAACTTCAAGGAATTTGATCACCTCCCTCAAGGTATCAACTTGCTGAAGGCATTTCCTAACTTTCTTTATTAGTTTCCTCAAGGTAGGATTAAGAATATTGGGAATAGAACAATTAAAATAATTCAATTTGAAGTGGTAGCAGTCCTCCAAGCCGAAAATTACGAGCATTTGCAGGAGTGACTTCTATAGATGGGGTGGATGTGAACTGATGAAGATGGATAAAGATGGCCTTTAGGTTTGAAACATAGTGTAATACCCCGAGATTTTTGGGACAATAATTTATTTATTTTTGGGAGAAATAAATATTATTTCATTACGAGAATAATAAAATTGGCATTTGAGGTCAAAATTTGAAGATGTTAGATTTGGATGGTTATTCTGAGTGTGCGGTTGATTCCTAAAGGGTCGAGAAAGTCAAAATGATTGTACTTGGGGCTTAATTGGGTTCCGAGATATTTTAAGTTCATTTGGCTCGAATTAAAGTAACCGAGTCATTTAAAGTGTGTATTATCATTTAAAGTTGTGTATTTTGGGAGATAAGGCTTATTAATCCTACAGGAGATTAAATCTCATTAGAGAGAAAGAGAGAGAAGAAGAAAAAAAGAAGAGAAAGAGGAGAAAAGTTGGGATTTCCAGCTAATCCGTGATTTCGAGGACGAATCAGACTCTACAAATTTGAGGCAAGTGATTAAACTTGATAAATAATTGTTGTGTATCATTTATTTCATGATTTGTGGATAAAAATTGTGAATTTTGGGATAAAATGTTAAAACTTAGATTTTGGATAAAATCTTAGATTTGTTGTGTATATAATGGATTTGAGGTTACAAATTAATTGAGGTGTATTATTGGATGAGTTTTAATGTTATATCTACGGTTGGGGTTATGGAGAAATGGTTAGAAGTTGATAAAAATGACTTTTGGGAATATTTGGCTTTGATGAAAATAGCCATTTTCGTAACTTCTGATAGGCCAAATCGATTCGAAATGTTGCAGGTGCCCAGGTCTGAGTGACCGAATCGATTCGGACCCAAGATGAATCAATTAGTCCTGAGACAGAAGCCCAAGTCTTATGACCCGAATCGATTCGTCTTGGAGGTCGAATCGATTCGCGGGGCTGAATCGATTCGAATTTGGCCCGAATCGATTTGGAAACCAGGCAGATTTGGGGATGTTTTTCTAGGGTGAGTTCCATCCCGTTTTGTTTGAGGTTATCAATTGGGAATCTCTATATGAGTTATGAGAAGTGTGTTTTGAAGACTTTTAGGGAGTTTCCCTTATGAGAAATTATTGGAGTCATATTGACTTAATTCAAGAGAATACCGATTTGGAGATTATCGTACCGACTAGTGGGGAAGCCCACTATTATTGAGATTTTGTTTTGGAGATAATTATGTATTTATAAGAGAGATTTAGGATGAATTTAGTGATAATGGATTTTAGCATTAAATCCCAAATGGGATAACTTTAAAGGTTCATATGATTGATTGAACCATATTATGGATTGAGAATGACAAATGCTGATCGATGTGCATACAGATATAGAAAATATCCTTAATGTAAATTGAATTGGGAGATGTTATATATAAATGATAAATGATGATCGAGGTGCATTAGGATATAGAGAATATCCTCAACGTAAATAAAATTGAGTGACAATTCATACAAATAGAAGTGATGTGTGAATTTCAAGTGATAAATAGTATAGTGTATACTAAGTGGGGAATTTATGTGAGTTATTGACGAATAGTATATCGAGAGTAAAATATACTAATAAATGATATTATTACATTGTAATAAGAGTATATATATATATATATATATATATATATATATATATATATATATATATATATATATATATATATGTGTGTGTGTGTGTGTGTGTGTGTGTGTGTGTGTGTGTGCGCGTGTGTGTGTGTGAAGCATACCCCCTCTATGCTATCATGGGAAGTTGCGCGATGTGGGTGAGGCCCCTGGCTTGAGGATCATGGTGCGTATAGTCCCCAGGTTATAGCGTCCATTTGTTATTATGTGATTTTTATTAGGGGTGAGACGTGGTGGGTATGTTTCATCTCACTTTAGGGGAGGAACTATGACCGCTTCCCGTACGTTTTGATTTATTATTTTACCATGGCGGTGTGATAATAGTCCGATAAATGATAACTTGGGATAAAGTGAGTAATTCCTGGAAGATGATAGCATTCAGAACCTGCATCCTTGAGTTATAGCTCGCTGGAATGGTTATTATTATACTTGTGTGAATAGTAAATTAATTGTATATGATTATGTGATATCATTTTTTATCTCTAGAGTAAAGAGACATAAGAAGATTGATTGAATCTCATTCCGGAATATTTTATCCGGACATATTGCGATGAATATATTAACGTAAAATTGAAGAGTATATAATTATATGAGTATATATATAGTACTTTGGGTGTCGTGGGCATAATGGATCTCAATGACCAACATTGCCAAGGAGTAGTGTATCAGGGGGTTCCTTATTTGGATTTCGCTTGCGAGACGCACCACGCGTGAAACGTAGTGCAATGTTAGGAGTGAGGAGAAGTTAGTCCTTAGTGCTCATATTTATATATTAGTATATATCTCGACAATCGATAGTGCCAAGGAGTAGTGTATCGGGGGGCTTCCTTGTTTGGATTTCGCTTGTGAGACGTCCCACGCATGAAACGTTGTGCACTGTTAAGAATTGAGAATAATAAATCATTTATAGTAAAAAATATTGGGTTATACGAGTCATGCATTGAGGGCATAATGAATCTTGATAATCAATATTGCTAAGGAGTAGTGTATCGGGGGGGTTCCTTATTTGGATTTCGCTTGCGAGAGGTCCCACGCACGAAACGCAGTGCAATGTTGGGAGTGAGGAGAAGTTAGTCCTTAGTGCTCATATTTATATATTAGTATATATCTCGACAATCGACAGTGCCAAGGAGTAGTGTATCAGGGGGGCTCCTTGTTTGCATTTCGCTTGTGAGACGTCCCACGCACGAAACGTCGTGCACTATTGAGAATTGAGAATAATAAATCATTTATAGTATAAAAGAATTTGGGTTATACGCATCATGCATAGAGGGCATAATTAATCTTGATAATCAATATTGCCAAGTAGTAGTGTATCGGGGGGGTTCCTTGTTTGGATTTCACTTGCGAATAGTCCCACGCACGAAACGGGGTGTAGTATTGAGAATTGGGAGAAGTTTATTCCTTAGCACTTAGATGCTAATAAATCATATATATATTAATATATATATTTATGTCAATAACTATAATATGAGAAATTCTAGTAAAAGAGAATGTTTATGTAGATTTTATATGTTAAGTAAGAGAACGAATAATTGAGATTGATAGTATTAGAAGTTGAAGGATATGATTTAGATGGATTTTATATGAGTATAAATTGGGAGTAAATTAGATTACTTTGCCCCTAGATAGATTTGGGCAATTATTTGGAGATCATATGCATACGTTTAGTTGCGCACTTTAGTTGATAGGTGAGTTGAATTTTATGGAGAGTGCGACTCCACTTTAATCATGTATTTATAATTATTATGCATTTTAATGCACTTGTTAAAAATGTTTTCACACCTCGGGCTCTTACCCGTTTATATTTTCTCTTGCCTCGTATATATTGTATTATTTTAGGTGTTCCTTCGCAAGGACGCCATTGATGATATCGATCTAGTGTATTCGTAGAGCTGTGGCAGTAGCGGACTGTTGCTGTTTTTTGATATAGTCGATTCCTATCTTTTGTGTATCTAGATTAGGATTCAGTTGGTATATCGGGTTTATACCCAAGTGTTGTAGTGTAGAACTTTTATATTTTTCTTCCCAGTATATTGTATTATCTGTGACCCGACAACATATTCGGGTAATTCATTTTGTAGATTTTATTGTACTCTGCTATTATTCTCTTTTATATCACATGTGTGTGTTATTTATTATATTCAGTAGTTGTTGTGTTTTTGGTTGGGTGTTGATTTGTATGTTTTATATTTTTTTGGCACCCTCTTTTTGTAGTAATGGGTAGTTATCCATTTTTAGGTTAGTATCGTTAGTAGATGATGAGAATGATCCACTTGAGATTCCTGATTATTTTTGTATAGGGTTGGCCACCCATTATTATTCTAAGCGGGGTGTCACAGGTGGTATCAGAGCATGAGATTCTAGTGTCTTTAGGATCTGTGAGGCTTTACTGCGGTCTTCCGTAAGCGTTCTTGATGTAGAGCCCTATTATTAGGATTGTTGTGTTAATACGTCCATATTTTCTTCTGTGATGAGAAAAGAATTGAAAGGCGTTCTGATACATTTATTCTTGTTTCAGATGCCACCGAAGGGAAGTTGTTCAGGAAAGATAAATAAAGGGGCTGAGAGTGTGGAACCCCAATTGCCTCAAAGGACTATGACTACAAATGAAGTTGCTAGTATTGTGGCACAAGCAGTAACTGCTGCCATTTCTGCGATGGTACATCAACCTGCAGTTCAAGCAGACCAAACCCATTCAGGGTCGTCTTTATGGGAAAGAGTATGAGAAGATTTTAGGAAGGGGCATCCTCCAGAGTTTTCAGGGGGAGCTGATGCCATGGCTGCAAATCATTGGAAGAATAGTATACAGAGGCATCTTCGCATGAATGAATGTAGTGAGGTGCAGAAGAAATTTCTCACCATCTTTAAGCTAACAGGAGAAACTCTCCAATGGTGGGAGTCTGTCACCATATCTGAATAGAGAGATACATTGCCCATAACATATTTTTGGAAACTCTTTGACCGAAGGTATTTTCCTTCCGCGATTCTGAACGAAATGAGGAAGAAATTGATGGATGTGTTTCAAGGTAATAGAACGGTGGCCGAGTATGAAGAAGAATTTACACGATTGGCCAATTTAGTACCTGATGAGGTAAATACAGAAGAGAAGCAAATATCGAAGTTCATCTGAGGTTTAAATTGGTAAATTCGACAGCATTTGTTAGGGAACCCAGCATTAGTGACTTTCGTCGAGGTAGTGAATGAGGCACTGTTGCAGTGTCATGAATATCGTCTTCGTTCGCAAGGGGTAAGAACTGTTGAGACTTGGGTTCATCAAGTAAGTCTGGAGATAAGGAAGCCAGTAATGCCAAAGGGTATAAGCAGGATTATCGAGGGTCACAACAACGTTTTGTTCCTCAAGATGGGCAGAGAGGATTTGCGGGTAGATGTTTCTTTTATAAAGAATTAGGCCATAGAAAGAGATATGGTTCTAAAAGAGGTAAAAGACCACGTTTTGAGGAAGTTTTAGATGTGCAACCACCACAGTAGATTTGAGGCCATTTTAGGTCGGGGGACTTTGTGTGGGAACCCATTGATGAGGAGATGAAGTCGGACTAGAGAGGTATGATGTCAATTTCTATCTTTGTGATTAGGTTGATGCTTTGAGGGGCATGGGGAAATATTGTATGTAAGGTTTGGACCATCGGTTAGTTGTTATAACCATATTATGTATGGATTGACCCAAAAGGGAATATTGAGCAAGTGAGGCTCTTATATTATTATCTTTTGAGAGAATATAATATTTTGTAATGTGCTAGAAAGAGAGCTATAATTTCGTTGTGAATGTAAGAATTATTGAAATGTGTTGAGTCGTAATGATAAAGCTACTTATTTTTATAGTCGTGCTAGACTTATATATGTGTTATATTCCAACTATGGAAGAGCCTAGTGAATGGAAATATACTAATATGATGACATAGATTATTACTGAAACAATTCATAACTTAGTAGATTATTATTGAGCGGGAGATTTTAGCTCATAATTATGCTAATTTTGAGAACTATATATTATTATGAGTATGATAATTATTAAAACCTTGCGTCTTGAGCATAAGGTTTTTTATTTAAATGTCAAAAGACATAAACCGTTTTTTATAAATAAACTATTTTTCAAAATGAACTTTTTATAGGCCTTTGGGAAATATCAAAATGATTTTTCACAAAAATATTTTAAACTCTAGTCCTGATCTAACTAACTCTCAATCCCCGACGTCGCTACATATTAGTGTATTGGGATGGTTTCTTGTTTGGATTTCGCTTACGAGACCTCCACCACATGAAAGCAACGAATCTTTGGACCTTTCAAAATTGTTATATTATTAGTATGCTAGTATAATTTAATATATTTCGAGTTATTGTACTATTGAGGCAAGTGAAGCCTAATTATGTTTATACGAGTAGAGCTCGAATAAAGGGTATATGGGCTCCCTAGTAGTTATAATTGGTTTTATAAATTTTAAAATAATTCATCGTGAGAAGTGGGAGGATTGGGTATAGTGTTAGTGAGGAAAAGTGTAGTAGAGACTAGCTGAGCTTTGGAGTATTAGGCTTAGCTTAAATTCGAGGGCGAAATTCTTGTAAGTGGAGAAGTCTGTAATACCCCGAGATTTTTAGGACAATAATTTATTTATTTTTGGGAGAAATAAATATTATTTCATTACGAGAATAATAAAATTGGCATTTGAGGTCAAAATTTAAAGATGTTAGAAAGTAATTTGGATGGTTATTCTGAGTGTGTGGTTGATTCCGAAAGGGTCGAGAAAGTCAAAATGATTGTACTTAGGGCTTAATTGGGTTCCGAGAGATTTTAAGTTCGTTTGGCTCGAATTAAAGTAACCGAGTCATTTAAAGTGTGTATTATCATTTAAAGTTGTGTATTTTGGGAGATAAGGCTTATTAAGCCTACGGGAGATTAAATCTCATTAGAGAGAAAGAGAAAGAAGAAGAAAAAAAAAATAGGAGAAAAGTTGGGATTTCCAGCTAATCCGTGATTTCGAGGACGAATTAGACTCTACAAATTTGAGGCAAGTGATTAAACTTGCTAAATAATTGTTGTGTATCATCTATTTCATGATTTGTGCATAAAAATTGTGAATTTTGGGATAAAATGTTAAAACCTAGATTTTGGATAAAATCTTAGATTTGTTGTGTATATAATGGATTTGAGGTTACAAATTAGTTGAGGTGTGTTATTGGATGAGTTTTAATGTTATATTAATGGTTGGGGTTATGGAGAAATGGTTAGAAGTTGATAAAAATGATTTTTGGGAATATTTGGCTTTGATGAAAATAGCCATTTTCGTAACTTCTGATAGGCCGAATCGATTCGACCCTTTATCGAATCAATTCGGAATGTTGCAGGTGCCCAAGTCTGACTGACCGAATAAATTTGGACCCAAGTCAAATCGATTCGTCCTAAGACAGAAGCCCGGGTCTTATGACCCTAATCGATTCGCCTTGGAGGCCGAATCGATTCGCTGGACAGAATCGATTCGGATTAGGCCCGAATCGATTCGAAAACAGGGCATATTTGAGGATATTTTTCAAAGGTGAGTTCCATCCCGTTTCGTTTGAGGTTGTCGATTGGGAATCTCTATATGAGTTATGAGAAGTGTTTTTTGGAGGCTTTTAGGGAGTTTCCCTTATGAGAAATTATTGGAGTCATATTGACTTAATTCGAGAGAATATCGATTTGGAGATTATCGTACGACTAGTGGGGAAGCCCACTATTATTGAGATTTTGTTTTGGAGATAATTATGGATTTATAAGAGAGAGTTAGGATGCGTTTAGTGATAATGGATTTTAGCATTAAATCCCAAATGGGATAACTTTAAAAGGTTCATATGATTGATTGAACCATATTATGGATTGAGAATGATAAATGCTGATCGATGTGCATACGAATACATAAAATATTCTTAATGTAAATTTAATTGGGAGATGTTGCATATAAATGATAAATGTTGATCGAGGTGCATTAGGATATAGATAATATCGTCAACATAAGTAGAATTGAGTGACGATTCATACAAATAGAAGTGATGTGTGAATTTCAAGTGAGAAAGAGTATAGTGTATACTTAGTGGGGAAGTTATGTGAGTTAATGATGAATAGTATATCAAGAGTAAAATATACTAATAAATGATATTATTTCATTCACGCCTAAAAGTGTAATAAGAGTATGTAAATAGTGTAATATATATATATATCATTCACACAAGATATATATACATCATCACATCATAAGTGTATAACATCACACAAGTGTATACCATCACACAAGTTATATATGTGTGTGTGTGTGTGTGTGTGTGTGTGTGTTTATGTGTGTGTGTGTGTGCGTGCGTGTGTGAAGCATACCCCCTCTATGCTATCATGGGAAGTTGTGCTATGTGGGTGAGGCCCCTGGCTTGAGGAGCAGGGTGCGTATAGTCCCTAGGTCATAGCGTCCATTTGTTATTATGTGATTTTTATTAGGGGTGAAACGTGGTGGATATATTTCGTCTCACTTTCAGGGAGGAACTATGACCGCTTTCCGTACGTTTTGATTTATTGTTTTACCATGGCGGTGTGATAATAGTCCGATATATGGCAACCTAGGATAAAGTGAGTAATTCCTAGAAGATGATAGGATTGAGAACCTGCATCCTCGAGTTATAGCTCGCTGGGATGGTTATTATTATACTTGTGTGAATAGTATATTAATTGTATATGATTATGTGAGATCATTTTTTGTCTCTAGAGTAAAGAGACATAAGAATATTGATTGAATCTCATTCCAAAGATTTTATCCGGACATATTGCGATGAATATATTAAAGTAAAATTGAAGAGTAGATAATTATATGAGTATATATATAGTACTTTGGGTATCGAGAGCATAATGGACCTCAACGATCGACAGTGCCAAGGAGTAGTGTATCGGGGGGTTCCTTATTTGGATTTCTCTTGCGAGACGTCCCATGCACAAAACGTTGTGCACTGTTGAGAATTGAGAATAATAAATCATTTATAGTATAAAATAATTTGGGTTATACACGTCATGCATTGAGAGCATAATGAATCTTGATAATCAATATTGCCAAGGAGTAGTGTATCGGGGGGGGGGGGGTTCCTTGTTTGGATTTCGCTTGCGAGACGTCCCAAGCACGAAACGCAGTGCAATGTTGGGAGTGAGGAGAAGTTAGTCCTTAGTGCTCATATTTATATATTAGTATATATCTCGACAATCGACAGTTCCAAGGAGTAGTGTATCAGGGGGTTCCTTATTTGCATTTCGCTTGCGAGACGTCCCACGGACGAAACGCCGTGCACTATTGAGAATTGAGAATAATAAATCATTTATAGTATAAAATAATTTGGGTTATAAGCGTCATGCATTGAGGGAATAATGAATCTTGATAATCAATATTGCCAAGGAGTAGTGTATCAGGGGGTTCCTTGTTTGGATTTCGCTTGTGAATAGTCCCACGCACGAAACGCAGTGCAATATTGAGAATTTGGAGAAGTTTAGTCCTTAGCACTTAGATGCTAATAACTCATGTATATACTTTTATATATATTTATTTCAATAACTAGAATATGAGAAATTCTTGTAAAAGAGAATGTTTATGTAGATTTTATATGTCAAGTAAGAGAATGAATAATTGATATTGATAGTATTAGAAGTTGAAGGATTTGATTTAGATGGATTTTATGAGTATAAATTAGGAGTAAGTTAGATTACTTTGCCCCTAGATAGATTTGGAAAATTATTTGGAGATCATATGCATACGTTTAGTTGTGCGCTTTAGTTGAGAGGTGAGTTGAATTTTATGGAGAGTGCGACTCCACTTTAATCATATTATAATGCATTTATAATTATTATGCATTTTAATGCACTTGCTAAAAATATTTTCACACCTCGGGCTCTGACCCGTTTATATTTTCTCTTACCTCGTATATATTGTATTATTTTAGGTGTTCCTCCGCAAGGACGCCATTGATGATATCCATCTAGTGTATTCGTGGAGCTGTGGCAGTAGCGGACTGTTGTGGTATTTTGATATTGTCGATTCCTATCTTTTGTGTATCTAGATTAGGATTCAGTTGGTATATCGAGTTTATACCCAAGTGTTATAGTGTAGCACTTTTATATTTTCCTTCTCAGTGTATTGTATTGTCTGTGACCCGACAGCATATTCGGGTAATTCATTTTGTAGATTTTATTGTACTCTGCTATTATTCTCTTTTATATCACATGTGTGTTATTTATCATATTGAGTAGTTGGTTGGGTGTTGATTTGTATGTTTTAAAATTTTTTGGCACCCTCTTTTTGTAGTAATGGGTAGTTAGTCATTTTTAGGTTAGTATCGTTAGTAGATGCTGAGAATGATCCACTTGAGATTCCTGATTATGTTA
This sequence comes from Sambucus nigra, assembly GCA_949130495.1. Classification (NCBI taxonomy): domain Eukaryota; kingdom Viridiplantae; phylum Streptophyta; class Magnoliopsida; order Dipsacales; family Adoxaceae; genus Sambucus; species Sambucus nigra. The sequence continues at coordinate 686,694,784 of OX422210.1, forward strand.
GTATAGGGATGGCTACCCGTTATTATTCTAAGCGGGGTGTCACACATAGATGCCCTCAATATTATGAACATAGTGATTAGTGAATGTCTCAAGGTGGTGATTGAATATCAAATCTAAAATGACTCGATCTTCCTCACAAAACTTAATCACGTGACTTATAGACCATAAGTATTTCATATAAATGTATGGAGCATGCATATCTGCCAGGGCAAAACATGTATTCATTGAAGTCCCATCAGAATCAACAATAAACTCCTCGACAACCTGCTTATCATCAGCTCTGTCATAATGAGTGACTTTAGAATCCTACTTGTCCTCATCAGCTATGTATCCTCCTTTGCTTCCTTCCTCTTAGAAGCAAAAGAGTAGAATGATAAATACACCAAGTAAAAAGGGAAATGACTCATAATTTGAAGAAAAGTGACATCATTGCATGCCTATAAGAGTAAGCATACTACTCGAGAGCCTACGCTGATCTCTATCCTACAAGAAATTGAAGTGAATTGTTAGAACAATACTTAAAGACAATACAAATGAGGGATATGACAAATAATGAAATAATCTCATCCCCTGCTCAAAAGAAAGATCTACAGTGAAAAAAGGAAAATAATCATCTCACTGCTCGGTCTGTGTCTCCACAAATTAGGGAATGCTTATAACTTAAATCTAAAAATAAGGAACCAGGTTGAGATGAGCATTAAAATATTTGCACAATATAAGAAAATAAATAAAAGGTAAAATCGTTTAATACCTGAGGCTCCATAGGCGTAGGAGCGCTCGTAATGTTCAGCTAAAAACAAGGAAATAAGATTGAGCAACCTAACAAGAATTTGCAAAGAATAAGCAAGTAAATAAAAGGTATGCTAATTTAACACCTAAGACTCCATGGGCATATGAGCGGTCATAGTACTCGCCTTGAAATAAAAAAACATGATGAGTGATTGCTGGAGCAATTGTATAGTATAAGCAAACAGGTACAAAGGTATCACATTGTAAATACATAAGGTGCCACTAACATAAGAGCACTTGAATATGGCATATGCGTAACCAAAAAATTAATAAATTAATTAATCATGTAGTGTAAAATTTAACAAATACGAGTAAAAGTGTAAGAAAGTAACACCAAGTAACTGAACTACCTCAAAATAGGGAGTGATCGAACTGATTGTAGCCTTTAAAAATAAAAATTAAAGACTGAGAAATAATGCATAAGTCAAGAAAGAATGAACATGTGGACAAATATGCGTACTTGAGTTCCCACGGGGAGGGAAGTGCTCAACACAATCATATAACTTATCTGAGACTCAATAGGTTAAGTGGTAGGAGGAGAGTAATCACTCGTGCTAACCTAAAAACAAAATATGGAAGAGAAAAATATGTCAAATAACGGTTCAAGTAAATGATTTGTGTGAAGACCGTTTTGAATACTATGCATACTAAGTTACCTGCTTTAAAAAAGTAACAGGTAATGTGGGTTCACTCGAAGCCATGCTAAAAGTAGGATGAGTAGATATAGCCTGAACTTGAGGTCTGTTATCCATAGGAAGATATGATATGCCCAAAGTGTACTAGACAATCCAGAGACCTCAACCTCGACCTTATGACAGCCGAGGTAATAAAAGTTTGCGAATACCTATCAGCAACATCGTCCTACTAAGGTCGACCGCAGCCGACGCCCCCTCGACTACGGGCCTCATCTCGGCCATAGCCGAGATTATCTAGAACCTTAGAGCACAGTTCTTATTAGGACGACCATAGTCGGTATCACATCTACCTCATACACTAACCTCGGTTGGGCATCAGCCGAGGTCTGTAGGGAATCGCGGGTTCAACCATCCTCCTACAACAGTATCAGCGCCGGTCGATGTTACAGTCAATGACTAAGATTAGTAGCATTTCATGAGGGAACCATCTGGAAGTCCTATCATCGGCCCAGGACGACACTACAACTCTTCTGACTTAACCTCAGCCAGCTTTCCTGGCCGAGATCATCATGACTAATCTCGGATAGGGCAACAATCAGACTTCACCAACCTCATACTCTTCCAGGCTGAGGTTGCACTAGTCAGGGACAGGGTTGAGCGTATATAAGCATATTCAAGGATAGGAACACGTGGACAAAATCAGTTGTAACCGAATCAATCCCCTCACGTGGGGGAATATTTCATCACCATTCTCTACATGTGACAGTGACAGATCTCTTCATCAGATTGGCTAGATCAACACACACATTCTCATTGCATGCATGGGGGTACATTACACCCCCCAAATACAATATATACTTGTCTTCTCCTACCTTGAGGAGGATCGATAATTACAACCCTAGCTGAAACTCTGTCATTTTGACACAGTAGAGAGAGAAAGCTTGAGAAATTTTATCCATGGCCATTAGTGCCTTCATTCAGTGATATTACTCACACACACTCACAGTGGACGTAGGCCAGATTAGCTGAACCACTTATATTCAAGTGTTCATCCTCTTCTCCTCGCCTCCTTCTACATACATACATATATATCTATTCTCATGTGTTGCCATTGTTATCACTTGCTTGAGCTTGTCAACACCTTACCTGGTGGTGCTGTTTCCAGCATAATCATTTTGGTGCCGTCTGTGGGAATGAGAAGCTATCTCTTCATCTTTTTCTGCTTAACCTCACCGGAGACTCTGGTGGTGAACCAGGCCTCACCCCTTGTGTGGAGCTATTTCACCATTGAAAGAGGTCCTTTAAGGTATTAAGCTCATCTTCTTCACAAGCTCTTTAGTTGTAACATATGGCACCAGAGTTTACACCACCTCCTCCACCATCTGGTGCTGGAGGACCTAGTTCCAGCCAAGCACCACCCCAGTCCAAAATAGCTGAGGTAGCAGCATCCTTGAGGTCCTTGGCTGTAACACAACAAGCGATGAAGGAGAAATTTTTACATCTCGGTCAAAATATGATAAAGCCACCTGGGGTCTCACCGGAGATGATTACTCCGGTAGCTGTTCAACCCCATCCTGAAGTCAGGGGACCACCCCAAGCATCGCAAAAAGACCAACCTACCCCCCAACGGAGGAGGGACATTGATGACCCTAGGTGTTTACGTCTGAGGAGGCAAGGAAACCATTCCCCTGAGGATAGGTATGATGATATGGAGGCAGAAGATGCTCTAGAGGACTGCTGGGAGCCGTATGAGGTTTCGAACAACACTGTACGTCCTATCCAATAAAGTCGAGGTTATGGGGGCAGAAGAGATGGTGGTGCCCAACAAAGAGGATCAGCTTTCGATTGCTTGAGCAAAGGGTCGGCCTTTGAAAGGCTCATCCCAGTTAATGACCTGAGGCAGAGGTTATATAGGTCAAGAAGTGTAGCAGGCTCACAAAGGGAAGATGAGGAACATCAGCCTCATCATGGCCGACCCCAGTAAGGTCGAGACAGGATCAAGAGGAGTATAATAATCGATATTATGTAGCATCTAGGGAACCCTCAGTTCACCCCTTGGAGGTGACTGGGGACAACCTCGGCCAGGAAGACATTACAAAGACATGGAATGACTCCATTCAACGTCTTGAAGAGAAGATAGAGAACCTCATCAAAATCCGAGAATCACTATAAAGAGGCTTCTCAGAGGGATCCCCATTTGTGGCACGAATTGTGAACATCCCAACTCCTGCCAAATTCAAACCGCCAATGGTGTCTCCTAAGTATGATGGTAGTACCAACCATGTGCATCATGTAGAGATGTACCAGTCTACAACAGACATGTATTCAATCCCAGATGAGATGAGGTGCAGGGCCTTCTCAAGCACTTTAGCGGGAGCTACACATATTTGGTTCACTTCTCTTCCAAAGAACTTTGTTGAGAACTTTAAGGGATTGGTTTAATGGTTTATTCATAACTTCTGTTTTGGGGTAAGACCTCAAAATAAGACCACTCATCTACTATACGTCAGGAGGGAAAGAATGAGAACCTAAGAGACTACATTGTAAGATTTAACAAGGAAAAGCTAGAAATGGAAGATTGTGAAGATAGTGTGGCTATGACAACTCTCGTTGGAGGACTTCAGAAGGGAAAGCTACTATGGAAGCTTGCTGAAGACCCTCCAAAATCTATTGTCGAGCTGTTGGCAATAACTGGTAAGGTCATGAATGCCGAGGAAGATATGGCTTCCAAAAAACTGGATGAAACTGGTGGAAGCAAGTCTCATAAAGCCAAGGATAAGTACGAGAAGAAGAGGTCGACTGATGACAAATTTATTGACTACACTCCACTCACAGTAAGTCCTGATATAATTTTAAATTAGATTAAAGAAGATAGAGACTTGAGGTGGCCTAAGAAGATGAGAGCTCCTCTATATAAGTGGGACCAGAGTAAATGGTGTGAGTTTCATGAAGACCACGGGCATATAACTAATAAATGCTTTTCCCTCAAGGAAGAGATTGAGAAGCTCCTAAAGAAGGGAAAGCTCAAAAATTATGTTGACAAAAGTGTTGCTAATAATGATTCCAAGAAAAATCATGGACAACCCTCTTCTATCTCAAATTGGGGCGAGTGTTCTTTATTAAGTGAGTTTTAATGTGCTCACTACCTCATATATATCGACTATCCCGACAATTCATCTCATCCGGGATTAAATAGATGTCCACCGCAGACTGGTTCACCTATCTTCTAAAGAACTCGATTGAGAACTTTGAGGGCTTGGCTAAACAGTTCATTCATAATTTTTTTTGGGGGGTAAGACCTCAAAAGAAGACCACCCATCTGTTGTATGTAAAGAAAGGTAAGAACGAGAGCCTAAGAGACTACATTGCTAGATTCAACAAAGAAAAATTAGAGGTTGAAGACTATGAAGAGAGTATAGCCATGACAGCCCTTATAGGGGGACTCCAGAAAGGTAAGTTGCTATGGAAACTTGCGAAAGACCCTCCCAAGTCTGTGGAAGAGATATTGGCAACTGCGGGAAGGGTCATGAAGTCCGAAGAGGTTATGTCCGCGAAGTATGAGGATGAGAATGGAAGTAGCAATGGGAAATTCCAAAGAAAGAAGAGGTCAGTCGACGATAAGTTTGCACGATATACTCCTCTAACTGTGAGCTGTGAACACATCCTCAATGATATTAAGAACGATCGGTCTCTAAGATGGCCTTAGAAGTTGAAGGCTCATCCACATAAGAGGAACAAGAATTTATGCTGTGGGTTCCACTAAGACCACTATCATGTGACAAACAAGTGATTCGCCCTAAAGGATGAGATTGAGAAGATGTTGAAATCCGAAAAGTTGAGGAGGTATGTGGATGGTAAGGCCCCTAAGAGGGGAAGAGATGACCCTAAAAAGAAAAGAAATGACAAATGTCGAGATGATACCCCAGCCAGAAGAGACGACTCCGATGGTGAAGACGAGGACGATCCAGATCTCCCACCAAAGGATGACAATACCCCTGTAAAGAGGGTTGGAATGATCTCCTTTGGTGTTAGCACCATATGTGGAGGGCTAGCCGGGGGTGGTTCTAAAATAGCCGACTGCAAAGCTCATATAGCAGAAGCTAAGTCAGTAAATAAAGTAGAGGTTGTGAATTTGGCATCTTTAGAGGCTAAGCAGAAAAGAAAGAAGGTAGATATGGAAACTCTTATAGTTGGATTCTCATGACTGGATTTCAAAGGTATCTTAGCTCCGCAGGATGACCTTTTGGTAATTACAATAAGACTGCATGGGTGTGAGGTACAGATAATCCTCGTAGATGGAGGAAGTTCAGCAGATGTGATGTTTTGGCCCAGTTTTAAGAGCCTAGGCCTCAGCAAAGCAAGGCTGGTACCCTATCATCATTGGTTGATGGGCTTCAGCGGTGAAAAGGTCCATCCGTTGGACATGTATGAGATGGATGTACGAATGGAAGACGAGTGGCCTAAGAGGTTGACCCGAAAGATCAATTTTTTTATCATAGATGAAAATGTCTTCTTGGCATACAACCTCATCATAGGACGAGTAGCCCTTAAGGAGTTTGAGGTCGTGCCATCGACAGTACACCAAATACTAAAATTCCCAACCCTTATGGGGTAGGGGAAGTGCATGGGGATCATACATTAGCACGAGAATGCTACTTCAATTCGGCAGAAGAGAGAGAGGCCCATAAGAGGGTAACCACCACGTATAACATTGATACACTTGATTCTAGAGATGAAAAAAAGTTAAAGAATGGAGTTGTCGCGAAAGACGTAGAATCCGTCATCCTCAATGAGGACAAACCGGAAAAAACCATCCAAATCGACAAAGCCTTAAACTAGAGATCAAGGATGAGCTGACAAGATTCTTGAAGAAGAGGAAGAGTGTCTTCCCTTGGAGCTATGCAGACATGCTTAGCATCGATCCGTAGGTTATGTGCCACAAACTTAACATTGCAGAAGATGCTAAGCCAATCAAGTAAAGACGAAGAGTTTACTCCAGGAAAAAGTATGACATCATTAGGGAAGAGGTCAGGAAGTTGGAAGAGGCTGATTTCATCAGGGAGTTCATATACCTAGAGTGGTTATCAAATGCCATCGTTGTGCCTAAAGCCAATGGAAAATGGAGGATGTGCGTAGACTTCACAGATCTGAACAAATCTTGCCCAAAAGACAGTTATCCCTTACTTCAGATTGATCAGATGGTAGATGCCATGTCAGGACATGAGATGATGAGCTTCATGGATGCATATTCAGGCTATAATCAAAACTTTATGGATGAGGAAGATTCAGAAAAGACAGCCTTCATCTCAGACAAGGGGACCTATTGCTATAAGGTCATGCCCTTCGACTTGAAGAATGGGGGGGCCACGTATCAACGTCTTGTAAATAAGATATTTGAAGATTAAATTGGCAAGACCATGGAGGTATATGTAGATGATATGTTGACAAAGAGATTGAAGGCATGCACTCACGTGGAAAATCTAGAGAGAACATTCGACACCATGGACTTATATATAATGAAACATAATCCCACAAAGTGTGTCTTCGGAGTAGGAGCTGGAAAATTTCTTGGATTCAATGTCAATCAGAGAGGAATAGAGGCCAATCCTGAGAAGATTAAAGCTTTGCTTGATATGAAGACACCGATAAGTATAAAAGACGTTCAGAGGCTCACTGGAAGAGTAGCTGAACTCAACAGATTTTGTTTCTAGAGCCACGGACAAGTGCCTTCCATTTTTTAAGGTAATTAGAAAGGCCTTCGAGTGGGACGAAGAGTGTGATAAGGCCTTTAAGCAGCTTAAATCCTACCTCGGGTCCCCCTTACTCTTATTTAGGCCCATCATGGGGGAGAAGTTGTATATTTATCTAGCGATCTCTGAGTCGGCTATAAGTGCAGCCACAGTACGAGCAAACGATGGTGTACAGAGGCCTGTATACTTCAATAGTAAGGCCCTTCAAGGGTCTAAACAAAACTATCCTCGAATGGAAAAGTTAGCCTACGCTTTGATACACGCCTCCAGGAAGATGAAACCATATTTCTAATCCCACTCTATGTTCATCCTCACTAACTCCCCATTAAGGCAGGTCCTCCACAAGCCTGAGAAATCAGGCAGATTGATGACCTGGGCCATCGAGTTGGGAGAGTATGACCTTATTTATCAACCCAGGGTGGATATTAAACGGCAGGCACTTGCAGACTTTGTTGCTGAGTTCACGTGGGAAGAGACTGAGGTTGAGAACAATCCACTTATCACAGAGGGATCAAATAGTAACGTCTTCCGAGACCCGAAATAGGTTGTGTCCAACAGATCCAGAAGTAGAATAACTGAGAATGAGGAAGACAGGTACCTCTTCAGGCAAGGAACCCTTTCAGAGGGGAGCTTCTCTTTGAATGAAGACGTTATGAACCTCTTCATTGATGGGTCTTCTTGCAAAAGTGGAAGCGGTGCAGGGCTGATACTATCAGCTCCGGATGGTACCAACATTGAATATTAACTAAGGTTCCACTTCAAAGCATCAAACAACGATTTATAATGTGAAGCCATGATAGCAGGCCTCTCTTTGGCAAAAACCCTAAGGGTTGGCCGACTCTTACTTCATAATGATTCGAGGATCGTTGTCAACCAAGTGTTTGGAGTTTATGAGGACAAGGATGAAACGATGGAAAGATACCTGAAGAGGGTAAGAATGATACTAAAAGGCTTCAAAGAGGTAAAGATGAATAGGATACCTTGACAAAATAATAGCCACGCAGACGCACTAGCAATATTGGCTTCAGCAACAAGGACAAGCATTAGAAGGACAGTACCAGTCAAGATCCTGCTTAAATCGACCATTAAAGAAGAAGAGGTTACCATTTATTGCCTTAACTTGAACTTAAGGGATTCATGGATGGACCCCCTCATCATATACATCAGAGAGGGAGAGTTGCCGAAATCAAAGCTAGAGAGGAGGAAATTGAGATACAGAGCAGCAAAGTTCTCAATAATAGGAGATGTCCTATATAAGAAAGGATTTATGTTACCTCTCCTCAGATGTGTTCATCCCGCAGAGGTCCCCCATGTCCTACAGGAGGTACACGAGGGTTCTTGCTCCAGTCACATAGGTGGAAGACCATTGGCCAAGAGGATAATCATGCAGGGATACTAGTGGCCGACTTTGGCCAAGGATGCTGCAGCCTATGTGAAGAGGTGTGACAAATGCCAAAGATTCTCCACTATCCCCCATTAACCTCATCAACCTATGACGTCAATCAGTTACCCTTGGCCATTTTTAGTATGGAGGATTGACTTGGTGGGTCCCTTTCCAAGGGCTACGAATAATTACCTATTTCTGATAGTAGCAATTGACTACTTCTCCAAGTGGGTGTAGGCTGAGCCGATGATCACGATTATAGAGCAAAAGACCTTCCAATTTATCTGGAAGAACATCATATGCATACATGGCCTTCCGAACACCCTCACCTCAGACAACGGAACCCAATTCAAAAATTCTTCTTTTGAGAAGTATTACGAGAGAGTTGGGATTAAGAAATTTTTCTCTTCTCCAGGACGACCTCGGGCAAACGGTCAGACCGAAGTCACGAATAGAACAATCCTCAATGATATTAAGAAGAGGTTGGAAGAAGCTAAGGGGAGATGGACCGAAGAGGTTTATTTTGTGTTATGGGCCTATAGAACAACGACTAGGACACCAACGGGGGAGACCACATTTATGTTAGCACATGGCTCAGAAACCGTCATACCAACAGAGGAAGGACTCCCCACTCATAGAGTTCAGACCTATGACCCTGAGAAGAATGGGGAAGAGATAAGACTTGACCTAGATTTGATTGAGGAGAGAAGGGAAGACGCCGAGGTCAGATAGGCATCCTACCAACAGAGAACAGTAAAATTCTACAATCAAAGGGTGAGATTGAGAACCATAGCTATAGGAGACCAAGTGATGAAGAAGACATTGCAAAAGGCAAACAAGCTTCACCCAAATTATCATGGCCCTTATAAAGTGATCGAGAAGGTTGTACCTGGTACCTACCGGCTAGAAAATCTCGAAGGGGAACCTTTCTCCAATCCATGGAATGCTGATCATTTGAAGAAGTATTACATATGATGTAGAAATTATTTCTATGTAAATGTATCACTTTATGAAGATAATATTAATGAGAATATCAGTTCATGTGTCAATTCTTTGTTCATTATACTTTTAGTAAAATTTATGAGGTGAAGCATCATAGTTTGATGACCTCAGACCTTAAAACATCATAATTTGGTGGCAAGGTATGAGGTGAAACATCATATTTGGATGACCTCAGACCTTAAAACATCAGTAATTTGGTGAAAATTTATGGGGGTAACATCTTAGATTGATGACCTCAGACCTTCGACATCATAATTTGGTGACAGGGTCTGAGGTGAAACATCATAGTTCGATAAACTCAGACCTTGAACATCATTAATTTGGTGAAAATTTATGGGGGTAACATCTTTGTTTGATGACCTTGGACCTTAAACATCATAATTTGGTGATAGGGTCTGAGGTGAAACATAATAATTGGATGACCTCAGACCTTCAACATCATAATTTGGTGACAGGGTCTGAGGTAAAATATCATAGCTGGATGACCTCAGACCTTCAATATCATTAATTTGGTGAAAATTTATGAGGAAAACATCATAGTTGGATGACCTCAGACCTTCAACATCATAATTTGGTGAAAATTTATGAGGGAAACATCATAGTTTGATGACCTCAGACCTTCAATATCATAATTTGGTGATAGGGTCTGAGGTGAAACGTCATAGTTTGATAACCTCAAACCTTGAACATCATTAATTTGGTGAAAATTTATGGGGGTAACATCTTAGTTTGATGACCTCATACCTTCAACATCATAATTTAGTGACAGTGTCTGAGGTGAAACATCATAGTTTGATGACCTCAGACCTTCAACATCATAATTTGGTGACAGGGTCTGAGGTGAAACATCATAGTTGGATGACATCAGACCTTCAATATCATAATTTGGGGATAGGGTCTGAGGTGAAACATCATAGTTGGATGACCTCAGACCTTGAACATTATTAATTTGGTGAAAATATATGAGGGTAACATCTTAGTTTGATGACCTCAGACCTTCAACAACGTAATTTGGTGGCAGGGTCTAAGGTGAAACATCAAAGTTGGATGACCTCAGACCATATAACCATTAATTTGGTGATAAATTACAAGGGTAACATCATAGTTTAATGATGAAGACACCATTATATGTAGGCTTCAGACCTTTATATAAACACCATTGCACGATATTTAAAAATATTCAAGGTCAAAAGAAGCAAAAGTTCTCCTCAGAGAATGACGTAACACAGAAGTTAGAATTACAAATCAAAATGTGATAGAAAATATTGTCAGAGGTTACAGACCAATATAAATAAGAAATAAAAATTACAAATAAGAGTTTCACAAGATACGGCCTAAGAGTCTGCAATCTCAAGGTTGGTGGCCATAGCCCCACTCCCTTGGCCGATGTTGGTCACTTGAACCCCATCGTCCTGAGGTTGACATCCTCAGTCCCAGTATCCTCCAAAGGTGTTGTCTCTGCAGGAGCAACAACTTCTTCCTCCACCTCTTGTAAAGCCTGGGCAAATTGAGAATTAGCAAAGCCCAAAGCAACGAAGTCAAAGGCTGCCAAGCTCCCTGACTCCTTCTCTTTCATGGTAGCCCATTTACCAGTGGCCTAAACATCTCTTTTGAGGTATTCAAAGCCAAAGTTGATGAATTAGTCAGAGACCTTATATTCCTCCAAGATCTTCTCTGAGGCGTCCTCCACGGCAGCTTTAATAGCAGCATCTACTATTTGTTGAAGGGCTTCATCCTTGGCCTTCATAGTAGAGCTGTGATCCTGCTTAAGTTTGGCAATGTCTTTCTTTAACTGCGTAGCCCTAGCTTCAGACCCCACAAAGTCAGTCTTCAAACGTTCCACTTCAGCGTTTAGAGTGGCCTCTGTCTTATGGACCTATATTCCCTTTTCAATCAGGGGCAGCTTCCTTAGAGTCCGGTCGACAAACTGGTGCATGGTGAGGATACCCTACAAAACATATTTAGACACATGAGTTCAAGAGTCAATACACATGAAAATTAAAAGAAAAAGCCTTACTTAGATAGATCTATGAAGATAAAAATTGGTAAGCAAGGGGGTGTCCAAAGAATGGCATAAGCGTTTATCAGCATCGGTCATAACAGAGCCGATAGAGTCCATGGCTTTCATGCTTTGTCCTATGAGATTGTTGCCAATTTTTAACTGCTCCAGCCGAGGTACAAGGGCATCATCAGTGGAAATAGGGATGGCGTGATCCCCCTTTGAGGCCTTCTTCTGCCTCTGATCCTCAAGAACGGGGATGGTGGATTTCCTTTTTCTTGAGGCATCGGCCTTTGAAGAGGTTGGAGGAGGAGGAGGATGTACATTAAGGACTTCTTTCTTAACCAGCTTGACGAGGCTAGGAGGTGCCATTTCCCAAAAGTCATCTGAGATCCCTTCAGGACGTTCTGCAAAAAGAAAGGTCTGAGTTAAAAGATCATTGACATAGTAAATTCATAAGTACAACTTATTGAAAAAAATAATGTAACTTACGAAGCTTAGTCAGGGGACTCCCCACAAGGCCAGTCTCAGAGAGGTAGTAAGGGGTCATCAGATGCTCATACTTGACCAGATAACCAAGCTCCCCCTGATCTTGAAGGTCTTTGAACTTTTGTAGGTTATTCTAGTTTAACCCAGGGTCGGCTTTGGCAGCCAGTGATAGTTTTCCCCACCTCAGAGGGGTCCTCGGCTCTAGTGATGAAGAGGGCACAACTACCAAACTCCCATGCCCCTAAAATTAAAAAGTATCGTGGTTTCCAGTTATGATTTGAGGTTTGGTTAACCAGTAACATCTTCTTATCAGACTTACTATCTAGAAAGTGGTAGTAGCTAGGGTGGTTCCTGGCAGAGGATGTCACGTAGCACCCAGTGAAGACCCTTATAAGAAGGTCTGAATGATGGGCTGCCCTCCATAAGATGATGGATCCAATCATCACTCTCCAAGCATTTGGGGATAATTGGGAAGGGGCCAGGTTAATATGGGATAGTATGGCTCTAATTTTTAAATGGAGGTGGAGACGAAATCCTAACTTAAACATCTGCTCATATACGCAGATTTCCCCATCTCATCCACAAAAGGCCCTCTCATCCCACAGAGGTCTCCTAAGCTTAATAGAGGGACTTATAGCATAAAGGTCCCTAAAGGCTAACAAATCGAACTCAGTGACAGTACTCTCTATCTCGACTGCCTCCGAGGTATCAACATCACTTTCATGACCATCATCCTCGTCCCTCTCAATATCGGCTTGGACAGGTGTAGGAACACCTCTAGGGAACCTCTGAGCGAACTCAGCTCCCGTGGCGATCGACAGGGGAATAACATCAATGATTGGGGAATAGCCACACTCAGCCCCACAATTCCAACATCAAAGGAAGTCCTTGAGGTGCTAGAACCGTTGTGGGACGAGGCGCGGCTTTTGACCTCAGCCTGATCAGGGACCTGATCTTGCCTAATGGAGAAATCCACTGCCTCTTAGAATGAATCTACAGACATAGGATCTGAGGTGGACAACTCAGACTCAGACATAGTAGAGGGATCAATTCGATCCCCTGATGGCTCAGTAGTCTCGGTTGGTTCAGGGTACACCACCTTCAGAGGTGGTGGAAAGATAGGTCTGAGAGGGAATGCCCACTACACCAAAATGGGAGATTTGTGAGTGCTGTTAGCAGTCATAAATGAGCTTTATAACTTCTATTTACCGTCATAATTTAGGGGGTGACAAAAGAAAAATTATAACTCCTAACAACAGTCACAAATTTTTATGACCCCTATGGGGGTTATGACTGGTGACCCTAATTTATAACTGTTGTTTATAACTGCTGTCAGCAGTTACGAATATAATATTTGTAACTGCTATCAGCAGTTATGAATCTAATATTTATAACTGCTGACAGCAGTTATGAATCTTATATTTGTAATTGTTATTAGCGGTTACAAAATTGACAATAGTGACAAATTTGTGACTGCTATTAGCAGTTACAAAAGTTGATTTGTTAAATGTGGTAAGAGCTATTAAAATGTCATTATATTTTCACATAATGATGAATGAAAATAGTAGAATAAAAAAGTAAACTAAAATAAGAAGTAGAACAAATGTCATGAACATGTAACGAGTCTAAAAAAATTCAACGACATTTCATTTATATTTTTAACATTCCAAATATCTGGTACACAAAAAACGTGTTTAAACTTAATTTAACATCAAACAAACCCTTCTTTGGTGCCAAATACAAAATGAAAATAGAATAAAAAAACAAAAATGGCACAACACTTTGATGACACGAAGTGCGGCGCCTCGGTATCCATTGACTTGTGCTTGTGTTGCTTGCCACGAAGTCTAAATACCTAGACTTAGGCCTTTGAATACTACGTATGCTGGGTATGCCATGTGTACACCTGCAAACAATAATATATATTTAGATTTAGAACAGTTGCCATCAACATCTTTTAAGACAAAGGTGTAATTAAAAATAAACATATTTTCATGAACTAACCTAGTTCCCTTAAGAAATATTCAGAACAAATAGGAGATAGGATGACGTACAAAGTATATTAAATAAAAAACAACACACTTTTGCATAAATTTCTAGCAAAAATAATAAATGCCTTTCTCACCTACATATTTGAGTAACTGTTCCATATTGTTCAAGAATTCAAGCTCCGCCCATAATTGTCTTCAAAGAATGTAGACAGTAAATGCATAAGTGATAGTGAAGAAATTTATAATTGATGTGTTTTAATAGACAAAAAATAAAAACAAAATAAAACTAAAACTTTTTATTGCTTCTCGGGTCAGACTAAATTATATGAAGTTGTCAATTTCATTCATCGTAAATATAAAATTATATGTCAATTTATCTCGATTCTTGTCTATCCATTGATAAAGGCCCAGAGATGTAATGTTTGAACAATTCTCACCTATTCACGGTGTTAGAATGATTCACAGTCCTAAGACATGGACTAAAGCATGCATGTCAAAAAATCGACTGGAGATAGTAATCTTGGTTCCCTGACTGAGCTCGTTAAGGATAATACAAGTAATTATGTACAACAAACTCATCAACAAGTGTAGGGGGTCCCGTCACCTTCCCACTCAGACCTCCATGCTCCTATACACCAATCCCAACAATAGCAAATTTCAAGACAAATGCAAATGCAACTACAAATTCAGATGCAACAGATAATTAACCCCCCAAACTTGTCTTTTCGGCAATAGCAACAGTGGGTTCTCTGTGATAATCACTAATAAAATTCAATTTCGAACACAAATTGGTTGATCATCACTTGAGCGTTGAAAATTATGAAATCTTTCATTTTTCCAATGGCAATAGTTGCCAATCAAACACACTCTTAGTGAGAGGGGTTAAACATAACTCTCAATTCTTATTGTTTTGAATATTAAATATTGAGGAAACTAGTGTATATACTCGTTCTATGGAAGATAAATATATCATACCTTCAGAAGGTACTAAACTTGGAGTAATTTTTGCTCTGTTACTAACTGGATCAGAGCCCAGTTCAGTCAACCCTTCCTGGGCCGATGAAGCCCGGGGGACCGGTGGACGTTTCAATAAGATATTTCCTGGTCTTTTAGTTGATACAGTTGGCACCCTATAAAAAAAACAAGGTTTAAGAAATGCATACTGATACTGTAAGATATAAGTATTCCATTAATTGTAATCACTTATATATTTTTGTTATCAAATAAAATTGGATGGATTCACTGTGTTATATGGGAAGATGCCACTGATGTGTAAACATCACTGGTACAGTATTGTGGCAAAGTTGATTGCATAGTACTACAAAATTGTCCATCTCTACACAATAATCCAATTATGTTGTAGACAAATGTCCTAAATGTCAAAATGTTTAGACAAAATGTCCAAAGTATCAATATGTTTTTAATTGGACATACAATAAACAAAATGAATTTGCAATTGAAAAAATAATACGGACCAATATGATACGACCAACACAAAATACAATGCTAATTTCGATTCAACCGTACTATACGTATATTTATTGTTGTATCGTATCGCACGACACGTATGCTACAAATACAAACAACTATGCCGCGTTTTAAGGATCATCATATACATCAAAATACAGTACCAGACATATGTTATCCTTACCTATCTTTAGCAATCTCTTCTACAAAAGTATCCTGCAATCCAATCTTTTCATTGTCCCATCTGCAACTAGGTCATAAACACCATTCATTACTCGTGTGAACCAAATGGGAGCGTACAAAAAAAATAGAAAAATTACCTGCTATACCAAGTGAAGTCGAATTCCTGTTAGCGACATTAACTGGCATTTCCCCACGATCGATAGCAGCGAAACCCACTTGCTGAGCCAAGCCTTCTTGAGTCTCTGAAACTGTTCTGCTACCTTCACTTTCAAACCCTCGCCTTTTCCCCTCCACGTCTAAGAAATCTCGTTCAGTTTGCTGCTTATCTTCACTCACTGCAGTGACTATATACTTCACATATATATATTTCGGGGACATGCAATACTTGGGGTCCATAAAATGCTCGGTAGAAGGTAACGATGCCATTTGCAAGTACCAGCTATTTTGTTCCCTCCATGCAAGTAGCTATGGCAGTAAGTTTTATTCCACCCTTTATCCTAAGACAAGTCAGGTCCAATGATCACAACTTATAATTTAATGTAGAAAGCATTATGATTACTAATATTAACACCAAAATAACCTTGTACAAATCCTCTATAATTTCTGAATGAACCAGTAGAGGAAGCTATGAGCTATTTTATTATTGAGTTGGGAACAAAGATCTTGCCATTTGAAAACAAAGAATTTTTAGCCGACCAAATTATATCAATAGTCCTTAAGAAAGATACTAACAAAAAGTTATTGATTTATGGATTGAACTGATATCTGTGAGAAATCTCCCAAAGTTGGAAGAAATTAAGAACTTGGGGGAATTATTTTTTGAAAGTGGTGAGAAGCGATTTGCAAAAGTGCAAAGAAAATTCAGAAGAATTGAAAATATGGTTAGAATATTCACTACTTTACAACATATAGAACAATTAGAAGAAATATATATGCCAATAGGCTGAATTTTATCCAGGGTAAGAATTTTATATTGCAATGCTCTCCAAGCAAAAATATATATTCAGGGATGAATAAAGCAGTGCCACAACTATTTTCCTACCCCCGCCATTCTCCCACTCCTCCCAAACCCATAATCAGACACCAACACACACCTCACGCAGCCACCTATTACTACAAATTCCCTCAAATGGGGATAGATATTAGTACAGAAGTTGACAACTTATAAATATGAAGAAACAAAATATTTAAGTCCTACAAATACCTGTATGTTTCCCATTAAATGGGCAAACATTACGAGCTCTAAGATTGAGATGATAATAGCTGTAGGAGGGTAGTGAGACTGGGGTCTATGAATAACTGGAAAGGGTGAGGCGTGACCCACTCCAATGGACGCTGCCTGCAAGGTCTTCAAAGTCTCCTGGTGCAACTTCTGAAGAAAACTTCTCCTTCTGGTAACAATGGAACTCAAGCTTCAACTCACTCCCTGCAAGAAGATGAACTTTCATAACAAAAATAGCAATTTTCTCAAGGGAAACACATGAGAGTGATGGCTGTCAGTGGGGAGTGAAGGAACAAGGCACTCGAAACTATGAGATTGAGCAGGGAGAGAACACTTAGGTAGGTCTGGTGATATTTTAGCAGAGTAACAGTGCAATTTTTTCTATCATGTTTTGACCTTGCCCAGAGGTCTATTTATACATGGGCGTTAGGGGTGAGCTGGCGATTTTGGGCGCCAAAATTGAGAGAGTTGGTGGGGAACAATGTCTGAAGTGTACCATTTATCCCTACCTGTAGGCAGCCTGCCTGTCCCCTCTGCAGGCGCCACCTGGCGCCGACCAAAACTCAAAAAGCACATATGTCCCCTAATGGAGACAAAATAGCAGATTTTGGTAGTTATCTTTTGAAACGGTAACTTGTGGTGCAATTTTGCAAATTTGGAGAGAGGAGACCTTAAGGTCTCATCTCCTCTAAAAATGTTATTTTTCTTGAGAGGGACCTCGAGGACCCCCTCTTCTGGGAAAGTCATTTTCTTGTAAAGAGTTTACTTCTTGTGAGTAGCCAGCTCTTTGGCTGCTCACTTCACTTGTGACCAAGTGTGCAGTGTGTGTGGTCTCGAGTGACTTCTGGGTCTTCCTACTAGTATTCTCTCAATCCTATAGTGCTAAGTGGTTGAGCTTGCTCAACATACCTTGTCCCTCAGACGCCAAGCCAAAACTCCCAGGAGGTCCCAACGCGCCTGTTCGAGCCCTGCTTGCTCGACTAGGCTACCTGTACAAGAAAATAAAGTGTTAGTGCTATTGTTCATTTAGAGATTGTTGTTTCATGATAAAAACCCCTGTAGAAGCACTTCTCAAATAACATTTCTGCAGTGACCCTTGCAGTGGCACTGACTCTTGCGGTGACGCCGACTCTCTCAACTGTCATTATTGCAGTGGCCCTTGAAGCGGCGCTGGCACTTAAAACGGCGCCGACCTTTGTGGCGGCGCCGACCCTTGCATCGGCTCTGGTATTTGAAGTGGCGCCGACACTTGCAGTGGCGTCGACACGTGACGCGGTTCCGACGTTTGCAGTGGCGTTGACGTTTGAAGCAGCACTGATACTTGAGTTAGCGCTGACGCTTGAAAAGGCCTCATCTCCTCTAATTGGCGCTGTCATGTGAGCCGGCGCCGACCCTCGTCGTGGCGCCGACGCTCGAAGCGGCGCCGATGCTCTAAGTATCGCTGATACTTAATTGGCGCTGACATGTGAGGCGGCGCCGACCTTTGTCGTGGCGCCGACGCTCGAAGTGGCGCTGATGTTTGAATCGGCGCTGACATGTGAGGCGCCGCCGACCCTCGTCGTGGTGCCGACGCTCGAAGTGGCGCTGAACCTTGAATTGGCGCTGACATGTGAGGCGGCACCGACCTTTATCGTGGCGCCGACGCTCGAAGTGGCATTGATGCTTGAATCGGCGCTGACATGTGAGACGGCGCCGACCCTTGTCGCGGCGCCGACGATCGAAGTGGCGCCGAAGCTCGAAGTGGCGCTGGTGCTTGAATCGGCGCTGACATGTGAGGCGGCGCCGACCTTTGTCGTGGAGCCGACGCTCGAAGTGGCACCGACGCTCGAAGTGGCACTGAACCTTAAATTGGCGCTGACATGTGAGGCGGTACCAACCTTTGTCGTGGCGCCGATGCTCAAAGTGGCGTTGATGCTTGAATCGGCACTGACATGTGAGACGGTGCCAACCCTTGTCGTGGCGTCGACACTCGAAGTGGCACCGACTCTCGAAGTGGCGCTGGTGCTTGAATCGGTGCTGACATGTGAGGCGACGCCGACCTTTGTCGTGGCGCAGACGCTTGAAATGGCGCTGAACCTTGAATTGGCGCTGACATGTGAGGCGGTGCCGACCTTTGTCGTGGCGCCGACGCTCGAAGTGGTGCCGACGCTCGAAGTGGCGTTGATTCTTGAATCGGCACTGACATGTGAGACGACGCCGACCCTTGTCGTGGCGCCGACGCTCGAAGTGGCGCTGATACTTCGCAATGGCTTTTGGGCTTCTTGGTGACCCTCGTGGGTACCTCTCGGGTGTCATTAATAAGAGAGTATTTTTTATTTCGTTTGCTTTTTTCTGTTGATAACACCCTTCTACATTAGCCCCTCATGCAAAGATTTTTTGGTTGGGTAGACTAAAAAAACTTTGTACGCTACAAGTCTGGTTTCAACAATCATATATATATATATGTATGTATATATATATATATATATATATATATATATATATATATATATATATATATATATATATATATATATATATTTTCTGAGGGACCCTTGGATCATTAACTGTGATGTCCCTTTATCCGAGGTTTTTAATTTTTTGAGAACCCACGCGTCAGTGTGGGAACTGTCATCTCATCATTTGGGAAAAAAAGGTCATCAACTTTTTGCCTTCCTGCACGTTTTCCCATTTTGGTGCAAAAAACATAAACTCCTTTTCTTGGGCTCCTTCATCTTCTTAAAAAAACATAAGATACTTTTGAGTTTTGGGTTTGTAGTGAGAGAGTGTGAGAAAGGGACTTTTAAAACACCATAGCCACCCATCTCCTCATTTTTGCTCTAACCTTCCCAACTATCATAACCTCTCATCCATGGATTCCAAACCAACGAATGTCTCTCCAAATGTAAGAAACTCTAAAACCCCCAATATTCTAAGCTCTATATCTTCTTCATCAATCGTTTCCAACGATTCTATAGCCGAAACACCAATCTTCGGCGATCCTTCGTTCCGTCCAACCAGCGACATCGGTGTTTCATCCTCTATACTCGCCTTCTCAGATTTTGCGTCGAGAGCCCTCAAGGGTTCCTCGCCCTTCGCGTCGTCATACGCGACCTTCTGTTTGGTTTCCTCCGCGACGAGGGGTGTCTCGTCCGAGGCTTTGCTACTGGCGGGGAATATATCGACTATAGATGGTATGCGCGAGAGACACGATGTCTCGACCAAGGTTGTACTATCGGCGGGGGCTATCTCGACTATTCGGGTTCTGCACGAGGGACACGGTGTCTCGATCGATCTGGGCACGAGTTTAAGTTTCTTGGTTGGGACGACTGCCCGCGAGGGTTCTTCTTCAGTAGGTCCCCTATCCGAGGGTCTCTCGCCCCATTCAAGACTTCATGATGCTGATTTTTTTCGGCGAGAGATCTCCTCGCCTCCTATATCTGTATATGGGGGCCTCTCGCCCATGACGAGTTTTGTTAGAAGTCCTCTGCGTGAGGGGGTCGCGATGAAGCTCTCCGATGAGTCCTCTACAGGTGTCTTAACGCGCCGTAGTGCCGGCAGCGATTCCTCGCGCGCTGGTGCGAATATGGGGAAGACTTCCTTGTGTCCCATATCTGAGGGTCTCTCGCTCAATCCGTCCTTGGCGTCTGGGGGCGTCTCGACCTTGGGTGTCTCGGCGCCCACGATCTTTTCTTAAATTTATCCAATTGGTGTGGATAAGGGTATCTCGGATTTTTCTCGCGCCGTCAGTGGTTCCTCGCGCGTTGAGCAGAGCGCGAGAAGTTCTTTGTCTGTTAAAGATGAGTTTGGAGGAAGGGGGGTCTCGACAGGTATTAGTGCTGACGCTCGCATTTCGCGCTCGGGTGTCTCGATGCCTTTGACTGTTTCTGAAATGGTTATTTCAGCTTATGGCAGCATGGTGACCTCTCATCAGCAGTCGGGGGCCTCGAGACTTGGTCTCGTGTCCACGGGTCTCTCGTTCGTGGAAGGGGGTGTCTCGACATTTTGTCATCTTGGGGGTTCCGTGACCCAGGGTGTCTCGACGACTATTAGTGTTACGGAGAGCATGCTACTGACCAGGGGCTCTTCACATGATTTTGCTAGGGTTTCTGCCTCTACTTCATTTTTTGCTACAGGGGACCCCGAGGGTCCCTCTCTCGGAGTCCCCACTAGGGTGAGTTCTTTTCTTGAGCCAATGGCTCTGGGTGGTACATCAGCTACGCCAAGCTCTTCTCAGGCATGGAAGGACTATATGCACATTCGCCAAGGGCGAGACTTTGGTATTTATCGTCGTGCTCTTTTTTTCGGTCATGCTGACAGTTTCATGATTTCACTTTCCGATTTTGGGGAAAAAATTTCGGGTGCTGTTCTCGAACGTTCTCATGCGGGGTTAACTGAGTCTGCTGATCTTCCTACTATTTCTCCGGATTCCATTCTCCGAGTCTGAGTTGACCGTGGTGACTTTCCTTATTCCAACGTTGAAGTTAAAACCCCCGGTGGACCTACAGAGGAGTGGGCCAGTTGGTTCGATTATGTTCTGAGCGTTCCGGATTATGTGGTTATTCTTAGGGAGGTGGGACTCTTCATCGCCGTCAGCAGCCTGAAGTCCTACACCATATTTAAACACGGTTCTTCGCTCAATCTCTTATTGTCTCGGTGGAGTACGGAGTCTCACACCTTTGTCACGGGCTGGGGGGGAATTTACCGTTACCCTAGAAGATATATGTGAGTTGTACGCCCTTCCTTTCTTTGGGCAGCAGGTCTTTTTCGATGACTGCGAGGACTCCCTAGAGCAGGAGCTGGTGGGGGAGTTGCAGTCGGCTCTCGGGGAGTGCTCGAGGTATGTGGCCATAAATATAACTGGTCATTCCAAGCATTCCTTTGCCAAATGGCAAAGTACTGGTTCAGAGACTTTGAGCAGTTGCAAAAGGGGGAGACTTATCGTGCAGCCCCCAGATCCCCGGATGGTCCTAAGCTTCACTCTCCTGCACACTTAGCCGCTTTCCTCGTTACGTTCCTGACTCGGTTCCTTCTACCAGGTAAGCCCGAAGATTTTCCTCGCGAACTTCTTTTTAGATTGGCTGTACGATTGTCTCGCGGTAGATCGGTACCCATGGCTGCCCTGACCTTGGGTTCTCTTTACACCTGGATAGACCGAGCACACATAGACGTAGAGAGGTCCTGCGGTCGGTATGATGTTGTTAATCATGTCAACGCCCCTCTCTTGATGGCCTTTTTGTTTGAGCATTTCCCCCACTTTACTTCAGGGGCTCACGCTTGTCATAGAGACGCTGCGAGACTTCTTCGGTGGCATAAGAAAACTCCCAAGCAGTCTCTCGGAATGTTGATTGATGATATCAAGGAGTTTCAGTTTCGGCCTTACACCAGGCGCCCTGGGGGTACTTTCAGCTGGCTTTCTTTCCCCGGCGACGGTGGGACCTTCTATTGCCCTTCAGCAGTGGGGTCGGTTTCCACGTGTCCTCATATTAATGTGGTGACGATGCTCTTACTGTGTCACCTTCCTTCTTGGACCGATTTAGGTCCGCGTACTGAATCTTATCGTTCCGAGAGGGCAAGACAACAGTTTGGCTATGATCAGGGCGTTCACACTCCTCCTCTTCCTACCTACAGCAGTCATTCTGAGGCATTCTTAGAGGCGTGTGCTAGCTTTACTCTTCAAGGATTATTCCGCAGAGTCAGTGGTTTGGGTGGTCTCTATGTGCCTCCCTACGATTATCATCCTTCATTCACTTCATCTTGGTTCCTTCTTTGGTGGCAGCAGATTCGTCTTATTCAAGAATGTGTAGTTGGCCCTCCTCATGAGACTAACCCCATTAAATATACCAGAGCTCAGTTTTTGGTCAGGCGAACTCAGAAAGATCCTTGGTTTCTCAGCACCACCTCTACGCCACCCTTGGAGCAGGCCATCCCTATTTTAGTGAAACCTCTCATTGACGAGTCACGTCCGCCTCCGTCTACTGAGCTTCCCCCTATGAAGTTTAAAAGCCAACCAAAAAGCAAAGCGAAGGCGGGCACCTCTACTACTAGAAAAAGGAAACACCCTGACGCCGATGTCTCCAATTTTATTCCTGCTACTACTGCTTCTCCTCCTTCTTCTCCTGTGAGGACTCGGGCTGCGAAGAAAAATAAAGGAGATGGCGTTGGCCTAGCTGCTTCCCCTACGGTGGGTCAAGAGTCCAATACTGGCAACTTTGGTGCAGGGGGAACTTCCCAAGTAGTGAAAGGGAAAGGTTACTCCTCACCGAGCCTTACTTCCCAGGAGACGCGGGTCGCGTCTATTCCTATTGCAGAAGGTACTATATCACAACATCCTTTACTTAGTGGAACCAATTCTCACGGAGTTCCTTCATCTCCCTCCACTTCATTGGAAGAGGAACTAGTTGATTATGGAAGCAACCCTTCCTATGATGACCATAGTTCTTCTTCGGGTGATATGGGCGGCCTGGGTTTCCATAGCGAAAGCACTACTGACACTTATGCTTTGTTATCAGTCTCCAGAGAGTCTTCTAGCGATGATGAAGCCTCCCGTTCTCCTGGGGGGGTCAGCCCCACCCATCTTCCTTATAGCCAGACTACACGCCCTGTTACTGTAAGCGTTCTCCCTTTACTTGTCTATATTTTTTTTTTGCATTTGATTTTCTTTTTCCCCTCATTATATATATATATATATATATATATATATATGTATGTATTTTTTCATTCAAAGCATTCTGTTATATTTGTGCAGGCCATTTCCGTAGAGGCAAGTAGTTCTCCTCTTCCCCCACTACGACCGACGCCCTTTCAGCGGGAGAGGAACTCCATGCTCATTTCCTCCCGAGGCCTATTTAGAGAGGTTTGCTGTCTCCTTAATTCATTTAACATCTGTTGTAATTTATTCGTCTTCTAACTGCCTTTTGGTTGCGTACACTGTCATTTCCTCGCAGCTTTCGTCCGTGCACTTTACTGTCACCAGGACCACCCCTGTGGCTTCCCCTTCTCCTCAGGTATGCTTTGCTTTTTCAAAACTTTCATTGCGACCATTTTTCTTTACTTCTTCCTTTTATTTACCCATTTATCATGCGTAGAGCGTTGTGTCTTCGGGCGTTGCCACACCATCTTCTTTTGTCTCGGCGGTGGGCACTTCTGCAGTTGAGCCCCTAGGCTCCTCTTCATCTGAGGTACGTATATATTTTTTTTCTTTACCATTGAATATTTGTTTCCTCCTAACAGGAGTCCTAATGGCTCTTGTACTTTCTTCTCAGGGAGGGGTTCCTCCCTTAGCTGGTGTTATCGCCCCGGGTTTATCCTCTTCGGGGAGAATTTCTATCCCTAGGGCCCGTGTATCTATGGACGGTAGACCTTTGGTTCAGGTGATTTCTCGTGGCCCAATATTTATCGTGGCCTCGACCAGTGAGCCCACACTTCAGGTCAGTCCTTTCTGTTGAAGCAATGGGATCTCCTTTTCCTCGAACATGCGATAAACAACGTATTTTCATTCTTTGCAGGCTATCCGTACAGCCCCTACTGCGCCGACCGTCTTTTTTCCCGCTTCCCCCTTGGATGGAGTTCAGGTATTCTTTTATTTTCTTAGTTCTATTTTCTTATCTGTCCAGCCTGTACTAATCGTAGCCCTCTTTTACTTTGTCGCAGTTATCCCTTGGCACTATTTCGAGTGCGGCTCCTGCCACTGCCGTTTCAGCAGCCCCTCTACATGGGCTGGTTTGTCCTGTTGTTGCGCCTCTTCAGGTATCTATCTCTCCTTTTGAGGAGCTTCCCTCACCCTCTTTTTAATTGAGGTATTTATCTTTCATGGAATAACTAATTTGTTACCTGTCGCCCTTTTTTGTCACTCGCAGCCTCACCTACCTCTCGCGGCCTCTATCGCTGAGATTGTTCTTCCAGAGGTGTCTGAGGTTGAGTTAGCTTCTTCGAAAGCATTGGTCGCCGAGGCAACCCCTTCTGGAGCATCGATCAGTGTTGTTGCCCCTACGGGAGCCCCTGCTCCTCCTTCTATAACCGTTATGGAGGGTGTTGTCCAGGTGCCGTGTATAAGAGTATCTACTTTCCTCCTTCTTACGTATACTGTGCAAGCATTCTCATTTCACCCTTGTCTCATTGTTTCCAGGTGCATGAGAGTAATCCAATGACTATGGAGTCTGGAAGTGGAGCCGCTGCGAGAGAGGTATTAGACTGGAATACCTCCTCCTTTTACTATTCCCCTATTTTCTTCTTGCATATACTGTGCAAGCATTCTCATTTTACCCTTGTCTCATTGTTTCCAGGTGCATGAGAGTACTCCGATGACTTTGGAGTCTGGAAGTGGGGCAGCTGTGAGAGAGGTATTAGACTGGCATACCTCCTCTTTTTACTATTCCCCTTTTTTCTTCTTGCGTATACTGTGCAAGCATTCCCATTTCACCCTTTTCTCATTGTTTCCAGGTGCATGAGAGTACTCCGGTGACTGTGGAGTCTGGCAGTGGGGCAACTGCGAGAGAGGTATTAGACTGGCATACCCCCCCCTTTTTTTTTTACTATTCCCCTACTTTCTTCTTGCGTATACTGTGCAAGAATTCTCATTTTACCCTTGTCTCATTGTTTCTAGGTGTATGAGGATACTCCGATAACTGTGGAGACTGGTAGTGGGGCAACTGTGGAGGGAGATCACAGTTCTGAGTTCACTCCTTTAGTTGGTGATGCTGATTCTGGTGGGGAGTCTTCTTTTCTTCCTTCTGAGGCGGGGTCTCGCCACTCCGAGGGTGATGATGAAGCAGAGGACGCTGCGACTATTTCTAGTAGGCTATGGCGTGAGGAGTTACCAGGCCGCTTCAGGGTACATGAGCGTCAACTCTTGGATCTCATCTTGGAGCACCATCCCGAGACGTTCACTTCTCAGAGTATACTCCAGGTTGACAGTCTTACGGCCTTCAACCTGAGGGCTCTTGCCAGCCATGTTCATGAGTTCTTGGCTACCTCCCCTGATAAGCTGACTAGATCTTCTATCTTGCTATTCTTGGATGCTCTCCGCGACTTACATCAGTTCTATCATTTTCGTTTGGATTGGCTTGACGCAGGGGTTCGCCCCTTTCTGAGTGTTCCTTTCCAAAAGATAGTGAGGTTTCACACTTCCCGGCAGTCCAGGGTTGAGCAACGACACGCTGAGGCTACGAGGATTCGGAATCAGATCGCCCTACTGCAGGTGAAGCTTGCCAGACTCGAGTCTGGCGATGAGGAGGATGATGCTAAATTCGTCAGGTTGGAGGAAGAGTTTTTGCGGGAGGCTGGTCCGTCATATGCTGGCGCCATTGCGCGCGATGATTTATTTTTTGTGGTTTCTAGCCGATAGGCTACCTCTTGCTTTGTAGTGCTCAGAATTCTATGTGTACATTACTTATCATTCCTGTATGAGACACTTTGTTTCTTCTGCACTTTCTTTTCTTTTGTTCTCCCTTTATGCTGTGGATGTTTGTTTTACATGACTTGCTCTAATTTCTGTGAGCCTTTAGTCTACTGGTGGCTACCCCATATACTGCGGGGTATTTGCATTGATATGAAAAGTTATGTATTACCATATTTTACACATTTTTTTTGAAAATGCACCTCTTGTAGCTGTGAGGTGTTGGCATGTGACTTTCTTGGGTTGCCCCTCCTGTCTGTGGGGGTATTCCTACATATTACTTCTTATAGTCGTAGAGGCTGGGTTGGAGAGGACGGTGACCCCCGCCCCTTTCCGGAAGCCTGATTTTATTATAAAATTGTATTAATTTATGTCTGGGGGACTTTGCTCAGTATACTTTCTCTTAGGATGGACTTAGCTCCCAAGTGCAGTGAGCAAAGTTCCTGATCTTTTTTTTTTTACTCTCTTCTAACTTAATAGGGAGCGTATATGTATGTATAAATGAGCAAGCAAAGCAAATGTCAACAATGATCAAAAGTGTTGCTATTTCATTTCTTTACCTTTGTGTGATGTTTACAGTGCAGTATTGCTTCAAAAAATTACAAAAAAAAACTTTTCTGGTATAGAAGCAATCCTTGACATCCATTACAGACATGCAAAACACAAACAAAACTTGTTAGTTGTTACTAAGCATAGTACCTCTTCAGCCACTTGCAGTTGATGGACTGGAGGCAATCACTCTCTGGTTCTGATATCTGGCAATAGCCCGACTTCCCCACTCCTCTGACAACAAAAGGGCCTTCCCAGTTAGGTTTGAATTTTGATGCCGACATGCTACGGAGATGGTGAGTTGATGCTCGCAGGACTAGATCTCCCACCTGGAATTCCCTAGGCTTAACCAAATTTTCGTAGGCCCTGGACAATTGCTGAGTGTAGACTTTGAAATTCTCTCTCGCCTTGTCTCTGTGCTCGTCCAGCGCCTCTAGTTGCACATGCCTTGGGTCTGGGATGAGCCCATTGCTAAGAGAAATTATGGCTGAAGGTACCGCCAGTTCCACTGGTAGGACAACTTCGGTCCCATATACTAGAGAGAAGGGAGTGAACCCTGTTGGCTTTCTTTTCGAAGTACGGTAAGCCCATAACACCATAGGCAACTTCTCATCCCATGCTCCCGGCATGTCTTCTAACATTTTCTTCAAAATATTTATCAGGGTTTTATTAGTAGCTTCTGCTTGGCCATTGCCCTTGGGGTAGGATATGGTTGAGCTATTATGCACAATCTTATACTTGTCCGTGAGGAGGGCCATCTCTTTGCATACAAATTTATTCCCATTATCCGTTAGGATCACTTTGGGTATACCAAACCTACATATGATATACTCCTTTATAAACTGGGTTACCACTTGGGCAGTGACTCTCCTTAAAGGAATGGCCTCCGCCCACTTGGTGTACAATTCTGTAGCCACAGTGATAAAAGCCTTACCGTGAAATGCTGGGGCGATCTTACCCACCAGGTCGAACGCCCATGTGTGGAAGGGATAGGGGGTTGCCAAGCTTTGTAGGCTAACGGAGGGAGCGTGCACCATGTTTCCATGCACCTGGCATGCTCTACACTTTTTCACATATCCAATGGAGTCAGCCTCCATGGTCGGCCAGTAGTATCCCAGCGTCATCAGTTGATCATACAGCTTGGCGCCTCCCATGTGGGAGGGCTCATGAGCTTCTTTCAGTACCCTTTCCACTTCCTCTTTAGCTACGCACCTTAGCGCCTTCTCATTGTACCCTTTCCTATATAACTCTCCTTTGACCAAGTAGAAACGTGCTATCCTTTTTCTAAGGTAAATTTCATCCGCTCTCTCGGCGGGAAGCTCCCCATCTTTTAGATATGCTAGGTACGGCTGTCTCCAATCTTCGAAGGCTTCCACGAAGTTAGCCTCCATCGGCTGGTCAAAATTAGCTTGGCACTTTAAACAACTTTATTGCAAGCGGGCTGATTCTACGCTCATGGCGGGCCAAAAGTACCCGCTTCGCTGCAATCGTCTGTACAGGGGGATATTCGTATCTCCACAGTTCTTCTGGTGCATTTCTGTTAACCTCTCCTTGCCTTCTTGCTCTCTTACGCACCTTGCCAGGAACCCTCCAAGACTCTTGAAGTAGAGAGTTCCCTGCAGCACATGGTAGTTAGCTAACTCTAATATTTTCATTGTCCCTTCCCTGGTTTCAAGTTACTTCTCTACCAGACGCCTCCAATCTTCCGGCTCGTTACTTAGGAATAAGGACCTTACGGTAGTAGGTACTGTTCTCCGCCTCACTATGATGGTTGCTTCTGACTCCTCCATGTCCAACTTTTGGGCTATGGTGGCGAGCGCATCAGGGTGCCTGTTCATCGTTCGCTCCGCCTCTCCACAGTTACTTCCAAGAACTGTCCGAGCAGTCGTTGGATGATGTGTTTGTATGGCGCTAGGTTGGCATGTTTAAGGTAAAACTCTCCATTGACCTGCCTTACTACCAGATTGGATTCCCCTCGTATACATAGTACCCTGATCCCTCTTCTGAGTGCTTCCAAAAATCCCTAGAATGAGGGCTTCATACTCAGCTTCATTATTTGAGCATTTAAAATCTAACTTGAAAGAGAGGGTTATCTTCTCCTTCCCGTCTGCCAGTATGACGCCGGCCCCACCTGTTCCTTGAGCACTGGAACCATCAAACTCCATAAACCAATTCTTCACCTCCTTCGCCATGCATGCTTGGAAACTTTCTCCGGGTAGCTCTTCACTAGGCGGTTCGAAAACCCCACTCGGGAAGTGGGCCAGCAGATCTGTTATCGCCTGGCTCTTAATGGCTTTAGGCACTACGCATTTTAGATCATATTCTGACAAGATCAAAAACCACCTTGCTGCTCGTCCCACGAGTATAGTCCGCGCGAGGAGGTACTTGATGGGATCACACTTGGTGATTATGTGAATGGTGAAGGCTAGAAGGTAGTGTCTCAACTTCTGGGCTACAAATACCAGCGCCAGGCAGTGCCTCTCAACGCTGGTATATCTCGATTATGTCCCGGATATTACTCTTGATAGGTAGTAGACCTGCCTTTCCATTCCTTCCTTCTCTTACGCCAAGAGGGCCCCTATCGACCTCTTTGTAGAAGTGAGGTAGAGCAGCAGCGGCGCTCCGTCTTCGGGGGGAATCATCGTGAACGGAGAGGCTAGGATTTCTTTAATCTTCTTGAACGCACTCTCTTGCCTCTCTCCCCAAATCCACTTGGCTTTGTCTTTTAGTAGAGGTGCGAACGGATGAGTTACTTCTGCCAACGCAGGTATAAACCTCCTCAGGCTGGATACCTTTCCCAGGAAGCTCTTAAGTTGTCTCCGACTCTTGGGCGGTGGCATCATCACAATGGCTTTCATCTTCTCTGCATCCACTTGCACTCCTTGTCTATTTACCACAAAACCTAAGAATTTCCCTGCAGTAACCCCAAAGGCACACTTTGAGGGGTTCATTCTCATCTTATACCGACGACACCTCTCGAATACTCTCCTGAGATCCTGAATGTGCTTGTTTTCTTTCCTAGACTTCACCACCAAATCATCCACATAGAATTATAGTATATCATGAAATAAGTCGTGAAAAATTTCCATCATGGTCCGCTGGTATGTGGCTCCAGCGTTCTTCAATCCGAAGGGCATGACTGTATAGTGAAAGTTCCCTAACGGTGTGCAGAAGGCAGTCTTCTCTGCGTCGACGGGGTCCATTTTAATCTGGTTATATCCAACATACCCGTCCATGAAGCTATACATCTCATGTCCCGCGGTGGAATCCACTAAGCTGTCTATGCTGGGTAGTGGGAATTCATCCGTAGGACACGCCCTGTTCAAGTCGCGAAAGTCTACACAGATTCTGATTTGGGTCTTATCTTTCTTTGCCACCGGCACTATGCTGGACAGCCATATGGGGTGTTTAATAGGCTTGATGAACCCTGCCGCTAGCAACTTTTCCACCTCAGCTTTTATTTTCAAATCAAGGTCTGCTTTATACGTGCATGTGGCCTGCCTTACCGGAAGGGCGTTAGGAAGGATGTTCAATCTATGAGAGCTCACTTATGTGTCTATTCCTGGCATCTCCGTGTACTTCCAAGCAAATACATCAGTGAACTCCTTAAGTAGCTCAATGAGCTCTTCCTTATGCTTCGGTTCCAGGCACTTGGAAATTAGAATGGGTATACTCTCGCCCTCTTCTAATCCCAACTTGATTTCCTTTAACTCCTGCAACTGCCCTCTGGGTCCATCTTGCATGCACTCCGGCGCCTCTTTGGTTCTTCAACATGCTCAACAATATGGGATTCATCAACAATAAAACGCTCAGGCATCGGGTCAATGCTCTCGTCCCAGAACATCGCCCGCGCAGACCGTTATAAATGGTAGATGACTTTTCCATTGGGCAAAACCACTTTCTTGCAAGTTCGAGGAGGTCTAGCTACCTCCTCTACCTTCCTCTTGCCTTTTTCTATGTGGGGGATTATCCTCTCCCCTAGGCGGTCATGAACGGATTTTTTCTGCGGGACCCTTCCCTCAGCTACCTTGATTCCTGTTAGCTTTCTTGTAGAGCCCTTTCTTGCCTCGTCTAACTCAGTGTAAAAGGCAACATCTACCAGGTGGGCCTCCTCAACGACGAAGGGTCTCTGCGTGGCCTTGATCAATATCTTTGTGCCTCTAATATTTGCCTTCGCGCATTGATGGTAGGTGGAAGGCACTACGCCATGAGTGTGCATCCATACCCTTCCAATGAGTAATTGGTAGCTGGTGTCAGCGTTAATAACATGAAATTTGATGTGGGAGGTGAAATTTCCCAACTTAATTCCCACATTCACGTATCCAATAGACTGCATTCCGGCGTTGTCGAATCCGAAAATTACTAGCGGTACTGGAACCACCTTCTCCTAGTCAATTCTTGTTTCATATAATGTACTGATGGGCATAATGTTAATGGATTCTCCTCCATCCATCAACGCCCTAGGAAATGAGACTCCATTAATTATGGCTGTGACGTACAACGGGCGGTTGTGGAAGTAGGGCACCACCCTATCCGCTTCTGAAAATACCACTTCAGATGTATACTTCTTAATCATCTTTCCGATTGGCCCCTGCCAATTTAGCGAAGGGTCTCCCTGCTGCTGCACCGCCTCCAAGACTTTCCTCATGATGGACACCCTCGTGTCGTACTTCACCCCTATCTGGTCGAAAAACCACTTGAACTTGGGGCTCCTCGCTATGGCCTCGCATTCAGAATCTAAGTTTACCTCATACGTCTGGGCACTGAAAACATACTCCGCTTCAGAGGTCCCTCCCTCGTCTAGAGCGAGGATGACGTCTACCTCGCCTTTTGAGAGAGAGACTTCCTCAACTTCCCCACTCCCACTTTCATACTCCGGAGTGAATAACCACTCCTCTTTCTTTCTTTCTAGCTGAAGTCTGCTCAGTGACAGATTTATTAACTCCTCGCATAACTGCTCGCCACTCTCCCGCTTCACAAGACTTCTCGTAGCTTCTTCGTCGTAGGCCACTACCATGTTGGCAGTTCCAAAGTGATGCGTAGGAAGTGGGTTCTCATTAACGTCCACAGGGGGTATCTGCAAGGTACCGCTGGCCATCTGCTCACCAATGATCCTTCTCAAGTAGTAACAATCCTTGGTAGAGTGCTGCACTCGTTGGTGCAATTCGCAATACTTCGGATTGGCCTTGTCAGCTGCAGTGGGGGTCTCTCCTTTTAGGTGGGGAGGTCCTGCTACGCCCTCTCGCACCAAGGTGCGGTAACAATCCATGGCCTCCGCTACGCTGCACGGTAGTGGCGGCGGGGCATCTTCCTCGAATTTTCTCTTGTTGCCGGGACTGTCGATCTTGGCCCCAGAGCCTCCCTTCTTCCCTTTGTTACTCCCGTCCACATAGTTAACCGCTTGCCTCCTCGCAACTTGAAACCTCCCAGGAGTCAGTGGAACTTGTGTCCTCCAACCCGGGGCTCTCGGTTTGATTATCATAGCTATGTTGCTGGCGGCCCTGGTGAATTCTCTGAAAGTTCCATCTCTAGTTTCGTTGATCAAATGCAGCTTGTACTCTTTCAGGAGTCCTTCCACACATATTTGTAGCAACCTGGCCTCCGCCACATCCTCGTGAACATCTAAGGCCCTCTCGCGAAATCGCTTGATGTAGTGCATCAATTCATCTCCTGGCTTCTGGACCTCTTGCGCCAGGTGCCTCAGTGTAAATTCATCCTCCGCTACGAAAAACTTCTGAAGGAACTGCCTGTGCATCTCTTCCCAAGTAGGGACGCTGTTAGGCGCCAAGTGGGAATACCATGTATAAGCCTTTCCAGTGAGAGTTTTAGAGAACTCCCTCAATCTCAGGTTCTTGTCACCAGCGTGTACTCCCAGGTACTCGACGAACCTCTTCACGTGTTCTCTAGGGTTCTCCCCCCTACCGCCAAACTTGATAAATTTTGGTGGAATATACCCCTCAAGGTATGGCTTCTCACTTACTTCCTGTGGATAGGGGTCTTGTAACTCCTCGTATAGGTGGGAACCCACACTTTGAGTGGAGGAAAGGAGCTTCCTCACTTCTTCCATAGTAACAGCCTTAGAGGGTGATTCCTCCAAACATGTGCTTTTAGGAACTGGAGAACCTGTTGGCGCCAGGACCTGCTCCGGCGCCGCCTTCCGAGACGGAACCGCCTCGGCCGGAATCGTAATAGGAGTGGCTACCCCTCCGGAAGGGGCCGCAGCAGGTGTCACACAACCTTGACCCAAGTTTGATAGATCCACGTTGTTTTGCTTTAAAAAGTCAAAAAACATTGCCATAAGGTTCATACCTTCCATTGGAGCCGCTGCCGGCGAACTGGTCTAACCTCCCTGAGGCGCTGGCGCCTTGGCTCCGATCACCACCACTTCTTCCTGAGTAGTCTAGTCACTGTGAGCTCCATTACCGGATGGAATGTCCTAAAAAACCAACTGCTTAGAGACATTGAAACCTTCTTTGTCCATGGAAATGAGAATACCTCCCCAGCAGAGTCGCCAAATGTATGAGGGTAGTGAGACTGGGGTCTATGAATAACTGGAAAGGGTGAGGCGTGACCCACTCCAATGGACGCTGCCTGCAAGGTCTTCAAAGTCTCCTGGTGCAACTTCTGAAGAAAACTTCTCCTTCTGGTAACAATGGAACTCAAGCTTCAACTCACTCCCTGCAAGAAGATGAACTTTCATAACAAAAATAGCAATTTTCTCAAGGGAAACACCTGAAAGTGATGGGTGTCAGTGGGGAGTGAAGGAACAAGGCACTCAGCACTATGATATTGAGCAGGGAGAGAATACTTAGGTAGGTCTGCTGATATTTTAGCAGAGTAACAGTGCATTTTTTCTATCATGTTTTGACCTTGCCCAGAGGTCTATTTATACATGGGCGTTAGGGGTGAGCTGGCGATTTTGGGCGCCAAAATTGAGAGAGTTGGTGGGTAATAATGTCTGAAGTGTACCATTTGTCCCTACATGTAGGCAGCCTGCCTGTCCCCTCTGCAGGCGCCACCTGGCGTCGACCAAAACTCAAAAAGCACATATGTCCCCTAATGGAGATCAAATAGTAGATTTTGGTAGTTATCTTTTGAAACGGTAACTTGTGGTGCAATTTTGCAAATTTGGAGAGAGGAGACCTTAAGGCCTCATCTCCTCTAAAAGTGTTATTATTCTTGAGAGGGACCTCGAGGACCCCCTCTTCTGGGAAAGTCATTTTCTTGTAAAGAGTTTACTTCTTGTGAGTAGCCAGCTCTTTGGCTGCTCACTTCACTTGTGACCAAGTGTGCAGTGTGTGTGGTCTCGAGTAACTTCTGGGTCTTCCTACTAGTATTCTCTCAATCCTATAGTGCTAAGTGGTTGAGCTTGATCAACATACCTTGTCTCTCAGACGCCAAGCCAAAACTCCCAGGAGGTCCCAACGTGCCTGTTCGAGCCCTGCTTGCTCGACTAGGCTACCTGTACAAGAAAATAAAGTGTTAGTGCTATTGTTCATTTAGAGATTGCTGTTTCATGATGAAAACCCCTGTAGAAGCACTTCTCAAATAACATTTCTGCAGTGACCCTTGCAGTGGCACTGACTCTTGCGGTGACGCCGACTCTCTCAACTGTCATTATTGCAGTGGCCCTTGAAGCGGCGCTGGCACTTGAAACGGCGCCGACCTTTGTGGCAGCGCGGACCCTTGCATCGGCGCTGGTATTTGAAGTGGCGCCGACACTTGCAGTGGCGTCGACACGTGACGCGGTTCCGACGTTTGCAGCGGCGTCGATACTTGAAGTGGCGTTGACGTTTGAAGCAGCGCTGATACATGAGTTAGCGCTGACGCTTGAAAAGGCCTCATCTCCTCTAATTGGCGTTGTCATGTGAGGCGGCGCCGACCTTTGTCGTGGCGCCGATGCTCGAAGTGGCGCTGAACCTTGAATTGGCGCTGACATGTGAGGCGGCGCTGACCTTTGTCGTGGCGCCGACGCTCGAAGTGGCGTTGATGCTTGAATCGGCGCTGACATGTGAGATGGCGCCGACCCTTGTCGCGGTGCCGACGCTCAAAGTGGCGCCGACGCTCGAAGTGGCGCTGATACTTCGCAATGGCTTTTGGGCTTCTTGGTGACCCTCGCGGGTACCTCTCGGGTGTCATTAATAAGAGAGTATTTTTTATTTCGTTTTCTTTTTTCTGTTGATAACACCCTTCTACATTAGCCCCTCGTGCAAAGATTTTTTGGTTGGGTAGACTAAAAAAATTTTGTACGCTACAAGTCTGGTTTCAACAATCATATATATATATATATATATGTATATATATATATATATATATATATATATATATATATATATATATATATATATATATATTTTCTGAGGGACCCTTGGATCATTAACTGCGATGTCCCTTTATCCGAGGTTTTTAATTTTTTGAGAACCCACGCGTCAGTGTGGGAACTGTCATCTCATCATTTGGGAAAAAAAGGTCATTAACTTTTTGCCTTCCTGCACGTTTTCCCATTTTTGTGCAAAAAACATAAACTCCTTTTCTTGGGCTCCTTCATCTTCTTAAAAAAAACATAAGATACTTTTGGGTTTTGGGTTTGTAGTGAGAGAGAGTGAGAAAGGGACTTTTAAAACACCATAGCCACCCATCTCCTCATTTTTGTTCTAACCTTCCCAACTATCATACCCTCTCATCCTAGGATTCCAAACCAACGAATGTCTCTCCAAATGTAAGCAACTCTAAAACCCCCAATATTCTAAGCTCTATATCTTCTTCATCAATCGTTTCCAACGAAGTGGCGCCGACGCTCGAAGTGGCGTTGATGCTTGAATCGGCGCTGACATGTGAGACGACGCCGACCCTTGTCGCGGCGCCGACGCTCGAAGTGGAACTGGTGCTGACATGTGAGGCGGCACCGACCCTCGTCGTGGTGCCGACGCTCGAAGTGGCGCTGAACCTTGAATCAGCGCTGACATGTGAGGCGGCACCGACCTTTGTCGTGGCGCCGATGCTCGAAGTGGCGCCGACGCTCGAAGTGGCGCTGAACCTTGAATTGGCACTGACATGTGAGGCGGTGTCGACCTTTGTCGTGGCACCGACGCTCGAAGTGGCGCCGACGCTTGAAGTGGCGTTGATGCTTGAATCGGCGCTGACATGTGAGACGGCGCCGACCCTTGTTGCGGCGCCGACGCTCGAAGTGGAGCTGGTGCTTGAATCAGCGCTGACATGTGAGGCGGCGCAGACCTTTGTCGTGGCGCCGACGCTCGAAGTGGCGCTGAACCTTGAATTGGCACTGACATGTGAGGCGGCGCCGACCTTTGTCGTGGCGTCGACGCTCGAAGTGGCGCCGACGCTCGAAGTGGCGTTGATGCTTGAATCGGTGCTGACATGTGAGACGGCACCGATCCTTGTCGCGGCGCCGACGCTCTAAGTGGCGCCGACACTCGAAGTGGCGCTGGTGCTTGAATCGGCGCTGACATGTGAGGCGGCGCCGACGCTCGAAGTGGCGCCGACGCTCGAAGTGGCGTTGATGCTTGAATCGGCGCTGACATGTGAGACGGCGCCGACCCTTGTCGCGGCACCGACGCTCGAAGTGGCGCCGACGCTCGAAGTGGCGCTGATACTTTGCAATGGCTTTTGGGCTTCTTGGTGACCCTCGCGGGTACCTCTCGGGTGTCATTAATAAGAGAGTATTTTTTATTTCGTTTCCTTTTTTCTGTTGATAACATCCTTCTACAATAGCAAATATAGTTTCCCTAACAAATGTGTTCGTGGACAAACTCTGGCCATATGAACTACAAAATAACATCAAAACAAATATAGTTTCCCTAGATAAGTTTCAATTTCTCTACTTAACTTCCTCTATTTTTATAAAGGCTTCAAATTAAGAAAAGTCTTGAGAACA
Source organism: Sambucus nigra (assembly GCA_949130495.1). Lineage (NCBI taxonomy): Eukaryota > Viridiplantae > Streptophyta > Magnoliopsida > Dipsacales > Adoxaceae > Sambucus > Sambucus nigra. The sequence goes on from OX422210.1 coordinate 686,731,515, forward strand.
AACAAGTTTCAACACCTCTAATATGGTTTCCTTACATAGTTGGTCATATATAAACTTTACATGAGACATAAGAACGGAAAAGCTTACCTGACTTAGGAAATTAGTATCGTTAAAATCCCAAAATAGTCTCTAATTATAGCAAAGCTATTGCATTTTCGGCATATCATAACAATCAGTCCAGATGCTATTGCATTTTCAGCATTTGAAAGTGATCAAGTAACACAATCAGCATCTGAAAAATTTATGTACCTTGCATTTGCATTTAGGAACCGTTTCGTATGCGTTGATTTTAGAAATCCACTTACATCCCATTACATTTGTATTAAGTCATTTAGGAACTAATTTCCATGATAATAATCTAGAGCTCTCCATTCCGGATAATGAGAAGCAAACTTAAAATTGGAATGTTATTCTAACTCTTTAAACATTAATATTGCACTTGAAACATAGTAAGGAAAGTCTTCAAGTATTTTCCTTTTTGTAGCAGCACCTTTAGATCTTGTCATCATAGGATGAGAGGACTGAACAACATCCTCTATAGCAGTTATATTGTCATCATTACCAGTTACATTTTCAGAATTTGATGGCTACTAAATATCTCATGTCATAGTAGGAGACTCATTACCAGTTACATTTTCAGAATTTGGTAACATATAGCTACCTTATAGCCAAAAGAATATCCAAGAAAGGTATATTGAGTGGTTCTTTGTTTAAGTTTATTTTTACTATAGTGTCTTAAGTATGGGTAAACAGCAGTCCCAAATCTTCGAAGTCATGTGCTTCTTGAGTTTGATCAATCAAACCACCAATATTAGGTGAAGAGGTGAATTGATAAACAAAATTATCTCTATGATAATAATCTAGAGCAACATGTACCTTATTTCTATAAATTTTAGACTCAACAATTGAGTTATTCTAATCAGGAACTCTATAGAAATAGTTGGCAGCTGTGTGCTCTCTTTTACTATAAAATTGACACTCGGGAATGATGGAGGTGTTTAAGTGGATCATTTATTATAAACTCTAGTATTACCACCTTTTCCTCCATTATAGTTAACATGAAAATTATTTTACTACCCCCTCTATAGTTTCCACCTCCATAAAATTCACCAAAATTATTTCCAACAGTAAAACCTCTATTAAACTGATCAGAAAAGTAATGATCACCAAAATTACTACCCCCTCAAGTAACGATCGGTCCAGATGCTTTATATCTAGCAATGATTCAATCTAAAAGCGATCAAGTAACGCATATGAAACGGTTCCTAATTGCAAATACAAGGTACTGAAATTTTTCTCTCGTTTTGTAAGCATTTGTGGAACTCTAAATATATACTTTTATAAATGTCATACGCACCAAATGTTAGTCTCAAAAAAATAGTTCAGGCACACTCAAGTCATCTAGTTATGAAGTAGATGTTAAGATGGTCCCTAAAAGTACTATGTAGACAATACTGAAAGGATTAAGCACTGTGAAATCAGTACAGATGAAGCCATGGTAGTGGATCTTTGTAATTTGTCTCCAAGAGCCAATGACCTTCCCAAGTATGACAAGTATTTGTCTTATCATAAGCAATACATGTCATACTAGGAAAACAATTATGAAATTTCCATTATAACACAAGAAGAATTAGAACTTTTTGCCACCTATTTTGATAGAAAATGGATATAATACAAAGAATGCAAAAACCCTGCTAACAATAAACCTCCCACCCATCCTGCCCAACTAAGTACTCCTCAAGTCTCAAAAACTCATCCAAAGTTTCAAGATACTATCTTTAAAAGATTCACAAGATCATAGACAAAGAAATGCTCAAATTTTATCTCCTTTGCAGTCAATGATCTCATTTATTTTTGGGAATACAAAGGGTATTTCCTCTGCAATCAAAGATCTCATCCACTAGTTTGTTAGACTTAGGCTACTCAGATTCTAAATTAACTTAGTATAACTTTAGAACCGATGATGATTATATTTGGGAAAGCCTAGTGGAAAAATACATATATCCTGAAATGGTTCAAAGATGGGGGGATCTAAATACTAATTTTTTTCATTACATAGTCAAAGATAAAAAGAATAGGTTGCATATCCACAAAATTAAAAACTTTGACCAAGTTTGGGTGGTTAACCAGGAATAAATCCATGAAGAATTCATCAACTATTTAAAAAGGGCTAAATCAGGTCTTGGTTCATCAACTCTTATGGTGATTTTCATAATGCTCTTTCTATATCCACTAACACATCTGATAGCCTTAAGCAAGTCTTGGTTCTTCTTTCTGGAGTAAAATTGTGCATGCCTAAAGGGCTAAATCAGGTCCTTATTGAATTAGACAACAAGGCCATTGTAAATATAGTTAAGGGAATTTGGAAACCTCCTTAGATTATTTAGTAGACTATTTCATAAATTCAATGCATCATTGATAAATTCAAGTTCAAAATAAGTCATATATGGAGACAATCAAACATTGTAGCTGGTGGTTTGGCTGATCAAGCTTCAAAATCCCAAATTTCATAATTTTGATTGTATTTCCAATATCATAGAAGGTCTTGAAAAGTTATGAGTTTATTCTATTATATCTATCTATTTTGTGGAATGGAGGTATTTATAAACCTCCAAATTTATTCTTGCATTAATTTTGTAATGGGGATGTTTATAAATCCCTATATTTTAATTTTATCAAATTATCATTAGTTCTTATAAGAGACACTGGAGAGGCACTTTCTCCGGATAATTTTTAATAATATTAGTGGGGGTATCGTCCCTCTTACCTAAAAAGTGCCTAAATCCTACGCCAAGGTTTGGATGTGCCTAGACTATAGGGATATCAATACGTAATCCACCAAAGATAATTTCCCCTAATCCATCTCAATTGAGGACTAGTCGCCTAGACCTTAATTCAAATCAAATCAGTACATTAAAATGGCCGTTGAGCCTAGGTGAGCCTGGAACCTAGGCGCGACTAGGCCTGGAATTGTCTCTATCCGAGCCATTTTAATGTTGTTTTTAATTTTCACCCTCAAAACCCACTTTTAACCCCAACATGAACGTTTACTAGTCAATTTGGGAAACCATGAGTCCTATAAGGACACGAACATTTCCTATAAGTTACTTTTGTACATCTAAAGATTTAAATGCCTGTTTTTGGGTCACTCGGTTGCTATTTTGAGTTTTCACCCCTAAATCCCATTATAAGCCCAAAACGACCATATACTAATCAATTTTGAAAACTGATATTCTAATTTAGACATACCATTTTCTTTAAATTTCTTTGGTATCATCTCGATTATGCGTGCCTCTTTACGGGACACTTCATTATTATTTTTGCTTTTCACACCCCAATGCCCACTTTTAACCCCAAAACGAACGTCTACTAGTCAATTTTGAGAATCAGGAGTCTGATTAGGACACTCACACTTCCTGTAAGTTACTTTTGTACCTCTTAGGGTGTTTGTTGGTTTGTCTAGGCTAGTCGATTGTTATTTTCAATTTTCACCCCTAAATTCCATTTTAACCCCAAAGCAAACGCTTACTAGTCAATTTCAAAAACCAAGAACCCGATGAGACACGCAACTTCCTACACGATTGTTTTTTTTAGTTTTCCCGACCTAAGTTTCGTTTTTAATTCCAAAACAAATGTCAACTAGCCAATTTCGAAAAACCGGGAGTCCGGTGACGATCACTTCCCTTAAATTACTTTCATATTGAATAGTAAACTCACATAAACAAGTGTAGACAATCACTAATTCTAACTTGGATGGCATGAACTACTTATGAAGGACGTGAATTAATAAACACAAACAAACATATCAATAATTATAACTAAAATTCACACAAACAAGTATACAAATATTTTCATAAATTAATCTTCAAACTATACAACAACCAATTGACAATCCGGGTTTTCAATTGGCTCACCCTCAACCTCCTATAACCACTACAAATCATTTGAGTGAAAAGACTAATGATATTAGTTAATGACCAAGAATTAAAATTACCTTTATCCGTATCAATTCGACGATACTATAACTTGAATTTTCGGGACTAGATTATCATTTAATTCGTCTTCCTGCCAAAAAACACAAATAAATAATGATAATACAAGAATAATATTTTTAGAATGAAATATTTCCCTTCAACGTTTGAAACAAGAAACAAAGTTGAGAAACAATGTTGTATTAGACGCAACACACACACACTTAAATAATATTTAGAGTCAGTCCTACATTTATTGTATGGCATGCTTCGAGTTAATATATTAGTGTCCAAAAAATATGCCAATATTGTATTATAAGAGCTTGAATGACTCCTCATCTCCACGCGTTAAGATAATTTCAATTCCTTTACTATTCTCTCTCACCACACTCATCTAATTCTACTTGTACAATAGCTATAAATGTTAATCACTTCACTATCAAGTATCAACTAATAAGTAAATTGAATAAAATTTGGGATTTATTTTGGAGCTGAAACAGTTATCACAAACATTAATCAAGTAGCCACTGGTTGAAAACCCAAACCCTATTATTTTGGCAGTAAATGTGTATGTGTAAGTGCCTAAGACTCGAAAACCCCAGAAAAGCAACCTAAATCGAAAATTTATAAAAAAAAATGCAGGCCTAAAACTTATTTCCAATAAAAAAGAGTACAAGCAGACCTAAACCAAAAGTTTATATGCAATAAAAAAACTCGCATAAACATATAATTGTTACCCTTAAAATTCATATGTAATAAAAAAAAATGCACATAGACACATTTAAATAAATAAAAAAACGCACATAGCAGGTACTATATTGATCGCTTACAGCGAAGAGGGTGAGAGAGAGGAAGCTTTGTTATCCAACTTCAAAGTTTGGTCGATAAAGCGAGCGAGAGATTGCAGATATATGGAAGAGGGAGCAGGAGAATGAAGACCACGTAGGATACAGAAGAGGGAAATTAAAGCAAAGCCAAAACTTTTCCTAACACCAAAATTTATGACTTCCTACAGCGGTCACAAATTTGTGACTGCTTGTAGCAGTCACAAATTAAGTCTTAAGCTAAAATTTGTGACAGCTAAGAACATTTATTATATTTGTGACTGCTGATAGCAGTCATAAATTAGGTCTTAGACTAAAACTTGTGACAGCTACGAGCAGTCACAAATTTGTGACCGCTAATAGCGGTCACAAATCTAAAATTTGAGACTGCTTATAGCAGTTATAATTTTGTGACTGCTCATAAGAGTCATAACTTATGCCTACGGATAAATTTGTGACTCTTTATAGCAGTTATAAATTTCTGACTCCTTATAACAGTCACAAATTAATTATATGGTAAGATTTGTGACTATTATTAGCAGTGACAAACCAATTGACTCAAATTTTTCATTACCCAAATATTTTATGACTCCTAATGGCAGTTACAAATAATGTTGTGACTCCTAATGTCAGTGATAAAATTTGTCACCCCTATTAGCAGTTATAAGAAGGCAGTCACAAAATTAGTACTTTGGTGTAGTGGCCACAGACCTACGAGCTTCCTCTTGGGCTTGTTCTATTTGCCTAATCTTGTCTAAAGTCTTCTCCCTAAGAGAAGGGAATTCCTCTAAGAGCTGATAAAGAGGTTTGAGCATATGAGTCAGACCTTACACTTGGGACTCAATCAAAAATAAATAAATTCGAAACTTAACTAAGGATCGAACTGAGATTTTAGGGCAAGAACATGTAAGAACAGTCACCGGAAAACTCAAGAATCTCATCGAAAAAATCAAATAGTCACCAAAAAACTCAAAATGTCGTCGGAAGTTGAAGAAACAAGAATAAAAGGGGCTGAAAATGGCAGAGTGAGGTGGAGACGATACATGTAGACTCGCGGAATGAAGGAGATGAGAAGAAGCGAAGAGACCCCTAAAAATGCAGCAGCCAAGCCCTTGTAAGAGAGAGAGAATTGCAGAGATAGTAAAGGCACGAAATAGATAAATGAAGAAGAAATAGAAGGAAATGGGGTTTAAACCTTTAAGTTGGTTGGCGCAACTCCCAAAGCCCGTCATTACCTTGGGAGCCCAAAAGACAATCAGAATCATTTCACTTATCAGGCACGCTACCCACTCCAATAGGTGACACTTATCAAAGAGATAGTGGTACACAAGGAAAATATAGCCTCGGACATGTATACCCCTTAATCACCTACTCACATATGTAACTAAGGGCTAGGGGTGATTCATATGCCCAAAGTGTACCAGACAATCCATAGACCTCAACCTCGGCCTTATGACAACCGAGGTAATAAAAGTTTGAGAATACTTATCAGCAATATTATCCTACTGAGGTCAGCCGCAGCCAACGCCCCCTCAACTACGGACCTCATCTCAGCCACAGTCGAGATTATCTAGAACCTTGGAGCACAGTTCTTATCAGGACAACCATAGCCAACATCACATCTACCTTATACACTAACCTCAGTTGGGCATCAGCCAAGGTATGCAGGGAATTGCGGGTTCAACCATCCTCTTACAGCAGTATCGGCGCCAGCCGACATTACAGTCAACAGCTGAGATCAGTAGCATTACATGAGGGAACCATCTGAAAGTTCTATCATCGACCTAGGCCGACACTACAACTCTTTCGACCTAACCTCAGCTAGCTTTCCTAGCCAAAATCATCATGACTAACCTCAGATAGGGCAACATTCAGACTTCACCAACCTCGTACTCTTCCAGGCCGAGGTTGCACCAGTTAGGGACTGGGCCGAGCATTTATAAGCATATGAAAGGATAGGAATACGTGGACAAAATCAGTTGTAACCGAATCAATCCCCTCACGTGGGGGAATATTTCATCAACATTCTCTATATGTGACAGTGACAGATGCCTTCATCAGATTGGCTAGATCAACACACACATGATCATTGCATGCATGGGGGGTACATTACACCGCCCAAACACTATATATACTTGTCTTCTCCCACCTTGAGAATGATCGATAATTACAAACCTTGCTGAAACTCTGTCATTTTGACACAGTAGAGAGAGAAATCTTGAGAAATTGTATCCATGGCCATTAGTGCCTTCATTCAGTGATATTACTCACACACACTCACAGTGGACGTAGGCCAGATTGGGTGAACCACTTATATTCAAGTGTTCATCCACTTCTCCTCACCTCCTTCTATATATATATATATATATTCTCCTGTGCGGACATTGTTATCACTTGCTTGAGCATACACTCATGCTTTAGAAATCCAATCATAAAATGGCAACTCAGGGAAAATCACCCGAATGGGAAAGAGAATGCCCCAGGATAAAAGGGGGATGGTCGCCATAGCTCCCAATAAACATGATAAATATATTATTCACTTCATTTTTTCTAAAGCAAATGAAAGAAAATTCCCGAAACAAAATAAAATACCCTAGCCAAACTAGTTGGAACATTGGTTGGGGGTTGGCTTGATGAACTACTTACCCTTGAAAGAGAAATGAGATCGTAAGCAGATATAGAAGGTGTATTAGACACTTGCCAACTAAGAAAAATAAGTACAAGTTCTTGAAGAAATATCAACAACATAAATTATGATATTTCTTTGGATAAATACCTAAGATGAAGTGCCCATCACATAACTCGTGGTGCGAGAAGTCATTGAAGAACTCCCAGCAATCATAAGGAATATTGTTGAAATCTTTAAAAAGAAATCTCGAAGTTAGGTTCAATCACTCAAACTAATGCTCTTCTAAAACAATCACAAGCAAAAAGCTACAAACATACCTCTCGTGCTAAGCCCAAAGAGGACACCAACATGGAGTTCATCTCCCTTTGGAAAGGGGCATGAGGAGGACGAGCATGTGAATGATCAAATAAAAATATTGTGCTCACTCTCGAGGACTCACTCGTCCCCACAGATGGAACCTTATCGGTGAAGAAAAAAATAATGTTAGTCATAAATTCAAGAAAAATGAAATGAAAATGGAACGAGTAGTGTGATAAAATTTATAGCCTCAGAACGAGGTATTTTTCCATAAGGCAGCAGTCCTGTAATGGGACAAGTTGAATGGAAGGAAAGATTATCAGCTCGTCATGATCATTCGTGGAATGATCCATGTACAGTATCACATTGTTCGAAGTTGATGAAAAACATGAAGTATCGATCGAGTGATCTCCACTAACAGCGAGCGCATCAATGTCGCTTGAAGATGAATTATGACAGTCATATGAAGGATTACTTCCATAGTCAATAAGTTCTTCTTCAAATGATCATGGTGATAAGAGATCACTCTCATCTCTATAACTTTTAGTTTTATAAAGTAAGTGAGAAATAAAAATTGTACCTTCCACTAGTGGAGAAGTAAGTGGAATATATGATTGAGTAAAAGTTTCTTCAATAACCTTATATACCTGCTCACAAATGGTCTAGAAAGTCTCCTAAATACCAAAAGTGTCGGTGTCACTTTCTTGATCCACTAATATAGCTACACCAGTGGGTTTAGTTGCCCGAGTCTTTTTCCTATCCGCTTGAGTTTTGACAAGAGACATGGGTAAGGAAGACCCACTAATTTCAATTAGAATGAAGTTGGAAACACCTACATTAATATGTTTCCTTTTTGAAGTAGTCTAGTTTTTTACCTTCCCTTTTGACTTTTTCTACTCCAGGATGCTTTGAGTTGATAGTCTACTCATAAATAGGGTTCACCAAAACTGAATTAACCATATCTAGGGGATATCTCGTAACCTAAATATAATGCTAAGTCTCTTTATAAGTATGCTTGGTCAAGTGTTTATCAGAAGTGCGGATGACCTCAATAAATGATTCATTATACACATATTGGATGCAATATTGACGAGATGGATTTGGAATTTCCAAAGTGTGAACCACAAGTGGCTAAAGGATGGCAGGTAGTCGCAACCAGATATGTGAAAATTCCTAAAAAGGGAAATTCTGCAAACCAAGCCCTCGAGAGTGAAATTTGAATAAGACATTTAATATAACTACTCAGGAGAAAGGTTGGTGGGGAAGTCATAAGAAAAAGTTCATAATGATAAAATTCTACTCCCTGACCCAGATCAGTGAAGCATGCAAGGCAAAATAAATTCCATAGAAAGAATATGTGGGCAGCTACTCATTGACTCTATGCTCAAAGGAGGATTAAAAATCTTAAGATGTAGAAGGAAAAAAATCCAAGAAAATATACCTCATAATATCCTCGAGTAATGGAAGAAGGATAATTCATCAATGTTATCCAAAAATGGGCTAAGTGAGTTCCTAAGAGTTTTCCTATACCACCTGGCAATCCGAGCAACGCTACCTGACAGTGAGAGAGGCTATGTGGTCCAATTTGGCAACCTATCGAATAAAAATACCATCATAACAAAAGAGTTGAAAAAATTAATGACATCATAATGTCCATGTGATCTCTCCCTATAAACATGTGTTTGGTCCAACCAATTATACAAGGACCCGAGGGTTAAAGAGGAACAACAACTCACGAGGGGATTCATTAAGTCTCCACTATAATAAAAACCTTGATAAAAAGGTAACAAAAAGGCAGAAAGATGACCTTTGGACTTAAAGTTTGGGCCATCTTGGCTTCTTAAGACTTTAGTTTTGACTTTGTCCTTAGACAGGGGCCTGAAGTCTCTAAACCAGTACCTTTAATATTTAGCAGAGGAGTGCTTGCTCATGTTAATACGAATGAGTACCATGTGGTGGATGCACGACCCTAGAGCCTTGCGCAAATCCTCACACAATTCATTTTCCTCGGCATCCTCATAACCATTAGTGAATACATAATCTCCCACGATAAGTAAGCATGTGAGTTCATAAATATCCTCCAAGGCGATGGCGAACTCCCCCAACTAGTGACAAGATTATAAGAGTCCATACTCAAGGAAGACACCAATATATTGAGATTATTCGTGATCTTGCTGACTATGCAACTCTTTAAACTGTCGAGGGTCCTCACCAGACCAAGACCCTCGATAATTTTACGACAGCTTTCCACAACCATAAGAATTCAACGCAGAGTCCTAACTCCTTGGGTTAACCACCACAAGCAACAAAATTGATGTTAAAAAGGTGAAATCACCCCTGTCCACTCGATTCCTTAGTATATTTTCAGGAAAGACAACAAGGGCATCCTCAAATTCTAAAAATTCTAAAAATGGATGCTCGACCACCATAGTAGCAAACCCATCTTTAAACCCCTCGAGTGCAAACATAAATTTGTCATCATCTCCAAATAAAGGAGCACACTTGTAGGACTTGAAGTTCCTTTTTTAGCGTGCCTCCAAATATCTCTTATGGTCTTTGGTAATAGATGAGAAAAACCACCACCAGTGATAGAGGCAATGGAAAGAGCAACAAGAATCACTATAGTGATAGTGGAAACCTCCGTAACAGTGGAAGTGGCAACAATGATTTGAATGGGTAAATAACACATTACTAGCTCAGTGGTGGTTGTAAAAATAATAGAGGGAATGTTGAAAGAAGAAGAATCCATTGAAGTTATGATTGATTGACAAAGAAAGTATATTAAAAAATCTTGACAAAAATGGCAAAGAATTATAGAATGCTCAAAACACTTTCTCTCCTTTAAAAGTTTCAAAATGATGGTAAGAGTTTTAAAAAGAAGGTTGAGGAGTATTTACACCTTGGGAAGATAATAATGCATCATCAGTTTAAAAAAGCTATTAATAATTACCCAAATCATTAATAGCCTTCCCCTATATAACACATGGCCCCTAAGATACTAAACATTGTGTCTTACACAATCAAGTGTGTCGGATCATTAAATGTAATAAAAATCAATTAATGATGACAAAAATCCTTTTAAAATCCTAAAAAAGACTTTTTATCCATAATCTTTCTATTCAAATAAAGGAGAGACTTCTGCACGAGGGGCTAATGTACAAGGATACAAGAGTAACCCCGCAGTTATTTAAGGTATTTGTGAGTAGTACCCAAGTAAATAGGATGTATGAGTAACCCCCAAGACATATATAGAATACGTGAAAACTTAATAAGTACAAGAGCAATCCCTATGGAGTCCAAAGGTAATGCGTGTAATACCAGTAAGGGGCCTAGGCGAGTAACATTAAATCATATAGCACTCAAAACAAGAGTAAGCACACGAGAAACTCCTTTGTTGCCTAAGGAAGTGAATCACGAGAAGTCACTAAAGAAACATAGAAATAAGTGGATGAGAAAAATATCACCAACACTTACTTTTGTTATTTTACATAGGTTTATTTAGCAAGAAGCCTTGGTCGAGCAAGTATAGATCGAGCAAATGTCCAATTAGTACTTCTTAAGAGTTTGGGTTTGGAGTCTGAGAAGAAAGTATTTTTTAGCAAGCTAAGGCTCAACCACTTCAATATATTGGGAAAGAGAGAATATTGGGGCGAGGGACCTAATAGGCCACTCGCACTCACACATTACATACACTTTATGCTACAAAATAGCGAGCAGCTGCTTGCTTTCTCGGAATACAATTTAAACAGAGAAAATAACAACTGACCCTTAAGGTCACTCACAAGTTTTCAAGCTTACTCAACAAGCATTTCAACAAAAAGACAAAATAGAATTTTTTGGCATCATGACCAATAAGATCACCTTTTTATGCACTATTACACTAGGTGTCACACCACAACAGAGAAATCTTGGGTGACAGTAATAAAGACAAAATATTTTTTCATATATTTTATCACATAAGAATATTCTAAAGCGCCTTAGATTCCGCGTGTGCCCTAAAAGGTTTACTATAAATTGAGCACTAGGAGCTCATTTATGACAATCAATATTCTCGTACAGTTATATTGCACAAATTCTCTCACTAGAATATTCTGTCCCAACACTCTCCCAGATATTGAGGTGATTACCTTTTCTCTCTCAAAGAACCACTGCTCTCAAGGGTACATTTCTTTACTTTATTGTCAAAATTTGTATTCAATCATAAGTTGCTCATTTATCATAATCGAAAACATCGTTACTATATTGGAAAATTTAGTTTTCGTATCTACTCTTGTTCTTAAAACATTGATTCCTTATAGACAATTTTGATTGCATAAGATCACACTCACCCTCTTATAGAATTTCATAGATCCCAATACCACTACCCTCCTATAGTCATATATTTTTAGTAGAGGATCCTATGGTTTATCTTATTGATAACTATATATCTCATAGGATTGCTTTAATTTTTGCTTTGGTTTCATGATTTTCAGGTTATCCTCAATGGTTCATAAAATCGATAGCAATTCGGCATCAACTAAGACATATATATTTCCAGTAAAATAATATAAGAAGCATTAGAATTTACATTTCGAGCGCCTCATGAACTATGAGAGATTTATTAGTTTGGGATCTTAGTATCCTACTACCATTTTCTAGATTTTTAGCACCAAAAGTGTGAAGGTTTTTATGTTCAGTATAGGCTATGTAATTTTAACATGGTTCATATGATTTATGCTTCAGCTACGTGTGGAACGAATTCTTTTTTTACATCTAACTTGATCGTCTAATACTATACAAACATTATTCATATAAGGAATTATTTTTTTGCCACTTTCGAATGGAAAAGAAATTTATTTCATTGAGTAAAAACCATTGGCTTAAGTGGAGTGGATAAAATTTACCCCAAGTACCTGGTTAAGTACTTTTATATTCTGAATATGGTGGTGTCATCTAATGTTTTACCGACTTTTCACATTAGTAATATTTTTCATGATCATGTAATTTTATGGTATTGTAAGGGCATATTTTTCGTACTCCTCACTTTACATAGAATATGTCATATACCACTACAACTGTCAAAGAAATTCACGTTCATTATTTAAGACGACGGATCCGAATTTCAAGCATCTTCAACATATGCGCGACATGAGGTACAATTTTATATAGAATGTGTTAAAGTTTCATAAATGCTTCACTTTAGTATTGGGATACTTTTTAAAACCGTTTTAAAACCAAATGAGGCATTTTTCTAAGTCAAAATAATTTGTCAAGACCTGTAGGCGACCATTTTTAAAATAATATTTTTCAGACCTGTCATTCAAACAATAAGTCAATGTCGTTCAGACGACTGCTTCTAACGATAGGCAATGTCATTTGAAGGGTCACACGAAGGGTCATTTCTTGTTTTCTTAAAATGAACCCGTACTGTTTTGCAATTTTAGGGTCATATTTAAGGTCGTTAGTAACGACATTTAATGTCGTTCAAACGACATTGAGAAGTCATTGACCTCCACTGCCTCAAAATGTTTCGTTTGTTATAAATACTTGTTATGGAATAATTTTTCAATAAGACTTTTGATACACGAAAATTGCTTTTTGACTGACCTTTAGTCTTCATCTTTTAGGGTAAAAAATCTTATTTTTGATTAACCAAAACATCTCAATTCTTTTGTGAATCATTTGTTGAACCCAAATCACTTTTGTTGAATTTTATCTTTATGGATTGCCATCTCTATTGATGGATCGGTGGTTCTTGCAGGAGTTACTTGCTGAGGACTTTGGTCATTGGGGATACTTGATGGAGTTCACTGTCGAGGGACAACTACAGTCATTGAGGTTCTTGAGCGGATCTTTGTTGGATACTAGGTTGCGATCTATATGGGTTTACTGCGGTAACTTCATTGCATATTTCTGTAAGTGTGTTGTAAGTTATGATTGCCAAACATTTATTAATATAAAGGTTTTACTCGAAAGAGGTTTTTTTCCTGAACCTCGAGATTTGTGATTATTTGATTTGCATAGTTGATTTATATTACATAGATGCATGTTTAGGGTTTAATAAATTTGGATCAAAGATTGACTCTAATTAAATAAGTTTGAAATTTAAAATTTGTGAATTATATTGATAATCGTAATCACGCACATCTACAAATTGGTATCAGAGCAGGTTTCACCAAAATATAGTGAGATCCTTTCTTCGCAATTTTTTTGTGATATCGATTTTTTGAAAAATCTAATTTTGAAAACTTTCGCAATTTTTTCGATGGAGAACTTGTATATTAGAATGCTCATCTTTGATGGAACAAATTATGCCTAGTGGAAAGCCCGTATCAAATCTGGTTTAAAAGCAATTGGTGAGTGTGTATGAAATGTTTGTGAAAGAGGGTGGAATCCTGCCATTATCACTATCGATAATTTCACTACTCTTAAACCCGTGTCAGACTAAACTGAGGATGATTTTAAATGGAGTACTTATAACTCTTGTAGCCTAAAAGTTATTTTTGGAGTCGTCGCCCCTGACGAGTTTCGTCATATTATGACGTGCACCACGTCTAAAGACGCATGGGATATCCTCCAATTGACACATGAGGGTACCAACGCAATTAAGGCATCTAAGTTACAAAATTTGAACACCCAATTTGAGACAATCACGATGTCTGAGTCGGAGTGTTTTGACGAGTTTTATGCTAGGTTGTCAGACATAGTCAACACGAGTTTTAATATTAGTGAGAAAATTGATGAGACGAGGGTTGTTAAAAATATTTTGAGGTCACTTCCATCCCGTTTTATTCCTATGATCATTATTTTAAACTCTTTGGGGATATTAGATACACTTAAGTTAGAATAATTCGTAGGAGACCTTCATACTTATGAAATCGACATGTTTCCCAAAATCGTTAAGACTAAGGATAGAGGGATTGGACTTAAGGCACAATCTAAAAAATGTGAGGAAATGTCTAGGAAGAAAGAGAAGAATAAGAAGAAACATAGAGTGTGTGATTCCGAGTCTGTGGGAGAGTTAACTATTGATGATGTAGCCATGTTTGCTAAAAAAATTAAAAAAAATCTCAGATTTTTCAAAAAAAATTCTTCCAATAAAAAGATGTTTGAGAAAAATAAAAAGAAATAAGAGGCCAATGCGAGCGATAAGAAAGATAAAGAGGAATAGGAGAGATGTTTTAAGTAAGAGGGCAAAGGACACAAAGCTTTTTAATGTCCCACTATGCTAAAGAGAAAGGGCAAGAAAGTTGCTATATCAGACACTCTTAGCGATAGTGATGAGGAGGGGAATGATTTGGAGGATGAGTCATCACATTATATGTGTGTTACCTTTTTGGAAAGTCATGTGATCACACCTAGTTTGTCCCACGGCGATGAGGATACTTATCTATGTAAAAGCCCCGATGATTATTTGAGTGTTTGGAGTGATTGTGAAAGTGAATTTGATAGTGAGGGTGAAAGCAGTCTCCAAAAAGCATTTGGGGATTTATACCCCGAGACCTTAAAGAAGAAGAAGTTGAATAAGGAGTTATACCTTAAGGTCTTAGATTTGGAGAGAGAGAGATATACGTGTTGAGGGAATTTGACGAGTCAAATCGAGAAGGTGAAGGTTTTTTTGAGTGAATAGTTGATCGTCGTAGGTCGAGATAAGAATGAACTTGAATCCCGTGTGTCACAGCTAGAGAGAGATCTCCAACGTGCTTGGGAGGTCAAGGTATATAGGACACATCTAAGAAGGTTGGTAAGATGTTCCTCGGTCCCACTTTGGGTAATGTAGAGAGACTAGGAATAGGTTATGACGGTGGGTCTACTTTCCATATTGTACCCGAGTTAGTTCCCAAGTTTGTGATAAATCCATTTGGCTCTCAACCCAACCCACCTAGGCGTCCGGTTTCAAATAGGAGAGTGCGCCCTAGAAGTTTTAAGAGAAGTGTTCCTATGCCCGTGTATGTTTTCTCCCATTGTGAGAAGAGAGGACCATTTAGGGAATTCTGTTTTAAGTTGGGTAGTGTGTCACATAGATTTTTGCCACGTGTTCCCATACATGCACCCACACATTATACTTTTTGTGACACCCCGCCCAATAAAATACCTGGTGAACATTCCTATATCAAATTAAGATAGGAATCTCTTATGGTTTCATTCTGAGCATCATTGTCGAAAACTAATTAATTACTAATAACCAATTAGGCCTAGTGTCAAATTTTAAACTTTCCAATCTTTTTAACTTAACCGCGCAATTGAATCCATTCATATAAGAAAATAAACAACTCGAATAAATCAATAGTTAATCGATAAATCTCGGTAAACATAATACAACCATATCGAATGTGCGTAAAATAAAATCGCTGGAAATAAAATAAATGACATCCATTGGCCAACAGTCCCGAATATACTCTCAGTACCTCCTATCTAGATTACAAGGAGAGAAACGTCAATACAATATCCTGCCCACATCCACAGTTGCGGAAGCAACGTCTGACTCGAAAGAAATAGTCATCTAGGCGTCCTTCTGTCTGGACACCTAAAAAGTATAACAAAGAAGAAGAAAAAGAAAATATAGATACGGGTCAGAGCCCGAGTTTTTAAAATATTTTTAGAAAGTTCTTAACATACTTTAATATTTAAAATATGTTATTCTCCATATTTAAACTGGTGTCGCACTCACATGAGATACCCCTCACCTCTCATCTAACAGTGCGCACCTATCGCATGTATTTTAGTTACGATACCTAGCTTAACTAGCATCTTGCCAAAATATGTATAGATATGCTTGAGTTATAGCTCTAGAGACTGCATCCAGGGAGAATGTGTGAGAAATTTTTTGGAGGATGATAGCATTCTAGAGACTGCATACATTGAGTTATAGCTCTGAGGGATGCTTGTTATACTTATATAGCGTGTGATATATATGTATAGATATGCTTGATGCGTATATAATATCATATATATATATATATATATCATCAAATTCGGCTATTTCTGCCTATCTCACTTGGCATTAGCCTATAATCCCGAATATACCAATTCATAAAAATTTATAAGTATATAAACAATTTATATTTAGCCCATAAGTATTTACTCACTTATGATAGAATATCACATTTATTTCTTCCGAATATTACTTATCACGTCTAACGAATCTTCTAATTTCGACCTACTCGTACATTCGGATTACTCAAATATATATATATATATATATATATATATATATATATATATATGCGCCGAATTTTCTTACCGAGTCTCACTCATCCCAGACACTCTTTCAAATCAACTCCCGAATTTTATTGACGTAAATCCTAAGGGTCACACATCCCTCGTTTAATCATCTAGAGGTCCTCACACTCTATTAGGATCCCTTACTATTTATCTCCTCGAAATAATTCTCAATTTCCAACCTTAAGCCCCAAGAAAAAATTGCTCAAAACTGTCAGGGCCGAATCGATTCGATAGGATCCGAATCTATACGCCTTGACCCGAATCGATTCCCCCTTCACCGAATTGATTTGAAATGATTCTACTTTGCTACTATCTTCAACCGAATCGATTCGCCAACCAACGAATTGATTCACACCTCATCAGATTTCCTATTATCCCATGATTTCTTCTTCTTCTTCTCCAACCCTTATTCTCACACCAATACACATCAAACTCCATTTCTATGGTTTCCAACCCTTCCCCATCATCAATATTCATATCTACACACTTATTTATCCCCAACACAACAATCAATTTAGGATTCAACCAATTTAAACTAAGAAAATTTACCCTTTTCTTAATTAAACCTTAACTTTAATTTCTTCCAATTTTCTCACCAAACTTACACCATTAACATGGTTTTTAGCCTAGATTTCATATGGAGTTAACATCACTCCAATTTCTCATGAAATCATCTTCCAAAAACCAACTTTATGCAAGAATCCAAAATCCAAAATCTTATAGTTTTCATCACCAACTATAATATGAACATTAAAAATACTTAATAGTTAAAGCAAGTTAAACACTTGCCTCATTGGATAAATCTGACGACCTCGTGTCGAGAATCCGTCGGAGATTGCCCAAGATCCTCTTCTTTCTCCCCTTTTCTTCTTCCTTTCTTTCTTTCCTTTCTCTCTTCTCTTTCTTTTCTTTCCTTCTTTCTCTCTTTCGTACGGCTTAAATTGGGAGAAATAAGGCTTATCCTCTTATTAAACCCAAAATTGACTCGTATACACAATTGCGAGTCCCTACAAGTCCAAAAAGTCTCCCAAACTCAAACACTACCCTCGAGCACTCTATTTTGACTATCTCGGCCCTTTTGAGACCAACCGTGCACTCGAAATTCCCATCCGAGTCACTTATAAAAAATTTACCTTTTAAATCCAATATAACTTCGTGCGTGTTTCTCCGAATAAAATATTATTCCCAGTCGCTTTGCCCAACCGAGACTTGATATAAATAATTCAACTTCATTTACTTATTCCCATAAGTAAATGTAACACCGCATCAATATTAATCTAAAATCGGCCAATTAATATTTAACCCACACTTCAAATTTTCGTTCACTTGAAATTCTGAATTTATTAAATTACACTACTTATATAATTTAAATATCCATAAAAGTACGAGGTATTACACTTATCATGATCCTGCACATCACATAAGAGAGTTTGCACATATTTCAGAGAAGGTTAAGTTTTTAGTTAAAACTCCACATGATTTGATGGATGTTTTTTATAGGATGTCACCACCTTTGAAAAACTCCTCCGCATCTAACGGTTGAGGTTTAGACTTGTTTTCTAGCATAGGATGATTTTCACAATGATATTTTATGCCTATTGCTAGTGTGTACCACTTTTGTATTTATCTTTTCTATTTTTGATATATTTTTTGAAAAAGCAGAAAGATTTTTTTGTTTTTGAAATTTTTTGGAAAAATACAAAAGGATTTTCTATTTTTTTAGAAAAATTGAAAAAGCCTAAAAGATTTTATTTTGATAATTTTTTTCGAAAAAGACAAAAAAATTGTATTTCATCTTACACCGTTTATGGATGGACAATTAGGATGACCAAGTCACAACATCATTCCATATCCATGTGACCATTTGATAGTGTTTTGAGAGTATACATCATTTCATTTTGTGTTGATTAATGTTTGGAGTCATTGAGATGAAATTTGAAATTACTTTCTACATGTTTGACTCGTAATTTTCTTTAATGCACCCTTGCACGGATTTATTTGATTATTACACTTGTCTATCACGTGTTGGTCAACGTATTTTCATCTTAATCCTGTCTTTAAAACGAATTAAATGCGATAAAACTTGACAATGAAAGTAGTGCATGTAAGAACCGTTGCCCATGAGGATTTATTTAAAATTTGTAAAAATAATGAGTGAACATGGGAAAGAGCTTCGAGAGAATAATAATCTTATCGTGAAAGTCACCGTTTGAAAGAGTCTAAGAAAAAAATTAAGGCAATAAAAAGATAAATATGCCAAAAAGTGGCCATTAGGATTTAGATCTCCTTAATAGAAAAAATAAAAGATTTATTATTTATGAGGGAGTTTGGTTGGAAATATTTCAACTGGTTTGCAAGCCCTGACAAAGTCTTAAAAAAGCATTACATAGTTTAAGACATTATTGGTGTTAAAATCATTTTAGACTTTGATGTGTTGATCAGATTGAGTCAATGTCATTTGAATTTAATAATTTTTACACCTAAGGACGATTTTGAGTTCATTTGTTAGGCGTTTCCATATTCATCGTGAACATATGTTATGCATATTTGAATTGATTTATCTATTGAATATGTTCACACCCATTCATTCTGTTTCCACGATTCGGTTATCTTAGTGTAAATTAATGGTGTGTGTTGTTTTTGAAAATTTTCATTGCTAGAAAAATTTTAAAAATCAAAAAGAGATTGTGAAAGCCTTGAGTTTATCCTTACATGAGCGTAGTTGATTTATTGATAATGATTTGCTATGATTGTCATGACACTCCGTGTTTATTTTTGTTTATTATTTTTCTTGTCAATTTCGGACAAATAAAAAGGGGGATAACGAATTATGGGATTATGGGGGAGTTAGAGTTTGAATTATGGGGGAGATTTGAGATTTGATCTTTGATTATTATTTTATTTAATTTTCTTTATGTTTATCTCATTTCAAACTCGACACGTCACGAAGGTATTAATTTTGTTTATTGTGTGTAGGACTTTGAGGATTATTTGGATAGCACATAAAATAAGCGCAAGAAAATCAAAGAGATTTGATTTGAAAATATTTGAATATTTTAAAGTTGAAGATTTTTTTGAAGGATTTAAAGGCTTGCATTTATAGTATCTTTTCGGATTTTGAGTTGCATGGGAGGATATTAGATTTGTATAGGATTTTTTGTTTTGATAATTAGGATTGTTTTTATTTTGTACCGGTATAGACATAGGGGGAGATCTGTAAGGACGTGACGTCACTTTACATAGAATATGTCGTATACTGCTACAATCGTCGAAGAAGTTTGCGTTCATTGTTCAAAATGATGGTACCGAATTTCAAGCATCTACAACATATGCGCGAAATGAGGTACAGTTTCATATAGAATGTGTATAAGTTTTATAAATTCTTTACTTTAGTATTGGAACACTTTTTGAAACTGTTTTAAAACAAAATGAGGCATTTTTTCCCAGTCAAAATAATTTGTTAATGTAAAATAGTGCACGATACGGATTAAATCGAATTCACAAATTTTCAAGTTAACCTTATTTAATCGGTGTCAATTTTAAATCTATTTTATTTATCCCTAAAACATGCAATTACGTGTGAGTGTGTGTCAAACCATCACATATAAAATTGCTAACTCACGAATTTCAGGAAAAATCCCTTTCGGGCAAAATCTTTATTTCACAATAAAATAGTAAATCGCAACTTACAAAGATTATAATGAAATATGCAATGATCACTCCTCGGAACAATCATATAGACACACGGTCTAGAGTCAACAATAGAATAACCGCAATAGTCCACACCAAGACACAATCCAATTTAGCCCAGGAACACCCACGAGCACTCCCTATTGACACGCAGTTACGTCAGCCCAGCACCTCCCTCAAGTGACACCTAGATTAACGGTAGAGATCTTATCTACAAGAAAAACTTCACAAAATTATGTTCTTAGGTTCCAAAACAATTCACGTAAAGATTGGGATGAATTGTGAATTGAAAACAAAGCTAAAACTCTCGAAAGTAAGAAGACAAATGTTTCTTCCAAAGCAGTTTTCGTAGAACAAAATTCTTAGGTCTTCTGAAGAAAAACGAATTGTTTAACACGCTATTTATAAAAATGTTAAGGCGGCGCATCACTCGAACGAGATGTCAGAGTCGCTCGAATATTCACTAGCGTTGCTCGAACGAGCTTCGCGCGATACAACTCTGTCGCTCGAATGAGTTCCTCTATTGCTAGAACGAGATAGGAAAAAAAATTTATTTCGCCAGAAAATACTCCGCCTTAAAACTCTAAAAATACTTTTGACGGAAAACTCTACTCCAACACTTAGAAAATTTATCCCAACACTCTACGTGAAATGCTAATGTATTTTAAACACTACCTTACAAAATTAATCCCGCCGAGTCTTGAATATTGAAGAATTTTGATATTTGGATCCGTCTTGACGCATGATTGATCTTGAATAAGTCTTCGACGGTTGTAGCGGTATACGACATACTCAAATGTAAACCGAATAATAAAATAATGTTCTTACAAATATCCCCCTATGTTTATGCCAGTACAAAATAAAAATATCCTATGAACCCAAAACTGAAAAGGTACTAAAATTGCAAGTCTGAAACTTTCTTCAAAAATCTTCAACATCATATCTTCAAATCTTTAAGCTTTTCTCATCAGGGTATGAAAAATAATGATCTTCAATTTTGTACCTACACACATGAGATAAATCAAATACTTTCGTGACGCATCAAGTTAATGATATAAGAATAAATAAATTAATAATCAAATCTCCCCCATAATGCAAAACTCCTCCATAATTCATTCTTCCCCCTTTTATTTGTCCGAAATAGACAAGAAAACGAATAAACAAAAATAAACATGGAATGTCACTATAAGCATAGCAAACATGGATCAGACTATGCTCATGAAAAGGAGTAAATCAAAATTTTTCACAAACTATTTTTGATTTTTTAATTTTTCATGCAAAAATAATTTTACAAAAATCACACACCATGAATTTACACTAAGACAACCAAATCATGGAAACAAAATGAATGGGTGTTAACATATTCAATAGGAAAATAAATGCAATCACGCATAACATATGTGTATGATGAATATGTGTACTCCTAACGAATGAATCTCGAAATTTTCCTTGGGTATCGAAAATGTGAATTTAGATACTTAATCAAATCGACAAATCAAAGTCAGACATGATTTTCACACCAATAACGTCTAAAACTATGTAACACTTTTTCATGACTTTGTCAGGACGTGCAAACCCATTTTATATTCCATCCAAACTCCCTCAAGAAATAATAATGCTTTTTATTTTTCTTTTGAGGTGATGAAACTAAAACCTATTGGACCACTTTTTGGCATATTTTTCTTTTTATTGCCTGTTAATTTTTTCGGACTCTTTTGAAACTCATTTGGACCTTGGCTTCTGTTTTTTGCCAAATTTTTATTTTCTACGTCCGATTTAAACGCTAGTTTAATCGTAAAGGATAGATGAGTATCTTTCATAGTCCTTACCCATTTTTCATAAATATCTCACAAACTCACACCAATGGTTCTTACATGCACTACTTTCATTGTCAAGTTTTATCACATTTGGTTCATTTTAAAGACAAAATTGAGATAAAAACACATTAATCAACATGTGATAGACAAGAACAATAGTCAAACAAATTCGTGCAAGTGTGCATTAATGTACCTCATGAGTCAAACATGTAGGTAGTAATAAAAAATTACATCTCAATGACTCCAAACATTGTAAAGTACAAAAATAAAATGATGACACATATCAAAACACTATCGAACCGTCACATGGCTGACTCAATCATCCTAAATGTCCATTCATATACGGTGTAAACAAAATATAAAAATCTTTTGTCTTTTTGCAAAAAATTTATAAAAATAAAATCTTTTGTATTTTTCAAAAAATTTCAAAAACAAAAATCTTTTTGGTTTTTTGAAAAATATATCGAAAATGGAAAATATAAGTACAAAAAATGGTACACACTAGCAATAGGTCATAAAATATCATCATGAAAATCATTATATGCTAGCAACCAAGTTTAAACCTCAACCGTTAGGTACGGTGGAGTTTTTCAAAGGTGGTGACATCCTATGAAAAACATCCATCAAGTCATGTGAAGTCTTGACTAAAAACTTTACCTGCTCCCTAAGATGTGACAACTCTCTCGTGTAATCATCCGGAGTATCATGTGTGGGTGCATGTGTGTGAACACATGTAGTATCAAAACGTGACACATTACCCATCTTAAAACAAAACTCCCTAAAGTGTCCCATCTTATTGAAATGAATGCAAACATAAACAAGCCTAGGTACACCTCTATCAAAACGTATCTCATGCACTCTCTTATCAGGTATGGGATGCCTAGGTGGATTAGGTTGAGAGACATATGGATTTATCGCTAACCCGGGAACCATCTCGGGTGCAACGTGGCAAGTGGACGCACCGTCATGACCTATTCCTCGTCTCTTAACATCACCCAAAACGGGATTGAGAACCATCTTTTCAACCTTCTTAGATGCGTTCTCTAAAGGGACTTTGACCTCCCGGGAACTTTCGAGATCACTCTCGAGTTGGAATTCACGTGTCGTCAGATTAGACACCGTGTTGGTAAAATTACTCTTTTCCCAAAATAAAGCAATCAACTGTTCACTCAAAGAAACTTTCACCTTCTCGAGTTGACATGCTTTCGCCTCAAACACCCTCAAACTCTCAATCTCATTCTCCAAATCTCTCACCCTAATACCTAACTCCTTATTCAATTTCTTAGTCTTTAAGGTCTCGACGTACAAATATCTAAACGCAATCTGGAGCTCACTTTCACCTTTGCTCCCACACTCACTTTCTCCCTCACTCAAAACACTCAAACTATCATCCTCATCGAGGGTCTCACGCGCACAAGTATCCTCATCATCGTTGGAAAAACTAGATTGTGACAACCCGCTCAAAATAATAATGGGTGGCTAGCCCTATACTACATTAAATCAGGTATCTCAGACGGATCAGTCTCAACATCAACTGACAATACTAAATAATATAAGGCTAACTACCCGAAACTATTAAAAGCGGATGTCAAAAATTTAAAACTTTTATTTAACACCAACATAAAACCAACCTTGCAACCATAAACAACAACATAAAATCTAAGTATGATGAGTGATAAAGACAAACCCCAGTAATATAAAAGAGTACAATAAAATGTACAAAGTAAAATACCCGAATATGCTATCGGGTCACAGGCAATACAACAATTTGAAAAAGAGAATATAAAAGGGTTCATCTACAACACTTGGGTATAAACCCGATACACAAACTGAATCCTAATCTAGATATACAAAAGATAGGAATCGACTAAAATAAAGTGCCGCAACAGTCCACTACTGTCACAGTTCCACGAATACCCTGGGTGGATAAACATCCATGGTTTCCTTACGGAGGAACACCTAAAATAATACAATATATATGCATAGCAGGAGAAATTATAAACGGGTCAGAGCCCGAGGTGAAAACATTTTATAGCAAGTGCATTAAAATGCATAATAATTATAAATGCATTATGACATGATTTAATGGAGTTGCACTCTCCATAATAATCCAACTCACCTCTCAACTCAAGCGCGCAACTAAACGTATGCACGTAATCTCCAAATAAATGCCCAATTCAAATTAGGCAAATAAATCTAACTCAATCCTAAAATAAATATTCAATTGAAATCATCTAAATTATCCCGCACTCTACACTTATC
Source organism: Sambucus nigra (assembly GCA_949130495.1). Taxonomy (NCBI): domain Eukaryota; kingdom Viridiplantae; phylum Streptophyta; class Magnoliopsida; order Dipsacales; family Adoxaceae; genus Sambucus; species Sambucus nigra. The sequence continues at coordinate 686,756,209 of OX422210.1, forward strand.
TAAATTTCATCTAAATCATATACTTTAACTTTTAATGTTAGTGTTCTCTTTTATTTGTTCACTTACTTAACATATAAAGTTTACATAAACATTTCTCATACTAATGCATTCACAATACATAAACCTTTCCAATCCAACGTACAATATACATACACATTCTCTTTACTAGAATTTCTCATATTCTAGTTATACCAACAATATAAATATATATAAGAGTTATTAGCATCTACGTGCAAAGGACTAAACTTCTCCCAAGTCTCAATACTGCACTGCGTTTCGTGCGTGGGACGTCTCGCAAAGCGAAATCCAAACAAGGAACCACCCCGTTACACTACTCCTGACAGTATTGATTTTTGAGATTCATTACGCCCTCAATGCATGATGCATGTAACCCAAATTCTTATGATTCCAATTTTAATTATTTAATTATTCTCGATTCTCAACAGTGCATTGTGGTTCATGCGTGGGACGTCTCATAAAAGCGAAATCCAAAGAAGGAACCCCCCGTTACACTACTCCTGGCATTGTCGATCGTCGAGAGGCATATTATATATATATGTGTGTGTGTGTGTGTGTGAGAGCATTAAGGACTAACTTCGCCTCACTCCCAACATTACACTGGGTTTCATGTGTGGGATGTCTCGCAAAAGCGAAATCCAAACAAGGAACCCCCCTGTTACACTACTCCTTGACAATGTTGGTCGTGAGGTCCATTATGCCCTTGATACCAAGTAACCAATCACATCCATAATATAATAACCATCCAAACGAACTATAACTCGAGGACGCAGGTCTCAATGTTATCATCTTCCAGTTTCCTATACCACGTAGCAAACTGGGGACCACCTGGTGGGGCTAAACGACACCCACCTCGTGATCACTCACACACACAACGTCCGGGAAGCAATCATAGTTCCTAACCGGCAAGTGAGAACGACACATACCCACGACTTCTCACCCCCAAAATAATAAATGTATATCACATAATAATCACCATGGACGACTATGACCTGGGGAATATCCACACACTGCTCATCGAGCAAGGGTGCTCACCCTCATCGCACGCAACTTGCCACTGATAGCAAGGAGGGGGTATGCTTCACTATATATATATATATACACCATCACATAAGGTATACGTACATCATCACATCATATAAAGATATACCATCATATAAGGTATACGTATCACATTGTTTATATATTCATAGTACGCACTTAGGCGTAGTTGGATTAATATCATTGTTTAGTATACTCTCTCTTTTGATATACTAATCGTCTATTCTCACACATCTTCCCCACTTAGTATACACTATACTATTTATCCCTTGAAGTTTTTGCATCACTTCTAATTATGAATTGCCTCTCAATTCTATTTATGTTAAGGATATCCTCTATCCTAATGCACCTCATGTAGAATTTCTCATTGTGTGAGACATCTCCCAAATCAATCATCGTTACGGATATTTCTATATCCTTATGCCCATTTATTAGCATTTATATTCCCAATCCAAAATATGGTTCAATTAATCATGTGAACCTTCTAAGTTTTCCCATTTGGGATTTGATTCAAAAATCCAACATCAGTAAGTTCATTCTCATTCTTTCACATAAATTTAATAATCATCTCCAAATAGAATTTTCATCAATAGTGGGCTTCCTCACTGAGAATATACCAAAATCTCTAATCGGTATTCTTCAATTTAAGTCAATATGTCTCCAATAATTTCTTATAAGGGAAGCTCTCTAAAAATCTCCAAAACATACTCCACATAACTCCTATAGAGGTTCCCAATCGATAACCTCGAATGAAACAGAATGAAATTCTTCCTAGAAAAATATCCCTCAAAAAACCCTATTTTCGAATCGATTCGGGCCAAATCCGAATCGATTCGGCCCTGCGAATCGATTCGGCCTACAAGGCGAATCGATTCGGGTCATCAGACCTGGAATTTTGTCTCAGGCCGAATCAATTCGGCTGGGGTTAGAATCGATTCGGTCACTCAAACCTGTCAAGCTGGAACATTCCGAATCGATTCGGGTTAAGGCCGAATCGATTTGGGTTGAGGCCGAATCGATTCGGCCTGTTCTAGGGCTACAGAAATGGCATTTCTTCAAAGCCAAAATTCCCAAAAATCATTTTTAATCAAGTTCTCTTCATTTCTCTTCAACCCAATCACAGATATGACATTAATATTCATCCAAAAACACATTTAAAACTAATTTCTAACCTCAAATCCAAGATCATCCTAACAAATCTAAGATTTTACCCAAAAGTTAGGTGTTATCAAACTAAATCGAAAACCCAAATATTTAATCCACAAATCATGAAATAAATGGTACACAACAACTATTTAACAAGTTTAATCACTTGCCTCAAGTTCATAGGGTCTGATTCGTCATCGAGATCGCGTAATGGCCGGAAATCTCCACTTTCTCTCTCTTTATCTTCTTCTTTCTTCTTCTCTCTTTCTTTCTTTATATTTCTCTTTCTCTATAAGGAGAATTGATCTCCTGTAGGCTTAATAAGTCTTATATCCCAAGATACACAACTTTAAATGATAATACACACTTTAAATGACTCGATAACTTTAATTCGAGCCGAACGAGCTTAAATTATTTCGGAACCTAAATAGACCTCAAGTATAGTCATTTCGACTTTCTCGACCCTTCCGGACACAACTACACCCTCAGAATTGCCATTCAAACACTTTTTAACAACTTCAAATTTTGACCTCAAAGCCAATTTAATTATTCTCCAAATAAAATGATATTTATTTTCTCCCAAAATAAATAATTAGCCGTCTGTGGTGGGACCGCTGTAATGGGTGGTAATGCTGCCATCTGTGGTGGCGCCGGGAGGGCGGCGGGAAACATGGGCCTCTGCAACTCCTGTCGAGCACCCTGCTGCTGCTGCGGGGCCCTGCCCCTATCCGGACAATCCTGGCGTTTATGGCCAGTCTTCCCACAAACGTAACACTTCCCCGAGAAGTTCCCCCCTCTCTGTCCCTGCTGCCCCCGGCCATGGTGGCCGTTACCGTTCCACCCCTGGCCCTACTGAAACTGTTGTTGGCCATTCTGACCCTGCTGGCCCTGATGGCCGTTCGGACCCTGATGGCCCTGCCGGAAACCTCCCTGTCCGTGCCTGAAATTTCCCAATCTGAACCTCTTGTGATCCCCCTGCTGGGAACCCTGGTCACCCTGTCTCTGCCCCTGAACAGATTGTGCCCCACTGGCACCATATCCTCCAGTCCTGCCCTGATGGCTGGACTCTCCCGATCTCTTGCCCTCATCCATGTGAAAGCGGTGATCCTGGCAGTGTAACAGTGAAGCATTAACCACATCAGAGTAAGTGGCCAATGATAGGTTCCCCAACAAATGCTGATGGATCCTCCAAGTCAACCCTTCTGTAAATTTCTGTATCTTCTTCTCTTTTGTCGGTATCTCATCCGGAACGATATTCAACAGATTTGTGAATTCAAAAATCATACTCGGCCACAGTCTTACCTTCCTTCCTAAGATTCATCAACTTCCTCCTCATTTCCGTGTGAACAGCTGACGGAAAGTACTTGCGGTTGAACCGCACACAAAACTCCTGGATCGTGAGAGTATCTCTCTCCTCCACGGTGGTAATAGACTCCCACCACTGCAGTGCAGATCCAACTAGCTTGAAGGTAGCTAGTATCTACTTCTGGACATCGGTGCACTCATACATCCTCAAGTGCCGATGAATGTCTTTCCTCCATTGACTCGAAACCACAACATCGGAGCTACCTGCGAACTCCTGTGGGTGTGCTTTTTGAAAAGCATCACGTACACGTTCCCAAGCAGACGGGAATGCATGTGCCTGAACTGGCGCGGCTACTGGCGCCTGAGGTGGTGCCTGCTGAACTACAGCTAGTGCGGCATTTACCGCCTGGGCCACAATGGCTGCAACCTCGGCGGCATTCATCGTGCCCTGAACTGGTGCGGGCTGTGGTTCTGGCGTTGCATCCCTGGGAACCCGTTGGGCACGTCGTGGAGGCATCTGAAATAAGAATAAAGTTTATAAGTTTGCAGTTATAAACTTGAAATAGCTGAAGAACGTAGCATATACAAAAGAATACAACAGTCCTAAAATATAGGGCTCTACATCAAAGAAAGCTCAGCGGAAATATAATAAGCCGTACAGATCCTAAAGGACACTAGAACCTGATGCTCTGATACCACCTGTGACACCCCGAATAATTAAATACCGGGTAGCTACTCCTTTATTAAATTAATACCAAAATGCCGAGTTGGTTTAGTTAATAGCATCACTGACGAAAACATTTTAATGATTACTAACCACCTAGTATTTAAAAAGTGAGTTGCCAAATTTTAAGTTAACTCTGATTAACATGCAATAAGAGGATAATTAAAGAATTACAACCATTCACCATAACGAATCAATAGAATAACCAACAAAATAATAATAAGTCTGGAGGAAAACTCCTCACAATAATCCCACAACTGAACTAAGTAAAACAATGTAACCTGAATTAATTACATGCCAAAAGTCTGAAAATCTGAAATAGAAAATGTTTCTAATAGAAATGGGAGACATGCCCTACAACTGATGAAATCTGAATAGAGTCAAGATAGATGAAGCATCTACTAGAAAAGTCCTGTAACTTCCACAAACAGCTACAGCTCGTCACCTGAATGAGGATCCTAAGCATGGTGTCCTTGTGGCTGGGCACCTAAAATGGTTTTTACAAAAATAGATTTGAAAGCAAACGGGTCAGAGCCCGAAAGTGGAGAGTATTTTAAAAATAGCAAGTGTTTTAATGACATTAAAACAATGAATGAAAAATACATGTTAGGATGTGCACTCGCATGAAATACTCACCTCTCGACTAATTGTGCACTCCTAACGAATAGCACCCATCTAAGTGATATTTTTATTTAACTAAACTGACATGAGTTCTATCCTTTCTACTCGGTTCTCAATATACATTCTAACGTCATCAATTAAGTAGGGGGCTTTACATAAACTCAGATTCTCAATTATTAGCAATACAATTTATTACAGGTTATCCCTTTATAGTTACTCAAAGCGTTTCTGTATTTATACTCACAATACCAACATGAAAGTTCTCATTAATTTAAGTGTATATTAGTCACGCCATAAATATACAATACAAGCACCCAAGACTAAGCTGCGGTGCACATATACTCTGCTATCCATCCCGGTACATCACGTACATAAGGATCACGCATTCCGAATCTCTCAGGAATCGTTCTCAGATAATAGCAAATCACAAACAATGGAGGCGAACACAGTCACATCACATGGGTCACGCACATACCTACGCTCCCACGATCAGCAGACTTATTAACATCCCAGTAAGTCCTTCTCTGACCTATGTTCTCGAGGTACCAATCTAAATCCGGGCAACACAAGGAGTAGATGGCCCTAAACGAACGTAAACCTCCCGTGATAGCAAGTATGGTAGGTATGTCATACACATAAAATCATATACATATACTAAGTATACACACATCTTAGTAATCACCGCAATTTATTTGTGGTACACTTCTCATTCTCGTACCGACTTATAATGATACACAATTCATATGTTCCCGATTAATTTAATTATTTAAGCCGTCAATAATTCTCGCATCGTAATAGTCGCTCACGTCCTATTCCACAATTTCCATTCAATTCAAATCACACTTCTATGTTTTACTCCTCAACATATCCCAAATAACCCAACTATATCAATTTATCATCAAGGGAATGTTATATCTACAATTAAACAAGGTTACGGGACACGCGAAATCAAAACAGGCCAAAAAGGCCTAAACTGTCAGCTCGTTAGAAGTCTCGTTCGAACGAGAGTTCGTTCGAACAAACTGGGCATCTAACGAGATCTCGTTCGAACAAAAGGCATCGAACGAACATCCCTCTCGTTAGAAGGCAAATTGTCAACTCATTAGAAGCTCGTTCGAACGAGCTCGTTCGAACGACCTGGGTAGGTCTTCTAACGAGGTGATAGTTTGAGCCCAGAAAATTCCTATTACGTTTTTCCAACTTTTCTTCACTTCTAATCTCATATAAATGTCATTCCAACAAGGTTTCAAGGTTTCTAATCATCCCTAAACATATTAAATTCGTATAACAACATTTATATGGGGTCTAATCATCCCAAACCACATCTAAATCCTCAATATAACCAATTTTCCCCAATTTTCAAGAACATGAACCCTAGAAATTTAAAGTCTTTCATAGTTATAGTTAAATCTGTATTTGCAATATAAAAAGTAGTAATTCTATTAGTTCAATCATCCAATACCAATTCTACAAGCAATCCTACATTAAAATCTGAATTTATAACTTCCAATTTCATGGATTTTTATAAATCTCCCAAGAACAATACAATTATATGAATTTCCTACACATGGAAGAAGCATTCTTTGCAAAAACGAAATTAAACCACTTGCCTCTAATCTTTCTCTGAGTTTGGTGTTGGATTGATGAAGGTTGATTTGTTCTCTCTCTCTCTCTGCGGAATTTTCCTTTCTTTCTCTCTCTACCAACTTTTCTCCAAGGATGACAATGGTGGTTAAGGTTGCCCTAGGAAGCTCTTTCAAAACTCATTCCAATAACCCCCGTAGCCCATTAAGTCATAAGGTGTAGTTAGTGGGATTAGTGGGTAAAGTCCAAATCAGATTTTTAATTCCTAATTTTCGTGGGTTTTAATTCCCAAAATCCCAAAATTACCAAACTACCCTTTTACGTTACCGGTATGGCCTAAAAATGCCCCAGGACCCAAACCAAACCCCCGGCTAGTGTTTTCTGACTATTTCGACCCTTCCGAACGCGTTGGCGCACTGAAAACGATCATACGGTTTATAGAAATAAAAATTTACTTTTTAATTAAAATAATTATATTCCTGACGCGACTGTCACACGCGTCCCAACAAAATTTCCAAATTGCCGTATTTCAATTCTCATGACAAATTTCATGATTCAATATTCATATATAGCCATATATACTCATTAAAATCAAACACCAACTCGCATCTCGCTAGTATTTTTATCCGGATTAATTTCCAATTAATACACATTTAATTCAATTAATCCCATAAATAAATATCATAAAAATACTGGGCATTACATCTCACAAGCGAAATCCAAACAAGGAACCCTCCCAATACACTAATATGTAGCGACGTCGGAGATTGAGAGTTTGTTAAATCTGGACTAGAGTTTAAAAATAGTTTTGTGGAAATCATTTTGAAATGGCCCAAAGGCCTATAAAAAGTTTGATTTTGAAAACAGTTTATATAAAGAAAAAGTTTAGGTCTTACCATACGTATATATAAAATTCCTTATGCTCATAACACAAGGTCTTAACAATCATCATACACATAACAACATACAGCTCACAAAAATTAGCTTAATTATGAGCTAAACTTTTCCTGCATCCCAATAACCCACAAATGATGAACTATTTTCAGTAATGATATCTCATATCATATTAACATATTGCCATTTATTTGGCTCATCCATATCTAGAATACAACAATTATATAAGTCTAACATGATTATATACAAATAAGTAGCTTTATCATTACTACTTAACAGACAATAACAATTCTTACATTCATAACAAGATTTATAGCTCTCTTTGAGCACATCACACTATAATCTCCTCTCAAACTATAATTTATAAGAGCCTAACTTGCTCAAAATTCCCTTTCGGGTCATTCCATACATAATAGGGTTCTAGCACTACCCTTTCATAAATATCTCTCATACGATATCCAAAACTTCATATATTAATATTCCTATTCACAAAGGAAAGTAACTTACATCATCCATCTCTAGTCCGCTTTCCCTTCCTCATCATTGGGCTCCCACACAAAGTCCCCTGGTCTAAAATGATCTTGAATCTGTTGTAGGGTTTTACTTCCAAAACTTCTTCAAAATGTGATCCTTTATCTCTTTTAGGACAATCTTTCTTTCTATGACCGATTTCTTTACAAAAGAAACATGTACCCACAATTCCTCTCGGCCCACCTTGAGGAACAAAACACCGTTGTGACCCTCTATAGTCCGGCTTACACCCGCTGATATTATTGGCATTCCCTTTGCCAAACCTACTTGATGAACTCGAATCTCTAAAGTTTGTACCCTCTTTCGAACGAAGACGATTCAGCAGTGGCGCATTCACTACCTCGATGAAAGTCACTAACACGGGACCCTCTAACAAATGCTCTCGGATTCTCCAATCTAAACCTCGAATAAACTTTGATATACACTCCTCTTCCGTATTTACCTCATCAGGTACTAATTTTTCCCATCTAGAAAAATCTTCTTCATATTCTGCCACCGTCCTATTACCTTGAAATACATCCATCAATTTCCTCCTCATTTCCTTCTGAATTGGGGAAGAAAAAAACCTTCGATCAAAGAATTCCCAAAAATTTGTTACAGGTAAAGTATCTCTCTGTTTAGATGTGGTTACAGACTCCCACCATTGGAGAGCTGGACCCGTTAACTTAAAGGTGGCCAAAAATTGCTTTTGCACCTCACTACACTCAACCATAAGGAAAGTGTCTCTGCATACTATTCTTCCATTGACTTGCAACCATTGTATCAACGCCCCCTGAACACTCTGGAGGATGCCCCTCACTAAAATCTTCATTCACTCTTTCCCATAAAGGCAGTCCTAAATGGGTTTAGGCTGCTTGAACGGCAGGTTGCTGCGCCATCGTAGAAATGGCAGTAGTTACTGCTTGTGCCACAATATTGGCAACTTCATCTGTAGTCATGTTCCTTTGAGGCATTAAGGGCTCCACATTCTTAACCCCTTTACTTTCCCTAACTGAATGACTTCCCTTCGGTGGCATCTGAAATAAGAACAAGTGTATCAGAACGCCTTTCAAATGTTTTCAAATCACAGAAGAAATATGGACATGTGGATACAACAGTCCTAATAATAAGGCTCTACATAAAGAATGCTTACGGAAGATCGTAGTAACGTATACAGATCATAAAGACACTAGAACGTGATGCTCTGATACCATCTGTGACAACCCGCTCAAAAGAATAATGCATGGCTAGCCCTATACTACATTAAATCAGGTATCTCAGATGGATCAGTCTCAACATCAACTGACAATACTAAATAATATAAGGCTAACTACCCGAAACTATTAAAAGCGAATGTCAAAAATTTAAAACTTTTATTTAACACCAACATAAAACCAACCTTGCAACCATAACCAACAATATAACATCTAAGTATGATGAGTGATAAATACAAACCCCGGTAATATAAAAGAGTACAATACAATGTACAAAGTAAAATACCCGAATATGTTATCGGGTCACCGGCAATACAATAATTTGAAAAAGAGAATATAAAAGTGTTCATCTACAACACTTGGGTATAAACCCGATACACAAACTGAATCCTAATCTAGATATGCCAAAGATAGGAATCAACTAAAATAAAGTGTCGCAACAATCCGCTACTGTCACAATTCCACGAATACCCTGGGTGGATAAACATCCATGGCGTCCTTGCGGAGGAACACCTAAAATAATACAATATATATGCATAGCAGGAGAAAATATAAATGGGTCAGTGCCCGAGGTGAAAACATTTTATAGCAAGTGCATTAAAATGCATAATAATTATAAATGCATTATAACATGATTTAATGGAGTCGCACTCTCCATAATAATCCAACTCACCTCTCAACTAAAGCGTGCAACTAAACGTATGCACGTAATCCCCAATTAAATGCCAAATTCAAATTAGGTAAATAAATCTAACTCAATCCCAAAATTAATATTCAATTGAAATCATCTAACTTATCCCGCACTCTACACTTATCTAAATTTCATCTAAATCATATACTTTAACTTTTAATGTTAGTGTTCTCTTTTATTTGTTCACTTACTTAACATATAAAGTTTACATAAACATTTCTCATACTAATGCATTCATAATACATAAACCTTTCCAATCCAACGTACAATATACATACACATTCTCTTTACTAGAATTTCTCATATTTTAGTTATACCAACAATATAAATATATATGAGTTATTAGCATCTAAGTGCTAAGGACTAAACTTCTCCCAAGTCTCAATACTGCAATGCGTTTCGTGCGTGGGACGTCTCGCAAAGAGAAATCCAAACAAGGAACCCCCCCCCCCCCAGTTACACTACTCCTGAGAGTATTGATTTTCGAGATTCATTACGCCCTTAATGCATGTAACCCAAATTCTTATGATTCCAATTTTAATTATTTTATTATTCCCTATTCTCAATAGCGCATTGCGGTTCGTGCGTGGGATGTCTCGCAAAAGCGAAATCCAAACAAGGAACCCCGCCGTTACACTACTTATGGCACTGTCGATCGTTGAGAGGTATATACTATATATATATATATATATGAGCATTAAGGACTAACTTCTCCTCACTCCCAACATTACACTGCGTTTCATGCGTGGGACGTCTCGCAAAAGCGAAATCCAAATAAGGAACCCCCAGTTACACTACTCCTTGGCAATGTTGGTCGTGAGGTCCATTATGCCCTCGATACCCAAGTAACCAATCACATCCATAATATAATAACCATCCAAACGAGCTATAACTCGAGGACGCAGGTCTCAATGCTATCATCTTCTAGTTGCCCATACCACGTAGCAAACTGGGGACCACCTGGTGGGGCTAAACGACACCCACCTCGTGATCACTCACACACACAACGTCCGGGAAGCAGTCATAGTTCCTAACCGGAAAGTGAGAATGACACATACCCACGACTTCTCACCCCCAAAATAATAAATGTATATCACATAATAATCACCATGGACGACTATGACCTGGGGAATATCCACACACTGCTCATCGAGCCAGGGTGCTCACCCTCATCGCACGCAACTTCCCACAGATAGCAAGGAGGGGGTATGCTTCACTATATATATATATATATATATATATATATATATATATATATATATATATATATATATATATATATATATACCATCACATAAGATATACATACATCATCACATCATATAAAGATATACCATCATATAAGGTATACCTATCACATTATTTATATATTCATAGTACGCACTTAAGCGTAGTTGGATTAATATCATTATTTAGTATACTCTCTATTTTGATATACTAATTGTCTATTCTCACACATCTTCCCCACTTAGTATACACTATACTATTTCTCCCTTGAAGTTTTCGCATCACTTCTAATTATGAATTGCCTCTCAATTCTATTTATGTTAAGGATATCCTCTATCCTAATGCACCTCGTTTAGCATTTCTCATTGTGTGAGACATCTCCCAAATCAATCATTGTTAAGGATATTTCTATATCCTTATGCCCATTTATTAGCATTTATATTCTCAATCCAAAATATGGTTCAATTAATCATGTGAACCTTTAAAGTTTTCCCATTTAGGATTTGATTCAAAAATCCAACATCACTAAGTTCATTCTCATTCTTTCATATAAATTTAATAATCATCTCCAAATAGAATTTTCATCAATAGTGGGTTTCCTCACTTAGAATATACCAAAATCTCTAATCGGTATTCCTCAATTTAAGTCAATATGTCTCCAATAATTTCTTAAAAAGGAAACCCTCCAAAAATCTCCAAAACATACTCCACATAACTCCTATAGAGGTTCCCAATCGATAATCTCGAACGAAACGGAATGAAATTATCCCTAGAAAAACATCCCTCAAAAAGACTTGTTTCCGAATCCATTCGAGCCAAATCCGAATCGATTCGGCCTCCAAGGTGAATCGATTTGGGTCATCAGACCTGGGATTCTGTCTCAGGCCGAATCGATTCGGCGTCACTCAGACCTATTAAGCTGGAACATTCCGAATCGATTCGGGTTGGGGCCGAATCGATTCGGCCTATTCTAGGGCTACGGAAATGGCATTTTCTTCAAAGCCAAAATTCCCAAAAATCATTTTTGATCAAGTTCTCTTCATTTCTCTTCAACCCAATCACATATATGACATTAATATTCATCCAAAAACACATTTAAACTAATTTCTAACCTCAAATCCAAGATCTTCCTAACAAATCTAAGATTTTACCCAAAAGTTAGGTTTTATCAAACTAAACCTAAAACCCAAAGATTTAATCCACAAATAATGAAATAAATGGTACACAATAATTATTTAGCAAGTTTAATCACTTGCCTCAAGTTCGTAGGGTCTGATTCGTCCTCGAGATTGCGTAATGGCCGAAAATCTCCACTTTATCTTCTTCTTTCTTTTTCTCTCTTTCTTTCTTTCTATTTCTCTTTCTCTCTAAGGATAATTGATCTCCCGTAGGCTTAATAAGCCTTATCTCCCAAGATACACAATTTTAAATGATAATACACACTTTAAATGACTCGGTAACTTTAATTTGAGGCAAACGAGCTTAAATTATTTCGGAACCTAAATAGACGTCAAGTACAGTCATTTCGACTTTCTCGACCCTTCCGGACACAACTACACCCTCATAATTTCAATTCGAAACACTTTTTAACAACTTCAAATTTTGACCTCAGAGCCATTTTAATTATTCTCCAAATAAAATGATATTTATTTTCTCCCAAAATAAATAAATAGCCGTCCTAAAACCTTGTGTTGTTACATAAGTGTGCTCTCGTGACTAGCTAAAAAGGCGACAAATTTCCCATATGAAGACTCATCCCCGAAATCTTTTACCTCTTCCTCACTATCGCTAAGAGTGGCTGGCATGGGAGTCTATTTTCCCTTTCTCTTTAGCCTAGTGGGACACTCAAAAGGTCTATTCCCCTACCCTCACACTCAAAACACTTCTATTCTTACTCTTTCTCTTTCTCACCCTTTTTTTCACGGCTCTCTATAGCCTCATCTTTCTTTTTGTTATTCTCAAAAAACTTTTCATTGGAAGAATTTTGTTTTGAAAACTTGAGAAATTTTTTAAAATTTTTCGCAAACATGGGCATATCATCCTCAGACTCGGACTCATTTTCTTCCTAGACTAGGCTTTAAGTGCTAGCTCTCTATTCTTAGGCTTAACAGTATCAATTTCATATGTCTGGAGGTCTCCTACCAGCTCTTCTAGTTTTAAATTGCCCAAATTACCTAAGGTATTCAAAACAGTCACTTTTTGGATAAAAAGTTTATGCAGTGATCTTAAAATCTTTTTAACCACTTATGCATCAGGTATGGGCTCACCAAGATTGAAACTAGTACTGACAATGTCTGATAAATGTGCATAAATATCACCAAAACACTTAGATTTAAGCATGGTAATCGCTTCAAATTGAGTAGTTAAATTTTAAATTTTAGACTCGTTGGCCGCATGTGTGCCTTCGTGGGTAAGTTGTAAAATGTCCCACCCTTATTTTGACGTGGTACACGTGATAATACGTCGGAACTCCTCAGAAGTGACGACACCCGAAATTGCACTCAGTCCACGTGGATTAAAAGTGCTCCATTTAAATTTGTCATCAGTCCAGGTAGTCACAGGTTGTAAAGATGTTACGTTATCGACAGTGACAGTGGGAGGAGTCCACCCACTTTCACAAACAACCCAAATGCACTCATACATGGCCTTTAACTGTGATTTCATACATGCTTTCCAATAGGCATGATTAGACTCGTCAAAAATGGGCATCCGATTATAAAAGTGCTCCATTGAAAAAATTACGATTTTTCACAATACAGATTTAAAAAAAAAATCAATATCACAAAATTTTGCGGAAATAGGAATACATAATAAATTAGAGTAACCTACTATGATACCAATTTGTAAAATAATGCACGATACTGATTAAACCGAATTCGCAAATTTTCAAGTTAACCTTATTTAATCGGTGTCAATTTTTAAACCAATTTTACTCAGCCCTAAAATATGCAACTACGTGTGTGTGTGTGTGTGTGTGTGTGTGTGTGTGTGTGTGTGTGTGTGTGTGTCAAACCATCACAAATAAAATTGCTAACTCACAAATTTCAGGAAAAATCCCTTTCGGGCAAAACGTTTATTTCACTATAAAATAGTAAATCGCAACTTACAAAGATTACAATGACATCTACAATGATCATTCCTCAAAACAATCGCATAGACACGCAGTTTAGAGTCAGCAATGGAACAACCGCAGTAGTCTACACGAACACGCAATCCGATTCAGTCCAAGAACACCCACGAGCACTCCCTATTGACACGCAGTCACGTCCGCCCAGCACCTCCCTCAAGTGGCACCTAGATCAGCAGTAGAGATCTTCTCTACAAGAGAAACTTTATAAAATTATATTCTTGGGTTCCAAAACAATTCACATAAAGATTGAGATGATTTGTAAATTGAAAACAAAGTTAAAACTCTCAAAAGTGAGAAGACAAGCGTTTCTGCCAAAGCAGTTTTCGTAGAACAAAATTCTCAGGTCTTCTGAAGAAAAACGAACTGTTTAACACGCTATTTATAAAAACGTTAAGAGGGAGCGTCACTCGAACGAGATGTCAGAATCGTTCGAACGTTGATATGTGTCGCTCGAACGAGTCAGGTAAAATTTTATTTTGCTAGAAAATACACCGCCTTAAAACTTTAAAAAATACTTTTGACGAAAAATTTTGCTCCAACACTTAGAAAATATGTTAGAAAATTTATCCCAACACTCTAAGTGAAATGCTAAGGTACTTTAAACACAACCTTACCAAAATTAATCTCGCGGAGACTTGAATGTTGAAGAACTTTGATATTCGGATCTGTTTTGACGCGTGATTGATCTTGAATAAGTCTTCGACGGTTGTAGCGGTACACGATATACTCAAATGTAAATCGGACAATAAAATAATGTCCTTACAATTAAGACCTATAGGCGAGCAATTTTAAAATAATATTTTTTTGCTCATGTCATATAAACGATAAGGCAATGTCGTTTAAACAACTGTTTCTAACGACATGCAATGTCGTTTGAAGGGTCGCTCGAAGGATCGTTTCTTGTTTGCTTCAAACGAACCCATATTGTTTTGTAATTTTATAGGTCGTTTGTAAGGTTGTTAGTAACGACATCCAATGTCATTCAAACGAAATTGAGAAGTTGTTCGAAATACCTCCACCGCCTCAAAAAGTTTGGTTTGTTATAAATATCTGCTTTGGAAGGCTTTTTCATTAAGACTTTTGATACACAAAAATTGCTTTTTGGCAAACCTTTAGTCTTCATCTTTTAGGGTTAAAAACCTTGTTTTTGATTAACCAAAACGTCCAAATTCTTTTGTGAATCATCCCAATTTTGTTGAAGTTTATCTTTGTGGAGTTCCATCTCCACTGCTGGATTGGTGGTTCTTGCGGGAGCTACTTGCTGACGACTTCGATCATTGGTATACTTAAGGGTGTTCACTGCTGAGGGATGACTGCGGTCATTGAGGCTCTCGAGGGGGTCTCTGTTGGATACTAAGTCGGGGTGTGAATTTTTTGCGGTAAATTCATTGCAGATTTCTGCAAGTGTGTTGTAAGTGCGATTTCAAACATTTATTGAAATAAAGGTTTTACCCGAAAGGGATTTTTTCCTGAACCTCGAGATTTATGATTGTTTGATTTGCATATTTGATTTAATATAACGTAGATACATATTTATGATTTAATAAATTTGGATAAAAAATTGACTCTAATTAAATAAGTTTGAAATTAAAAATATTCGCTATCACACACATCTACTTGTATGTTATTGCAAAGGGTTGGAAGATTAGATTTTCAAACTCACGACATTCCCCACCACAACTGAGTGGAAGTCTTCCGATCATCAGATAATGCACATTCTTTTATAATATGAGGTCTTCGTACTTTTGGATGAAGTTGAGGGAAAATATGAGTCTGTTATCTCTCTCACTTTATGTTGGAAATTATGAATGCAAATACAGAAATGGAACTCTTTATATATCTCAAAAATGTCAACTTCAATACAACAATGTAATTTCTGAATATTCACTATAAAACTTCAAGGCGTGATGTCACTTTCCTAAATACAGTATTTGTCCCACACGAAGAATTTCGGTATACAAACCGGAATCAGCAAATCCGTACTCAAGATACAATGAAGCAATTGCACTGTCTGCAACTTGTATATTTGAAGACAGCCCTTGGATGTAGCAGCAAAGAACAGTCAATCTAGTTCTTATTCTGTTTATGTACACAAAACAGAATAAGAGAATTTTTATCTCCTGAAAATTGTAAGAGAGTAATAGCAGGGTCTGGAAATCTGAAACTGGTTTTTGTTATCAATGTAATTCCGTTTTTAGGCAGCCTTTATTTATAGAAAATGAAAGGCTTTGTCTTCAAGAGTCATGACTGTTGAATTAAGTCAGTTCCGAACAGGTATGACTGTTAATTACCAACAGTCTTAAGTCCTTTCCGAACAGGTATGATAATACCGAATCGGTTTTGCACGGGTCAACCAAAAAGTGACCGCGCCCGAGCATGCGAAGTGCAAAGTGCGCCACTAGCGCCTCTACAGCCCACTGCCCCGCACCCGCACGCGCGCGTGTGTGTACGGTGCTTCGCACCGTATTGAGGTCTCTTGAATAGCCTCTTAAATGCTAGATGAATTAACTCTTCATCTTCCATTTGTACTTATTAAGTGTACAAATTCTTAACATTTTTCCAATGTGGGACTCAAAGGTTGCCCACCTCTTTTATAGCTTAGTGGTGACACTTAGCGTTCTACATTTTTCAATGTGGGACACTATCCCCTTTTATATTTGGGTTAGCTTCCCACCTCTTCCTCACACTTCCAATGTAGGACAAGCTCTTAAGGCTTTTACACCCAAAAAACTCTTACTCTCTTATTTTAAAAATCTCCAACACTTTATATCGTAAATCGGTTTCTTAGTTTGAAAACTATATTGGTTATTATAAACTTCATTATGTCATGCCACCTTGTGCTCCTCGTGTCCACTACTTATCTCATGAACTTGGTACTTACCTGTGCACTTTCTCTAGCTCGATTGGATGATGTTGTTCTCTAAATGAATGACCTTGTATGAAACAATCTTTTTTCCTTCCCATAATGAATTTATCCAACTTCTTAGTTCTATGGATGTTGATTCACATTTCCCTATGGATGGTTCATCTTCTCTTACAGTGAATATGTCATAAAACTGTCAGATTTAGTAGTTGTGCAAGACATTGAGTTACTTTTTCATGATTACCATGAGAACAAAAAGACTAAGAAAAGAGGTTTTTAAGTATTTTTTCTTGTTTTAGGTAATTTGATTTTAGAGTTGGGATTATGCTTTTTATTTTTCTTATTATGATGTAATCCTAAAATCTATAGTTGGATGTGCTTATCTCGTTTTAGTACATTTTTCTTTTATATATGATTTGTTTTTGGTATATAGTTTGAGACTCCTTGTGTAATATATGTTGTGTTATTTTAAGGATCCGTATACAATATAATATTGAAGTAAATCCACCACTTGAAGTAAATCATGTTGTGTAACATGTGTGGGTAACTACACTGGAGATGATACAATATCATATTGAAGTAAATCCACCACTTGATTGGTTCCACAATTTTTTTGACATATTTGCATAAGGTAAGTCAATAGTATAACTTATGTAATAATTAAAAATTATTATATGTACTTTATTAGTGAATATTTAATTTATTGAAGTACTTACTGAGTTATCAAACCACCCCAAAATTATGTAGTGAACTTCATGGCATTTTGATTTTCAACGGAAGTGATTTTCCTACCTAAAATTCTGGAAGGAGAAAATTCACAATAAATGTCCAGTAGAAATAGTCAAAGGAAACATTAAAGCCATTTAGTACCCATTTCCTAGTAAGTAGTTGAAAAATGCTCCTATTACTTAAAATTTGTACAAACATTCATAACTTTTTGATATAACAATCTGTCACATAAATTTACAACCCTACATATTTATCATATTTCCCCCTTCTTTATGTACCTCTCTCATTACCTCAAAAACTTTTACAAACATTCATAACATTTTTGTGCAAATAAATAAAATTATCAGTACTCAAATTGATAACCCCGTGATTAAGAGGTACAGTTTGTCCATAAAAACTGCAGACTTTCTTATCAACACCACCACGTACTCAATAACTCAACACATATAATGCCAAGCAAAGCTGGTTTATTATTTAAGAAATGTACTAGTTTGAAACATAACATCACAAGACTTAATAGTAGAGAGACAAGAGGGAGAGATTTCCTGCAAGAAAAGATAAATATTCAACATTAACTTAATCAATTGCAAGAGAGCCACAAACTAGTACACAAGAAAAAACAAACCCGTACTAAATTATGTTAAACTATAACCTAAAGATGCCTTTATGAAAAATGTGTTTTTTCTTCAAAAGGAAAAAACCTATGTTGTGTAGTTAAACAAATGAAACAATTGTAAAAGGAAGAGTGGGAAAGTAATATTATCCTTAGGAAACTGCATTAGCATGGACTTTAGAGTTTAGACTTTAGGAAGAGAGTTATTCAAAAGGCAGAAACAGGTTAAGGTATAGTCAAAAGAGAGATCCTGAAATTGAGGTTTTTGGCCGGGTGGCTGACTAATTAATTTTTTTTCTTTGAAAGCTGGAAATTAGGTGTTAATTGGTTGGTTGGTTTTGGATGACATAACACATTGTCATCATCCTTGCACCACTTGTTACTACCAAAATAGGGAGCAAGGGGGCCATGCTCCTCTTCCCAACTTAAATATTTTTCATATGTAATCTTGTAATTGAGAAATTTGGGGTAAGTGGCGTGAAACTTCCCTATTGTTTTTCATCTCCTCGTTGTTTCAAAATATTACACCTCCTCCCCCATGTTTAATGTTTTATGCTCACATATTTTCTTGGTATATTTTTAGGGTTACCATTGCCTCCTCTTAGGGCTGCCTAATTACACGTAAATCCATTTAGATTGGAATAAATAGACAATAGACCCCTTATAAAAAGTTGCCACTAAAATAAAGATATATTAACTATAAATTATTAAATCTCTCTAGTTATTTATCATAGAAATCGCCAAATCAACGAAATGACTACACTCCATTTAACATCATTCAATCATTATCTATTCACCCTTCGTTTACAAAACTTGCTCTCTTCCATTAGATTATGATTTGAACTTCGTATTATCTACTTAATGGATTATAAAAATATTTGCATATAAGAGTAAGTGTTGGAACACAGCTGCCTTACAGCGGTGTGAGTGTTGCAAAACTTGAAATGCTGTTCTCCTTATCCCATATCGGTAATGCCTAAAAAATGAGTTGTGTATATTTACATTTTTTGTGGAATTGATGGGCAAACCCTTTGGGCATTAAATGTTTTGTATGTATGGGTGGGGGACTTATTGGGCAAGTCACACACGCGCGCGCTCGCCGCCGTCGTCCGTCCGGCCCGTGCCCATGCCCTAGGTCTTGGGCTCATTAAGAAATAATTTTTTGGACAAATAAATTAACGATTTTGGGCTTTAAAAATTAATTTTTAACGGTAATTAATTCCGAAAAAAAACGTGGGCCTTTAACTGATTGAATTTTTCCACCCACGTTTCCAGTTTTCTCTCCACGTTTTTGCCTACTAACGGTAATTTCTTTTTGTATAAAAGGAGGTTGAGACCTCCGTTTTCCAAATAGTTCCAACAAAAGAAAAACCCACATACAGTTCATCTTCCAAACAGTTCCGAATTTTTTTTCTTCAGAATAATTAATCTCGTTTCACAGATTAATTATATCGTTAGAATCGAGCAATTATACAGAATGGATGTATACAAACCGAGTTGATTTTTGTGCTTTATCAATCCGTATTTTCTGATTTTAGAGGCTGTTTTATCCTGGGGGTGGCGGGGCTTCGAGACTGTCAGCACACTTTGGGCAGAGCCGCGAAACACCTTAAAGAGAGCGACATTGTCCGCGACTCAGCCGTGTTCTAGACTGTCCAATTCGGGATTTCTTATATTTTCTGTCCCAGATTTATTTGCTCCAAAAATTGGGTAATTTCGTTCCTAATTTTTAATTCTGCATTTAATTATTTGCTGCTGTTACAACAATTTTAAGGTGATTGAAATTCTGCCATGGACGAAATTAACTCAAGCAACCTTAATAAGCCTTTCAAATATGAAGGCACCCATTTTAAACGTTGGAGCAAAAAATTGTTATTTTATTTAACTACGAAAAAGTCGCATCATGTGTTCAATTTGACAAACCCGTAGTAAATAATCCACCTACTGTTGAGGAAAGTAAAACAATTAGAACTTGGGAGGAAAATGATTTTTTGTGCAAGAACTATATTCTGAATGCTCTAAGTGACGAACTTTATGACTATTATGCCAATTATAAAACTGCGAAAGATGTTTGGGATGCACTTTTTAAAAAATATGACACGGAGGAGGCGGGGGCTAAAAAATATGCCGTCAGCCGTTATTTGAAATTTCAAATGACGGATGACAAATCTGTTGTTGCTCAAACCCATGATTTGCAAATGATTGCCCATGAAATTATTTCCGAGGGTATGGCTTTAGATGAGCAATTTCAGGTGGCTATAATTATTGATAAATTGCCTCCACTGTTGAAAGAGTTTAAAAATATTTTGAGGCATAAGTCTAAAGAATTTTCACTAGAGTCACTTATTACTAAATTGAGAATTGAGGAGGAATCCCGAAAACAGGACTATAAAGATGAAATTCTTGTTGTGTCTAACAACAAAATCAGAAAAAGAACCACACTCCAGTTATTTTAAAAGCAAACAGAAAAAATATGAAAAATCAGAAAAAGAGCCACAACCAGAATTTTAAAAATCAGACTCAGACTCAGACTCAGAATAAGTGTAAGAACCCTGGAAATGGACAGTCTAGCAACTCGGGACAATTTCTCTGTTTCAAATGTGGCAAGCCTGGCCATATGGCTCGCAAATATCGCAATTTGCCACAAGCACAAGAGAATTTGACCGAAGAGGATCTATGTGCTATGATTTCATAAATCAACATGGTTAGCGGTGCCGAAGGGTGATGGTTGGATACTGGCACTTCTCGCCATATCTGTTATGACCGTAGTCTGTTTAAGACTTATTCTGAGACCGCAGATAAGAAGGTGTTGTTGGGTGATTCTCACTCCACTGAGGTTGCTGGTACTGGAAATGTGGAATTGAAGTTCACTTCGGGAAAAACTGTTATCCTCAAAGATGTTCTTCACACTCTCGAGATAAGAAAAAATTTGGTTTCGGGCTATCTTCTCAACAAAGCTGGCTTTACTCAAACTATTGGTGCTGATTTATTTGCTTTGACCAAAAATAAAATTTTTGTAGGCAAGGGTTATGCCACTGATGGGATGCTTAAATTGAATGTTTATGCAATGAATAAAATTTCTCCTTCTGCTTATATTGCTTGTTCATTTAATGTTTGGTATGCTAGGCTTTGTCATGTTAATAAACGACTAGTTAAAAATATGAGCACTTTAGGATTAATTCCCGAATTATCATTAAATGATTTTGAAAAATGTGAATGGTGTAGTCAAGCAAAAATCACAAAGACACCATATAAATCTGTTTTTAGAGAATCTGAACCACTTGATTTAATTCATTCGGATATTTGTGAATTGGATGGTGTCACAACTAGAAATGGCAAACGTTATTTTATAACTTTTATTGATGATTGTTCCGATTATTCATTTGTGTTTTTAATGAAAAATAAAAGTGAAGCGTATGAAATTGAAAATCAATTTAATCGGAAAATAAAAAGGTTACGTAGTGATAGAGGCACCGAATATGATTCTGGACCATTTATTGAATTTTATAAAACCCACGGTATTATTTACGAAAAAACTGCCCCTTATTCGCCCGAAATGAACGGTAAAGCCGAAAGAAAAAATAGGACATTAACTGAATTAGTTGTGGCTATTTTATTAAATTCAGGGGCTGCCTCACATTAGTGGGGTGAAATTATTTTGACTGTGTGTCACGTACTTATTAGAATTCCTAAGACTAAAATGAAAATATCTCCTTATGAAATTTGAAAAAATATTAAGCCCAACGTGTCATACTTTAGAACGTGGGGGTGCTTAGCCTATGTACGTATACCCGACCCTAAAAGGTCTAAATTGGCGAGTAGAGCATATGAGTGTGTTTTTATAGGCTATGCTATTAGTAGCAAAGCATACCGATTTTATGACTTGAAAAATCAAGTAATTATTGAATCAAATGACGCCGATTTTTATGAAGATAAATTTTCTTTTAAATTGAGAAATAGTGGGGGCGAGTCATCCACTAATGTATCTTTAAATAAAAACAAAGAAAATAATGAATCCATTTTAGAACTTCGAAAAAGTAAAAGCGCTCGTGTAGAAAAAGATTTTGGTCCGACTTTTATGCCTACACTTTAGAGGAGGATCCTAACACTATTCAAGAAGCTTTATCTTCTTTAGATGCCGATTTATGGCAAGAGGCTATTAATGATGAAATGGATTCTTTGGAAACAAATAAAACTTGACATTTAGTGGATCTTCCTCCTGGATGTAAAACTATTGGGTGTAAATGGATTCCTAAAAAGAAATTAAAACCTGATAGCACTGTTGAAAAATATAAGGCACGCCTTGTTGCCAAAGGTTTTAGACAAAGAGAAAATGTAGACTTTTTTGATACATTTTCACCCGTGACTGGAATAACATCTATACGTGTACTATTTGTTATAGCTGCCTTAAATGATTTAATTTTACACCAAATGGATGTTAAAACTGCATTTTTAAATAGAGAATTAGAAGAAGAGATTTATATGTATCAACCTAAAGGTTTTATTGTACACGATCAAGAAAATAAAGTATGTAAATTAGATAAATCTCTTTATGGACTCAAACAGGCACCTAAACAATGGCATGATAAATTTGATAGCCTAGTCATATCTAATGGGTTTAAAATTAATGAAAGTGACAAATGCATTTATTATAAATATGTAGAGAACATTTGCACTATCATATGTCTTTATGTTGATGACTTGCTTATATTTGGTTCTAATATTCATGCCGTAGAAAATGTAAAAGCATTATTATGTGCCAATTTTGATATGAAGGATTTGGGTGAAGCTAGTGTAATATTAGGAATTAATATTACTAGGTCAGAAAAAGGACTTTCTTTGGATCAATCTCATTACATTGAGAAAGTTCTAAAGAAATATAATTACTTTGACTGTAAACCTGCTAGTACTCCATTTGACCCTCGTGTAAAGTTATTTAAGAACACTGGCGACAGTGTGAATCAAAATGCTTATGCAAGCATTATAGGTAGCTTAAGCTATGCTACAGATTGCACTAGACCTGACATAGCTTATGTTGTGGGAGTACTATGTAGATTTACCAGTAGACCTAGTATGGAGTATTGGCATGCTATTGAGAGGGTCATGCGGTACCTTAAATGGACGATGAACCTCGGATTACACTATAATAAGCATCCCGCTGTCCTTGAAGGATTTAGTGATGCTGATTGGAACACCCTATCTGATGATTCTAAGGCTACTAGTGGATATATATTTAGCATCGCTGGTGGTGCAGTTTCTTGGAAATCTAAGAAACAAACTATTTTGGCTCAATCCACTATGGAGTCTGAGATGATAGCACTAGCTACTGCTAGTGAAGAGGCTGGTTGGTTAAGAAATCTCCTGTCAGATATCCCTTTTTGGAAAAGACTGATACCGGCCATTTTGATTCATTGTGATAGTACCGCGGCTATTGCAAAAGTTGAGAACCGTCATTATAACGGTAAGAAATGAAAAATACGTCGTAAGCATAGTACTGTTAGAGAATTTATCTCTACAGGTGCTGTGAGGGTGGATCATATACGGTCTGAACAGAACTTAGCTGATCCTTTGACGAAAGGACTAGCTAGGGAGAAGGTGTGGAACACCTCGAAAGGGATGGGACTAAAGCCCTTGGATAAATGAGTCATTTGTGATGGTAACCCAACATATGGACTGGAGATCCCAAGAAATATGTTCAAAGGGTAATAACAAGTCACAAGTGATATGGGTTGAATCATGCTATTAGTAATTAAAATAGAACGGGGTTTTACTCCGAGTCCATCCCTATGGAGCATGATATCCTGAAGCGATTAAAGGATGAGTTATTATAACTCTTAATGAGATCTATAGCTCTATTTTTAGTGGTACTTAGCTACAGGAGTATTCTTGATAGACTCACCTATGTGAATGTGGAAGTGTGGCCGCTTCCTATGGATATTTTGGGAAAATTCCTAGAGCGTTCACTATACTGGGATAGAAGCACATGGCCGTAACGTGCTAGCTATTAGAACTACACCCAAGTAGGGTTGTGTGTGGGATGTTGTCAGAGATAGAGTTCAAAACTACGGTTACTCTAGTATATTCTGAATCATCTTTACTACGTAAATGTTCAAGTCGAAAGACACCTTTGCTTATGCACAATTCTATGAATTATTGCTCGATAAAAAGTTTTCAAATTTTGCAAGTGGGGGATTGTTGGAACACAGTTGTCTTACAGCTGTGTGAGTGTCCCAAAACTTGAAATGATGTTCTCCTTGTCCCACATCGGTAATGCCTAAAAAATGAGTTGTGTATATTTACATTTTTTGTGGAACCAATGGGCAAGCCCTTTGGGCATTAGATGTTTTGTGTGTATGGGTGGGGGACTTATTGGGCCAAGTCACACACGCGCGCGAGCGCCGCCGCCGTCGTCCGTCTAGCCTGTGCCCGTGCCTGGGTCCGGGTCCTGGTCCTGGTCCTGGTCCTGGATCTTGGGTTTGGGCTCATTAAGAAATAATTTTTTGGACAAATAAATTAACGATTTTGGGCTTTAAAAATTAATTTTTAACGGTAATTAATTCCGAAAAAAAACGTGGGCCTTTAACTGATTGAATTTTTTCACCCACGTTTTCAGTTTTCTCTCTACATTTTTGCCCACTAACAGTAATTTCTTTTTGCATAAAAGGAGGTTGAGACCTCCGTTTTCCAAATAGTTCCAACAACAGAAAAACCCACATACAGTTCATCTTCCAAACAGTTCCGAATTTTTTTTTTTCAGAATAATTAATCTCGTTTCACAGATTAATTATATCGTTAGAATCGAGCAATTATACAGAATGGGTGTACACAGACCGGGTTGATTTTTGTGCTTTATCAATTTGTATTTTCTAATTTTGGAGGCTGTTTTATCCTGGGGGTGGCGGGGATTCGAGACTGTCAGCACACTTTGGGCAGAGCCGCGAAACACCTTAAAGAGAGCGACATTGTCCGCGACTCAGTCGTGTTCTAAACTGTCCAGTTCAGGATTTCTTATATTTTCTGTCCCAGATTTATTTGCTCCAAAAATTGGGTAATTTCGTTCCTAATTTTTAATTCTGCATTTAATTATTTGCTGCTGTTACAACAATTTTAAGGAGATGCCAATTCAGAACAAAAAATAAAAGAAACATTCGTTAACTAAAACTTGAAATAAATAGAATGTTTGACTGGTGTAAACTTGTCATTTTTGTATAAAAATGATATATTTTGACAAAGGGGAAATTATCTACCCAAATAATTATTATAGGGGAAGGTAAATGTATTTATCTACGTGACACAACAGTAATAAAAATTGTTTGTTTTTACATAAGGGAAATTTGAAACCAATATATCGATATAATTATCTAGCCACTTGTTGATGTATTTGTATTTAGACCTTAGTATATGGGAAATAAGTGGAATATCCCCTTGATCTATATAGCGCCTGCTACCCATGGTGCAAGAATAGTGAGTATAAATTGGAGATAATAGGGGACGGGGGTGTAGTATCTAATACAAAAGAGGGAAGGGCACCCCAAAAATAACTCCTAAATATCACAAACTTATTTTTATTTATGAGAGTTTTGGGGAAAGGTCCAATTTAATTCGAAGTGTATAAAAAGAGTACATTTCACATAATTTTATAAATTTAGTTCATGTACAAAAAAACATCATGAAAAATGATCCATATACATTTGACACCTCATTAAAAAAAACATCAAATTTTTAAAAGTTCATAACTTCAAATCTACAAATCCAAAATTCACAAAACCTATATATTTGAAATCTACTCGTCGAGATCTATCCAACACCCGTATTTGATATTTTTTGACAAAAAAATCGAAATCAATAAATTTACTATTTCACCAAAACCTCCATTTTTTCCTGTGAAAACTCATTTTTTTTCCGCCAAACACTATATTTTTTTTGCAAAAAACATTCTTCTCCGGCGCTGGCAATAATGCCGCTGGCGCGGACAAAAAAAATGAAAGAAATAGACGAAGGGAGAGTAAAAGGAGGATAGAAAAACAATCCGGCGAGAATTCCGACGGTCTTCGACGAGGATTTCGGCGTTCCGACGAGGATTCCGGTGGGTGGGGTGGGGTGGGGTGGAGGTGGGGTTATGTATTTATTTTTAGAATGAGTTTTAAATAAGTATGACTAAATACATAAATATAAATACCTTTTTAACTAAAACAAATGAAATTATATGTTTTGTGTACTTCTAACTCTAAAGGGACCACACAAATAAATTTTATTGTACCACAGAGACTAGATTTATAAACCTGAAAATCATTGTCCTAAAAATCTAAATATATGAAGAACATAACATTTACCTTAATTCTCTATTTATTATAAAATACCACCTTAATTTAATTTTTACTTTAAAATACCACATTGAGGGTCACCACATATTTAAAGTGTAAAAATTCATTTTACTCACTTTTCATCCTTCTCTTTACACATTCAAACCTCTTAACTTCTCAACCTTTCAATTTTAAAACCTTCAAAGCTTCAAAGATCTTCATCAAATCATCACCCAACACCATACAAACAAGATTATAGTCATTAAAACATATATAATAGACATTGTTTGATATATTATTCATTATGAAAATCATGTTAAACAACAATAATGTGTTAATTTTTTGTGCAAAGAACGTTTAATGCCCCTCATATATTGAAAAACTCCACATAAATAATAACCCTAGCGAAAAAAACCCTAACTGATAATCCGGTGGCTCGGTATCGCGACCCTGAATAAAGACTGAACATTTGTCCTGTTTTCTCCGAATTAAATATGGTATGAAAAATCGGATTCAAACATCATTCGGTATAATTATCCTGAGTATATGTGTTTCATTCGGTATAATTACCCCGAATGAGACTTTTCAATAACAACAATATATATATATATATATATTCCATTCAGCATAATCATCCCAAATGAAAATTTTTCTGAAAAAAAAAAATAACTTTTATTTGGGATAATCACCCCGAAAACCATCATGGGGTCTGATACTAAATCACTCTAAAGTTCCATTTTCGGGTTTTTTTTTGGGGGGGGGGGGGGTTAAAAAAATATTAAAAAAACGTATTTGTGCATCAAAAATTACCTCAAACATAATATTTTGGCAATTTTCATTAGTTTTAGAGTTGTCACACTCATTGTTAACACCTCAATTAGTTGTTGTAACTTCAATATGGTAACTTCAATGACTGAAAATTCTAGTTAATATGTTGTTTCAATAATTAATATGGTAATTTGTTGGTGAAGTTTGTATAGTGTTTGAATGGAAAGTTTATGTAGGGTTTTGAGTGAGAATGATTGAGAGAAAGTAAAATATATATATATATACTATGTGGTGGTCCTTAGCAAAAAAAAATGTAAAAATCTCTTGTGGTATTTTGAAGCATTTTTTGTGGTGTACTTAGAAACACCCATACAAAAGGATAAGCAATTGTAACAAGAAGGGAGTTATTTATAATTATACGAACAAGATATGAGACCCTTGTAAAATACATAAAAATAATAGATTTTTTGGGGGACATTTTAAGTGTTAAAATGTAGATATATCAACTATCACCTCAAGTTGAGCGGATGATAATCAAAACACGGGTCATTCTATGCATTAGCTCATGTCTGGGCTCAATAACAGTGAATCTCAAACACAAATTCATGCAGATGCGACATGTTAAGACGATGTATCAAATGTGTCTATTTTGTATGTCGATACAATTATCCTTAAAATACAAAATAGAAGCACAAATTGGTAGTGTTTCATAAATTGATACTATCGTACAATTTTCTAAAGTTCATATTATTTTTAAAAAAAAAACTGCATTCTACTATAATTTAATTCATCATGATTTACAGTTTTGTTATTATATTATTTTAACAAATTGTCGTGTTCTAGTTTAATTCACTTCACATTTTTTTCATGTCGCTTCGCATCACTTCACATTCATTAGCTACAATTTTGATTTAAAAAATATCATTTCCTCAAGCAACATGGGCCAAAATTGAGGCGGCGGGGACTTACAAGTGTGACTGAGTCTCTAATTTACAAGTGAAAAACGCCAAGCATATAGAAAAGAAAAGAGAAAGAACTCATATATATAATGGATCTCACAGTTATTTATTTGGAAGGATTTGTATTAATTTATTGGTAGAAAGGTTTTGTTACATCATCTTACTCCAGGCTCCGACCATAGGTCATGTTCATCACATGAACTGGGGTTGGGAGCTACAACACAGCGGCCCCCACATCCTTAACCCATTATTAATAAATCGCATCTCAAGCTGTTTTCAATTGTCTGGAACTTATCATATTCAGCTTGTAATTTTTACCCAAAGCGAAAAAAAAAAAGAGAGAGAAAATCACATTATTCTAAGGAATACACGCACAATTAACATGGAAAAAAAAACCGACCTTATATTATTACCAGACTCAAATACAAGATTGATAAAATATCGTTGAGGTAACTTACAAAGTTATGGGCGTAACATTAGATGAAATCTTGTTTTCTTCTTTAATCTAAAGAGGTGTTTGTTTCTCTTAAAAGTTTAAATGTGAACTATTTACGTTTGAAATTTATAAAATAATATTTTTTATTTAAAGAAAGATCAAGCATTAAAGATTATTTTTGGTCTTTATTGTTAAAAGGTAGAAAAGATTCTAAAATTGAACCTTGAATTCGAATATTCTAGAAAAATTATTGTCGAGAATTATACTCAAACTAAATTTTGAATTCAAATAAAAAGTCTATCATTATTTGCACTACACTTTAATACTCTGACACTCTACAAATGTCATTTAAAATATCATAAGTATTTTAAAATATTTCAACAAAAAAATAATTTTATAGTGATATAATTAATCTTGTCAAGAAATTCGAAGGGATGAGATCGTGGCAAATTCAAACCTATTTATTTAAGAAAATCAAACTTGGTTTTGATTCAAAACATCTAAAGTATCATAAAAAATCTAATCAAAATCCAAATTCTTACGGGTTTGGATCAGACGGGGTATTACTTAATCCTATTAAAATTATTATTTACTTATTTTAATGTAATAATAATTCTGATACTTGTAAAAAAATTAAGATTGTGAAATAGTAACAATAAGAAACATTTTAAAATTAAAAGTGTAATTATAACATGAGATAAAATATTATAGTCACATTGTAATCATAGTTACTATTTGATAAGATTGTAAAATTGTGTGTGTGTGTGTGTGTGTGTGTGTGCAAGTAACCACAATAAATGAATCTAAGCAATCGAAATTAATCAAGGAATGAAACAATCTCACAACAAAAGAATTTACGTGGTTCGGCAATTGTCTATATCCACGGGGGCGTTTCCCTCTTTTTACTATTTCTTTAAAATTCTTTAGCAAGAAGTTCCATGCTACTTTTCCCTGGGTTGAAGGTTACATTTATAGATGTGAAGAAGGTCGATTTGTGTTGGACTTCTCACATGTGTTAGTTAGGCCGCTTTTTTATTTGTATCAATCTTCTCCGAGATCTTTGGCAGTGAGATTGACCTCTTCACAATCATCTCCCATGACATTTATCATCTTAACTCTAGTTTGTCCTCCAATCTGGATACATACCCTACTTCGGTCGTTCGGTTTGCACCCCACAATTCCCCCCAAAACTCTTTGGTGTAAATGGGCCGAGAGTTTTGAGAAGTTGTCTTGCCCAATCTGTTGGTCGACCCACATGATTAGCTTTAAGTTATGCGGGGCATGCTTTGTAATTAGTCCGTCATAATAAGGGTACGTTGGTAATCTTTTTAAAATGAGCCGCCAGTTGCATTGACGAATCTTGGATTTTGTTCCCGTATAATTAGACATTTGAGATTTCATTCTGTGTTTAATACTCTGCACCATTATTTGCACACTTCTCTCTATTTAAAATCGAACGCTCGGAGCTACTGTTTCTCATACTTCACTTGTAAGTTTTTTTTTCAATCTTTGGGTCTTGTTTTCTTCTCGTAATCAATCTGAACTTCGTTATTCCTTCCTTTCACTGAGCATTTACATTTCTACTGAGTGTTCCCTTTTCCCATCTTTATTTCTGCAAAAATGGTGTACTCTTAAATGAGACTGTCGAGGAGTTTAGAAAGATATATTCGATTCTATCTTGGGTAATAATGGACTATGCCCAGGTTCCTGAGGCTTGCAACGCTGTTAAGGGTGGACATTGGCTTCATACTCTCTCGGTGGATGAGGGGGTAATATATTTCCCCCCAAATCAGTTGTTTTCGAAATTCTGTGAGTTCTTTGAAGTGGTCCTCGCCCAATGTGCCCCAAATACATGACGGATTATCAGTGGCATCCATAGGATCAATAAGTTGCATGTGACCCATGTAGGGATTCTAGAAATTAGGTATTGCTACTCTTGGTCCCACATAATAGACAGGTTACTCTATCTAAAGGCAAAGAAGGCTAATAAAGTTTTAATTATCAACCTTCCTGATTCCAATAAAGACTATTTAAATCAAAATTTTATTGCCAAAAATTGGCAACATCCACATTTTCTTGAGGGTGAACAGTATAGGGGCACAAAGAAGGGAAGGGAAATAGGTTAAATTTTATTGCTCTTGCTCTGAGCTTTATTGGATAATATCATCAGTGATGACCTTTTTCTTTCTTTTGTTCAGCTCGATCAAAGAAGAAGTAACCATCTCTCTCTCATTTTAAAAGAGAAGAGTTGCTCAAGGTTTGGGGCATGGGGATGACACTTGTTTCAGGTAGTGATCATCCAAGGTCTGACTTTTTTCTCCTTGAGTATAAGAACTCTACATGCAGTTTTACTGCCCGCCTAGTAGACACAATTCTTGACGTACCCATCCCTTCAACAAGCAAGGAATCTTTCACTTCCCCCTCTTTGGAATCTTTGAACATTGATATTATCGTTTAAATTGGTTTACAAAATTTATGTTTTAGATAAGGAATTTTTAATAATAAACAATAACGGATTGAAGATTAAACTATGAGATTACTCAATTAAGAGAAAGAGAGAGGATGAGAGACATATAGAGAAGAAATAATTTTACATGGTTCGGCCCAAAGAGGTGCCTACGTCCACAGGTGCAGTGATGGTGTGGTTATTAATGATCAAAGATTACCAGTGATAGGTGGTTATAAGCTCTGGTTTATTCTCCCTCTCTCGGGTTTGCATATGGTTGTAAGTAAGATAGATCTCCCTCTCTTATCACCTGGGATTCAATGCTATTTATAGTTAGTTATCATAGAATATTGAGGTAAAAGTGTAGTGCTTTTATAGGTCAGTCAGTTACACCCTTTACACATAGTGGGATAGATAAGGATGAGTTTGTTACAATAAAATCAAAGTGGGCGAGTGTATAAATTCCTGACATGCACAAACATAACAAGCATGACCAGTGATCTTTCTACACGTGTATAAGATAATACAATGGTGGTGTTGACTTAGTCAAATAACGCAGTTAATTTACACCGTGAGACACCTGTTAAAATTGTAGATAAAATTATTGGGCTGAGCGTGAGCATATATGAGTCGAGCATAGCTTCAGATGGACTAGCATAATTAAATAATGAAGACGACCTCTTTATTTACCTTCAAAGAGGCCACGTGACACCTTCTGCGTGATCCACGTGGTGTCCTACATTTATGGTATAACAAAATCCCCCAAGACTTCATGCATAATTGGAATTCGTATCAGCTTATTTGGATTAGTGTTATTCCGGAGTGGTTGTTATATAGAATGAATGGATGGAGTATTAACTCAGGTCCGTAAAGAAAGAATTGGCCATCTTAATTTTCCTCGGCCCGAACTGAGCAGAATGAATTTAGTGCTAGTGGATAAGACTTGTTTTATTTGACTAGAAATGACACCTGGGTAATTATTACACATACGTGCGGGTACAGAGGGCATGCACTACCATTTGACTTTTAAATGTTGAAGCGAATAATGATGAGTGAATTTTTACCACCAAATCTAAAGTCTTTAAAGGCTTGGCACTTTCGTTTTCGATCATTATCACCAATTCAAATATTCCAAGCATCAATTTTAGAGAGAGAGAAAGATTATTTACAGAATGAGAGTTTGATCTTCCATTACTCCATGTTCACTGTCTACTCAGTCCCCTACTTTTCTGGTGCAATCCTTTGCTTTCTCTTTTAACTTCCTTTTCCATTTAGAAGGTACGTATCCATTTGCCCTTTTAGGATTCTTAGGGTTTTCTTCCTTCATCTTGGGATTTTTTATGTTTAGCGTGAGTTAACCTTTGTTGTTGGGTCTACTTTATTGGACAATTGGTTGAAAATTTTGACCTTTTAGTTGGTTGGCCTAGGAATCTGACATTTTTATAATTTTCTTACTTTTATCGCTTTTTCTTCACCCATTTAGCCCTCAAATCCTGTTTCACCTTCTAAAAAGTTTTTTTTTAACCTTGATAAACTACCCTCCTCATGTCAAGCGTTTATTTAAGATATTAGCTGAGTTGGAGCCTACCTGCCTGGCTATCACTACTAGGAGGTTTCCAAGACCCCTATAGGTTATTCGATCATAGAATGATCCAGGGCATCCTTAATATACTTCTCAAGCATCATTCTCTAGTAGTTCATCTTTGTTACCCACGAAATCTCCATTTGATACCCCTAATATTGACGATCAAGGAATAGGTAGTTCAGTTCTCCCTAAAGCAAGTGTTAATTTGAAAAACAAAGAGTCAATATCAGTAATAAATTTAGAATTCTCCTGTAAGGGGGTTAGGTCAGATGGGGTTAATGATGTCAGGCTTGAGAGTGTAGAACCATTACCCACTGTCTCCTATATGGATGAGCCTCTTGATGACGGGACAGACGGTGAGGATTGTGATTCTATAGATTCTTCGAATTCTTACGACCCCTCCACTAGTGATGTGAGGTGGTATGCTAGTGACATCCTTGAGGACGAGCTAGATTATTTTAGTTAGATGTACAATATTCCCATTAGCATCCAAACTAGGGTCCCCACTAGTGAAGAAAGGGTGTATGATAATTCAAATTTGGATGAGATATGTCTTCCTCTATGGGCCCTCCAAATGGGACTTTTATTGACCCTACATCTCATTATTAGGTCCATTTTGAGTGGATATGGCGTTACATTAACTCAACTTCCTCCTAACACTTATAGGACTATTCTTGGAGTAATGATGTTTTGGAAAATCATAATTGGATTTGATCTCACTGGAGACATTTTCCATGTATGTCCACGGCCTAAAGGACAATTTAAAAGCCCCCGAGTAATACTATTTTTCTCCCAGGAAATCAAACTTAAGGATAGTTAAAGTCATCCAAACCAGAAATTATAGCTAGAAGGATCAATATGTTTTTACCAAAGGTGAATGGGAATTTAGGTGTTATGAACATGATAGATCGTGTAGGATTCCTCACCAATGGAACATGACAATAGAATAGATAAATTTTTGTATTGTTATATACCTCGTCCTGTCTCTAACTATTATATTATGAAATTCACCCTTTATTTATTTCAGTGAAGAAAGCCCCATGACTAACTGCTACTGTCAAGAGTCTGGTGGATTCCTATTATGTAAAGAAGCCCCCTAAGTTTCAGGATTTATTTTATGTTGAAAAGTTTATCACTACTGGATATTATACTCTTTTAGGTGGTATCCCTCCAATGGATGTAGTCGTCCCCTTAGAAGAGTACGTGTTTTTTTAGACCAGCCCTAGGACTGAAGCTGATTTCGAGGCTGAGGCCAAGATTCACACATGTATCAATACCTTCCATTATTGTCTTGTCTTTATCTTCTTTTCCTTGGATTGCTAACCTGTTTGCTTGTCCAGCTTTATTTTTTGCTACCTCTGAACCTCCGTTCGACTCCACCCAAGGAATGGCTCCTATAAACATTAACCAAAAAGCTATATAGGTAGCCCGCTAAAAGAAGTTAGAGGTTGAGAAGAATAGGGAAGAAGATAAGAAGAAGAGAGTAGAGACTTAGAAGAAGAAGGCCGAATAAGAAAAGAATTAGGGCTAGAATAATTTTCAGAAGAAATTTGAGGAAGTGAATGCTGCCCTTACAAAATCTAAGGGAAATGCCCATATGTATTCCCGTGCTCTAGATATTGGGGATAAGTGCCCTCTCGAGCCCCTTGTCAGTCAGAATATTCCCAAGGTGCTAAGGACAGAAGAATCAGAAACTCTTTATTGGTTGGTATGAGGTTGAGGAGTTTCCCCTCGATATAGGGAGGTTGAAAAGTATAATCTTGATCTGATGCGTAGAATTTCATCTCATGACCTGATCTTGACTCCATTTCTCATCATGCCTATAATGCCACTGACTTTATTGGGTATCGTGGCTACAATAAGGATTTTGAGTTTCTGAGAGGGTTCAACCCTAATTTGTTGTGGAAGTTGATTCAACATAGGTTATCTATAGTAAGTTTTCTCCCAACCTCTCTCCATTTTATACTTTTAATAATTTATCCCTTGACTTAGCTGTTTTTTATTAGCAGATTGCTACAGCATCTACAATTTTTAGAGAGAAGTATTTTATCAATAACTATGCTTATAAAGAGTTGGATGAGGAGCATAGAAAGTCAAAAGTCAAGTTATAACAAATTTCAAATGACCTCAAGAAGGTTGACAAGGAGCTCCAAAAGAGAGACGATCGGGTGATGACCAAGACCATTGCTCTCAGCACAACTGAGGAAGAGAATACTAAGCTTCTTGATAAGGCAACTACTGATGATGCCAAACTAAAAAGCATAGAAGAAGCCTTGAATAAAACAAATGAGGATTTATATGCATCAAACTGAGCGTTAGAGATGTCCACCCAGATGAATATGCAGTTGTCTAAAGAGCTTGAGAATACCAAAGAAGCTCTGGAAATTGCTGAGGAAGTTGGTGTGACCAAATACATGTCTTTGGGTAATTATAATGTCGATTGCGTAGGCTTTTTCTTGGAAGAGTATGAGGAGTTAAAGAAAAGAGTAAGGACTCATTATCCAAATATTGTTAAGGTGGTGATCAAATGGAAAGGTGATTATGATGAAGCCAATGCCCTTACGGCTGAGTAAATAATAGTAATTAATGAGACTGTTGTCGAAGACATAGTCGCCTCTTTGCAGGTTATGCCTGAATTAAACCCTCCTACAGGTGACACTAATGCAAGTGTTGATTCAAATGTCTTAGATGTGGCTAATAACGAGAAGACCTCTGGAACATAATCATTTTGATAATCTTCGTATTTAATCAATTCCTCCATTTTTTATCTTGTCGAATAGATGTAATGGAGATATGAATTTCTCCTTTTTGTTTATATCTGCTGACGTGGCCACAAATGTGTCTAGTGTGCGTGATATGTAGGATCAAGTGCAAGTCTGTCGCTCAAGTAATAACCCGATAAGTCAAGTATCGATCCTTAGGGAAACATGACAAACTAAGTCGTGACGACGTTGAAAATATTAAAACAATCCTAGCTTTGACTCTAAAAAGAAGAAAATGTGATTCTGGGGAAAGGGAATGTTGATACCAAAATTAATATGCTGATGTGGACGAATCATACGAAGACACTTGTCAATCTACGTGATACAATAACAACGAGGAGGTTCATTTCCCCGACCAACTCATGTTCTCTCCGAGCAACGAGGATATACCGAGGAACTTCAGCACTCCGAGGTACTCTAGCGCTCCGAGGAACTCCTGAGCAAACTAAGGCGGTCCGAGCTGCATCTCGGTCGTAGTATTAATTGCCAGAATATCAACAGTTCAACTATTCATTGAATGTTTATCATCTTGACGCACACGCTACATTAAATGTATTACCCTTTCATACGTATATCATTTAATGTACCCATTCATGTACAGCCTAAGGGCTATAAATACCTTGTATCATCCTCATTCAAAGAGGGGGGGGGGGAATTTCTTGACTAAACTTGTAATCGAGAATTCCCAAACACTCAGCAATAACATAACAGTGGACGTAGGCCATTCTTATAAGGCTGAACCACTTTAAAAATCTTTGTCTCATTTTATTTATCTGTGATTGAATAATTAGAGTGATCTAATTTTTTACATCAACAGATTGGCGCCGTCTGTGGGAAACGACTGTTGCTATCGTTTTTCACCAAAACTCATTTATCATCAATGGCAGATAATCCAGAATCCAGTAATCGAAATGCTGGAAATACTGGATATCCTCCAAATCCATCTGCACCTCCAGATCTGGCTGGAATTATGACGAATCTGGCTGAAGGACAAATCGCCATGCAAGAAACAATGAGGCAACTCATTCAAACTCTTCACGGCGGTGCACCTACCCATTCAAGGCAAAGGAGTGATCGTGGGCAATCGTGATCCAGGCGTACTGGGTCATATCGTAATGAAGAATCTAATGATTTTTCTTATCAACCTGGGCGAACTTCATCGATACGGGCTACGGATACAGATCGACATATCACCCTCTCTCCGGAGAGAACTAGCGCCCTGGAAAGATTAAGTAGGGCATCTCCTTTCAGTCGGTTAGGACCAGGGAGAAATATGAGTCCACCTAGAGCCCCATCGAGAAGCTTTCGACCACCATCAGGTTTGAGAGAAGGATCAGCACAATCAAGACCAGCTACTCGTCGAGATAGATCTCAGGAAGCTACGTCAGAATAATCAATTGCTCGGACTAAGCAGCCCGAGGAAGGAAATGAAGCATGGAAGGGTTCCATTCAGCGATTGGAGGATAGACTTGGAGAAATGGTTAAAGAAAGGAATCCCTTACAGAGAAATTTTGTTCAAGGGACACCTTTTGTGCAGGCCATTGTGAATTTTCCTACACCATCGAAATTTAAAGCACCTGTAGTGACCCCTAAATATGATGAAAAGACAGATCCTGTTCTTCATATAGAACAATACCAGGCTGCTGCCGACATATATGCCGTCCCCGACGAGATGAGGTGTAGAGCATTTTCGGGAACTCTTACCGGATCTGCACAGATATGGTACAACAATCTTTCTCGGGGTAAGATTTCGACTTTTATTCAGTTAGCCGAGTTGTTCATTGGTAATTTCTATTTTGGAGAAAAGTCGGTAAAGCAAGTAGCGCACTTGTTAATTGTTAGACAAAAATCAGGTGAGAGTACTAGAGATTACATAACTCGTTTCAATAACGAGAAGCTGGAAGTCATAGATTATGAAGAAAAGACAGCAATCACTGCTTTGATGAGTGGTTTGTTGCCTAACAAGTTGTATTACACTTTGGCCAAAGATCCACCTAAAACTATGTTAGAGTTGATGGCAAAAGCGGCCAAAATCATGAATGCCGAGGAGGCTATGGCTGCGAAGAAGAATATGGATAAAGAAACCAAGGTGGAGTTTGACAAATCTAAGAAGAAAGAGCAAAAAGGTAATGGTGGTGACAAGCACTCCAAGAATAATAGGACGTCATGGGAAGTCCTGAAGAAATACGATAATTATACTCCATTGAAAATGGGTATTAATCATGTTTTGGAAGAAGTCAAGAATAACGAAGAAATCAAGTGGCCAGATAAACTGAGGACCAATCCTGACCTGAGGAATAGGGCCAAATATTGCGAATTCCATAAGGATCATGGCCATACGACCAAAAATTGCATAGCCCTTCAGAACGAGATTGAAACGCTCATCCGAAGAGGAAAGTTGTCAAAGTATGTAGATTGCAGAGGTGAAAGGAAGAATGATGATAGAGCTAGAGATCGTTCCGGATCTCCTCGTCGGACGGAGGAGAAAAAGAAAAGAGATCATGAAGATGATCCAGATGAAGACCCCGATCTTCCAAAGAAGCCAAGACAGCCTGAACGAGAGGTATTTTCCATACGCATTGGGTCATTTGATTGTAATGTTATTACAGGAGGAGATGCTGGAGGGGGAGACCTTACTGCAGAAAGAAAGGCCTATCTCGGAGAGGCTCAAGCCTGCTCATATATTCAACGAATAAATCTTAACGAGGATGATCTTCCGAGGAAGGTAAATAAAGAGAAGCTAGTTATTGGTTTTTCAAAAAACGATTTGGCAGGTGTTCTTTACCCTCACGACGATCCTCTGGTGATCAAAATGAGGATGAAAGATGTGGTGATTTCAAGGGTGTTGGTGGACAATGGTAGTTCGGCAGACATCATGTACTATTCATGTTTTGATAGCTTGAATTTGAAATTATCTCAATTGGAACCTTATCACAGACCCCTTCTGGGTTTTGCTAGCGAGAAAGTTTTTCCACTTGGGATGATCAAGTTGGACATATTCATTGGAACTTGGCCTGCTTGTCGAACAGAAAGAATACGCTTCTTTGTGATGGATAAGAATGTGCAGTCATCCTACAACATCATCATGGGAAGAGTTGGTTTGAAGAAGTTCGAAGCAGTTCCCTCTACAGTGCATCAATGCTTAAAATTCCCAACAAACTTTGGAGTAGGAGTTGTAAAAGGTGATCAAAAAATAGCTCGGGAATGCTATTATTCGTCTGCCGAGCAAGAGGAGCTTGAGGAATCAAGGAAAAAGACTATAACCTACCAGGTAGAGGAAGGTACAGAAATTGAAACTCTTGATCCCAGGGATGAATCCCAACTTGTAAAAGGACAGGTAGTAGAATCTACAGAAAATGTTATTCTGGACGATAAGCACCCTGAACGAGTAACCCAGATAGGTTCGTCGTTGGATGCTTCAATAAAACAAGAGTTGATAATATTCTTGAGAAACAGGAAGAAAACTTTCGCATGGAGTCATGAGGACATGCCAGGAATAGATCCAAACTTCTTATGTCACGAACTCAATGTGAATAAAGAGATCAAGCCTATAAAGCAGAGAAGAAGGGTATTTAGACCCGAGAAGAATCAAGCCATACAAGAGGAGGTCAAGAAGCTCCAGAAAGCCCAATTCATTGAAGATGTGAAATATCCAGACTGACTGGCAAATGTGGTGATGGTAAAGAAGAAGAACAATAAATGGAGAATGTGTGTTGATTTCACTGATCTCAACAAGGAATGCCCAAAAGATCATTTTCCATTGCCCAAAATTGACCAACTAGTGGATGCTACCTTGGGACATGAGCTGCTCAGCTTCATGGATGCGTATTCTGGTTACAACCAGATCAAGATGAAACCTGAAGACAGGGAAAGTACTTCTTTTATTACCCCTAGGGGAACTTATTGCTATAATGTTATGCCTTTTGGTTTGAAAAATGCAGGAGCGACATACCAGCGGCTGATGAACAAGGTCTTCACCGAACAAATCAGTTGTAACATGGAAGTCTATGTCGATGATATGCTGACAAAAAGCAAGAAAGCTGCAAATCATTTAGTTGATTTAGCTCAGACATTTGATCAACTGGATAAATACCAGATGAAACTCAACCCGATGAAGTGCACATTTGGAGTACGAGAAGGAATGTTTCTCAGATACATTGTCAACCAACGAGGCATTGAAGCAAATCCAGATAAGATCAAAGCTCTTTTAGGGTTGCGATCTCCAACAACAAAGAAAGAAGTGCAGAGTCTTACAGGACGAGTTGCAGCGCTCAACAGATTTGTATCCCGAGCAACTGACAAATGCCTCCCATTCTTCAAAACACTCCGAAAAATTTTTGAGTGGACTGATGAATGTGAAAAGGCCTTTCAAGACTTGAAAAAGTATTTGGGAGCACCTCCATTGTTGTCCAGGCCAATAACAGGAGAGAAGTTGTACTTATATCTGGCGGTATCAGAGAATGCAGTTAGCTCAGCATTGATTAGATTGGAGAATGGAGTTCAGAAACCCATCTATTACACAAGTAAGGTTTTTCGAGGTGCAGAAATCAGATATCCAAAGCTAGAAAAATTGGCATTGGCATTAATTGAAGCAAGTAGAAGAATGAGGCCATATTTCCAGGCCCATACAATCGTCGTATATACCGACATGCCATTGAGGCAAGCCCTTCACAAGCCAGAAAAATCAGGAAGACTGATGTACTGGGCAATA
The DNA here is from genome assembly GCA_949130495.1 of Sambucus nigra. Classification (NCBI taxonomy): domain Eukaryota; kingdom Viridiplantae; phylum Streptophyta; class Magnoliopsida; order Dipsacales; family Adoxaceae; genus Sambucus; species Sambucus nigra. Next base: position 686,796,489 of record OX422210.1, read on the forward strand.
GAACTCGGTGAATATGATATTGTGTATGAACCCAGATCATCATTAAAAGGGCAAGCTGTAGCAGATTTTATAACAGAGTTTACATACCCTGATAACCCCGAGGAGCAAAAGGTGCTCGCTGACCAACCTGTGGATGTTACAGGATCAACAGACATAAACCCAAACCAACTTCGGATGGTAAAAGGTCTTATGGATGAAGACAGATCATCAACTTCGAGCTCAGACCAGCTCCGGTTGGTAAAAGAGCGAGAAAAGATGGTCGACGAGGAGCAAAAAGTGTCAAGGGAGGACGAAAAGAAGTAGCAAATATTTCACCGAAGAACCCTGTCAGATAAGGAATTTGAAGACGGGTTACCCATATGGAGATTATATGTAGATGGCTCATCTTGCACAGCAGGTTGCGGCGCAAGAATTGTTTTGAGCACCCTAGACGAGATTGACATGGAATATGCTTTACGATTCCAATTCAAAGCCTCTAATAATGAAGCTGAGTATGAGGCCATGATAGCATGTTTAAACTTAGCAAAAGTTATGGAAGCACGGCAAGTAATTATATTCAGTGATTCTCAATTAATTGTAAATCAGATTACAGGAACATATGCAGTTAAAGGAGATTTAATGGCAAAGTATCATGCAAAAGTAATGGAGTTACTGACAGAATTTGATGCCATTCAATTGGTGAGAATACCGAGGATGGAGAATGTACAAGCAGACGCACTGGCCCGACTAGCATCAGCTACTCGTACCGAGCTGCGAAGAACGATACCAATTGAAGTATTGGAAAGTCGGAGCATAGATGAAAAATTGACGATGAATGTTATTACCCTTGATTTAGGACCATCTTGGATGGATCCCATCAGGATATATATTGAAGAGGGAGGATTGCCAGAGGATAAGCTCGCTGCCAAAAAATTGAAGTATAAAGCTGCTCGGTATGTATTAACTAATGGTATTTTATATAGACGAGGAATTATGGCAGGTTTGCAGAGATGTGTACATCCCTCCGAGGTGAAAGAATTGATTGAAGAAATCCATGAAGGGTCTTGTGGAGCTCATGTAGCAGGTCGAACACTTTTACAAAGGGTAATGACTCAAGGATACTATTGGCCGACGATGAGGGCTGATTGTATAGCCTATGCTAAGAAATGTGACAAGTGCCAACGTTTTTCCTCTATCCGACGAACTCCACAAGCATTGTTGACACCTATAACTTCCCCTTGGCCATTCGCCATGTGGGGAATTGATTTGGTGGGACCATTGTCGACCACCCGAGGAAGATTCAAGTACCTCGTCATCGCAGTAGACTATTTTACTAAGTGGGTAGAAGCTGAACCCGTCATCGACATGACGTACGAGAAGGTATACCAGTTCGTTTGGAAGAATATCATCTGTCGATATGGTCTCCCTCATGCCTTCATCACAGACCATGGAACCCAATTTGATAACGAGGAATTTGCTGCTTATTATCATCAGTCGAACATTTTGAAGGTCCATTCAGCACCAGGCCATCCTCAAAGAAATGGAAAAAATGAAGTGACGAATAGAACACTGCTAAATGGTTTAAAGAAAAGGCTAAGTGAAGCTAAAGCTAACTGGATTAACGAGCTACAATCAGTATTGTGGGCTTACCGAACAACTCCCCGAGCAGCGACTGAAGAATCGCCATATATGCTAGCATTTGGAAGTGAGGCTGTAATACCTACCGAGTTAGGTCTCCCAACACACAGAGTGCTGAATTTCAATTCCCCAGTCAGCGACTTGATGAGAAGACTGGATTTGGATATGCTCGATGATTGGGCATAAATATTGTATATTTATCCCCCTAATTTCAGTACTTTTGTGAACCCGAATGATGTAACATATATGGATTTGATTCACTTTTATACTTCTAACCTTCTTGGCGAGTGTTGCGTGTTTCGTGCTTCTCCTATTGGTTTTACAGGTTAATTATGCAAGCAGTGCAAAGGAGGAAACAAGACTGTACAAGAAAAGCTAAGAAGGCAAGTTCAAGGGCATGTCGGTAATTTTTCAGCCCGATCCGGAAGAAGAAGTCAACTGGGAAGTTGAAGAGCTCGGAACAACGAGAACACTGGAAGAAACGGCACCCAAATCCGAGCTACGGTTGAAAAGTTATGCTCAGTTGAAGTTGAAGAAAATTCCAAGAAAATAAGAGAAAAACCAGAAAAAAATCTAAGTGTTGAGAGCAAGACCAGGCTGGTACATGCGAACCCCAACCTGAACCGGTTCGGAGGGGCGAACCGGTTCGCTGTACCACCGAACCGGTTCGCATGTACCTGACACGCGAATTTTGTCTTTTATTTTGATTGATCTCCAAGTCTCCTAATAGGTTTTAAACTCTCAAAAACTTGTGGGTAACGGAGGCACTAACCTAGGAGCAGCTATTAGGGTTATTTTTAGAGAGTTTTTGAGAGAAAGAAAGAGGAGGAACATCTAGGAACATCAAGGGCATAAATTACTTCAAGAATTCATTGTTTCGGGTTTGTTTTTGCAAGTTTTAATTCAAGATTCTTGTTCCTTATTATTGTTCTTGCATGCTTAGTTTTTCCTATTTGATTCAACTTATTTCCGCATTCATAATACGTATTTACATGTTTAGATCTAGTTTTATCATGAATTCATACACATGCAACGTTATTATTTCCTGCATTAGTCAAAGTAACATGTCCGGTTAGGTTTTTCAAGGTTGGGATGCATGAACCCAACCTGATGTGTTAGTGCATGTGTATAACGTCGATCCGCTGAATTTAATGATTAATTTTGATCGTATCGCGTAATTTCATAAGAATTGTAGATCTTTATATCTCGTTTGCCTATGGGTACTCGTGATGATTTAGAGTACAATTTGAGTGTAATTACTGCGATACCGATTTACTCATCCTCAGATTAGGTATGACGCGGGCTTGAACCTCGTATACATAATGCTTGGGAGTACTAAATTTCGGGTTTGAATTAATCGGATAAATTTATGATCAACGTTGTCACTGCATTACACTAGGGTTGGGGGATTGTATTCCCATCCTATTTTCTCATCATTTAAAATTAGCAATTTCAATTTAATTCTTCATTCTTCATTTAGATAATTTAGTTAGTTGCATATTTTATCATAGTTTCATAATTGCATTTAGTGTAATCAATCCCAAAAACCAAAATCAAATATTTTCCTTTCTTTTTAGAGTCATCGTTAGGGTTCCTCCGTCTTATCCCGTCGTCACAACTCCGTTGTCCTTTTTCCCTGAGGATCGATACCCGACTTGTCGGATTATTACTTGAACGACAGGCTTGCACTTGAGCCTATAGAGTACACACTTTAGAGACACATTCTGAGTCGTGTCAAGTTTTTGGCGCCGTTGCCGGGGAATTAGGTAGACTTAGGATTAGATCGAGTTAATCCAAAGCTTTGACCAAAAATTCAAAAATCCAAAAAAAAAAATCAAAAAAATAATAAAAAGCACAAAAAGATTCACCACCATCTCTCACAAACTTAATGCAAAATTCTGAAACCACTCCCACACCCCATAATACTCCAACCAGCATTCACGAAAATCCAGTTGTTGAGTATAATCCTGATAGTCCCCACACTCCACAAGCCCCACAATTCTGGATCCCACCTCCCACACCGTCACACTCAATCTCTAGCAACACTCCCTTCTCCTTCGTAGGACACACGTCGTGCACACCCAGTGAGAACGCCGAATCGTCGAGTGAGAGAGAGATGTCGCAGCACAGTAATGCAACTACCGGTGAGGAAGAGCCTCCGTACCGCCCGTTGAGAGAATTCTTATATCCCGAGCGCACTGTCACTCCGGGATGCATTATACTCCCGTATAATGTCGGGCAGTTCCGATTCAAAAATGGGATGATCCAGATGCTACCACACTATCACGGTATGGATTCAGAGAAGGCATACCTGCATATACGGGAATTTGAGGACGTGTGTGATACCCTCAACGATCAAACTTGCACACAGGAGGTGATTCGCCTCAAACTCTTCCCGTTCTCGTTAAAAGATAAAGCTAAGACCTGGCTTTGGTCTTTACCTCTGAGCTCGATTCCATCCTGGAACGAGTTATAATACAGATTTCTCAAGAAGTTCTTTCCACCACATCGAACAATCTCCATAAAGGCTCAGATTCAATCGTTCAGGCAATTGGATAATGAGCCATTCCATCGATGTTATGAGCGTTTCAATGAGTTAACTGCTTCATGCCCCCATCATGGATTTGATACAGCCCAAATCATTTCCTTCCTCTATAATGGGTTGAACCTTAACTCCAAGCAACTCATTGAAACCATGGGTAGTGGTCCGTTTATCGAGCTAGATTGCCACGATGCTGAGCTTCACCTGAGGTATGTCGCCGAGACTACCCAATCCTGGGATATTTCTGATCCTAATACTCAGAATCGAAATCGTCAAGCGACCACCACTCCATCGGCGTTCGGCCTACACCAAATAGATAAGACCTCTATGTCGGACTGTCGGTTGGACTCCCTTGAGAAAGGATTTCGAGATTTATGCGAGGTAGTAGGATCTATCAAGAATCCCGTCGAAAAGGTGTGTGCGATTTGTGAGGCGGGACATTCAACTGAGGAATGCCCGACGATACCCGCCTGCAAAGTAATATTACAAGAGCAAGTTAGTGGTATAGGAGGCTTTAAGGGAAATTTCGGTGCCCCGCACCGGAATTCATACAACCCTTCGTGGAAAAATCATCCCGGATTTAGCTACGGGCAACAACATGCCGCAATGAACCCTCCTTCGCATGTTGCCCCTCCTCCTCCACAACAATTTCAACAAGCTCCACACATGCAAGGACATGTGCAAGCACCACCACCTCATGGAAATTATATCCCTCCACAGCGGAGAACTCTCGAGGATACTGTGAATCAATTCATCGCAAGCCAGGCCGCAACCAATGCCAAGTATGATCGTCTCATTGGCGACCTAAATGCAAATCTGTCTAAGATACAATCCTCATTGAGTGTTCAAGAGAAGGGCAAATTCCCTGCCCAAGACCAACGACCTCCCCAAGGTCAAACTAGTGTTAGCTCCACATCCACTGAACATCAGGAGCAATGTCAGGCAGTGACCACTCTTCGTAGTGGAAGAGTCGTTGATTTATCACCTCCTCCACACGACACAACAAAAGACAAGGAGATTTCGTCCGGCACGAAAGAGGCCGAAGATGTCCCCTTGGACGAGAGTGATAAGGAAGACACTAGCGAGCCTGAGGTGGTAGTGAAACCACCCTCCGCAGCACCATTTCCTCGAAGATTGATTCCTACTCAAAAAGGGACTCCACGTGATGAAGTGCTAGAAGTACTAAAGCAAGTGAAGCTAAATCTACCCTTCCTTGATGCCATCAAACAAATTCCAGCCTACGGCAAAGTTATCAAAGACTTGTTGACGGTGAAAAGGAGGATGAAAGTTAAAAAGAACGTCTTTCTAGCTCAGAACGTGAGTTCCATTCTGCTAAATGATCTCCCGCCTAAATTTAAAGATCCCGGTGCACCCACCATATCATGCATCATTGGAGAAAATAAAATTGAGAAAGCCTTACTTGACTTGGGAGCAAGTGTAAACATACTTCCTTACTCCATTTATAGGCAACTTGACTTGGGCGACCTCAAGCCCACAAAGGTCACTCTCCAATTGGCGGATCGATCAGTGAAGATTCCACGAGGCATAGTCGAGGACGTGATCGTCCAAGTGGACACTTTCTACTTCCCGGTAGACTTTGTCATTTGGGACACGGATCCCTCCTTTAACTCAAGCAACCATGTTCCCATCATCCTTGGTCGCCCTTTCTTATCTACAGCTAATGCAATCATCAACACAAGAAATGGGAGAATGCAGCTCACCTTTGGGAACATGACCTTGGAAACCAACATCTTCCACATAGCCCAAAATGCAGGGGAGGAAGATGATCTTCACGCGGTGAGCCTCATAGATGAGGTAGTAGAAGAGTACTTCGAAGAAACTTTTTGTGGCGACGCCTTAGAGTCATGTTTAGCGACGAGCTATGAGTGTAAGGGGACGTCTACCCACTTCGAGAGGGATGTTGGAAGGTTGAGAGAATTACTCGATGAGAGTGCGTCGGACGAGGACGTGAGAGAGATTGATTGGGTTTCTAGATTCGAGGAACTACCTCCGAGGGATACACATATGGCTCCTTCCAGTGAAAAATTTCTAACCCTCGAATTAAAGAAACTCCCCTCCCATATCAAATATGCATACCTAGGAGAGGATGAGACATTTCCTGTTGTTATCTCCTCTAGCCTAGACGAAGGGCAGGAGGGCAAATTGATGAAAATTCTGAGGAAGCACCAGGGTGCTTTTGGTTGGTGTATAGCTGATTTGAAGGGGATAAGTCCTTTGATTTGCACCCACAAGATTCATCTCGAAGAGGATGTCAAGCCCTCTAGAGAAATGCACTGAATCCCAATATGAAAGAAGTTGTGAGAACCGAGATCATCAAACTATTGGATGCCGGGATTATCTACCCAATCTCGGATAGCAAATGGGTGAGCCCTATTCAAGTCGTCCCGAAGAAGTCGGGTATAACTGTGATTGAGAATACCAAGGGAGAGCTTGTTCCCCAACGCACCACCACCGGTTGGCGTGTTTGCATTGATTACCGGAAACTCAATGCGGGAACAAGAAAAGACCATTTCCCCTTGCCATTCATTGATCAAATGCTTGAGAGAGTTGCGGGCCACCCTTATTACTGCTTCCTTGATGGTTATTCCGGATATAACCAAATTGAGGTAGATGTACTTGACCAAGAGAAGACGACTTTCACTTGCCCTTTTGGTACGTTTGCCTACAAACGTATGCCATTTGGCTTGTGTAATGCACCCGCGACCTTTCAAAGGTGCATGTTGAGCTTATTTAGCGACATGGTCGAGAGAGGACTCGAGGTGTTCATGGACGATTTCAGCGTTTTTGGCACCTCTTTCGATCATTGTTTAGAAAAATTGGAAAAAGTACTTACCCGGTGTGTGGACAAGAACTTAGTGCTGAATTGGGAGAAGTGCCATTTCATGGTCACTGAGGGAATAGTTCTTGGTCACATAGTATCATCCAAGGGCATAGAGGTTGATAGGGCTAAGATAGATGTCATAGCTGACCTTCCCACACCGAGATCGCTTAAAGACGTGCGCTCATTCTTGGGTCACGTCGGGTTTTATCGAAGGTTCATTAAGGACTTTAGCGCTATCGCTAGACCCTTAAGCAACCTTCTCATGAAGGATAACCCGTTTGAGTGGACCGAGGCATGACAGAGCTCCTTTGATAAATTAAAGAACATGCTCGTGTCCACTCCCATCATGCAAGTTCCGGATTGGTCCCTACCGTTCGAACTTATGTGTGATGCAAGCGATTACGCGATTGGGGCCGTTTTGGGCCAACGTAAAGATAAGCAAGCTCATGTCATCTACTACGCTAGCCGGACCCTTGACGGACCTCAACTCAACTACTCTACCACGGAGAAGGAGTTGCTAGCGGTAGTCTTTGCCCTTGATAAGTTCAGATCGTATCTTATTGGTTCTCCTATCACTGTCTTCACCGACCACGCGGCTTTAAAATATCTACTTGCGAAGAAAGACGCCAAGCCGCGCCTCATAAGGTGGATCCTACTCCTACAAGAGTTTAATCTCTCCATCAAAGACAAGAAAGGAGTAGAAAACGTCGTGGCCGACCACTTATCTCGGCTCTCGTCCGACGTACCTAGTGATCCCATACCCATAGACGAGCACTTTTCGAATGAGCAACTATTTGCCACCTCTTCCTATCCCTGGTTTGCGGATATAGTAAACTATCTAGTCACGGGAGTCGTCCCTCCCGATTGGACACCGCAAGATAAGAAGAGGTTTCTTAATTGGTCGCGCATGTTCTTTTACGATGATCCCTTCCTTTTTAAATATTGCGCCGACCAAATCATCCGACGGTGTGTACCAGATGACGAGATTCCAAAGGTCATCCAGTTTTGTCATTCGGAAGCATGTGGAGGCCACTTCTCGGCGAAAAAGACGGCCGTTAAAATTCTGCAATGCGGCCTCTATTGGCCCACAATCTTCCGGGATTCAAATGACGCTTGCAAGTCATGTAATAGGTGCCAACGAATGGGAGCCATTTCTCGACGCGACATGATCCCCTTACCCCCATACTCATCATTGAGATATTCGATTGTTGGGGTATTGACTTCATGGGTCCCTTCCCCCCATCCTTTGGTTTCCTATACATCCTAGTCGCGGTAGACTACGTTTCTAAATGGGTAGAAGCTATAGCTATCAAGACTAATGACAACAAAGTGGTGATAAAGTTTCTACAGGAACACATACTTTCTCGCTTCGGAGCACCGAAAGCGATAATTAGCGATAATGGCACGCACTTTTGCAATAGGCCATTTGAGAAGCTCATGAGAAAGTATGGGGTCGTCCACAAGGTTGGGACGACATATCACCCACAAACGATTGGGCAGGCCGAGCTAGCGAATCGGGAGATCAAGAACATTCTTGAAAATACCGTCAATCCTACCCGGAAAGATTGGTCCCTTAGATTGACCGATGCACTTTGGGCCTATCGTACTGCGTTTAAAAATCAACTTGGAATGTACCCTTTCCATTTTGTGTATGGCAAACCTTGTCATCTTCCTGTTGAGCTCGAACACAAAGCGTATTGGGCAATTAAGCAATTGAACTATGCCTTGGACAAGGCCGGTGAAGCCCGTAAGCTACAATTAATTGAGTTAGAAGAACTACGCAATGATGCGTATGAGAATGCTAAAATTTCAAAGGAGAGGATGAAACTTGCTCATGATAGCATCATTCGAAGGAAAGAGTTTCATCCCGGGTAAAAATTTCTTCTATACAACTCTCGGCTCCACCTCTTTCCAGGCATGCTGCGGTCACGATGGTCTGGCCCGTTCGTCGTAAAGAACGTTTTTCCCCATGGAGCTGTTGAACTAAACGATTTAAAAGGGGAAAACACGTTCAAGGTAAATGGACAACGCCTAAAGCCATACCTAGAGGCGTTTGTGGATGAGGTCGACACGATTTGGTTGTCGGACCCTGTTTACGGGGTCAATTGAGCTAAGCGAGTGAGTTCGTCGCACCCCCGACGCGTATGGGGTGATTTTGTGTGTAAAATAGTCGTGTGTAAATAGGTTAGTTAGGAGTCAGGAACCTGCGTTGCATGAGAGATAGGTTAGCACATTTTTCGAGGGTGCTAGTACGCTTTTCGAGGTCGTATTCGAGGAAGTTTTTGAGAGCCCGAGGGTCTAGAAGGTTTTTAGGGGCATTATGCACAAGTTAGGGGATGAGAGAGCACTTAGAAATGGAGAGAAGAGTGAATTTCAGCGTTTGGACCAGCCTGGTACCCCCGAACCGGTTCGCAGGGGCGAACCGGTTCGCTGTACCCCCGAACCGGTTCGCATGTACCTGACAGGTTCTTCTCCCCTTTTCTCCAAATTCATTCCCTCTCCCTCCATTCTTTTCCCCTTCTTCCCCCTTCGTTTTTCTTCCCCCCAACTCCTTCCCTCCTTCCCAAATTCATCCCAATTCATTCCCTCCACCCTCTCCTTCCCAACCTTTCATATTTCCCACCAAAAACACACCCCTTCACACTTATAAATACACCCCACCCCTCCTCCATTTTTCACACCAAAACATTCTCCCTCACTCTCTTTTCTCCCATATTTCCTCCCATATTTTCTCCCTCTCTCTCCCTCTTTTCCATCAAAATGCCGCGCCGCCCCGCTCCCCGCCTAAGCAAATATGATGAGACCACCATACTTGATGACCCGGGCAAGGGGGTATTCCGATGCGTCCAAGAACGCCATTGGTCCGAGCACTACTTCTCCTCCACGCGCACCATTCACATCGAGCGCTTCGTGGATTGGAACACCCTTCCGGGCGAAGTGACCGCCCTTTTTGACCGCCGTGGGTGGTGCTCTTTCCTCGCCCCTACGTGCAATAACGTTTTTGATACCGCCATTCGTCAATTCAATGCGACCTTGGTTCGCAAATCTTCCACACTTCACGAGGCTTATCTCGACGGTATCACTATTCCCTTCTCGGCAGCTATTATTGCACGCAAAATGCGTGCCAAAGGGGTGATCCTCCCCGTGCCCTTCCAATACCCCAACAATGGTTCCCCACACACAAAAGACGAATGCGTTGCCTGCATTGCACCCGGGGCGGAATGGACACGCGAATCCTTCCCCATTGGTGGTTTGGCCGCCACGGTCCGCTTCACACACATCATTGTTTGTGGTGCCATCCACCAAACCACCAATGACTCGGTGGTCCGGTCCCGTCACGCCAATTTCCTCTACTATTTTTTGGACCCCGAGAGCACCATCAACCTTGCCCAAGTCTTCTACGCGGATATCCTCAATGCCGCCTATGACGAAACTGGCAAGGCAGCACTCCCATACGCCCGTTTCATTACGGAGCTCTCTTGATGGATGCGGGAGTGGATGAACCCGGAAACCAAATTCGACTTCCTCGCCCCGTAGGCGGCACGTCCACAACTCGAAGTGAGCGCCAAATGCGCATAGCTCACCCCGACCGTCCTATTCACGAGGAGGACGTGGCCGAGGAAGCTCCCGATGACCCGATGATGGATGTAGACGAGGAAGAAATTGAGGATGATGAGGAGGATTCCGATTTCGAGCCCCCGGGGGCAAACTTCGATAGGTGCCTTTCAGCGGTTGAGTCCCGTCTCAACGGGTTCATCAACCAATACAGTCAAGATCAAGCGGCTTACCGGAGGGACACCCGGATGATGTATCAACTCCAAGTCCACCTTCACCAGCTCAACTTTGGCGGTCCTCCTCCCCCCTTCTTTTATGACCCATATGACCCGAATGCACCGAGCTCCTCCCACCCACCTCCCCCATGAGCTTTTCTTGTCTTTATCTTTTGGTTTAATTGTTAGTGGTGGTAGAGCTTTCACATTGTTCACCGTTGATTTTTCCTTTTCTTATGTAACACAGGCTTCTATTTGTTATTATACAATCTTGCATTTTTTCATATTTGTTGGTTTTATTTTTCCGCACTTTTTATTCGCCTTAAGTTAGATTTTAGTCCTTTTTGCTTGAGGACAATGCAAAAGTCTAAGTTAGGGGGGAGTCACAAGTGCGTATTTCTGAAACTTCACAAATTTTCAAAAATGCCCAAAATTTCCAAAAAAATCATAAAATTTTGAAAAATCCAAAAATATTTTCGTTCAAAATAAATAAAAATTGGAATTCAAATTTTTCAAAAATATCATTAAAAGTCAAATTGGAGTCTCAAATTGTAAACACCCAACATACACAAGGCCGAAATTGGCCAAAGATGGAAATTGTGCGAAAATTGACTACTTAACGAATAAATGTGGAGATTAACAAAACCCGGTGAGATTCGAGCCTATCACGTTTTGCGAGATTTGAAATCAATCCGAGTTAATGGTTAACTCAAAGTTCTTTTTAGCGCTTAATAAGTTGTCAAGGATCTCAATTCTTTCATTTTGATCGATTTTGAAAAATGTGTGCAATATTGCCTTGAAAATCGTGCCAAATTAGTCTCTAAACTTAAATTCATCTCGAAACGCATATGGTAACGCAATTGGCATTTTGGACAATGAAGTAGGCCCTCGTTTGTCACACAAAATTTTGGCCAGAAAAAGTAGCGAAAAATTACCCTTTGCAACCCAATTTGAGCCGAATAATTTTCCCTTTCGTTTGACAACCCGAAAAAAACCCAAAATAGCCCGGAATTGCGAAAAATGAAAAAAAATTCAGAATTTAAGTCCGAAAAGTGCAACAAAAAGGGGGCAAGAAAAAAAAATAGAAGAATGCTCAACAAAAATAGCAACAAAGAAAAAAAAAGAAAAGAAAAAAAAATAGAAAAAGAAGAAAAAAAAATGAGCAATAGCCCGGAAAATGCACAAACGGACATCACGAATGACTTTTCCAATTCCAACCTTCCATACCTCCTTCATTTTACCCGATACACCCTACAACCCGAAAAAGTCCTAACCGAGTCCAAATTGCGAAAATTGAGTACCGCGTGAAAAGATAATACACCAAAAGATAATATAAGAGGTTAAATGCGCGAAGTAGAGGCGATGTTCCCGTTTTTAAAACCGTAATCCGTTGAAGAGATCCCTTCACCATAAAATTTCCGTCTTTCTAAATGCATGCGTGTATTTGCTTCCATTATATTTACTCCTTAGATCACGCATGCCGAGAGAATAGCCATAATCCGAGAGATTCGTTTATGAGTGCATTCCGTGAGAAATTGAAATCAAAACGAATTTTCGGATAAGTAACGTAATGATCAATCGATGGAAATTGGCGATTATATTTCTGGCTTCACACACACACACTACGGGTTGAGACTTGTAAATATGACTTGATGATGACTATTTTATGGAAAAGTTTGAATTGTATAATTTTTGCGTATTTTGAATTTTCTTTGAGTCGAATTTTGTGGTTATATTCACTGCGAACCCTCACGATACACAACTCGTCCTACTAGGGTAACCTAGAGGTTTAAAGGCTTGTTGCATACGCTAAATGCAATCTCTTGCCCGCGAAAGTGGTATTCTATCCCAATAAAGTCCTTGAAGTGTCCTTAACTCTTACTTTCATTCTTTTACATTGCTCGGGACGCGCAAAGTTCTAAGTTAGGGGGGTTTGATTGGGCATAAATATTGTATATTTATCCCCCTAATTTCAGTACTTTTGTGAACCCGAATGATGTAACATATATGGATTTGATTCACTTTTATGCTTCTAACCTTCTTGGTGAGTGTTGCGTGTTTCGTGCTTCTCCTATTGGTTTTACAGGTTAATTATGCAAGCAGTGCAAAGGAGGAAACAAGACTGGGCAAGAAAAGCTAAGAAGGCAAGTTCAAGGGCATGTCGGTAATTTTGCAGCCCGATCCGGAAGAAGAAGTCAACTGGGAAGTTGAAGAGCTCGGAACAACGAGAACACTAGAAGAAACGGCACCCAAATCCGAGCTACGGTTGAAAAGTTATGCTCAGTTGAAGTTGAAGAAAATTCCAAGAAAATAAGAGAAAAACAAGAAAAAAATCTAAGTGTTGAGAGCAAGACCAGGCTGGTACATGCGAACCCCAACCTGAACCGGTTCGGAGGGGCGAACCGGTTCGCTGTACCTCCGAACCGGTTCGCATGTACCTGACACGCGAATTTTGTCTTTTATTTTGATTGATCTCCAAGTCTCCTAATAGGTTTTAAACTCTCAAAAACTTGTGGGTAATGGAGGCACTAACCTAGGAGCAGCTATTAGGGTTATTCTAGAGAGTTTTTGAGAGAAAGAAAGAGGAGGAACATCTAGGAACATCAAGGGCATAAATTACTTCAAGAATTCATTGTTTCGGGTTTGTTTTTGCAAGTTTTAATTCAAGATTCTTGTTCCTTATTATTGTTCTTGCATGCTTAGTTTTTCCTATTTGATTCAACTTATTTCCGCATTCAGAATACGTATTTACATGTTTAGATCTAGTTTTATCATGAATTCATACACATGCAACGTTATTATTTCCTGCATTAGTCAAAGTAACATGTCCGGCTAGGTTTTTCAAGGATGGGATGCATGAACCCAACCTGATGTGTTAGTGCATGTGTATAACGTCGATCCGCTGAATTTAATGATTAATTTTGATCGTATCGCGTAATTTCATAAGAATTGTAGATCTTTATATCTCGTTTGCCTATGGGTACTTGTGATGATTTAGAGTACAATTTGAGTGTAATTACCGCGATACCGATTTACTCATCCTCAGATTAGGTATGACGCGGGCTTGAACCTCGTATACATAATGCTTGGGAGTACTAAATTCCGAGTTTGAATTAATCGGATAAATTTATGATCAACGTTGTCACTGCATTACACTAGGGTTGGGGGATTGTATTCCCATCCTATTTTCTCATCATTTAAGTTTAGCAATTTCAATTTAATTCTTCATTTAGATAATTTAGTTAGTTGCATATTTTATCATAGTTTCATAATTGCATTTAGTGTAATCAATCCCAAAAACCAAAATCAAATATTTTCCTTTCTTTTTAGAGTCATCGTTAGGAGTCCTCCGTCTTATCCCGTCATCACAACTCCGTTGTCCTTTTTCCCTGAGGATCGATACCCGACTTGTCGGATTATTACTTGAACGACAGGCTTGCACTTGAGCCTATAGAGTACACACTTTAGAGACACATTCTGAGTCGTGTCACTTGAGGAGGTCCGAGAAGAAGCAGCCATTAGGAATGCTGCTTATCAACAACGAACAGCTCTTTTCTGCAACAAAAGGGTGAGGAAATGCGATCTAAAAGAAGGAGATTATGTGCTAAAGAAGGTAATTCAGAAACACAATAAATTGGAGGCAAACTGGCATGGGCCTTATCGAGTTACAGAAGTTGTTCGACCAGGAACTTACCGAATAGCAACTTTAGAAGGAGAAGAATTCAAGAATGCTTGGAATGCTGAACACCTTCGCAAGTATTATCAATGATGTAAAATGTACAACGGGTTCATCAATATGAATAAAACGATGATGTTTTCACCATTTTCCTCTCCTTTGTTTGAAAGTTTTTCGGGGAATACTAGTGTTGTACACTACGCTGCTCGATAGCAAAAAGAAGACGATAGTTCGAAAGAACCAAAAAATATACTCCTTTGGTTAGGAGGCGTACACTAGCGTGACCAACTAAGGTTGGTAAGATAACTAGTGGACAAATAGTTCGAAAGAACCAAAAAATATACTCCTTTGGTTAGGAGGCGTACACTAGCGTGACCAACTAAGGTTGGTAAGATAACTAGTGGACAGATAGTTCGAAAGAACCAAAAAAATATACTCCTTTGGTTAGGAGGCGTACACTAGAGTGACCAACTAAGGTTGGTAAGATAACTAGTGGACAAGATAGTTCGAAAGAACCTGATAATTCAATAATCAACTACGGTTGAGGGAAGAACAATATCATTTGATTTGAAAATAAGCCAACAAGTTGGTCGGAAGGTAAAATCATTCCAGAAAATACAAAGAATTCCAAACTGAACCAAGTATAGTTGGTCGGTGATCAACTATACTTGGTCGACAAGGATAAATTATCGACCATGGTTGGTCGGATACATTTTAGGAAAAAGTTTACCAAGTATGGTTGGTCGGGGATAAAAACCCATCAACTTTAGTTGGTCGACAAGCACAATTTAACAACCTTGGTTGGTTGGAAACAGTTTAAACATTTTATACTCATTACTTTATTATTTAGTGATTGAGCAGCATTGATACTTGTAATTTTGATTACTAAGTTGGTTAATGAACAGCATCATATTGTTACCTTTTTAACAGATACATATACACAAATGTAAAAATGTTTGGTAAACACAAGACAATCGCAATACAAATTTGCAAATAGAAAATGAAATTCTTTCACTAAGATAAAAATGTATTACAAGCTATACATATGTGCTAATTATTACATTGAAAAACCTATTCTATTGGTTTATTTCCTTTAGCTTTTGAAACAGGTTCCTCGCCGGCAGGAGGATCTTCTAAGCAAAGAGGAGAATTGATGAAATTAATATCTCTAAGCATTCTGACGTTCATCACAGAAGGTGTATCCAGGAGATGCTCTGGATGAGATAATTCAGTCTGAGAATGAAGACTATAGTCACCGAGATATTTTGAAATTAAATCCGAGGAATGGAACGAGCTGGGATCCATTCCATGTCCAATTTGAAAGGTGGCACAGGCAAATCTAGTAACCCTGGAGAATGATAATCCCATAAAAACTGCCCTTGCTCCAATTTCAGTACACCCAGGGCATTCAACCACCCCTGCTTATAACCTTCATTATTGGCATGTTCAATCCGAGCATCTAAATGAACAAGGGCTTCATTGTATCCTGCCATCCAAAATTCCCTGGGCTGTTTATGGAATTGAAAGGTTAATCTATCCAATTGTTCGTGAAGGCTCCTGGCAAAAACATCTTTATCATTCAAAGCAGACTTCGTTGCAGTAAGTTGATCTTCCAAAGATAGATTTTTCTTGGACATTTAAGATAAATCCCGATCTTTGGCGTTTAATTGGTATGCTTGAGTTTCCAAAGTAGATTGAGTGCGAGCCTCTTCAACATTATGGATAAGAACTCTTGATCGACTCCGAGCAGCGACTGGAGAACTTTTCTCCTCGGCAACATTTTGAACAGTTCTTCCTCGCCCACGAGAACCTCTTCCTCGTCCCCGAGCAGTCACAGGAATAACAGATCTTCTTAAGTTATCCAGTTCTTGCCTTAATTTGGCATTCTCAACCTCTAAGAACGAGAAACCTTCATCGGTAACTTGTACTAAAGCAGTGGAAGATGACGCTGCAGATTCATACTGTGCCAACTTTTTTTGCAAATTATTGTTCTCTTATTCCAGCAACTCAGCAATCTGCCTGCAGGCCTCAACTTCACCTTTTAAAGTTCTTTCCCTGACATCGTATCCAGCAAGGATCTTTTTATGGCCTGTTTCAGACGAAAGCTGTTGATATCTATTTTCATACTCCTTGTGCAGCAAAGCAGTTGATTCATTGTGCTGACCTTGGAGATCTTCTAAGGAATAATGAAGTTCCTCAATCAAGTCATAGTAGGCCACATTGTTGGCCACATCTCGGTCAAGTAAATCCTTCAAGTACCGATAAGCCTCAATTGCTTGTTCTGAGGCATCATGGCCAAGGATGTCAGTAATTTCTGATGTATTAAGGTCTGTATGACCAGCCTTATAATATTCGTGACATTGCTGCATCATCTTTGTATCATGTGCAGATATCATTCCCATTCTAGCAACAAACTAAGGATGAGAAAAAGACAACAATCAACAAAAACAAATCATCAACAACAGAGATGAACAAAGATGTATTTTATTAGATCACAAGAGGATTACATTATTTGATTACAAATAATGAAAGATAGAAATGATACCGAACAACTTCACACCTTTTCCTTGTCTCCCAAGACTTTCTCAGGAGGCTGGGACGAGGAGCTTGGTTGATCGGTGGTCACAGCGACTTGATCAGCAATTGAAATTTGCTCAGGAGGAGGAGGCATGGAAGAAATGTCTTCGTTGGCAGAAGGAAGAGAAGCAGGGACTTGATCACCTATGGCCATGGAAGATTCATCAGAGACAGGCTCATCTTCTTCTTCCTCCACAATCGGTGGGGGAGGACCAGGGAGGTGTAGCTGGAATAGCCCAGAATCTTCTTTGATCTTCAATTCTTGCAGGGCAGCTACCCAGCCATCTCGGAAGTATTTCAACTTCCCATATTGAACTTAGGATGTCATCGCAGCAATCCCCTTGTCCCATCCTTTATCCCAGCCAGCACTGAAGGATTTTTTAACTGCGATCTTTCTTTTCAGTTTCTCCGAGGAGAGCTTCGCATCCAATACTTCTTTTTGGCCCTTGATATCTCGCAGGGCGGACAATTCTTCCTCTGCCTTCCTCAGCTTATCCTCAAGTTCTCCAAAATTCTTGAGCTTGTAGTCATATTTCTTATGCTCAACCTCTAAACTTTTCACCTTGTTCTCCAAATTCTTGGAGATCTCAGCCAACTTCACCTTCTCAGCTTCAACTATTGACAATTTTTTCTCCCAAACAGCCTTGTCCTCACTATACTGTTGGCGAGATTCCTTCAAGGATTGGGTCAAACCCAGCAGAGCATCCTCTACACCTGACGAGGAGCTTGAAGCTTTAATAGCTTCATCTTTCTTCATGATGTTGTTAAAACAATTCACCAGCTAAACAAAGGAAAAAGTGACAGGTCAGTGCAAAAAGACAAGTATTCAAAGAAAGAAAGGAAATTCAGAGTGTGAGAAATTTACCGAAGCAAGATGACGAGTAGCTAGGGATGTCAGCATATCCCTAGAAATTTTTTCATCAATTCCTTGGACCTAGGGTATGATCCAAGTTTTTACCGAGCTCATTGCAGAGCTCGGAGGAATGATGATTGGAACACCAACACCACCAGCTGGTAGAGAGAACGCAGTTTCAGCTAAATTGACTAAGGATGATTTCCTCAATCTCCTCAAAGGGACTTCAACAGCTTCAACCAAGGAAGAACTCTTAGTCGGAGAGATAGCAATTATTTCCACGGGAGCAACCTTCTTGCTCGGAGCCACTGGGGGCTTCTCGATAACTTTGGAAGGTGCAGCATCCACCTTCTTAGTCCCCTCTGGGACATCAGTTTTGCTTTTCTTGGCCCCAGCAGCAGAAGAAATGTCATCAAATAGAGCAGGAGGAGCTCTTTTCTTACCCATTCTCTGACTTAAAGGAAGATGAGAATCTGAAGAAGAATCCTCTGGAGTTGAAGCTGGCTCAACAGGGCGAGCGGTATAAGAGGTTGTATAACTCTTATACTGTAGCAAATATGATGCATACCTGATGTGCTCGTCTGCAACGTTCTTATGCAAACCCCAGATAAGTTTCAGATGCTTAATATTAACCTCTGATTCTTTTGGAGTTTTTCTTTTACTATCAACTGCAAACAAACACATAATGAGATATCAGTCATACATTTTGTCAAACATGATAAAAGCATAATTTCATAAGTAAAAGAAATAAAATGAAAAATAAACCTATCCCATTGCCATATGGGGGGCATCTGGGACCGTTGTATACTCCATCTCCAACTAAAGGGGCATATTGCCAATTTTTAATAACCACCCCATGTTCAAAATAATCTCTATTTGAATCAGGGAGGTTAACTACAAGAGCTCTATTCAGAAACCTAGTTTTTAAGTAATAAATATTATCTAGAATGGCCCATTTATAGCAATACATAATTTCAGGGATCCCTATACGAGTCCCATGAGTTAGATTTAATTTGTACACACCATTAATTATTCTCCATGAATTGGGGGCTATTTTTGCAGGGACAAGATCAAAATACTGACAAAACCCAAGACACAATGGGTTTGGCGGAAAAGAAAATCCACATTCAGCAATGAATAGACTGGGGAACCAATGTCCCTCAGCCAATCGAAAATAATCTAAAGGCTCAGAAAGAACCTCCAGAGTTACCCAGGAAGGAATGGAAAAATCGGAACGAAATTTCTCAACAAACTCCACAATATAAACCATGCTGAATAAAAGAGATACAGAAGAAAGGAAGAAGATCTTACAGGAAGAAAGGAGGTATGTTGGCAACGAACGAAAACAAGGATGAATGCACAAGAGAGAAGGAGAGAATAGAAAGCTTGAATGCAGGAAATCGGAAAAAGAAGAAGACGGTATGGTTACCTAAGAAGTTGAAATACTTTGCCTTGGGAAGCGACGAAGGAAATGATTACAAAAAAGAAACTGTTGAACTTCCGGCGGCTAAAAGGACAAAAAGGGCACTAAGATCGAAGCGATCTTAAAAGTTCAAAAAAAGGCGGATTCTTTGAATTTGGAAATAAATTCAAATACGATGCTCCTAAAACCCAGGAAGATCATTCAATATTGCCATAAACCGAGAAAGAATGTTCCATACTCCTCAAAGTTCGAAATATGAAACATTGGGGGCTTCTGTTGATACCAAAATTAATATGCTGATGTGGACGAATCATACGAAGACACTTGTCAATCTACGTGATACAATAACAACGAGGAGGTTCATTTCCCCGACCAACTCATGTTCTCTCCGAGCAACGAGGATATACCGAGGAACTTCAGCACTCCGAGGTACTCTAGCGCTCCGAGGAACTCCTGAGCAAACTAAGGCGGTCCGAGCTGCATCTCGGCCGTAGTATTAATTGCCAGAATATCAACAGTTCAACTATTCATTGAATGTTTATCATCTTGACGCACACGCTGCATTAAATGTATTACCCTTTCATACGTATATCATTTAATGTACCCATTCATGTACAGCCTAAGGGCTATAAATACCTTGTATCATCCTCATTCAAAGAGGGGGGGGGGGATTTCTTGACTAAACTTGTAATCGAGAATTCCCAAACACTCAGCAATAACATAACAGTGGACGTAGGCCATTCTTATAAGGCTGAACCACTTTAAAAATCTTTGTCTCATTTTATTTATCTGTGATTGAATAATTAGAGTGATCTAATTTTTTACATCAACAGGGAACAACTACAACTAGATGCAATTTTGAGAATAATTAACTAATGAAACTAAGAACTAACAATATGCAACTACACTACTTAAACAAAATGCTGATGATAAATGGACTAAAAGTTTAACTATGAAATGAGAACAATAGGTCGGGTTACAATTCCCCACACCCTAAAAATTCACTATATAGGATACTAGATTCGGAATTAGAATTTTAAATGAACCCGGTCTTTAGTACTCACAAGCATTACATATATGAGGGGTCGTAGCCCGCACAGTATGTAATCAAAGGACAAGTAAAGAGGTATCGTATTAACCAATACGCGCGTCGCATTATTATGCATCTCGGTTACCTAGGGCAAACGAGATCAAAAGTCCTATGACAGTTGCACCAGTTATACAACACGATTCATCTAAGATTTTAATTCAAAAGACTATTTCCCACAATCGTGAATTACATCGGGTGGGGTTCATGCACCCCAACCCTTAAAAACTTAGCCGAACATAGTTAAATTAACAGAAAGCATGGATTGAGGAGAATAAAACATCATAATTAATAGAAACTAGATGAAAAAATAAGTGCAGAATCAAACCAGAAACTAAACTAATTAACTATTGGAAATTTAAAGGAAAAACATTACTTGTATTAAAGACAATTAATTGCAATCCTTACAGCTAAACTTCTTATGAAAAATTAGGGGTTTTCCTACAAAAACCCTCTACTCCTACCTGGAGAACTCAAAATTGAACCCCCTTGTCTAACAATAACTAGAGGTTAAATACATCACGAAAAATCCAGAGTAGTAGATGAATCAAACTCTAAAATCGGAATAAGAAAATCAAGTTTATCCTCGGCGGACCAGTCCGCTCGTCCAGGAGCAGATCGGTCTAGGTCCAAATCCGAACCAGTCCTTGCATCCGAAGCGGATCGATCCAGGTCCAAATCCGGACCAGTCCTTTTTTTTTAAATAGGATCGGTTCGCTTTGCAAATTTTTCCAGTGAGTGATAGAAATCTGGATCGATCCTTTTTTTCTAGAAATTGGAACGGTCCGCTATGTGATTTTTGTTAGTGAGTTTCAAGGGTTCAGATCGGTCCCTTTTTGTTCTAAATAGGATCGGTCCGGTCTTTAAAATCAATTTCTCCTAATTTTCTATTCATTATCTCTAATGTTTAGAACCTCGTAACTTCTGCCCCGAAACTCAGATTAGGACGTCGTTTCTTCCTACGCGCTTGTGGACTCGAGGTCTTCAACTCATTTTAGGTTCTTGTCCATATTCCTGATGGAAATTATGATTTTTCCCTTTTGACTTTTCTCCCTTGATTTATTCTTTTGCTTTGGCTTTTTCCTTTCTTTACTTAGCAATAAATACCTGTAAATATCATGAAAAAGGCACAAAACTTGAGATACTATGTAGAAAGGTCAGTAGCATATAAATGAGATAAATCAAGATGAATTACATTATCCGAGGTGATAAAAATCCCTAAATTAAGGGGATAAATTCGAAAGAATTTACACCTAATCATCTGCATTCTCATTATAACGGCACAGTATGTTTGTTCAACTTTATATAAAGTATCCTTGCATATATACTTCTTGTATCTTTATTTTCCTCATTGCTTTGGATGATTGAAATAGCTCACGTATTATGTTTTGGTGTCAACTGACCTGATTTTCCTTAAAAATTTATTAGTGGACGAACTTGAGTTTTTAGGTTCTATCAGTATTTTGGCCAACTTACTAATCTTATGGATGCAGATTATGTGTCAACACTGATTACATTGATCAACTAAAGTTTACAGAGGACTATCCTTACATTGGATTGTGGTCGGATCTTTATCATTTATAAAGTATGTGTTGATGTAAAAAATTAGATTTGACCTAATTCTTTAATCACAGATAAAATTAAACAAGACAAAAGATTTTTAAAGTGGTTCAGCCTTGAAAGAATGGCCTACGTCCACTGTTTGTGTTATTGCTGACTGTTTGCAGAATTCTCGATAAGGGGTTTACCAAGAAATTTCGAGTCCCCTGCTAATGAGGAGGTTACAATGTATTTATAGCCTTGAGGTTGTACATGCGAGAGAATATTACATAGCTGCCCAATAGGCGTGTACATCTGTATGATAATAATCAGCATTTAATGCGCATTCAATCCTCTTGATTATCCGGTTATAACTGCTTTGTACGAGGTGCAGCTCGGATCGCCAAAGCTGCTCGGATCGCCTAAGCAGCTCGGTATATGTGAGTTTCCCGGAGAACACCTGTTGCTCGGAGTGACTGATTTGGTCGGGGAGGCTGAGTTCCTCGGAGTCAAGGTGTTGTCAAAAATGTTCACGGGGGCCATGTAGATTGACACGTGTCTCCACATAATTGGTCCATGTCAGCAGACTAAATTTAGTATCAACAGAAGCCCCCAATGTTTCACAGTTCGAGGTTGAGGGGAAGTGTGGAACATTCTTCTTGAAATATGGCAGGATTAAATAGTCATCCTAAATTTTAGGAATATTTTTCTTGTATTTATTTCCTCTTTGAATTCCTAGAATCTCTCTTCACGAATATTTTGAATTTTTCTAAACGCTTCGATCTTTGTGCCCCTTTTTCCTTTTTAGCCGTCGGGTACGCAATCGTCCATCCTGGTAATCATTGTTCTTCTCTATTCCCGAGGTAAAGTATTTAAACGCTTCAAAAAATTCGATCGCCTTTTACTTTTTCAAATCTGTATCTCAGAACTTCTTCCTTTCTTCTCTATTTTGTGCATTCATTTCCTCCATTGTTCGTTGTCAACTGATCCACCCTTTTCCTGTAAGATCTTCTTCCTTCTCTCTTTATTTCTTCGTTCATCATGGTTTACCTTGTGGAGTCTCTTGATAAATTTCGTTCTGATTTTTCGATTCCTTCATGGGTCATATTGGAGGAACTTGCTGAACCTTCTGACTATTTTTGTTTGGCTGAGGGACATTGGTTCCCCAGTCTCTTTGTGGCTGAATGTGGCTTTTCTTTTCCTCCAAACCACTTGTGTTTGGAATTCTGTCAATATTTTGACGTGGTTCCTGCAAAAATAGCACCAAACACTTGAAGAATAGTTAATGGGGTTCATAGGTTAAATCAAATTCATGGAACCCGCTTAGGGATTCCAGAAATTATGTTTTGCTATAGATGGGTTGTTAGTGATAGCACTTTTTATTTAAAAACTAGGTTTTTAAATAGGTCTTTAGTTGTCAATCTCCAAGATGCCAACAGGGGTTACTTCGAACATGGGATTGTTATGAAAAATTGGCAACATGTTCCCTTAGATGGAAATGATGCATATCAGGGTCCTCGATGCCCTCCCTATGGCAATGGGATAGGTTGTTTTTATTTTATTTTATTTTTGAAATTATGTTTTCTTTGTGTTTGATAAAATGCGTCATTGACATTTTAATTTTTTGTTTATTTGCAGTTGATAGCAAAAGAGAATCTCCAAAGGAGACGGAGGTTAATTTAAAGCATCTGAAACTTATCTGGGGTTTGCACCAAACTATTACCGACGAACATATCAGATCAGCTTCGTACTTGTTGCAGTACAAGAGTTACACTTCGTCTTTCACTGCTCGTCCAGTCATAAGTGACATAGAACCAGCACCAACTTTTGAAGGTTCTTCTCCTGAATCGCATATTCCTCTCAGTGATAGAATTAAGAGAAGAAGATCTCCTGCCTTCTTTGATAAGTCTGCCTCCACTGCTGGAGAGGCAAAGAAAAGCAAGCAGGATATCCCAGAAGAAGGGATAAGAAAAATTGATGCACCCCCTCCAGCTGTTACTAAGAAGGTTGCCGAGAAGCCCCCTGTGGCTCCGAGCAAGATTATAGTTGTTTCTCCTCCAAGAGAGGTTATAGTTATATCACTGACCAAAACAGCATCCTTGGTCGAGAATGTTCCTGCTCCTACAAGGAAGTTGAAGAAAAACTCCTCGGATAAATTGGCTGAATCCATCTCTCAACCTCTAATTGCTAGAAGTGGTGTTCCCACTTTTGTTTCTCTGAGCTCAGCCATGAGCTCTGTGAAGTCTTGGATTATCCCCGAGATCCAAGGTGTTGAAGAAAATCTTTCTCGAGAGAGAGTTACCACTTTGGCAGCTCAACGTATGGTCTCAATAAGTATTATTAATCTAAACTTACATTTTTCCATGTTATGTCCTTGTACTGACTTACAATTATTATGTTTTCCAGTTGGTAACTTGTTTCAACACCATCTTGAAAAAGGATGAAGCTATTAAAGCTTCGAGCTCCTCAGGAGGTGTGGAGGAGGCTTTTGTAGGTCTGACTCAATCCTTAAAGGATTCTCATCAGAAATATGAAAAAGATAAGGTTGCTTGGGAGAAGCAACTGAAGTCCTCCGTGCAAGAGAGAGATAAATATGTGGAGGCCTCTCAGGAGTTGGAGAGGAAAATGAAAGAATGTGAGAAGAAGAATAATGAGCTTGAGGAAAAGCTCAAAAATGCTGGAGAGCTTGATACCAAGCTAAAAACTGCTGAAGAGGAGCTTGGCAGACTTCGTGACATTGATCGTCAGAAGCAGGAGCTGGA
The DNA here is from genome assembly GCA_949130495.1 of Sambucus nigra. Taxonomy (NCBI): domain Eukaryota; kingdom Viridiplantae; phylum Streptophyta; class Magnoliopsida; order Dipsacales; family Adoxaceae; genus Sambucus; species Sambucus nigra. The sequence goes on from OX422210.1 coordinate 686,821,177, forward strand.
AGGAAAGATGAAGGCTGTCGAGGATTTTTTTTCTGAGAAGATTTCCTCGGAGAAGACAAAGAGAAAACTTGCTATTAAAAAATCTTTTCACTACTGGCTGGGACAAGGGTTGGAATAAAGGCCTAGCTGCCATGTCCTCTCAGATGGAGTTTGCCAGTCTAAAATACTGCCGAGATGGTTGGGTTGCAGCTCTTCAAGAGTTAAAGGTTTCTGAGGGTTCTAAGTTGTTTCAGCGTCATACTCATGGTCCTCCTCCCTCTCCTGGCGAAGAAGAAGAAGGCGAAGCTGCCTCTGAAGAGTCTTCAATGATAGTTGGGGACCAAGTCCCTACTGTCGAACTTCGCTACGAGCAGCCCTAGCCAACCAACATGTCTATCGAGCAGCTTTCTCTTCAATCCGAGCAACCTACCTCCTCGTCCAAGCCTCCCGAGGAAATCTTAGGGAGTAAGGAAAAGGTGTAGAGTTGTTCGGGCTCTTTTCTTTTTTATTTTTTGTTGAATGTAACTTTGTGCCATGTACTTCTTTTTATGACGTAATAAAATTTAAAATTTTGGTTGTGCATCTTAACTCCCTTTTTCTTGCTCTGCTCTTATTATCAATCTATTTTATTCTTCTTACTCTGTCTGCATTTTTATTGATTCTTTCTATTTCTTTTCTCTACTAGTTTATGGCTAGAATGGAGCTCTTGTCAGCTCACAATACTAAGCTGATGAAAAAATGTAATGACTACTTCACGACTAGCCATACTTACATGAACAAAGCTTAAATCATCGATATCCTCGGTCCAGATACTTCTGAGCGAGCAGTAGAAGCCTACCAGTATCTGAAATGCTTGTTTGATCGTGCAGTTGCTAATAATGTGGCATACTATGAGATGATTGAAGACCTCCAGGGTACTATTGAGGAACTTCAAGAACAATATAAGGAGTCTTCTGCTCTTTTGTATCATGGGTACAAGAAAAAATATCAGCAATTAAATGCTGACAAAGGATATGATAAGTTGGTCACCGCTTATGATATGAAGGAGAGAACTCTGAAGATCGAGGTTGAAGAGCATAGGCAGATCGCCAAGCTGTTAGAGCAGGAAAACAATAACTTGCGAGGAGAGATATCTCAGTTGAAATCTGCAGCATCTACCTCGGGAGCCTTGATCCCTGTCAACGACGAGGGTTTCTCTTTCTTGGAGGTTGAAAATGCCAATTTAAGAGACGAATTGGAAACTTTAAAGAGGATTGGACCCTCTACCTCTGCTCGCGGACAAGCAAGAGCTTCTCGGGGACGAGCAAGGGCTGCTCACCTTTCAATTGAAGAGCAAAGAACTCAATTAGCTTTGGAGGATCAGGCCTTCCAGTTGATGGCGAAGAATCAAGCATTAGCTGAGATGTCCAAGAAGATTATGAACCTGGACGAGCAACTCTCTGCATAAAAATTTGCCTTGGAGAATAAAGAACTTTTAGTGAAGAACCTCCACGAGTAACTGGAGAGGTTGACCTACCAGTTTCACAAATAACCCAGAGAGTTCTGGATGGCTGGTTATAATGAAGTCCTCTACCATCTAGATGATCGGATCCGGAATGCAAATAACGAGGGTTACAAGCAAGGGTGGCTGAATGCCTTGGGTGTGCTTCAGTTAGAACAGGGTCACTATTTGTGGGACTATTATGATCTAGGGTTGCTCGATTTGCCAGTGCCTCCATTTAAGCTTGACATGAGTTGGATTCCTGCTTGGGCGATTCCCTAGTGCTTAATTTCAAAGTAACTTGGCGACTACAATCTTCTTTCAAATTTTGAGATATCTCGGCCAGAGCACCTGCTTGCTCGTCCTTCTGTGATGAATATTCAAATGTTGAAAGATATAAACTTTATAAACTCTCCCTATGCCTTAGATGATCCTCCTGCTGGAGTGGAACCTGTTTCAAAGTCAGAGGGAAAGAAACCCATAGAATAGGACTTTATGTAATAATTTCTACTTTCCACAGTATATGTAATCCTTCTCGATTTGAATGAAAAGTTTTGGTAATGAAATACATTCTTCACATTATTTGTTATTCTACTTAGTATGAATGAAAATTTACCTTTTGTCAATTTCATTTTTTTCTAAATAATTTGTAGAATATTTTTGCTTGTTGGTTTGTAAATATATATATATATGCTTATTTCATTGTAATGATTCATCAATCTTTGATCTTCTTGTGATAAAACATCCTTTATCTCATGATCCTGTTTAATTTAAACATCTGGAGATGATTGTAATTGGCTTACCGACCAACTAGAGTTTATTAAGATTTTTGTTTCTGACGAACTAGAATTGGTGAACTTTTATTCCCCGACCAACCGTAGTTATGTAATTTTATTTATCAACCAACCGTAGTTGGTAGACCGACCATCCGTAGTTGGGAAGGTTTATTTTACCGAACAACCGTAGTTGGGAGGGTTTTATTTATCGACCAACTGTAGTTAGTAGACCGACCAACCATAGTTGGTGGGGTTTTATTTATCGACCAACCGTAGTTGGTAGACCGACCAACCGTAGTTGGTAGACCGACCAACCGTAGCTGGGAGGGTTTTATTTATCGATCAACCGTAGTTGGTAGACCGACCAACCGTAGTTGGGAGGGTTTATGTTCTGAACTTGATGCATAGTGTGTAGCACTACTACTCCGAAAAAATTTCAACAAAATGAGAGAATTGGGTAAAACATCCAAAGCTTTATTCATATCGAAGAAAACTGCATTACATAAGGATTGAACTACTGATAATATTTGCGCAGATGCTCTGCGTTCCATGCATTCTTAAATTCTTCTCCTTCCAAGGTCTCAATCCTATACGTCCCTGGTCGAACAACCTTTGTTACTCTGTAGGGTCCATGCCAGTTAGCCTCCAGTTTATTGTGTTTTTAAATCACTTTCTTTAGCACATAGTCCCCTTCTTTCAAGTCATATTTTTTTACTCTCTTGTTGTAGAATAGAGCTATTTGTTGCTGGTATGCAGCATTCCTGATCGCTGCTTCTTCTCTAACCTCCTCGAGCATATCCAAATTTAATCATCTCATCAGGTCGCTGATAGGAGAATTAAATTCAACACTCTATGTGTTGGGAGGCCCAGCTCGACAGGTATAACGGCTTCACTTCCAAATGCTAGCATGTATGGAGATTCTCCTGTTGCTGCTCGTGGAGTAGTACGATAAGCCCACAGTACAGAATGCAGCTCGTTGATCCAATTTGCCTTTTCATCATCCAGTCTTTTCTTTAAACCATTCAGTAACGTTCTGTTTGTCACTTCAGTTTGTCCATTGCTCTGGGGATGTCCTGGTGCAGAATGGGTTTTCAATATGTTTGACTGATGATAATATGCAGCGAAATCCTCGTTGTCAAATTGGGTTCCATGGTCGGTGATGAATGCATGGGGAAGACCATATCTACAGATGATATTCTTCCAAATAAATTGGTACACCTTTTCATATGTCATATCAACAAGAGGCTCAGCTTCCACCCACTTAGTAAAGTACTCCACTGCGACCACGAGATACTTGAATCTTCCCCTGGTCGTTGGACGTGGCCCGACCAAGTCAATTCCCCACATGGCAAATGGCCAAGGGGAAGTAATGGGTGTCAACAATGCTTGGGGAGTTCTTCGGATATAGGAGAAGCGTTGACATTTGTCACATTTTTTGGCATAGGCTATACAATCAGCCCTCATTGTTGGCCAATAGTATCCTTGCGTCATTATTCTTTGTAAAAGCGTCCGACCTGCTACATGAGCTCCACAGAACCCTTCATGAACCTCTTTAATTAAGTCTTTCACCTCGGAGGGATGCACACATATCTGCAAGCCAGCTATGATTCCTCGTCTATATAGAATACCATTATTCAATACATAACGAGCAGCTTTAAACTTTAACTTCTTGGATGTGAGCTTATCAGTTGGTAATGTCCCTTCCTCAATATAGGCCCTAATGGGATCCATCCAATATGGTCCTAAATCAAAGGAAATGAAGTTCATCATATCTTCAGCAATGCTTCGATTAGCCAAGATTTCTATTGGGATTGTTCTTTGTATCTCGGTGCACGTGGCTGAGGCTAACCGAGCTAAGGCATCTTCTCTTACATTCTCCGATCTTGGTATTCTAATCAATTGTACTGTGTTAAAGCTCGATACCATCTCCATTGCTTTCGCATGATACTTGATCATTAATTCTCCTTTGGATGCATATACTCCCAATACTTGATTTACGATCAACTGTGAGTCACTAAATACGATGACCTGCTCTGCTTTCATAGTTTTTGCCAAACTAAGACCAACAATCATAGCTTCATATCCAACTTCATTATTAGAAGCTTTAAATTGAAAGCGCAGAGCATATTCCACATCTATCTCATCTGGGCTGTTCAAAATAATTCCTGCTCCACTACCTGTAGTACACGAAGAACCATCTACATACAAATTCCAAATAGGTAATTCATTATCAAATTCTTGATCAGATAGAACTCCTCAGTAGAATATTTGATGCTTCCTTCCATCTTCTTCTAACACTTCCTGTTGTTCGTCGACCTATTCTCTAGCTCATCTATCGACCTCAGTTGGTCGGGATTTAGATTTAATGATCTTGTAGCATCCACAGGCTGGTCGGTATTCAACTTTTGCTCCTCAGGAGTATCAGGATAAGTGAATTCTGCGATAAAATTTGCTACTACTTGCCCTTTAAGCGACGATCTAGGCTCATAAACTATGTCATATTCACCAAGTTCTACTGCCCAGTATATCAATCTTCCTGACTTCTCTGGTTTATGAAGAGCTTGCCTCAATGACATATCGGTATACACAACTATGGTATGAGCCTGGAAGTATGGCCTCATTCTTCTACTTGCTTCGATCAATGCTACTGCCAACTTTTCCAGTTTTGGATATCTGATCTCTTCTCCTCGGAAGGCCTTGCTAGTGTAATAAATTGGTTTTTACACTCCATCCTCCATTCTTATTAATACCGAGCTAACTGCATTCTCAGAAATCACAAGATATAAGTACAATCTTTCTCCCATCACTGGCCTGGACAACAATGGAGGTGTTCCCAGGTATTTCTTCAACTCTTGAAAAGCCTTCTCGCATTCATCATTCCATTCAAACTTTTTTTGGAGGGTTTTGAAGAATGGGAGGCATCTATCAGTTGCTCATGATACAAATCTATTAAGTGCTGCAACTCACCCTATGAGACTTTGCACTTCCTTCTTCGTCATCGGTGATCGCAGTTCCAATAGAGCTTTGATCTTGTCAGGATTCGCCTCAATTCCTCGTTGGTTGACAATATACTCGAGGAACATGCCTTCTCGTACTCCGAATATGCACTTGGTAGGATTCAACTTCATTTGATATTTATCTAATTGATCAAAGGTTTGACCTAGATCAATTAGATGGTCAGCAGCTTTCTTGCTCTTCGTCAGCATATCATCAATATAAACCTCCATATTGTGACTGATTTGCTCTGCAAACACCTTGTTCATCATCCGCTGATATGTTGCTCCTGCATTTTTCAAACCAAAAGGCATAACATTATAACAATAAGTTCCCCTAGGGGTAATAAAAGAGGTACTCTCCCTGTCTTTAGGTTTCATTTTAATCTGGTTGTAGCCAGAATAAGCATCCATGAAGCTCAACAGCTCATGTCCCGAGGTAACATCCACTAATTGATTAATTCGGGATAAAGGAAAATGATCCTTTGGGCATGCCTTGTTGAGGTTGGTGAAGTCTACACACATCCTCCATTTTGTGTTCTTCTTCTTCACCATTAACACATTGGCTAACCAGTCTGGATATTTGACATCTTTAATAAAGCAAGCTTTTTGGAGCTTCTCGACCTCCTCTTGTATAGCTTGGTTATTCTCGGGGCTAAACACTCTTCTTCGCTGCTTCACGGGTTTAATTTCCTTGTTCACATTAAGCTCGTGACATAAGAAATTTGGGTCTATTCCTGGCATATCTTCGTGGCTCCATGCGAAAGTTTGTTTTTTGCTTTTTAGGAAAGCTATCAATTCCTGTTTTAGTGAGGCATCCAACGACGAACCTATTTAAGTTGTTCGTTCCGGGTGCTCGTCGTCCAGAATGACATTTTCAGTAACTTCTATCACCTGGCCTTTTACAAGCTGCGACTCGTCCCTAGGGTCTAATGTTTCAACTTCTGCACCTTCATCCACTTGATAGGTAGTAGTCTTTTTCCTAGATTCTTCCAGTTCTTCTTGCTCGGCAGATGAATAGTAGCATTCCTGAGCTACTTTTTGGTCACCCTTTACCACTCCTACTCTAAAGTTGGTTGGGAATTTTAAACAGTGATATACTATAGATGGTACTGCTTCGAACTTTTTCAAGCCTACCCTTCCCTTGATGATATTGTAAGATGATTGGACATTTTTATCCATTACGAAAAAGCGCACTCTTTCTGTTCGACAAGAAGGCTATGTACCAATGAACATATCCAACTTGATCGTCCCAAGTGGAAAAACTTTCTCGCCAGTAAAATCGAGTAGGGGCCGATGATATGGCTCCAACTGGGATAGCTTTAGGTTCAAACTATCAAAACATGGGTAAAACATAATATCTGCCGAACTGCCATTATCCACTAATACTCGCGAAATCACTACTTCCTTCATCCTCATTTTGATCACCAATGGGTCATCATGAGGATATAGCACACCTGCGAGGTCATTTTTAGAAAAACCGATGACCAGTTTATCTTTGTTCACCTTCCTCGGGCGACCATCTTCAGCTAGATTTATCCGTTGAATATACGAACAAGCTTGAGCCTCATTGAGGTAAGCCTTCCTCTCTGTAGTAAGGTCTCCACCTCCTGCATCTCCACCAGTAATAACATTGCAGTCAAATGATCCAAAACGGATAGAAAATACCTCACGTTCTGGCTGTTTTGGTCTTTTGGGGAGGTCGGGGTCATCTTGATCATCTTCTCGATCTTCTTCATGATTTCTCTTCTTATCTTCTTTTGCTCGACGAGGAGATCTAGACCTCTGCCTTGCTCGATCATTGCTCCTTCCACCATTTCGGCGATTTATATACTTGCTCAATTTTCCCCGCCTAATGAGCTCTTCAATTTCATTCTGCAGAGCTATGCATTTTTTAGTCATATGACCATGATCCTTATGGAACTCGCAATATTTAGACTTATCTCACTTGTCAGGATCTGCCTTCATTTTTTCAGGCCAGTTTAGCTCCTCACTGTTCTTGATCTCTTCCAGAATGTGGTTTATATCTACCTTCAAAGGAGTATAATTTCCAAATTTCTTCAACTGTTCGAATGCTTGCTTTGCTTTTGACTGCTTATTACCACCATTATTCTTCTGATCTTTCTTCTCAATCTTTTCTGCCTCAACTTTGGTCTCCTTAGTGTCCATACTCTTCTTTGCAGCCATAGCTTCCTCGTCATTCATGATTATGGCTGCCTTCGCCATTAATTCTGACATGGTCCTGGGTGGATCTTTGGCCAAAGTGTAGTACAATTTATTTGGCAATAGTCCACTCATCAGAGCAGTAATTTCTGTCTTTTCCTCGTAATCAATAACTTCGAGCTTCTCGTTATTGAAACGAGTAATATAATCCCTGGTGCTCTCCCCTGCTTTTTGTCTAACACTTAACAAGTGTGCTACTTGTTTAACTGGTTTTTCTCCAAAACAGAAGTTTCCAATAAAGAGCTCGGCTAGTTGAAAGAAAGTTGCAATCTTCCCCCGAGGAAGATTGTTGTACCATATTTGAGCAGATCCAGTGAGAGTTCCTGAGAACGCCCTGCATCGCATCTCGTCTGGAACATCATAGATATCAGCAACTGCTTGGTATTTTTCTATATGGAGAACGGGATCAGCTTTTCCATTATATTTTAGTGTTACTACTAGGGCTTTGAATTTTGACGGTGTGGGGAAATCTACAATTTCTTGTATGAAGGGTGTTCCTCGGATAAAAGTCCTTTGTAAAGGATTCTTAGCTTTAGCCATCTCCCCTAACCTATCTTCCAACCTCTGAATAGATGCTTTCCATGCATCACTTCGTTCCTCGGGCCTATTGGTCCGAGCAACTGATCGTGTTGAATTTACCTCTTGGGACTTTTCACGACGAGCAGCTGGTCATGTTTGGGCAGAACCTTCTTTTAACTCATATGATCGTTGAGAGTTCCTCGACACCATCCTAGGTGGACTTTTATTCCTCCTAGGACCTAGTCGATCAAAAGGAGAGACTCTACTCAATTTTTCAAGGGCACTGGTCCTTTCTGGAGATAGAGTGATGTTTTGTTGAGTGTCTGTAGCTCGTACTGAGGAAGTCCTTCCAGGATAATAAGAAGGATCATTGGATATCTCAGTGCGATATGAATCGGTGCGTCTACAATGAGATTCTTTCGGGAGTAACGTTTGCCTGGTTCGTGAAGAAGGCAATCGGGTATTTCTCTGAATGCTTCGTTGTCCTGGTTAGGTTAGCGTTCCACCTTGGATAGTTTGCATGAGTTGTCGTATAGTTTCTTGCATGGCGGTCTGGCCCTGGGCTAAATTAGCCATTATTCCAGCCAGATCTTGAACATTTAGAGGAGCAGATGGATTTGGGGGGTTTCTAGCGTTTCGATTACTGGATTCTTGATTATCAGCCATTGATGATGAGTTATTTTGATGGAAAAATGAAAATTACAGTCGTTTCCCACAGAAGGCGCCAATCTGTTGATGTAAAAAATTAGATTTGATATAATTCTTTAATCACAGATAAAATTAAACAAGACAAAAGATTTTTAAAGTGGTTCAGCCTTGAAAGAATGGCATACGTCCACTGTTTGTGTTATTGCTGACTGTTTGTAGAATTCTCGATAAGGGGTTTACCAAGAAATTCCGAGTCCCCTGCTAATGAGGAGGTTACAAGGTATTTATACCCTTGAGGCTGTACGTGCGAGAGAATATTACATAGCTGTCCAATAGGCGTGTACATCTGTATGATAATAATCAGCATTTAATGTGCATTCAATCCTCTTAATTATCCGGTTATAACTGCTTTGTACGAGGTGCAGCTCGGACCGCATAAGTAGCTCGGTATATGTGAGTTTCCCGGAGAACACCTGTTGCTCGGAGTGCCTGATTTGGTCGGGGAGGCTGAGTTCCTCGGAGTCAAGGTGTTGTCAAAAATGTTCACGGGGGCCATGTAGATTGACACGTGTCTCCACATAATTGGTCCATGTCAGCAGACTAAATATAGTATCAACAGTATGGAATTCCTTTACTTTGGTAGGCATGTTTCTTATCCACAACCTATCATAAGAAGAGATCATACATAAAGCTTGACTTCTTATTCGTGACTTGTTTAATCAATGAAGTCATACACGAAGTTCAACTTCTTGTTCATGACTTATTTTTTCAACGAAGTCATACATAAAGTTCATGTTAATCCCTCTTATTCGCAATATGTCTTGCGATGAGATTTTATAGGAGTGTTTAGTGTTTGGTGATGAATATTGATATGCACATATCCCATACCCATAAAAAAATTAAAAGAGAAAGAGTGATGGGAAAACTAAAAATTTTATTGATAGGAAATGGGAATTACATACTACATAATGAGTAAAAAGTAAATTTTTTCCTTTACATTACTGATAATATTTTCGCAAATGCTCGACATTTCATGGATTCTTGAATTGATCACCCTCCAAATTTTTAATTCGAAAGGTTCCTGGCCTGACAACACTGGAGATGAGGTATGGGTAGTACCAATTGGGTTCTATTTTATTTCCTTTATAGATCATTTTTTTTAATATATAGCCACCCTCCTTCAGGCTGATCGGCCTCACCTAGCAATAGTATAATCGGGTCGTTCTTTGCTGGAATGCAACTACCCTTAATGCGACATTTTCCCTTACTTCTTCCACAAGATCAAGGTCTAAGATCCTCATCGGGTCACTTTGCGATGAGTTAAAACTCAAGACTCTGTGGCTAGGAAGGCCAATCTCACTTGAAACTACCGACTCTGCACTAAAGGCTAACATGGAGGGGGTTTTGCCTGTGGCCATCCTGGGTGTAGTCCTATAAGCCCATAGGACACTCTACAAATCATTGACCAAATTTCCTTTTGTGTCATCCAATGTTTTCTTGACTCCATCTAGCATGGTTATATTGGTAACCTCAGTTTGGCCATTACATTTGAGATGGTTTAGGGCAGAATGCAACTTATGTATCTTAGAGCGGATATAGTAGTCTTCAATATCTTGGTTATCAAACTAGGTATTGTGGTCTGTAATGAAGGCATAGGGCATACGATAATAGAAAAAATATTCTTTCAGATTAAATGGAAGACCCTTTGTATAGCATTAACACAGGGGGCTCAACCTCTACCCACTTGGTAAAATAATCCGCAACCATCAAATATTTTAATCTTCCCCTTGTCTTAGGTAACCACCAATCAGATTTATTCCCAATATTGAAAAATTCTAAGGGGATGTGATCGGCATGAGAGTTGATTTTTGAGTGTGATGGATCTTGATGTACTTTTGGCATTTATCACATTTTTAAGCATAGTCAGCTTAGTCTGCCTTCGTCGTGGTCTAATAGTAACCTTGAGTGGCAACTCATTTTACTAGCTATATTCGTGCCGAATGTTCCTCGAAATATCCTTCATGAACTTCTTTAATTAAGTTACTCAATTCGATTGGATGAATGGAACATAACAATGAGATTATATATCCTTGCCTGTATAAGATTTATCCTTCTAACACATAGTTAGTTACCTTATAACAGAGCTTCCTTGATTCTTTTGAGTCAGACGACATTGTGCCCATTTCAATATAATGACGAATTTGGTCCATCCATGATGGGTCGAGATTTATTTCCATGATGTTGAACATTTTCTTGTTCGTGCTTTGGTGTGTGAGTATTTCCACCAGGACGATCCTTTAGAATTCTATTTGAATGGATAACGCTAAACTGTGCAGTGCGTATGCTCCTGTATTTTTGGTTATGGGGATTCTCAGCATCTTAACCCCTAGAAATTTTAGCAGCCACCATTTTATTTTGGCCAGGTATTTGACCATGGACTCCTCTATGGATTCATACACCCTCAATAGTTGATTGACTACCCACTGGCGGTCATAGTGTATTGAAACTTACTCGGCACCCAATGATGAGGTTAACTCGAAGCCTACTATGAGTGCCTCGTACTCGACTTTATTATTATAGGCTTCATTAAAATCGAAGTGAGTATTCCACGTCTATCTCATCTAGTGTAGTGATGATAAGACCTACTCCGCTTCTTATGGTGTAGGATGGTCCATCCACAAACAGTTTGCATATGGGGATGTCTATCTTGAATTCTCCTACAATTAACTCTCCATGTTTAAAGAGTTTCATCACTTTCTCCTGGTCATAAGCAAAACCTTCTCGTCTAGCTGGAGATTTTCTAATATCTTCATTTTGACTTAAAATCGGCACGATTGAGCTCTCTCCTAGAAGGGTCTGCTGGTCTTTCTTGATAGGTGAGCTCTCTTCCAAAGATGTCTGCTCAGTTTAATTTGCGACTGAGATTTTTTTGATAAAAGTATGATTTGCCTTCATTGTTGAGCTCTCTCCCGAAGGAGTTTGCTTAGAAGGTTTCTCTTCGTAAGTGAATTCAACAATGAAGTTTGCCATAATTTATCCTTTGATATATGTTTTGGGCTCTTACTGTATGTCGTATTCTCCAAGTTCTACCACTCAAGCCATTAATTGCCTTGACTTTTTAGGCTTGTGAAGGACCTTCTATAACAGTAGATTTATGTAGAAAATAATAGTGTGGGCCTTAAAGTATGGTTTCATTCTCCCTAAATCTTCGATTAACGTAAGGGATAATTTTTCCAATCTAAGATACCGAATCTTTGCTCCTTAGTATAATTTTAGGGTGTAATATACCTGCCTTTGTATTCCTTCTTCCCATTCCACCAAATCTTAACTAACTATAGATTCTGATACGTCTAGGTAGAGGTAGAGTTACTCCCCAAAGATTGGTCTTTATAAGAGATGTGTTGACCCCAAATATCGCTTTAATTATAGGAACACGGTATCACACTCATGGTTCCATTCAAAAGTTTTTCTCAAGACTTTTAAAAATGGAAGCCATTTGTCAGTAGCTTTAGAGACATACCCATTGAGCACGGTGGTACGTCTTGTCAATATTTGCACCTCCTTCTTTGTCTTCGGTAACTCCATGTTAATCAAGTCCTGGATCTTCTCAGGATTGGCCTTAATTCCTATTTCATTGACAATAAAGTATAATAACATTCCCTCCTTTATATTGAATGTGCACTTGGTTCGGTCAAGCTTCATCTGATGTTTTTCTAATTAATCAAAGGTTTTTTGTAAGTCCTTCACATGATCGGCCTCTCTTCTGCTCTTGGTGAGAATGTCAGCGACATATACCTCCGTGTTATTTCCAATCTAATCTTCAAAAGCCTTTTTTACCAACCTCAGGTAGGTGGATCCGACATTTTTAAGAATGAAGGGCATGACATTGTAATAATAAGTGCTTCTGTTGGTGATGAAGGACATTTTTTTTTATCTTTCAGCTTTTGATCTGATTATACCCAGAATAGGCATCCATAAAACTAAGTAGCTCGTGACCTGAAGTGGCATCAATCACTTGGTCGATCCTGGGCAGTGGGTAGTGGTCTTTAGGGTAAGCTTTATTCAGGTCCGTGAAGTCCACACACATCCTCCATTTGTTGTCATTCTTATGCAGCATTACCACATTGGAAAGCCACTCAGGATATTTGACATCCTTTATGAAATTAACCTTTTGTAGTTTCTAAACTTCTTCTTGTACTTTCATATTACTCTCTACATAAAAACATCTTCATTTCTGTTTGACCGGTTTAGTATTTTTTTACTATGCTCAGTTCATGACATATAAAATCTGGGTCGATCACGAGCATGTCTTCATGGCTCCAGGAAAATAAGTTTTTTCACTATTTGAGGAAGTTAACTAAGTCTTTTTTGAGTTTTGTCTACAGGGATGAGCCGATCTGGAGAGTCTTCTCCGGTGTTCATCATCGAGTATAACAAATTGGATCTCTTCAACTATTTATCCTTTGATCAGCTTCTCCTCATCCCGCGAATCTATCATTTCAATTTGGTAGTTCATAGTGAGCTTATTTTGTTCTTCTTAGTCGATCGAAGTATAGTAGAACTCTCAGGCCTTTACTGAATTCCCCTTGACCACACTTACTTCATAGTGGGATGGGAGTTTTAAACACTAATAAACTGTAGATGGTACGATTTTAAATTTTTTCAACATAACTCTATTGAGTATAATGTTATATGTCAAAAGAATATCTTTATCCAAGACAAAGAAACACGTTCGTTATTCAACACGATGGTCAGCGCGTGTACTATAACCTCCAACTCAATCGTTCTTAAGGGGTACACTTTCTCACTTGAGAAGCCGATTAGAGGTAGATGGTATGGCGTCAGCTTGGTGTCGCCAAGCTTCATCCTTCTGAAGTAATTATAAAACATAACGTTTGTCGAGATCCCATTATCGACGAGGATACTAGCCACTTTGATTTTATTTACCATCATGGTGATAATTAGTGGTTCGTCATGAGGCTACAAGACTTTAGATATATCATCCTTAGAAAACTCGATAATGATACAATCTTTTTTCACCTTTCTTGGGCAAGCATCAATGTTACCTATTGGGCTGATCTGCCTGATATGAGTATAAGCCTTCGCCTCGTTCAGTTAAGCTTTTCTTTTAGCCAACATATTTTCGTCTCTACCAGTGATGAAATGGCATCTGAAAGAGATCGTCTTCACCTTATGGACTGTCTCATTTGGCTTCTTTGGAAGATTCGATTCTTTGTTTGGGTCTTCGTCTTGTCCCCTTTTTTCTCATTTACCTTCCAACAAGGGGATTCTGATCGTCTTCTTCCATTACTCTCATTCGGATCTTCTCGACCATCCTTATCCACATACCTGGATAAATTATCTCTTCTATTTAAACCCTTAATTTCGTTCCTGAGAGGTACGCAAATGTCTGTATTGTGGTCGTGGTCCTTGTAAAACTCATAGTATTTTCTCTTATCATGATGGTTAGTGGGAGCTTTGAGCTTTCTAGTCCACTTAAGTTCCTTTCTTCCTATAATCTCTTAGAGGATGCCGTTAATGCCCATGGTCAAGGGGATTCATCGTACTTTTTTGGCTTCTTAACTTTTTTCTCTTTTTGATCCTTCTTCTCATTTCTTTTACTAGAGGAAGCCTTTGATCCGATTCCTTAGTCGCCATGACCTCCTCGACATTCATGATTTTACCTAACTTACCTAAAAATTCTGTCATTATTTTGGGTGGCTTCTTAGACAGAGCCCAAAATAGCTTTCCCGACTGTAACCCTCTCATCAGTGCGGTTATGGAAGTTTACTTATTATAATAAACTACTTGAAGCTTCTCATTATAAAAATGAGTAATGAAATCATGTGTGGTCTCGTCATCCTTTTTGTTGCACGTTGAGCAAATGGGAAACTCTCTTTCCAAGCTTGGCCTTGAAATAGAAATTACTAACATAGAGATCAGCCAATTATTGGAAATTGAAAATTCTCCCTCGTGGCAAGCTATTATGCTAGAATTGAGTTAAACCAGTGATCGTACTAGAGAAGGCTCGATAATGTGTTTCATTCGAGATGGAGTAGATATTAGCAGCTACCTAGGACTACTTTATATGTAGAATGGGAACAAGTTTTCCATTGTATCTCGGTATAGTGATTAATGGTTTGAATTTCGCTTTCATCGAATAACATACTATTGTTGGAACAAAGGGAGATCCCTTCATAAAGTCCCTATGGGGGGGGGGGGGGGTCTTGGATCTAACCATTTCTCCCAAATGGTTCTCCGATTGCTAGATGGATCCTTTCTAGAGCTGATGCTCCTACTTGTCCTTTATAGCAATGGATTTGACTGTTTGGTCTCGACTTTCAGATGACCTCTCTACCTGGAAAGTCTGCTCGTCTTGGGTCGATCTTTTCATGCTCTTTCTGGAATTGGAGGCTTTCCACGTGGCTTCATAATTAATTTCGAATAAAGATTAACCCGTTTTCCTGTTACCTCCAATTCTCTGCCCTTTTACAACCCTTTCCATTCCGGGTGAATTGTGCTTTTCGTATTCTCCGCTCACATTTCTTAGGGAACGAGAGAGAGGGGGGGGGGGATATCTTACTTTGGAAATTACCTTGAAAAAAGTGCAAATTTGATCAAATAGCCTTTATATATCAACCTTGCACCGGGTCATAAAAAACTTTTCAAAATATTGAGTCTGCATGGGCTATTTTTATGAGGGTAAATAGCTCCCCATTTTATCTTCATTTTTTAACCACTTGTTAAATTCCCCTTTAACTTCTTAAGTGATCCTTTGTATATGTTTTTATTGTAAACGAATAGCCAAACCTCAGTGATGCAATAGAGCTATTGGACGTATGCGTCCAGAGGAGTGGTGGAACTGAGAAGTTATAATCAGCTGTTTATGGAAAGCATTTAGTTAGTAAAGTCTTCACAAATTTTGTTAAGTAATTGTCTTTATCTTTGATCTTTTATTTATTTTGTATTAATTAGTCAATTATTTTATTGTATTATTAATAATGTCCAATAAAAATGTTATAGGTTTTTTTACCTTAGAATTGTGAGTATCATAACCAAATTTTATATTAGGATTTTCCAATAATTTATGTTTTATTAATGGTTAGTGTTTTGATTAATTTAACTAATGAAATTGTAAAAGTAAAATTTATTTAGGGAATAAATTTTAACGGGTTACTAATTGTACGTATAACAGTGAGTTATAAAGGTACATATGTGCACTAAGTCCATCTATGTAAACAAGGAACATATTGATGCATTATCTACCTTTACAAATAAATGGATGGGATACATTTTTCTTTTGATTTCATTGTAATCATGTTCTATCATTTTTTATTGTGGTTAAAACGTGTTCAATTTCATCAACTCATGTTTAGTTTTTAATTTTCATGTGTTAAATGGATCTTATAAGCAAATGAAAGTAGGCATACCTTAGTAAAAAAATTAGTTGGATTGTATATGCTTAAAAGCTTATATATATATATGCACTATCTAGATTGAAACAATTTGCTTATACATATATTTTATAGTAGTCATGGATCATTTGATTTTTATTCTTAAAAAAATATAAATGATTATTGGCACTTCCATAAGCATAACACATTATGCTCTCTATATAATTAATTTAGCCACACACCCCCCCCCCCCCCCCAAAAAAAAGAAAAATAATAATAAAAAATCATTTTCTTATATATTTTAAAGTTTTTTATTATAATTCTTCAAATCGCCTGCGCATCGCGCAGATTAAAAACTAGTCTTACAAAATAATAGAGACCCACTAATTATAGTCATAAAATAGGTCCAGTAATTTATAAGCACTGTATTTTTAATGGACCCAATATGAATTTGAGAGACTAACAAATCGAATATATATATATATATATATATATATATATATATATATATATATATATATATATATAGAGAGAGAGAGAGAGAGAGAGAGAGAGAGAGAGAGAGAGAATTAGTGTCTTCATTTGTCACTTTGTCACGTGGCTTCTCTAATAAACACCCTCATAATTGTAAAGTATAACTATTAACGTCTACGAAGTATATTTTCACTGCTCCAATTATATACAACCCTTCTCTCTCACCTAACACAATTCACCCCGTACAAGCAGAAGACGAAAAATCACTTTTATCATCTTTTCCTCTTCTTCATCAATTGCACTAAACTATACATATCCATGTATCATACACTTGTCAAACATCTTCTAAATTGGAAATCATAAAGAAAAAACTTCATTTCACATACCATACTGAATCCAAAATCAAATTTGAATAACAATGTTCAGATTTCCTGTGCGAAATTAATGTGATTTTATTATTACCTCTATAATCTCCATTAGTTCCTAAAAAACCCTAATCATTACCTCCTCAAATCCACCACCAGTTTACCAAAACAGAGAGTAACGCCTATAAGTGAAGTAAACCTAAACCCCTTTAAAGCTAAGAAAAAAAACGATCCCACCTCCCAACCCAATGATCGATTAATCTCTTTTCCCTCCACCGGTGAGGTGACAATTCCGCAACATCACCAGTGACTGTTTAAATAACGTGTAGCGTTTATTCTCTTCTCCTTCGACTCTGCATCATAAAAATAATGTGATAATTTATTTCAAAATTTATTTAGGGATAACTATTTGAGTAATTGACCCACATTAAGTAAATACTAAAGAAGTAATGAAAATAACCCTAAAAATCTTTCTCTCTTTCCTAACCCAATTCAACCCCCTACAAGTAGAAGACGAAATTGTTCTATCCTTAAATGGTCTTTTAGATCTATGTATAAATATATCTATATAAATTTGAATAGTACTATCTTCGTAGCGTAGGGATTATATATATATATATATATATATATATATATATATATATATATATATATATATATATATATATATATATATATATATATATATGTACCATTATATTTGAAATTGGATAAAATTATTCTTTAATCTGTAACACCCTGCCTCCGGGGGAGAGCGAACGGAGCGCTATTGCGATAAAACTAATTAAATCCACAATATTAACAAGGTATAGAGAATCTAAAAAATTCCACAATATACAATAAGGGTCTGTTTGATAGCCTCTCAATTCCAGAGCAAATTCAGAAAAGTTGGAAAATTCTGGTCTTTTTCAGCTTTTAGGCTGTTTGATAGCCTTCATTTGCTTTGGAATTTGTTTTCTATGTACAACACCCCTTATGCACAATTTGCCACCCTATGGTGAAATTCAATTCTTTGGGGGGGGGGGGGGGGGGCAGGTTTTTGTTTGCCACCTTTGGGTGGCAAATCACTCAAAATCATTTTTTTTTGTAAACTTAATATATTTCATAAATATATTTCATAAATATTGTTAATAAATATGTAAATATATATATTTCGTATATTAAATATATATATATATATATATTTTAGCACATATATGTATATTGCGTATATTTCGAATATTTATATATATTTCATATATTTATATATTTCGTACATTTATATAATTTATATAATTAATATATTTTAATATATATTTATATTTTGTATATATATTATATATATACTTAATATATATTATTTACAGAATATACACAAATACTTGCATATATACTGAATTATATAATATATGGATGTATTCTGTAAATAATATATATTTAAGATATTCAATATATATTATTATTAACAGAATATACACATATATTATATATATACTGAATATATATAATATATGGATATATTCTGCAAATAATATATATTTAGTATATTCAATATATAATATAATATATATTCATATATTCCATAAATAATTATATAATATATATGTATATATATATTTGAATATATATATTCCGCAAATAATAATATATATATCCGAATATATATATATTCCGAAAATAACATATACAAAATATATATACAAAATATATATACAAAATATATATATTCCGCAAATAATATATATATTAATAATATGTACAATATATATATATATTCCGCAATAATATAATATATATTCATATATATATACACGAATATATATATTCCGCAAATAATATAACATATATATCCGAAATATATATTTCGTAAATAATATAATATATATTCATATATTTTGTTTATTTAATTTTATATATATATATATATTCCATAAATAAATTTTCCACATTTATATCTATTTTTCAACTTTTGTGTTTGATAGAAAATGTGGAAAATTGATGATTTTCCAACTTGTATCAAACAGACACAAGTTGGAAAATATTCATTTGCTTTGGAATCTTTTGCCCTGGAATCAAATGTCCTGGAATCATTTTCATTTTCCCAGTTTTCTATCAAACGGACCCTAAGAGAATCCACTAAACTCAAATTCTTCAAATTAAATACAAACAACTGTCTCTTGAAATAATACAACTATCTATCTCGAAATAAAATAAATTGCCAATGCTCTATACATAAAAAAAATAAATACAAATCTTCTCATTTTGTACTTTCGAATGTTCTTCCCAAAATATCCAAGCTAAAATCACCCCAATTAGTTCATAGCGCCCAAAATTCGCGCTAACCTGTCACTAAAAAAAATATGGGGAAGTACACAATACGATAGGAAAGATGCTCGCGCATATATATATATATATATATATATATATATATATATATATATATATATATTTGCGATGAATAAAGCATAACAACACGAGTACGAATATTCAAACCAAATGCAAATCTCAAAGCATTTATCAATAAATTTCTTAACAACACATTAACCAGGTCACTAGACCTCACCCCTTCTGCACATGCTTTATCAAGATATAGTTTAGGAAGCAGGAATTTTGACGGGTGCCCAACCTCCGTGCCATATTAAAATCCCATGACAACGTGCTCCACAACAACAATATAATGATACCACATGAATCAAAATAATTCGACAATATTTTTCCAGATTTCAATGAATTTAACAATTTGAATATGAGTTTAATAATCACATGAATTCAAAGGGAATAACAGTCGCGAGATTAAGAAGCATATTGTGTAAAATTCCATACCTTAAACCACCAAAAAGGAAACAACATAAATTTGTCCAGAATAGTCAGATTACTCCATCAAAATCTTCTCCCAAGAATAATCAAAACTTTTCCAAGATCCAACACCAAAACAGTCCCAAGAATACCTTCAAAAACTAGGGTTAAATGCATAATATAAAGGGGTTAAGTGTATATAAAAAGAGAGGAAATAAAAATATGTTTATTGCATATTTTTGTTCCAAAAGTTGGTTTAAAAATGGTCACCCAATTTATAAGGTAAAAGAAAGAATTTGAAACAAACTAAAACTTCTCAAAATTGCTTGCAGCGCACGAAATCTGCTGGGGTCAATCGATCGATCCCTGGCGTTGATCGATCAATCGCCCAGAAAAACTGACAGTTCCGCTTAAAAAAGTTACAAGGGATAAATATATAAAAATCCATTAAAAATCCGTTTTAACTCCGATTTCGAAACCGTTTGAAATTCTCGTCTTTAAAAATAAAATCCAACATTTTTGGGCAAGAAAAATAATTTTATCAAAAACTTTATTTTTCCTCTATACTTTGAAAATACCCTAAAAATTCTGCGAGTTGTTACATAATCTTTTTATTTGATATATTCTTTAATTGCATGTCATTCTACTTTGATAATGTATACAAACAAGTTCATGATTAACCATCACACTTTTGTTGTAGTTAAAGGTAATTTCTTTTTTAATGCTCTAAATGATTTGGTAAATATTTTTATTTCACCGGCACATAAAAATTCAGTATAATGTCACCAATAATAGGTGGTTGGGTTAAAATGATATGGATTGAAGATAATTTATTGTCATGCCAATTTGAGTGTTGATTTTATGTTTCCATATAGGCTAGGCAGAGACGGTCATTTTTTATATGTTAACATAGCTCTTATTATTGTCTATCTCTTATGTTGAAATAATTTTTTTTATTAATGTATTTTGGTTTTCCGTTTCTGAAATTTTTCTTCACTAAACTTATAAGCCAACATGATTACAAACGGTATAAATTTATGTAGTGCAAGTAAGTTTTTAGATTTAATTTTGTATATTTTCTTTCTATTTAATTGCTATTTATTGGTATATTGAAGATATGAATATGGAAAATAACAAAAATCCAAATTCTTAATATTTCTTGAACTTATATAACGATTAAAAATATTTAATCCATAAAAACTCTGTGAAATTACAATATTTTATATGTTTTGATATTTTTAAAGGAAATATATGGTTAGACCTGGCAAAATGAGGCACGACAAGATAACACGACACGAACCGATCCGAAGTTATAAGTTAACGGGTGAACCCTTAATGGGTTCGGGTCATATTAGTGCCAACCCGATAAGACACGATAGTTAACGGGTCGGGTTAGGGTTGACCCCCTTCACCCGTTAATACCCGATAAAACCTGTTATGACCCATTAATTTAAGTAAATAAGATAAACTTTTGGAATTTATAAACAATTTATGTAGCATAATGTTAATTTAATCATAATGAATTTTACTAAATGAGAGATTTAGTAATGTCAATGAATTAATGGGTCTATTTGGGTTAAAAAATGAGATAATATGTCAATTTGTATACAATTCAAAATAATTCATTATCTTAATGGGTATCAACGAGTGAACACGATACGATAAAATAACGGATTGGGTTTGGATATAATTTTTTTACATGATAAAAAGGTCATCCGTTTCGATATGAATCTAATAAAACTCGAACACGATAAAAAATCATACGAACAGAATCCATTGAGAGTTATATATATGGTTATATTGAAATAGACGTAAAAGTAGTGTATTCGTGAAAACTCAAGGATTAAATTAGTGATGAATCTTAAATTTGCTTTATCTAAAAAGCTAAATGCAAAAGTCAACACGGAGAGAGGAAGCCGTTCGTCAAACCTCCCACATTAAAATCCATAATCTCTCTCTCTCTCTCACTCTCTCTACACACGCAAAGCACAACCCCAATTATTTATTTGTCTTTGTCTTTGAGGAGAGCTCTTCTCTTTCTCCAAACCCCAGCCTCTATTCGCCATTCTTTACATAGTCTCTCTCTCTCTCTCCTTGCGTATACAATAGCTGAGAAGAGACAAATATATAGTCACCCCATGTCAATCTTGAGTAATACCCATATTGTTAGGTGCTTCTTATTAGTTTTCTTTAGCATCTCAGTACTACTACACTCGGTGGTTTTGGGAGGTAGATATCTTGAAGATGTACAAAAATCGATGAATATTTCTAATACCACCACTCATGAAGGCTTCTTTGCAACTATTAATAGAGTAATACCTTCTTCACCCGATCCTCTACACAACAGGTGATCTCCATCCTTCACAACACCCCATTTCAAGTCCCTAGGCAAAAAGGGCAAGGATTGTTTTTCTTCTTTTTCTTTTTTCAGGAAAATATAAATTTCCTTAATGTACCGTTTATCACATGTTTTATTTAGCTATACGGTCACAGTGATTTTTTTTATATATAGTTTTTATGTCTTTGTTATAATTATATAATCTTTGTCGATATCAAACAATAGAATAGATTGTAATTTTCGTTTCTAGTTTTCTATATCAATGTCATGTTCTTTATCAGTAGTTCATTTTTTTTGTACTTATTTAATCATTTTCTTTATCAATTGATCAAACAACCAATTATAGTTAGCACTCGTGAGCATCTTCTGTCTCTTTCTACTCCAGGTCTACATTTCTACGATCATTTCATAATATATTGGATAAATTGCAAATAATCCCTTGAACTAGTACCTTCATTGCACTTAAGTCCCTCATAAAACCTATTTTGTTCATATTTTTGAAGAGTAAAGATACATACGCCTAATCTTAGTATCGATTTAGTACCGAATGTGCTTTAAATGCAGGCACTAAAGTGTGGATCCCACCATTCAAAGTGTGAAACCTACTATGATACAATACATTTAAAGCACATTCAATATTGAATTGGTACTAGAAATTGATGTGTGTAGCATTACTCATTTTTGAATCAATACAAATAAAACACTTCAGTGTATCGTTAAAAATGAAACGAAATTCTGATTAAACACATAATTACTCTTATGAAAAGGACCCATATGTGTCAATGAAAATGCCGCTTATGATTATTTTTAAGACACATAAAGCATTATATACAATTTTTTCGATAATGGTTTCTCTTGTTTTTTACAAAATTATATGTAGAGATTTAATTGCAGTCAGGGGTTTATTTTCAATTATCCTTGTTTTTATATATTTTGTTATTATGTTGAAGAGATTAGAGCTAGAGATAACCTAAATTCATGCCATGTTTTGCATAATGCTTTAAGTTTAATTTGAAACCAGCCTCTCCAAACCGATGACAAAATTATGTACAATCTTTTTATTTCTCACCCTCCCAAGTGCTAAAATAAAATAACATTGCGTACTAGGTTTTATCTCCTTTTTCTGGTCAAGTAAGTGAATAAGACAATGGTTGCATGATTGAAACGTGTCATAGCTTATAGGAAATGAAATGTACATAAATTCTTAACATGAATTACAAGCTCCTATGTGTATTTCTTTCCTTTTTAATTTGAAATTATGTGCATTTGTGGAGGATGACAATGAAATTTACATATTCTTACGTAAAATCTCAGAATTCAGGTCAACAATTTGATTTACAAGTCATGATTTTTTTTGGACTCAATACTTTCTGTGAATTCCTAACTCAAAAAAGCAGGCAGCATAAACTATATTAAATAATGGTAAAAATGCACACATAATGTCTATATTATAGATTTTGGGTAAATATACAAGTACACGAAGGAATTCGATGTTTCCTAAGTTTCTAATATTATCTCTGGGTGATTGTGGTGGGGGCTTAATCCTCTTTACTTTTTTAATTTATATATTGTGATTTTTTTTAATCATCTTTGACAAGTCATACTAGACTAACCTTTGATGTGTCTAAAGTATCCAAATACGCACCATAATAAGTAATGACTATGAAACTCAATTTTTCTCAAGATAAATGTTACTAGTCTCAAATTCATCCCCAAAATAATCCCTAAATTTAACGTAACAAAAAGTGGTGTACAACTTGTACGGTAAAGATCACAATAACTGATAGCATTACTCATTTTCAAATTGAACCTTCCACCCTTGTGTGTTAGTGAAAAGGTAATAATTTCTCTGACCAAATGCATTTAATGAGTTTTATTGGAAACTAGGTTTCAGTACATTTGTTTTGGAAAGTGGCCAAACTCATTTCACTGTACGTTGTTTACATCAACAATAAAAACAGAGGCCAAAAGCTGAACTATTCCACAAACTAGCATGCTAGTCCGTTCTTTTTTAACTTATTTTATTTTGTTGGTATCATATCACTTGTTGGCCGAATCAGTTTTAAGGGTATTTTAATTAATTCACATTAGTTAGTGGTGGTTTTCGCGTATGAGAGTCAAATTGAGAATCAAATTCAATTGACCTCACAGTCTTATAACACTGAATTAAAAGACTTGATTATAACTTTAAGATTCATGACTAATTTAATCCTTGAGTTTTCAAGAATACACTAGTTTTTATTTCCACATGATGCGCGGAGAATTGTAAAAAAATAAATTAAAAAATAAATAAACTTAATTTCAAATAACTCATTATCATTATTAGTTTTTCGACAACAAATATAGAAGACATCAATATAACCATACATTTCTTTTAGAAATATCAAAACATATAAAACATTGCAATTTCACATAATTTTTTTGGGTTAGATATTTTTAATCATTGTATAAGTTCAAGAAATATTAAGAATTTGGATCTTTGTTATTTTTCATATTCCTATCATTAATATACCAATAAATAGAGCTCATCTTAACCGCACAACAATAAAATAGAAAGAAAATATACAAAACTAAACCGAATAACTTACTTGCACTACATAAATTTATACAGTTTGTAATCACGTTGGCTTATAAGTTTAAGAGTAATTCTATATGTTCCGCCGGTTTGTCACGCCTAGCGACCGCACTGTCTTTTTTTTTACTGTTTTGTTTTTAACTTTTAATATAAAAACAGTTTTTTATATTAAAAAAACAGTTTTTATATTAGAAACGCAGTTTTTTATATGAAAAAAAAAACAGTTTTTACAATTAATATAAAAACATATTTTTAATTAAAATCAAACAGTTTTTTATTAAAATTAAAAATAAAAAATAATTTTCGTAATATCGCGATTAATTAGTGTTGCTGGTAAAAATATCGCGATTGATCAGTGTCGATGGTGCGGACGCACATTCCCGGACCCAAAATCATTTGTTGAATGTGGGTCCGCGCCAGCGGCACTAATTAATCGCGATATTTTTTCAATAAAATATCGCGATTAATTAGGTCCGCTGGCATGGACTCACATTCCCGGATACACATCATTTGTCGAATGTGGGTCCGCGCCAGCGGCACTAATTAATCACGATATTTTTTCAATAAAATATCTCAATTATTTAGTGCCGCTGGGGCAGACACACATTCCCGATGCCACATCATTTGTTGAATGTGGGTCCGCGCCAGCGTCACTAATTAAACACGATATTTTATTGAAAAAATGTCGCGATTAATTAGTGCCGCTGACGCGGACCCGCACACATTCCCGAATTTAACAAATGATGCGAACCCAGAAATGTGGGTCTAAGATATCAAATTAAAAAAAAATTATTAAAATAAAAATAAATAAATTTAAATGCTGTTTTCAATTAAAAAAACTGTTTTGTAGATTTTTTTAATTAGTAGACATAGTTTTTTTTATTTATAAAAAAAATATTTTTTTTAATAAAATGTTGTTTAATTTTAATAGGAAACTTTTTTTTTATACAAAAAATTATTTTTATATGAATGGTTAAAAATAAAAGAGTAAGCAAAAAAATAAAAAAATAAAAATGGAATATGCTGTCGCTAGGGACAGTTTATCTAGAACCACTCTAAGCTTAATGAAGAAAAATTTCAACAAAGGATAACCAAACTAAATTAATAAAAAAAATTATTTCAACATAAGCGAGAGACAACAAAAAAAAGTTATATTAATATATAAAAAATAACCGTCTCTGCCTAGTCAAGATGGAAACATAAAATCAACACTCAAATTAGTTTGATAATAAAATATCTTCGATCCATATCATTTTAAGGTAAGCACTTATTATTGGTGACATGGCATGAATTTAGGTTATCTCTAGCTCTAATCTCTTCAACATAATAACAAAATATATAAAAACTAGGGTGATTGAAAATAAACCCTGACTGCAATTAAATATCTAGGTTAACTTAATAAAAATCCTAGGTAAAATATATACTATGTCATCATGAGGAAGCCAAACAAGGGCTGTTCTATGACATAAGGGTCGAAAGGGACGTTTCATTTTTCTTAATTTATTTATTGGATTAATTATATTTTGATTCCTCCAACTTTGCTCTCATTTTCACAACACCACCATTATTTTATTTTTTAAACTTAATTTCATCAATTTATAAAAGTGCATCACTTTACCTCTAAACACTAATGGTGATATATTTTTGGACAAAAAATTGATCATGTGTATTGCATATCATTGTATTTTTATCCAACTACTTGTGCAAATAACTAATTTTTTGATCAGAAACTTAACACCATTACGATCATGGGATAAAATGATGCGTTTTTAAAAATTTAGGGGGGTTAACTCTAGAAAATAAAAGTACAACTGATGAAGTAAAAATATGTATAAAATTGAAACGATTAAAGTGTAATTAAACTTGTTTATTTATATATCATTGGTAAGTGCACATCAATTTAAGCGACGGGTTTTGTTTATTTAAAATATATTTTCAAATAAGTATTTTAAAATTATAATTCCAGTCAATAAATTAAAATGAAGCAAAAATAGTTTCTTGATTTCAAGTGTTTGTACATTTTATTTTAAATTAAGGACTAAAATAAACTAAAAGTTAATATGATAGATAAATAGTAAAAATTTGGGTTCGTGACACTAAATGAGCTTGTAGCATTGTTATAATAATTGTTTATATGTGAAGATCATCGCTAATGGGAGTATAACTCGCAAGGCAACTAAATGTAGACCTTTTGTGCGTACCTTTTCTTTCAAAATAGGCACACTCTCTCTCTTTTATGGATCACCGTCAGGTGACACATTTTCAGTCCGCATTCTTAAAATGTGGACTGGTCCGCACAAGAGCAGGACTGTATATATATATATATATATATATATATATATATATAGAGAGAGAGAGAGAGAGAGAGAGAGACTCCTGTACATATCATATAAAAAAGAAGAGACACCAGAAATAAACGAATTAATCGAGAAATTTAAAAAACTAAAAACAGACCCTAAACCAGTTAAAACAAAATTAAACTTATTTTACTCAAAAGATGACATCTACCCCCACAAACAAAAATAAAGAAATATATAGAATAGAAAATTTATATAATAACGAAGAAGATACTAAAAAATATATAGAAAAAGGTATTCAAAAAACAAAACATAAATTATCCTAATTTTTCTTTTTCTCCTAAAATTTATATTTCTAATTTCTATTGATTAATTTTTTCTTTTGTGATCTTAATTGTCCAGTTTACAATAACTAATCTTATATAATCTTTTTGATTTTTATAATGAATTTTCTTTATTATAGCATTATCTAAGTTCTATATTCTGCATGTAGTCTAGCTCTTAACCACTCTTTTTCACTAATCATAAAATTTATAATACTACTTTGTCCTACTTGATTTTCGTATATTTTATTTTTCTCTGGGTTTTTTAGATTTGTTAAAGTTAAACTGGGTAGTTTCCATTCAATTTCTTCATATATACTGCTATGAGAGAGAGAGAGAGAGAGAGAGACTCATGTACATATCAACGGTATTACTGCTAATGTGGATTCATTTTATAAATGATTTTGAGTTGAATTTTTTATGTGGTATTTAAACATTTCGGGGGAGCTATATAAAAAATATCAGGACAAAAAAAATGATTTTTGCTATTTTAAAAAAATCGGCCAAACTTTTGTAGCTTTTAAAGTACTTTAAAAGCTGTGAAAGTTTGACCGATTTTTTTAAAATAGCGAAAAACGTTATTTTGAGTTAATTTTTTTTTATATGGGTCTAGTGAAATGTTTAAACATCATAAAAAAAAATTACACTAAAAATAATTTTTTTACTATTTTAAAAAATTGGTATGTACAGGAGACTCTCGCTATATATACATATATATATATATATATATATATATATATATGTAGTGACAATTATTATGCAACACAAATAGATAAGAGAAAGGCAATCACCAAGTAGGAAGAAGGAATGTAAAATGACAATCACACAACAAAGGATGTACGTGGTTCAACAAAGAAGTGTCTACGTCCACGGTGGTGCAGTTGGTTTTATTTCTATATACTCCGGGGAGTGATTACAGAGAATACAACTTGTCCTTTTACCCCGGACCTAGGGTTTAATATATACATGTACATTTAGGTGAGTGAGGGTGATGGGTTCCCCCACGTCTTCCATCTCTCCTATAACTTCCCCTCAAGGGAACGTGGGAAGAGACCGGATCAAAATAAGAGGTGGGGGGCCTGGATTTTGGGCTACTCGTCCAGGCCCATGGTCTTAATTCTGGGTACCCACAAATGCCCCTAAGTTTGTTGGGCCATGTTCATGGGCTCAATAAATTTAAATGATTAGCCATAATGGCTTTTTTGTAATTCTTCGAAAGCTGTGAAGTTGATTTTGGCGACACCCGCTTCGTTTCTTGTGCACCATGATTAATAGAATTTGAAGGTTTGTTGGAATAGCCACTTTTCTACCGTCGCTTCAGTCTTTCCAGCATTCTTCTATTTTTTGTGAGCTCTAGCGCTTCGTACCTTCTTCTCTCAATCTCCATTCTCATTATTTCTTAGTTGTTTGGGCTCGTGCTTCTTCATCGCTTGAATCGATCTTCAATTTTGTAAGTTTCTTGTGCCCTTTCTTTGTACTTTCTCTTTGGGTTTGCAGTTTTTCTAGGGTTTTTCCAATGGCGAAGATTGGAAATATGTCAATCTCTGAATTTAGGAAGTTTTACAACATCCCTGAGTGGGTAGATGTTGAGTGCTGTGCCTCCCCTCCTAGAAACGTTAGAGATATAGATGATGCCCACTGGATTTACGTCTTGTTGCTTTCTCAGGGGGGACTCACTTTTCCTCCTAATGATTTATTTTTGCATTTTTTTGGCTATTTTAATATTGTTCCTGCGCCATGCTCGCCCAATGTGTGGAAAATAGTAAATGGCGTACATAGGATAAATCAATTATACGGTACTAGGTTAAGGCTCGCCGAGGTCTGTTTTTGCTACTCCTTTTCTCGAACTAGCTCTAGTGTCCTTTACCTCAAAGCTAGGAGCCCTGACAGGGTATTGGTAGTAAATCTACCTGATTCCCATAAGGACTACTGGCAAGAAGGTTTCCTTGTTAGAAATTGGCAGTTTTCTCCCTAATTTGAAGGGTCGAGGTCTGAGAAGTTCTCTGTTCCCTTTTATGGGGAGGAATACATAGGTAGACATTGTACTGTTGTTTCGACTTTTGTTGATTTGTGATCTTTCTAACTCCTCTTTGCTTTTTCTTCCACAGCGAGGTCAAAGAACTTGGAGCCTGCTCTCAGCGAGGTTCGTATCTCGGAATTAGTTAAGGCTTGGGATATCAGGGAGCCTTTGGGTGACGGCAAGCATCCCAGATCTGCTGCTTTTCTGCTTGAGTACAAGAACGTTGGCTCCAGCTTCATAGCAAGGCCTGTGGATAGTATCCCAAAGTTTGATTTATTCGAAGAGACTGATGTGGGTCCTATCCAGTTGGACGAGCAAGAAAGCAGCTCTGGGAGTGACATCGTAGGAGCTGTAGGTGATTTGCGGGGAGAGAGCTCTAGCGGTAGGAGTTCCTCTGATCGTAGGGAAATTTCTGAAGCTCAAGGATCGTCGAGCACTTCTAGTAGTTCGAGCGAGGAGATGGTTCCTCCAAGGAAGAACTTGATCAGGGATGATGATGATGATGAAGACCATATATATGCTTCTCGCACAAAGGTCAAAGAAGCAAAAATCTAGCTTGGGGGCTGTGGCTACTGGTTCCCAGTCCTCTGCTCAGGAGCAGGAGAGGAAGAGGAAGGAAGAGGAGCAGGTGAGAGATAGAGAGAGGAAAAAGGAAGAAGAGAGGAAGAAGATGGAAGAGAAAAGGAGGGTAGAGGAGAGGAAGAAGAAGGAGAGTGATAAGGAGGAGGAGAGTAGGAGGGCAGAAGCGAGGATGAAGGCCGGGAAGGCCTTAGTCCCGGTGTCCGCACTGCCCAAGGTGGCCTCTGTGGCAATTTCTCCCCAGTTGGCCCCAGCTCTGCTTGAGAGAGCTGTCCTCCCGGCTGATCGCCAAAGGGTGGTAGGGTCGGAGCAGTTGGCCCTTCATGCTAGTCAAAGGCTTGCTCTGGTAAGGTTTCTTCCTTTTCTCCTATGTTGTTCTGAATTCCCTCATTTTCCTCTTCTAATGCCTTCTTTTTTTTACAGTTTGTTACTGACTTCGCCGTGCTGTATCGTTCATGCGATGAGTTGGTGAAGAGAAACAGCGAGCTGGAGCAAGAGAACTCCGCCCTGAAGTAGAAGGGTAAAGAGCTCGAGGCTAACTTTAAAGCCATTAACGCTGCTCGGATTTCATCCGACTTGGCTCTTGCCACTGCCAACAAGGAGAAGGACGCTGCAGTCCAAGATTTGAAGGAGTTGAGACAGGCCTACGACCTGGTTTGCTCGAGCAAGCTAGCGGTTATTGAGGACAACAGGGTGCTGTCTGAAGAGCTGAAGAAGAAAGAGTCTGAGGCTGTTACTGCCAAGGAGGACTCATATAATTTCGATTGGGCTGTAGCATATGAGGATGCTGAAGTTAAGATAGGCTATATTAGTCGTTTGAACTTTAAGAAAGGCTGGAACAAGGCCCTTTTGGCTGCTGGCATCGACATCGATTCTCCCTTGTTTGACGAGCATGACCTAGGTCTGAAGCCAACCTTGGATGAAGTTCCCGCCCCAGCTGTTGAAGGCGCTGATCCTGTTACTCAAGCGACCCCTGCTGACGCTTCTCTAGTTGTGGGGACAGAGATTACCCCTGCTGAGGGCGGTGCTCCTGCTGATGTTGACAAGGGGAAAAGGTCATCGACCTCTGGGCCACCTGAGGTTGTCAACTAGTTATCCACTAGGATTGCTCTGCACTTTTGGTTTTTTCTGTATGTAGATTTTTTCTTTACTGTTCGATGTAACTCCAGTCCTTTATTAATGAAAAAGGCCTCATTTTCTGCTCGCACTGATTTGTCTCTTTCTCTCCCTTATCTTTCTCTCGCTTGTAGTTAGTTGATGTGGATGATTACATTCCTGCTGCTTCCCAATTGGGCAGGACCCTTGGTCCCAATGCGAGTCCCGAAGTTCGACAGGCCTTCATTAAGCTTTACAAACCCCTTAGATCTAGGAATAAGAAGTATAAGGAGCAATCTGAACTTGTGGCCAAGCTGAAGGACAAGCTTCAGGAGATGGAGGACATTGGTGCTTCAGTACAAGAGGAGGTCAATGTGCTGAGAATAAAACTATTAGAGGCCTTCGAGATCAACCAAGTTGGGGAGGTTCTTCAGCAGGAGAATGAGGACCTAAGGAGAGAAGTCTTACGACTTAGGGAGTATGTGCCAAGCACTGTTCCAGCAGTATTACAAGGTTCCTCATCATCGCGAACTAGAGCTGGTCAGAATGTTACTCCTCCTGTGTCACGGGGTTCCACTCGCCCACCCATTCCGCGAGCTGGTAGGAGCACCAGGAGCAGAAACAGGGAAGCGAAAGAACTTCGAGATAGGGAAATGGAAGAACTCCGTGGTGATGTCCAGCGAGCCTATGTGATTGCTGCTGGGCTTCAAAGGGATGTCACTCGGTTGCGGCACTTGTTCAAGAAAGGTCCTCGATAAGCGTGGGTTGACGGCTATGACCTGGGTTGGTCAGATGCTCCAACAAGGTTGTCTGAGTTCGAGGAGCTTTCTTTTATTAGGGGATGGCTAAGTGCCTTGAAGGAGCTGCAAGTCTTGAGGAACTCGATGCTCTGGTATCTCCATGAGATGTCTCCCTCTACCCTGATGCCTAACCCCTTCCGGAGGGATGATCGATGGATCCCCATAGATGCTATCCCTCGGCAGTTATTGGAGTCGGATGCAAATGAGGTTGTGGAAGAGTTAGCTCCTGCTCCTGATGACGGACGAAGAGCTCGAGTGGCTGACTATTTTGCTCGGAGGCCTCCCCCCCATTGAGATTTTTCCAGTTGTTATTTTTTGTTCTTTTTGGTAATGTAAATGCTTTGGGCAAGCTCGCCGACTAAACATGTATCACCATTGTTGTAAATATGATGGATTAATGAAAAGTTTGTGTTTTGGGCAACTTTGTCGACTAAACGTGTGCATCATATTCTTCATATTCTTGCTGCTTTATAATCTTCTAAGTTTGTTTTGTCATGCACGTGTCCTCCCAGTCCAGTATAATATCGAGATACCATTGTGCATCACTTTACCTTTTAGGTTGTGTCATCACACTCCCTTAGGCCTAAGTGGGGCAATTGGCGAGGACACACCTGAGGTTGGATGTTCCATCCGATCAGGATTTTACTCAATCAAAGGAGTTTTGATGACCAGTATAAAACTTAGTCGTATTGCCTAAAGATCCCCTGTAGGGCTTCATATATTGCCAGGGGCAATGCTAAGAGGTTCTTCGTGTTTCATGACGATGACCCGAGGAGGGGTATTCCCCTGCTATAGTATAGTGATCAATGTGCTTGTTACTTGGAAAAGATGTGCGATAAATGCAGCTGTTACTAATCAGAGTGTAACCAATTAAATAATTTTCATTAATAATAAGGGAAATGCACTTGTATAAAAGAATACAATAGAAAGATCTAAAAATAGAATCTCTTGAGATTAGCTGCATTCCATGCTCGTGGTATTTCTCTGCCTTCCGTCGTTTCCAAGTGATAGGCACCCTGCAGGTCGTCTCTGGTTACCTTAAAGGGTCCTTTCCAGTTGGGACCTAGATTGCCGTCTGATGGTTTCACCTCGTTGCCCAGGACTTTCCTTACAATATAGTCCCCAATTCGGAATGCCCTCGGGTTAACCCTTTTGTTGTAATGCCTCGCGAGCTGTTACTGGTAGCTCGCTAGTTTCACTAGGGCTAGTTCCCGGCGCTCGTCGGCTAGGTCGAGCTCAGCGAGTAATGTTACATCATTATGGCCTTGGTTGACAAGGTTGGACCTTATTGTCGGTAAACCTGCTTCGAGTGGGATGACTGCCTCCATGCCATATATCAGCGAAAATGGGGTTTCTCCTGTTGCCCGCCGAGGAGTGGTCCGATATGCCCATAGGATGTGAGGTAGTTCATTTACCCATGCGCCTTTGGCTCGCTCCAATCGCTTCTTCAATCCATCGATAATGGTTTTGTTGGAGGCCTCAGCTTGGCCATTGCTCTGAGGGTAGGCCACCGAACTGTAGTGGTGTCTGATACCGTGTTCATCACAGAAGTTCTGAAAGGAGCCACTTTCGAACTGTGTTCCATTGTCGGTGATGATGGTTCTGGGGATTCCAAAACTGGTGATTATATTCCTCCATATGAACCTTATCATATCAGCGTCTCGGATGTTCGCCAGGGGTTCTGCCTCGATCCATTTGGTGAAGTAGTCAGTCGCAACCAACCGATATTTGCGATTGCCGGCAGCGATAGGCAATGGTCCCACGATGTCCATTCCCCATTGGGCGAATGGCCATGGGCTGGACAGGGACTTTAGATCGCTAGCGGGTTAGTGGACCATAGGAGCGTGGAGTTGGCATTTTAGGCATTTGCGAACATACACTACAGAGTCTTTTTGCATATATGGCCACCAATAGCCCTCCTTCATTGCTCGAAAGGCTAGAGACCTTCCTCCGGTGTGGCTTCCATAGATTCCTTCGTGAATTTCGCATAGCACTTGCTCGATATCCCCTGGGTGGACGCATCGGAGGTAGGAACCGAAGAAGGATTTCTTATACAAGTTGCCTTCTGAGGATAGGTGAAAGCGAGTAGCTTTGACTCTTATCTGGTGGGCAGTCTTCTTGTCATCCGGGAGCGTGCCATTTTTTAATATTCTCTTAAGGGGTCCATCCAGCTGGGGGCTGACCCCACCTGGAGTACCTGTTCCATGCTTGGTGGATTGCTGTCGATGCTCGGACAAAAGAGAAAATCAATGGGGATGAATCTTTTTAGATCGGAGTCAACTGCCGAACTAAGGGCTGCTAAGGCATCAACATGACTTTTTTGCCCCCTGGAAAACTGCTGGACGTTGATATCTTCAAAGCTTGACATAAATTTTTTCACTAAGGCGAGGTAGGCTGCCATTCTTTCATTCTTTGCATTGCAATCTCTACTTATCTGATTGGAGACCAGTTGGGTATCTCCGAACACCTGTAAATGTTTTACTCCCAAAGTATGCGCCTTTTGGAGGCCGGCTATTAGGGCTTCGTATTCTGCTTCGTTGTTGGAGGCTGTAAATCCAAGCCTGATTCCTTGTTCAAGGATTGTGTTCTCTGGAGTAATGAGGACAATGCCCACCCCTGCCCCCTTTGAGTTGGAGGCTCCATCAACAAACAGTTTCTAGGTTTCCTTTTTTGCTGGGTTCTCCTTTTGCCTTGTTGGTTGAGGTTGGTCGGCGGGTTCTTCGCCTGTGAATTCGGCTATGAAATCAACAAGGATCTGAGCCTTGATAGCTGTCCTTGGTTGAAATTGGATGTGAAATCGACCGAGCTCGACTGACCACTTAGACAGTCTGCCCGATAAATCTGCTTTCCTTAGGACTGCCTTAAGGGGATGCGATGTAAGGATGATGATAATATGAGCTTTGAAATAATGCTTCAGCTTTCTCGAGGCTACTACTAGTGCAAAGGCGAGCTTCTCCAATGGTAGGTACCTTTGCTTGGCGTCTAGTAAGGTATTGCTCACGTAATAAATTGGGTGCTGGATTCTTGCAACCTCGCATATTAGCGCAGAGCTGACAGTGTGACTTGATACGAAGAGGTACAGGTACAAAGAATTCGTTTGCTGTGGTAATACGAGCAGTGATGGAGAGATTAAGTAAGACTTGAGCTCGACCAATGCTCGCGAGCAATATGGGATCCACTCTATCGTTTTGCTCCCCTTCAGAAGCTAGAAAAAAGGCTTGCACTTCTCGAAGGATTTGGAGATGAAGCGATTTAAGGCAGCGAGCATACCAGTGAGCTTCTGTACGTCCCGGATTGTGCGAGGGGGTTGTACCCTATTGATTGCATCGATCTGGTCTGGATTAGCCTCTATGCCTCTCTTACTGACCAAGTACTCAAGAAATTTTTCTGACTGGACACCGAAAGAACACTTTCTTGCATTAAGTTTCATTCGGTACTTCCTGAGAATTTTGAAGGTGTTTGATAGGTTTGAGAGGTGATTCTCTTTTTTCTTGCTTTTAACGAGCATTTCATCGATGAAGACCTCCATGATGTCTCCCATCTGATCCTTGAACATCTTGGTAACCAGCCGCTGATATGTTGCCCCTGCATTCTTGAGCCCAAAGGGCATAACTGTGTAGCAGTATAACCCAACTGTAGTGATGAACGCTGTTTTGTCTTGGTCTGGGGCATATAAGGGGATTTGGTGATACCTTGAGTATGCGTCCAGGAAACTCATTCGCTCGTGCGTTGCGGTGGCGTCTACTAGTTGGTCTATCTTCGGGAGGGGGAAACTATCTTTAGGGCATGCTTTGTTGAGGTCAGTGAAGTCGATGCAAACTCTCCACTTCCCATTGCTCTTCGGAACTACTAATGGGTTGGATAGCCACTTGGGGAATTGTACTTCCCGTATGGATCCTGCATCCAACAGTTTTTCAACTTCTTTTTCGACCGCTTTAGCCTTCTCGGGTGAAGTTCGCCGTGCCTTCTGCGTGATTGGCTTGAATGTGGGGTCGACGTGCAGCTGATGACAGACCATACTGGGATCGATTCCAAGCAGCTCGTATGGTTCCCATGCGAAAACATCTACGTTGCGCCTCAGTAAGTTTGTTAACTCCTTCTGTTCTTAGTCGGTGAGAGATACTCCAATCAAGAAGACTCTGTTACTGTCGTCTTCCCTAGCCGTCACTTCTACCAGGTCTTCGACGACCCGTTCGGAGGGGAGGAGTCTGGTCCCCTCTACTCCAGGTCTTCCGTACATTAATTGCTATTTAGAAGGTGTTAGACCCTCTTCAATTTTCTCGCTAGGATTCTTCTCTAGCTATGGACGGATGACTGCTATGAAGCACCTTCTCTCCATTGCCTGATCACCGTGGATTTCCATTACTCCGCGTTCGGTTACGTACTTGAGTTTTTGATGGTAGGTTGAGGAGACTGCCTTCATCGAATGAAGCCATCCCCTGCCGAGGATGGCTTGGTATGGTGAGTCGATGTCAACTACCAGAAACTCGATCATCTTGGAGACGTTTCCAGCACGCACTAGTAGTACAATCTTTCCCAGGGGTATAGTCATTTTTCCAGCGAATCCAACCAAAGGTACAGTAGCTTCCTTTAGGTCGGCGATGCTTAACTTCAATTTCCTGAATAAGTCGAGGTACATTACTTCTGACGAGCTTCCTTGATCGACGAGCAGCTTGTCGACGTCAAAGTTGGCTATCCTGAGTGTAATGATCAGAGCATCATGATGTGGGGTCCTCACTCCCACCAGATCTTCATTTGTGAAGACAATATGCTTGTTATAGTTGACGTCATCCGCTCGTCGATGCTTTCCTGACTGTGACTTTGCTGGATCGATCTAAAAAGCCTGCATTACTGCTGTAAATTTCTTCATCTCCATTTGAGCTGAATTTCCTTGTATCTGCCTGGTATCAGATGCCCTGTGAATTACCGCAAACTCATGTCCAGCGTCATCTTCCAACACGTTGTCAGGTCTCGCCTCTCTGTTGGTAGCCGCTTTCTCTACCCTCTTCTCCACAAACTCGTTCAAATGCCCAGACTGGGCCAACTCCTCGAGGTGAGACATAAGAGCTTTGCAGTGCTCAGTCTTATGTCCTCCCTTTGTGTGAAAAACGCATCTTAACGCATTGTTCCTCTTCGAGGGATCTCCTCCCATCTTCCTGGGCCACTTGATAAATGGCTCATCTTTGATCTTCGCGAGAATTTTGTAAATTGGTTCTTTGAAGATGGTGTTGACCGCCTGGAATGCTTTCGACGCGTCATGGTTCCCTCCGTTCTTGGAGTCATTTTTGCCCCCGTTCTTTCCTCCTTTCTTCTGGTTCTCAGTTTTCTCACTTCCCTTGGTAGTGAGTTTAGCTCGACCGTTTTCTCCTGTGCTGAGGCGGGTGACGTCCTCCACCTTAGCGTACTTCTCGATGCGAGCCATTAGGTCGTCAATAGTCATAGCTTCCTTCTTTGTCAGGGACTGGTATAGAAGGGAGGATCTGGGTAGCTCGATTTTAAAAGAGGCCACTGCCACTTATTTCGAGCAATCTTCGATCTCGTTGAATAACTCCCAGTACCTCTTCGCGTAGTCTCGGAGTGTCTCTTGAGGCGTTTTCTTCATTGTCAGTAAAGCATCCATCCTTTTGGGATGAGAGCTGCTAGTGATGAACCGGGCCGTAAAGAGCTCGGCCAGGGATTTAAAACTTCTGATGGGCCGGTGGGGGAGTCTTTCGAACCATTTCTGCGCCACATCATGCAGGTTCGAGGGAAAAATATGGCACATCAGTGCATCCCGGTGATTCTAGAGGGTCATGGCCTATCGGTATTGCCTGACGTGATCGGTGGGATCAATCTTACCGTCATAAATCTTAAACCTTGGAATGGAAAATTTCTTAAGGGCTTCTTCTTCTTTGATTTCCCTCGTGAAGGGTGACTTTATCTGGGTTTTGAGAGCTCGCCTCGCGAGTTCTCTGGTTGATCTGGTACCGTGGTGGGCAGGATGTTGGTCCATTTCCCTGCGGACTAGATTTCGTATGTTCTCGTCGCTGTGAGCAGGGCTCTGGTAACGGCAAGCTCTTCGCAGCTGCTCATGGAGGTCGTCATCTGATTCGTATCCCATGGCCTTTTGAGATCCTCTCCTAAGGCTCCTTCCTCGCCTGAGGGCTAGGAGTGCGGTATGGACGTCTCCTGTTATCAGGACGAAGATCCCTCTCCAATCTTTCTAGTATTCTTTTTAGGCGAGCATTCTCAGCCTCGTACCTGCGAGAAGATTCCCTCTGCTCGTGGAGCCTTACCTCGTATGCATCAATCAATCTGGATATCTGTGTGGACCTCGCTAGTCCCTGGATTTCTTCTGAGGCTGGCCTTTCCAGGCGAGCCCTCTGATCTGAACGTCGAACTTCAGACCTGATCCTGCGAGGAGCAGGTGGTTCTTGAATATCCCCTGCCTGAGGGGCATTGCTGCTGTGACCAGACATTTTAAACTCCTTTCTTGGTGTGGGCTCTTCTCAGGGAAAGATGAACGCTTCCCACAGACGGCGCCAATTGTAGTGACAATTATTATGCAACACAAATAGATAAGAGAAAGGCAATTACCAAGTAGGAAGAAGGAATGTAAAATGACAATCACACAACAAAGGATGTACGTGGTTCAGCAAAGAAGAGCC
The DNA here is from genome assembly GCA_949130495.1 of Sambucus nigra. NCBI lineage: Eukaryota > Viridiplantae > Streptophyta > Magnoliopsida > Dipsacales > Adoxaceae > Sambucus > Sambucus nigra. The sequence continues at coordinate 686,859,477 of OX422210.1, forward strand.
TACGTCCACAGTGGTGCAGTTGGTTTTATTTCTATATACTCCGGGGAGTGATTACATAGAATACAACTTGTCCTTTTGCCCCGGACCTAGGGTTTAATATATACATGTACATTTAGGTGAGTGGGGGTGATGGGTTCCCCCACGTCTTCCATCTCTCCTATAACTTCCCCTCAGGGGAACGTGGGAAGAGTCCGGATCAAAATAAGAGGTGGGGGGCCTGGACTTTGGGCCGCCAGAACTGGGCTACTCATCCAGGGCCATGGTCTTAATTCTGGGTACCCATAATATATATATATATATACTAATCTTGTGCATATCAGTTCGCATATTAAGAGTGCAGACCCGATATGTGTCACCTGACGGTGAACCGAGAAAAGAGAGAAAGATAGAGAGTGCCTATAATTTTTAGGCTCACCTCTAGGTGACACATGTCCGATCCGCACTCTTAAAATGCGGACTGGTATGAACAAGATCAGTACAATATATATATATATATATATATATAGTCAGAGTCCTGTACATACCAACGGTGCATACCACTAGTGCGGACCCATTTTATAAATAATTTTGAGTTGAGTTTTTTTATATAGTATTTAAACATTTCGGGGGAGCCATATAAAAAAATCAGGACAAATTTTTTTTTTTGCTATTTTTAAAAAATCAGTCAAACTTTTGCAGCTTTTAAAGTGCTTTAAAAGCTGCAAAAGTTTGACCCATTTTTTTAAAATAGAAAAAAACGTTATTTTGAGTTGATTTTTTTATATAGGTCTATTGAAATGTTTAAATATCATATAAAAAAATTCAGTCAAAATTTTTTTTTTTTTACTATTTTAAAAAATTAGTATGCACTATTGGTATATACAGGAGACTCTCACTATATATATACACAAAAAATATCTCATGCATACCCCATTTGCATACCCTCTATGTGGACCATTTTTTTAAATAGTAAAAAAAAATTGGGCTGATTTTTTTATGGTTTGTAAACAATTCAGTAGGGCCATAAAAAAAATCAACTCAAGATAAATTGTTTTGCAATTTTACAAAAATCGGTCAAACTATGTCAATTTTAAACTTAGTTTTTAGTTGTTAAAAAACGACAAAGTTTGACCGATTTTTTTAAAATAGCAAAATTTTTTATTTTGAGTTGATTTTTTTATGGTCATACTCAAATGTTTAAAAACCATTCAAAGTAATTAGCTCAAAAATATTTTTTTTACTATTTTATTCAAAATGATCCATGTCAGCGGTATGCAAACTGAGGTATGCATAAGAACCTCTCTCTTTCTCTCTCTCTCAAAGAGAGAGAGAGGCAGGGTCCCGTGCACACTAAATTTGTACACGTGATAGCGCACATCGATTTTTTTTAAAATATTAATAAAATATATTTTCGAGTTGATTTATTTATGTAATATTTAAACATTTCAACGGACCCATATAAAAAATCTGCTCAAAAAAACTTTGTTTACTATTTTAAAAAAAATGGGTCAAACTTTCGCAGTTTTTAAAGTACTTAAAAATAACAAAAGTTTGACCGATTTTATAAAAATAGTAAACAAAGTTTTTTTGAGCTAATTTATTTGTATGGGTTCCTTGAAATGTTTAAATATCGCACAAAAAAAATCAGCTCAAAAATATTTTTTTTACAATTTTAAAAAAATGATGTACAAACTTAGTGTGCAGAGGAGACTACATCTCTCGCTCTCTCTCTCTCTCTCTCTCTCTCTATCTATCTATCTATCTATATATATATATATATATATATATATATATAATAATAATAATAATAATAATAATAATAATAATAATAAAGGAGGAGGGCTTTTTTTTATCTCTCCTAACTAATAGTTGAGATTAAATCTGGTGGATTTGGTCTTTATCAACTGACAGCTTAGATTACATCTTACGAATTTGAATCTAACGGTTTACTTTACAATAGCAGCACAAGGCTCAAGAAATAAATTGGAACTTGAAGTCTGCCATTTACACCCACGCTGGTACGGAGTAAATAGTGCCAATCACTTCTCTTTTTCTTTAGTCTTTGATATGACCAAAGTGTACCCTCGTACTCTGACCAACAACATCGTCCTATTTCACGTCCGAGTCCCCAAGAGGGTCACATCAGTCAATAAGAAGATCGTCCTTTATAAGGTCGGCTCGACATGGATCAACCTCATCTGGGCAGCAGCCGAGGTCAGCAATAGCCTTATGGGCTTAACTATGACCACTCTCATACTCTGCTTCAGCTGACACCACAGTTAGGCCTAGTTACCTAACCTCGGCTAGTTAATTTGGACGAGGTTGTACATATGGTTGGAGGACCAATGCACCTATCAAAATCATCAACCTCATCCCCAGATAGGCCGAGGTTCCAGTTGATAATGTCACATGTTAGAGCATATGCAAGTATAAGGAAGACTTGAAACACGTGGACAAAATCGTTATGACTAAATCATTCCCTCACGTGAGGGAGTATTTGGTCATCATTATCTACATGCGGCACAGCAAGGTGTCCACATGAGATTGGCTAAATCATCACACACATGCCTATATCTATATTACTTACGTGATGCCATTATTAAATGAGTTTGAGATCAACAACACCTTGATTTGTTGGTGTTATTCACAGCATCATCAGTTTGGCGTCATCTGTGGGAACGAGAAGCTATATCTCTTCCTTCTTGAAGCTTGGCCTCACCGGAGACTCTGGTGGTGAAATAATCCTCCCCCTTGTGTGAAGTTGTTTCACCATTGAAAGAGATCCATTAAGGTTTTCAAGCTCACCAGTCTCTTAATCACAGCTCAAACATATGGCACCAGAATTACCACCACCTCCTCCACCAGATAGTGGTGGAGAGCTAAGTTCCAGCCACGCACCACCACAGTCCGAGATGGCTGAGGTGGCTACAGCCTTGAAGTCCTTGGTGGCTAGTCAACAAGCTATGCAGGAGCAATTTTCCCAATTCAACCAAAATGTGATGAGGAGGCCACCAGGAATCTCACCGAAGATGATCACTCCAGCAGTTGCATAAGAACAACACCAAGAGGACAGGGGACCACCCCAAACACCACGCAAAGATCTACCTCCTCCCTAGTGGCGGAGGGACGTTATTGACCCTAGGCGTTTACACCTGGGGAGGTAAGGACACCCTTGCCCTGATGACCAGTATGACGATGTGGAGGCCGATGATGCTCCAGTAGAATGCTGGGAACCATATGAGATTTCCAACAATACTGTACGACCTGTTCACCAAAGCTGAGGTCAGTGCGGGAGATGAGATTCTGATGTTTGCCCAAGAGGCTCAGCATTTGATCGATTGAACAGAGGGGGTCGAGCTTTGAAAGTCTCGGGCCAGTCAATGACCTGAGGGAGAGGTTATCAAGGTCAAGAAGTCTTGTTGGCTCCAAAAGAGAAGGGGGAGATTGTGGGCCCCATCATTCAACCCCCATATGGCCAAGACGGAGACCAGGGGGAGGTCAACAGCCGACGTCGCGCTGCAGCAAGAGAACCCCCAGTTGAACCCATGGAGGTGGCAGGGATAACCTCGGCCAGACCGATGTTGCTAAGCCATGGAATGACTCAATTCAAAGGCTTGAAGATAAGATTGGGGATATCTTAAAAAGCTGAGACCCTTTGCATAGGGGGTACTCAGAAGGTTCACCCTTCATGGCAAAGATCGTCAGCTTTCTAACCCCGGTCAAGTTCAAGCCTCCTGTAGTGTCTCCCAAGTAAGATGGAAGCACCAACCCTGTCCATCACATTGAAATGCACCAGTCAGCAGCAGATATCAACTCTATCTCTGATAAGATAAGGTGCTGAGCTTTCTCAAGCACCTTAACCGGGGTTGTTCACGTCTGGTTCACTTCTCTTCTAAAGAATTCCATTGAGAATTTTAAATAGTTGGCCGAGTGATTCATCCATAACTTCTTATTTTGGGTATCAAAAAAAGATAATCCATTTGCTTTATGTCAAGTAGGGGAAAAATGAGAGTCTAAGAGATTACATCGCAAGGTTCAACAAGGAGAAGTTGGAAGTGGAAGACTATGAAGAAAACATAGCTATGACAGGCCTAATCGGAGGTCTCCAAAATGGAAAGCTATTATGGAAGCTTACTGAAGACCCTCCCAAGTCAATGGCCGAGTTGATGGCAACAGTTGGGAAGGTCACAAATGTTGAGAAAGCAATGGCTGTTAAGTATGAGGATGAGAAGGGAAACAACAGTGGAAGCAAATTTTTGAAAAAGAACAATGATAGGAAGAAAAGGTCGGTAAGCGATAAGTTTGCAGACTACACTCCATTGACTATAAGATGTGAGCACAACCTCAATGAGATAAAGAGCGATCAATCTTTAAGGTGGCTAAAAAAGTTAAGGGATCCTCCTCCTCACAAGAGGAATAAAAATTTATGGTGTGAATTCCATCAAGACCACGACCATCTCACTGAAAAATTCTTGGCATTGAAAGATGAGATTGATAAAATGATGAAGGAATGAAAATTGAGGAAGTATGGAGATAAAAGTTCTTCACAAGGTGGCCGAGCCGACCCTAGGAAGAGAAGGAATGACAAGTGTCGAGAGGATGTCCCTGCCAGGCGTGATGAGCCCTCAGACGATAATGATGATGACCCTGACCTCCCGCCAAAGGACGATAATGTCCTAATAAAGAGGTTAAACATGATCGATTTTGGTGTTGGTATGATCTGTGGGGGACTAGTAGGAGGAGGCTCTGAGGTAGCCGATAAAAAAGCTCATGTGCCAGAGACAAACGCAGTTACAAAGGCCGAGGTTATGCACTCAACTTCAATTAATGTGAAATCTGAGAAAAGGAAGAAGGTGGACATTGACACCCTGATAGTCGGCTTCTCAACACTAGATTTTACGGGTATCCTAGCTCCATATGATGACCCTCTCGTCATCACAACCAGAGTGCATGGATGTGAGGTGCCGATTTTAGTTGATGGGGGAAGCTTGGCAGATGTCATGTTCTGTCCTTATTTCAAGATCATGGGACTTAGCCGGGCAAGGCTCGTCCCCTAACACCATCCTCTGATCGATTTCAACGGAGAAAAAGTTCTCCCTTGGGGATATATGAGATGGATATAAGAATGGGGGATGAGTGGATAAAATGGCTAACTAGAAAAATTAACTTTTTTGTTATGGATGAGAACATCTTCTCAGCCTATAACCTTATACTTGGACGAGTAGCCCTCAAAGAGTTCGAGGTCGTGCCTTCAACTGTCCACCAGATGATGAAATTCTCGACTCCTTATGGAGTACGCAAAGTTCAGGGTGACCAAACGTCGACACGAGAATGCTACTTCAACTCTGTTGAGGAAAGAGAGGCATACAAAAAAGCTACCATTACTTACAACATTGACACTCTTTATCCGATAGATGAGACAAATCTCAAAAAGGGAGAGGCCAAGGAAGAGGTAGAATCCATCATCCTCAATGATGATAAGCTAAAAAAATCCGTCCAGATCGGAAAAGACCTAAAGCCTGAGATCAAAGATGAGCTAATCAAGTTGCTTAAGAGAAGACATAGCATCTTCGCTTGAAGTCATGTAGATATGATAGGTATTGACCCTAAGATCATGTGTCACAAGCTTAATGTAGTGAAAGATGCCAAAGCAGTTAAGCAAAGGAGAAGATATAATCCCGTGAAAAGTATGACGTTATCAGAGACAAGGTTAAGAATCTTGAAGAAGCCGAGTTCATTAGAGAAGTTATCTACCCAGAATGGGTGTCCAATACCGTCATAGTGCCAAAAACCAATGGAAAGTGGAGGATATGCGTGGAATTTACCGATCTGAACAAGTCTTACCCTAAAGACAACTTTTCTCTTCCTCATATTGATCAGATGGTGGATTCCACAACAGGTCATGAGCTGATGAGCTTTATGGATGCATATTCTGGATACAATTAAATCTTTATGTTATTGGCTGATTCAAAGAAAATAACTTTCATCACAGATAAGGGTACGTATTGCTACAAAGTGATGCCCTTCAGCCTGAAGAATGCCGAGGCTACATATCAACGTTTGGTGAATAATATATTTGAGGATCAAATTGGAAAGTCCATGGAAGTTTATATGGACGATATGTTGACTAAATGTCGGAAGGCTGACATTCATGTGGCCGACCTTAAAAAAACAATTGATACCATGGATGAGTACATGATAAAACTCAATCCGGCTAAGTGTGTATTTGGTGTCAGAGATAGAAAATTTTTGGGCTTCATTGTCAACCAAAGGGGTATACAGGATAATCCAGAGAAGATAAAGGCCTTGATGGAAATGAAGACACCCAAGACTATCAAACAGGTTCATAGACTTACTGGACGAGTGGTTGCCCTTAACATGTTTGTCTCTAGGACCATAAATAAATGTCTTTCATTTTTTAAAGTCCTTAGAAAAGCCTTTGAATGGAATGAGGAATGTGATAAAGCTAAGCGCTCCAAGGGTGTGAGAAGAGGTATCCTAGGATGGAGAAGTTGGCTTATGCTTTGATTCATGCTTCTAGAAAGATGAAACTGTACTTCCAAGCTCACTCCATGGTCATCCTCACTGACTCATCGCTGAGACAGGTCATCCACAAACCTGAGAAATCAAGGAGACTAATGGCTTGGGCAATTGAGTTAGGAGAGTTTGATATTGTCTACCAGCCGAGGGTGGCAATCAAAGGCTAAGCATTGGTAGACTTTGTGGCCGAGTTCACTCGAGATGAGGCCGAGGTTAAAAATGACAAATTTGAGACTGTAGATAGTCAGCCGAAAGAAGTGTCGGCCCTGCCACAGACGATGCCGAGACAAGCACAGTTAGAGAAAAGGAAGTTGAGAATAAAGAGGGAATATATCTCTGTAAATAAGGATCCCTGACAGAGGTAAACTTCTCAAAGGACAGCGCTGTATGGAACCTCTTCGTTGATGGGTTCTCCCGTAAAAATAGAAGTGGTGTCGGATTGATAGTGTCGGCACCAGACGACATGGACATCGAGTATGCTCTGAGATTTAACTTTAAGGCTTCCAACAATGAGTCTGAATATGAAGCCCTGGTAGTAGGTCTTTCGTTGGCCCGAGCTCTTAGTGTCGGACATCTCCCAGTCTATAGTGATTCTAGATTAGTTGTGAATCAGATATTGGGGGCATATGAGGCCAAGGATGAGAGAATGGCCAAATATCTGAAAAGAGTAAGGTCAATTATAAAAAATTTTAATGAAGTGAAGATGAAGAGGATACCTCGACTGGATAACGGTCGAGCCGATGCACTTGCGAGGTTAGCCTCAACTACAAGAATTGACATTAGACGAACAGTTCCAATTGAGATACTAATTTGGACGACCATTGAAGAAGATGATAGTTCAGTTGGATCTTGTCTGAATCTGAATAAAGGAGCTTCATGGATGGATCCTATGTTCTGATACATCAAAGAGTGGTAGCTACCTTCATCAAAAGTCAAGAGAAGGAAGTTGAGATAAAAAGTCGTTATGTTCTCAGTCATAGGGGACAATCGGTATACGAAGGGGTTTTTACTCCCATTGCTCAGATATGTCCGTCCATCTGAGGTGCAATATATTCTTCAAGATATGCATGAGGGTTCCTCCTTTATCCATATTGGAAGTAGGTCATTGGCCAAAAAGATCATAACTCGGGGTACCGGTGGCCAACCCTGGCCAAAGATACAGTAGCATATGTGAATAAATGTGACAAATGTCAAAGGTTTGCTACTATCCCCCACCAACCTCATCAACCTCTGACCTCTATTACATCTCCCTGTCCATTTGCAGTTTGGGGAATCGATCTGGTAGGACCCTTGCCTAGATCAGTGAATAACTATCGGTACTTGATTGTGGCGATAGACTACTTTTTAAAGTGAGTAAAGGTCGAGCCGATGATCACTATTACAGAGTTCATATGGAAAAACATCATCTGCAGGTATGGTCTCACAAATACCTTAATCTCAGACAATGGGACTCAGTTTAAGAATGTATCTCTAGAGAAATACTGTGAAAGAGTTGGTGAAGCCCTTATACTTTTGACTCATTTGAGTCTAGACTGTATAAGAGCTCATCTAGTTTGGAAATTGTGACAAAATTGTGTCCATCCTAGAAACCAAAGAGCCTCAGAGATTGTTTTGCTTCTTCTCCTATTCATCTTGTAATGATCCTGAGACTATAGCCATCACTCACACACTTAGAACTTATTTTTTGCATATCATATTGCACCTTTATGTGTATTCATGTGGTGAGTGTGTTTAAATCCCTCAATTTGATTTTTATTAATTTTTTGGGAATTTTAAACATATTTTAATTAAGGTTTTATTAAATTAAAACTTGATTTAAAAAGTTTTGGGGTTAATATCTAAATATGTATTGTTGTGATTTTTGGCCTAAAGTTACTCTGGGTAGAAACCAAAAGCGCCAGAGACTCCAGGGTTGGCTTTGTAATTAGTTTTGGACGCGCGTTTGTATTCGTTCTATGGCCAACACTTGCTGCTCTCTGATTGGCCAGAGTTGTGTTTCTTTACAGAGACAAAACTTCGCATGTTTACAGCCCTTGGATCAACCCTTATCAATGGCCTGCATGCCGCCTGAGTGAATCCCCGTGTAAACCTTTAAGCCAATCACAGCCTGTTTAATCCACCGCCTGTTGTGAGCCCTTGGATTGAAGTCAAAGAAGCTTGACTCAATCTCAGCCGTTGTTTTTGAACGATAGTCTGGAACCTTCTCCTCTTGCTATTTAAAGGACTCTCATCTCAGCCTTCGAAAGCTTTTGCCACTTTGAAAATTCTCAGAGAAAGAATAGAGAGAGAGAGAGAGAAGAGAGAGAAGAGAGAGAGAGAAGAGAGAGAGAGAAACCAGAGAGTCAAGTTAGAAACCCTAACTTCGTCTAAAACTTCTCCAACCTAAACCACTTACCTCTCCAAAAAACACCATAACCAAATAAACACCATCTTTAGTGTTTCTTGAGTTTATGAGAGTTCGAGTTGAGTGATTTTTGGGTTGCTGTAACCTTGTGTTCATAAAATCTTATTTCCAACTTAGACACCTACTCAGATCTTGTTTCTGATTCAATAGAAATCATAGATCTGAAGTTTTTCATGTCATAATACACTTAGTTGCATTTTATTTCTCATCTTGAGAAGTACGTTGTTGATTGTTTTCTGTTAAAACATTTTATTACTTCAGAATCAACAATAAATGTTTTATAGTTTCTGTTTTTACAAAACTTAACCTGACCTAGTTGGATTCGCACTTGGAGGGTTTTCAATCTCCTAAATATTTTCAAAAGAGATTGAGAAAGGTCTTGACCGATTTCTTAAGCAAGACCTCCGTGGAATCTGGGTTATATTGAAAGGTCAAAAGGTTTTTGGTTTTGTAAGAAAGAAAAATAACAAACTCACTGCATATAGACTTTATATGTAATTTGTATAGGACTGTTTGTAAATCTAAGTGTGTGTGAGTTCATGCATGTGTTATAGAACACTTTTCACAAACATCTTCACACTACATACACTGAAAGTGTTGGCTATAAGATTTGGTGAACATAAGTCGACGTATACTGCTGAAACAAAGGAAGAGTTGACAAACTGAGAGAACTACATCAACTAACAAGATCTGTAGAAAAGTTTAAGGACGCCAGAGGGTACAATCCTGAACTCGTATAGATTTGTTATTGTGTGCATGTTAGTTAAATAGATTGTAACTCACATATTTGTTTTAGTGAATTTTCTTGTTTTACTCCGTAGAGGGAGTCGTGGATGTTTCCTCAATTGGTGAGGTTTTACCACGTTAAAAATCCTGAGTATTAATATTTCTACATCTTCTCATCCCATTCTGATGTGTGCTGAGTTTAAAATATTTTAAACTATTTTCTAAAAACTTGTTATCAAATCTTGTCCATATCTCGTACATAATTTTGTTAACACATCTTGTGTTCAAAATCAGTTTGATTTAAGTAAAAAGTTTCTTCAACAAACTTTTCGGAGTTGCTTAAATAGTTTATTTTCAATAAACGGCTTTGGCAACGCTATTTCAATTGGTATCAGAGCTATTGGTGAACTTATTTTAAAAAGATCCTGAGTTTCTGAAACTGTTTTCTCAAAATCAATCATGGACGAGAAAAATGAAAGATATGGTAACTTGACCAGACCTCCAGTCTTAGATGGAACCAATTTTTCTTACTGGAAAGTAAGGATGATTGCTTTCATTCAAGTAACCTTGGGAGATGATGTCTGGGACATTATTGAAAATGGATACTCTTATCCTACTAAACCAGCCACTGAAGGAAGTAATGAGAGGGTTAAGAAAATATTAAGTGAGTTTACTCAAGAAGAGAAACAAGTTTCTCGCAATAATAATAAAGGAAAGAATGCTATATTTATGTCTATAAATGAACATGAGTTCAAGAGAATCTCATCTTGTACCACTTCTAAGGAAGCATGTGATACCTTGATTACTGCCCATGAAGGAGACTCTAGGGTTAAGGCAGCTAAAACTCAGATGTTAATTCAACAGTATAATTCTTTAATCATGTCTGAATCTGAGTCTTTTGATGACTTCTATATGAACCTGACTGATATTGTCACTAAACTGCATGCTAATGGTATAACTTATGATAGACAAGAAATTGTGTCTAAAATTCTGAGATCATTACCACAGAAATTTGACAATAAAAGATATGCTATTGAGGAAATGTGTGATATAAATCTCACTCCTGAATTACTCAATAGTAAATTAAGAACTGTGGAAATGGAATTAGAGTTTAAGAAACAATTGACCCACACTCATAGGAAACATACCAATTCCAATCTTAGCTTTACTTCTAAGATGATTAAGCCTGAGTTAAACACTCCTAGTAATGATTCTGATGAGGACTGTGACTTAGAAAGTCTAGATAATCAGGTTGCCCTAATGTCAAAACAATTTAAGAAAATTGTTAAATTTAGAAACAATATTGCAAATAGACAGGGCAAGTCTAATTATTCAACTCCTTCAAATCACAAGTCCCATGAGAAACCTCATGTCAAACAGAACAAGGACAACACAAGACCTCACAGAGACCTCAAAAAGACTGAATGCTATAGATGTGGTAAACTAGGACACATTGCTCAAGACTGTAGAGTTAATTTAAATACCCAAAACAAACACTCTAGAGCCAACATCTGCAAAACATGGGATGACTCAAGTGACTCTAAAAATGAGGAACCTGAGACATCTGATGGTTTTGATCCTTGTTTATCCTTCTTTGCCAAAATCATATATAATGATGATATGCCTGTGCTTGATAGTGAGGATGAGTCTAGTAATTCTAGCTCTGTTGCCTTGAATCATACTTTAACTGGTTTAGATGCTTTACTTACTGAGAACATTAATACTTCTTCCTCGGGGTGTGTGAGTCAAAGGGGAATCGATACTGCTGATGTCAATGGGTGCGTGAGTTTAAGAAATGAAACCTTAGGGGTCACTTCACACACCTCACTTAGTGACTCAGACAATGAAGATCTCCCAGATATACACACTCTATATTCTAAAACTCTAAAGAAAAGCACTAGACTAGAAAAGATTGTGAAAGATCTTACAAAAAAGTTAGAGGATCTAAGCCTGATGGTAAAACTGAATGCTGAAGAGTATACTACTCAATGCATGTCTCATGAAAGTGAAATCAAAGTGTTTGATGAAAAACTTAAAACTTTGACTGAAGTTAATGAAATTCTGGAGAAAAAATACAAAGGGACATTATTAGAATTGGAACAAACCAAAGAAAAGACAGCAACTGTGTTCAAAAAATTTACAAAATTTGAAAACAATTCTAAATGTTTTGAGGAATTCGTTGCTGAATCTAAAACCAATTCTGATGATCGAACTGGTATAGGGTTTTGCCCCAATTTGAAGACACAAACAAAACATGTTGAACCTATCAAATTTGTGTCAGGAGGCAAAAGACCTATTGAAACATGTCCAGACTTTCATTCACTAAAAACTGAGTTTGATCATCAAAACACTAACACTGGAGATGCAAGTTGCTCTAAGCATGAAAGTTTACCAAAGGAAAAATATGTCTGCCCCCCAATTAGGAAAAGTGAACCTGCTTTCAAACCTGTGCTACCTAAGAATAAAATTCAGCCTCAAAATTTCTCAAAACCTTTGTTTAGAGACTTTCCTAAGGTAAACCCCATTCTGAGCAATCTTTATTGCTCCTATTGTGATATATACGGACATTCTTTCGATGATTGCTATGCTAGGAGACTGATTAAGCCTATATACAATACTTCCATGTATCAAAACTTTAACTATTCTAGGAGGAGTCGTAACAATTATGTCCTTCCCCGGCCACCAGACAAAAACTCCTACTATAGGAATAGAAAGACTAAACCTAAAAGGACATTTACTAGAAGGAATCCCATAAACTTTTCTAAATCAAATGCTCAGGTGTTTAAATTTACTCAAAAGCATGCGCAAAATATTTTTCAACAAAAATCTAATGCTCGCAAATTTTATCAAATGAGAGCAAACAAGCGCAAACAGAAAACCAGAGCAATTTGGATTAGAAAAGATGATCTAATACCCCAGATGAAGTGTAATATTGTTATTTCTGCCTTAAAAGCTGAACTTACATCTTCTGGTTGGTATTTGGATTCTGGATGTTCCAAGCATATGACAGGTGATGATACAAAACTTTTAAATAAAACCCACTTTGATGGTGGAAAAGTTGTTTTTGGTGATGGAGTATCATCCCAGATCATAGGCAAAGGAACTCTTAAAGAAAAAGGACTTCCTGTTCTTGAAAATGTTCTCTTAGTTAAAGGTCTTAAGGCTAATTTACTTAGCATATCGCAATTTTGTGACTCAAACCATACTGTTACCTTTTCAAAGAACAATTGCAAGATTTTAAATGAAAAGGGAGAATGCGTAATTACAGGATTCAGGACTCCTGACAATTGTTATACTGTCATGACTAGTTCTGAAATCTGTAATGTTGCCAGAATGGATGACAATGAGATATGGCATAACAGAATGGGTCACATTAATTACGAAAATTTGAGTAAATTGTCCTCTCAACAAATAGTTAGAGGAATACCAAAAATTAAACCTATTCATAACATTATCTGTGGTCCCTGTCAAGAAGGAAAAATTGTTAAAGCACCTCATAAAAGGGTTAAAGATATCCTTACCTCTAATCCCTTAGAACTCATCCATATGGACCTAATGGGTCCTTCTCAAACTGTTAGTCTCTGTGGACACAGTTATATTCTAGTTATGGTTGATGACTTCACCAGATTCACTTGGGTAGCTTTCTTAAAACAGAAATCCGATACTTTTCAAACTTTTTTAAAGATTCTTTTACGAATTGAAAATGAGAAAGACACTCAAGTAAATAGAATCCGAAGTGATAGAGGTAGTGAATTCAAAGACACTGGTATTATAGAATACTGTGACTATAATGGTTACAAACATGAGTTCAGTGCTCCTAAGACCCCTCAACAAAATGGTATAGCTGAGAGAAAGAATCGAACTCTTCAAGAGATGGCACGTGTCATGCTCCATGCCAAGAACTTACCTAAGTATTTTTGGGTAGAATCTATTCGTACAGCATGCCATCTTATTAATAGGGTCTATCTTAGAAAGAATTCCAAACAAACTCCTTATGAACTTTGGTACAATAAAAAGCCTAATCTTAAGTACCTTAGAACCTTTGGTAGTACCTGCTATGTGTGCAAGGATAGGGAACACTTATCTAAATTTGAGAGCCGGGGAGATAAAGCCATATTCTTAGGATATTCACCTAACAGTAGAGCTTATCGGGTGTATAATCTTCGCACTAAAACCTTAATGGAATCCATAAATGTAATTGTTAGTGACATTACTATAGAAAGCAAGACTAGTGAATTAACTATAGAAGAAGATTCGTCAAATATTTTAGAAAATGACTCTTCTGAAATAGATAATTAATTACCTATTGAGTCACCTGAAGTACCTAACTGGGTTTCTAAAGATCATCCCATAAACAACATAGTTGGTAACCCTAGTGAGCCAGTACGTACAAGATCCCAACTTAGAAATTATGCACTTTATGCATGCTTTGTTTCTCTTGTGGAACCAAAGAATGTAAATGAGACATTGAATGACTCTCACTGGATTTCTGCTATGCAGGATGAACTTTTACAATTTGTCATTCATGATGTATGGTATCTTGTTCCACGTCCTGATCACAAAAAGGTTATTGGTACTCGTTGGATTTTCAAAAATAAAACTGATGAAAATGGGATGATTATTAGAAATAAAGCTAGACTAGTTGCTCAAGGTTATTCCCAAATAGAAGGAATTGATTTTAACGAGACGTTTGCTCCTGTTACTCGTTTAGAATCAGTTCGTCTGCTTCTTGCTATAGCTTGTCACATGCATTTTACATTATATCAAATGGATGTTAAATCTGCGTTCCGTAATGGAATACTTGCCGAGGAAACCTATGTAGAACAACCTAAAGGGTTCATTGACCCTAATTATCCTAATCATGTATTTCGGTTGAAAAAGGCTTTATATGGTCTTAAGCAAGCTCCTAGAGCTTGGTATGAGCGCCTGTCCAGTTTTCTACTGGATAAAGGTTTCAAAAGAGGTGGAAATGACCAAACCTTATTTGTCAAACATTTTGGCAAACACATTACTATCGCTCAAGTCTATGTAGACGATATCATATTTGGATCCACTTCTACCTCAGAAGTAAAATCTTTTGCTGAAATTATGAGTAAGGAATTTCAGATGTCCCTTATGGGGGAGTTACAGTTCTTCCTAGGTCTCCAAGTCAAACAACAACCAGATGGATTGTTTCTTTCACAGACTAAGTACGCATTAGAGATAGTTAAGAAATTTGGCCTCGAGAGTGCTAAAAGTGCTAAAACGCCTATGAGTACTACAGAAAAATTGTCAAAAGATGAAAATGGAAAATCTATAGATCCTACTTTATATCGTAGTATGATTGGCACTTTACTCTATTTGACTGCCTCGCGACCTGATATCATGTATGCTGTGTGTGTTTGTGCGCGCTATCAAAACAATCCCAAAGAGAGCCATTTAAACACTGTTAAACGGATAATTAAATATGTTAAAGGCACTCTAAATTTAGGAATTTGGTACACGAATGACACACCGAGCACTATTATTGGGTACACTGATGCTGATTGGGCTGGTTGTACTGATGATAGTAAAAGCACTTCAGGCGCATGTTGTTATATTGGTAATAACTTGGTAGGATGGAGTAGTAAAAAACAGAACTGCACATCTCTCTCGACTGCTGAATCTGAATACATAGCCGCTGGTAGCTGTTGTGCCCAATTATTGTGGCTTAAACAAATGCTAAGTGATTATGGTATTCTAGAACCCACACTTCATCTCTATTGTGATAATCAAAGCGCGATTAATATTTCTAAGAACCCGGTTCAACACTCGCGAACTAAGCACATTAAAATAAGACATCACTTTATTCGTGAATTAGTTGAAACCAAGGAATTAGAAATCAATTATCTTCCTACTGATCTACAACTTGCAGATTTATTTACCAAACCTCTTGATTATAATATATTCATTTCTTTACGTAAATCTATTGGTATGGTTTGTGTCGAGTAAATACCTGTTATATTTTCCAAGTTCCTTCCCTTTGTCCATTTGAGACAAAATGGGGGAGAAATTTGAGTCTATCTCTGCATATACTAAACAGCTTGATCTTAGTAATTCTTTGCAGGTATTCTTCTTGTACAGTCATTCTCTATTGTAGTAATAGGATGTTAAACTGTATATAGTTGAGTTATGTAATTTTTGCTTTCTAGGATTTGGGTAGATAGAACTTTTCTAGGAATAGGTTTTTCTTATTTGTTGTCGCCCTACGAGTTCTAGATGACTCAAAGGAGATTTTGTCTCATATTTCCAAAGGGGGAGATTGAAGCCCTTATACTTTTGACTCATTTGAGTCTAGACTGTATAAGAGCTCATCTAGTTTGGAAATTATGACAAAATTGTGTCCATCCTAGAAACCAAAGAGCCTCAGAGATTGTTTTGCTTCTTCTCCTATTCATCTTGTAATGATCCTGAGACTATAGCCATCACTCACACACTTAGAACTTATTTTTTGCATATCATATTGCACCTTTATGTGTATTCATGTGGTGAGTGTGTTTAAATCCCTCAATTTGTTTTTTATTAATTTTTTGGGAATTTTAAACATATTTTAATTAAGGTTTTATTAAATTAAAACTTGATTTAAAAAGTTTTGGGGTTAATATCTAAATATGTATTGTTGTGATTTTTGGCCTAAAGTTACTCTGGGTAGAAACCAAAAGCGCCAGAGACTCCAGGGTTGGCTTTGTAATTAGTTTTGGACGCGCGTTTGTATTCGTTCTATGGCCAACACTTGCTGCTCTCTGATTGGCCAGAGTTGTGTTTCTTTACAGAGACAAAACTTCGCATGTTTACAGCCCTTGGATCAACCCTTATCAATGGCCTGCATGCCGCCTGAGTGAATCCCCGTGTAAACCTTTAAGCCAATCACAGCCTGTTTAATCCACCGCCTGTTGTGAGCCCTTGGATTGAAGTCAAAGAAGCTTGACTCAATCTCAGCCGTTGTTTTTGAACGATAGTCTGGAACCTTCTCCTCTTGCTATTTAAAGGACTCTCATCTCAGCCTTCGAAAGCTTTTGCCACTTTGAAAATTCTCAGAGAAAGAATAGAGAGAGAGAGAGAAGAGAGAGAGAGAAACTAGAGAGTCAAGTTAGAAACCCTAACTTCGTCTAAAACTTCTCCAACCTAAACCACTTACCTCTCCAAAAAACACCATAACCAAATAAACACCATCTTTAGTGTTTCTTGAGTTTATGAGAGTTCGAGTTGAGTGATTTTTGGGTTGCTGTAACCTTGTGTTCATAAAATCTTATTTCCAACTTAGACACCTACTCAGATCTTGTTTCTGATTTAATAGAAATCATAGATCTGAAGTTTTTCATGTCATAATACACTTAGTTGCATTTTATTTCTCATCTTGAGAAGTACATTGTTGATTGTTTTCTGTTAAAACATTTTATTACTTCAGAATCAACAATAAATGTTTTATAGTTTCTGTTTTTACAAAACTTAACCAGACCTAGTTGGATTCGCACTTGGAGGGTTTTCAATCTCCTAAATATTTTCAAAAGAGATTGAGAAAGGTCTTGACCGATTTCTTAAGCAAGATCTCCGTGGAATTTGGGTTATATTGAAAGGTCAAAAGGTTTTTGGTTTTGTAAGAAAGAAAAATAACAAACTCACTGCATATAGACTTTATATGTAATTTGTATAGGACTGTTTGTAAATCTAAGTGTGTGTGAGTTCATGCATGTGTTATAGAACACTTTTCACAAACATCTTCACACTACATACACTGAAAGTGTTGGCTATAAGATTTGGTGAACATAAGTCGACGTATACTGCTGAAACAAAGGAAGAGTTGACAAACTGAGAGAACTACATCAACTAACAAGATTTGCAGAAAAGTTTAAGGACGCCAGAGGGTACAATCCTGAACTCGTATAGATTTGTTATTGTGTGCATGTTAGTTAAATAGATTGTAACTCACATATTTGTTTTAGTGAATTTTCTTGTTTTACTCCGTAGAGGGAGTCGTGGATGTTTCCTCAATTGGTGAGGTTTTACCACGTTAAAAATCCTGAGTATTAATATTTCTACATCTTCTCATCCCATTCTGATGTGTGCTGAGTTTAAAATATTTTAAACTGTTTTCTAAAAACTTGTTATCAAATCTTGTCCATATCTCGTACATAATTTTGTTAACACATCTTGTGTTCAAAATCAGTTTGATTTAAGTAAAGAGTTTCTTCAACAAACTTTTCGGAGTTGCTTAAATAGTTTATTTTCAATAAACGGTTTTGGCAACGCTATTTCAGTTGGTATTAAATAATTCTTCTCCACCCCTGGACGACCCCAAGCAAATGGGCAAACTGAGGTGACAAATCGTACGATCCTTGATGGGATTAAGAAGAAGCTAGAGGAGGAAAATAAAAGATGGATTGAAGAGGTGTACGATGTGCTATGGGCCTACAGGACGACAGTCAAAACTCCTACAGGGAAAACCTCATTCATGTTGGCCTATGGTTCAAAGGCTGTCATTCCTACTAAGATTGGGCTTCCTACTCATAGAATTCAAATGTATGACCCTCAAAGAAATGTGACAGAAAGAAGACTTGATCTTGATCTTATTGAGGAGAGAAGAGAAGATGCCGAGGTGAGGCAAGCTGCCTACCAGCAAAGAGTTGCAAGATTTTATAATCAAAAGGTGAAAGAAAGGCCGATAGTTGTGGGAGACATAGTTCTCAAAAAGACATGGCAAAATCCCAACAAGCTCCATCTAAATTGGCATGGCCCCCATAGAGTTACTGATGAAGTCGTCCCAAGCACCTACAGGTTGGAAAATCTAGAAGGAGAACCCTTCTCAAACCCTTGGAATGCCGACCATTTGAAGAAGTATTACTTATCATGTTGTAGTTGTCTTTCTTTCTTGTAATTCATGTATCAAATTATGGAGAAGTAAATATCAATAAGAAACATCAGTGTTCTATTAACATCTTTGTACTAGTGTATGTTTCTTAACACCATTAATTTGGTGAATAATGAGGATAAACATCATTAATTTGGTGACCTCAGACCCTTAACATCATTAATGTGATGAATAATGAGGATAAACATCATTAATTTGGTGAATAATGAGGATAAACATCCTTAATTTGGTGATCTCAGACCCTTAACACCATTAATTTGGTGATTAATGAGGACAAACATCATTAATTTGGTGACCTCAGACCCTTTACATCATTAATTTGGTAAATAATGAGGATAAACATCATTAATTTAGTGACCTCAGACCCTTAACATCATTTTGGTGACCTCAGACTCTTAAAACCATTAATTTGGCGAATTATGAGGATAAACATCATCAGTTTGGTGACCTCAGACCTTTACCATCATTAATTTTGTGAGTTATGAGGCTAAACACCATTTATTTGGTGACCTCAGACCCTAATGGTGATCTCATTAATATGGGTTGTTTATATCGTTGTTTTCTTCTGTTATTATGCTTTTATCTTTATGGTGAACAAGTGGAACATCATAAGTTATAGAGCAACAGAACATCATGATAATCAATAGAAGAAAATGATGGTGGAACTTCATTTCATTAATGACGACGAGGTTAAAAAGTATCCAAAAGAGCCAAAAAAGTTATAACCACAGTTCATAAAAAGAAGAAATTATAGTCAACTTCACAAAAATAAGTAACAAGCAAAAGAAGCCCTCGGGGGCTGAGTTTATCCCTCGGCTGGAGTCGACCCATCAGCAAGAGGAATTATGTTATCAAGACCAATGTTGGTGATCTTAACCTCATCCTCATGATGAGCTACGTCTTCAGTTTCGGTGATATCCAGGGGACTCATTTCTTCTGGTGCGGCGCCATCCTTTTCCACTTCTTTCAAAGCCTGAGCAAGACGAGGGTCCGTAAAACCGAGATCAACAAAGTCCTCAGTGACTAAACTCCCAGATTTACCTTTGCTTAAGAGCATCCCATCGGCTAGTTGCCCTGATACCTCTCTCTAGGTAGTTAAACCCAAATCCAATAAATTCATCAGAAACTTTATAGTCATCAATGATCTTCTCTGAAGCGTCGGCCAATGCAGCCTTGACAACAGCTTCAACCTTTATTTGAAGACTCTCATCTTTTGCGTTGAGAGCCTTATTATGCTCATCCTTCAATCGAGTAATCTGGTTGTCTATCTCCTTCGGATCTCATTTCGTCTTATCCAGCTCAGCCTTAAGATCGGCCTCTATTTTCTCAGCATCCCTGCCCTTTTGGATCAGGAGCAACCTTTTTAAGGTCCAGTCAGCTAGGCGGTTAAGAGACACCACTCCTTATAGAGAAAGATCAGACATATGAATAATGATGACTTTTAAAGAGTAGAGACAACACTTGGAAGAAAAGTTTTGATACCTAAACTTCCCTGTGAAGGGCAAACTCAGCCAGCAAAGGGACGTCTAAGGCCTGGAAAAAATGCTTATCTTCCTTGGTTATAATGTTGTCGATAGCATCAGCAGCTTGAATGCTATAGCCAATCACACTGTCACCTATCTTTAGCTGCGATAGACGAGAAACTAAAGCATTATTAGTGGAAATTAGGATGGCACGGTCTGTAGATGGAACTTTATTTGGTCTGGTATGGGTAGGATCAGTAGAAGCTTTTCTTTTCTTGGAAGCATTAGCCTTTGAAGTGTAAACGTTCTTTTTTTATTTGAGCCGAAGGAGGTGCATTATTACCACCTCGTCTCTCAATGAATTTTGAAAGGTTAAGGGACGATATTTTCCAGAAGTCATCAGAGATACCATCCGGTCGCTCTGCAAGGAGAGAAGTCTCGAGGTTAGAAAATCAGATAGATAAAATATACGAGACACAACTTATAATAAATTATTGAAACTTATAAAGCTCTTCCAAAGGACTACCCCCAAACCTATCTGAGAAAGGTAGTAGGGGGTCATTAGATGTACATATTTGACGAGACGACCATTCTTGCCTTAGTTGCGAAGGTCCTTAACATCCTTATAATTATCCTGGCTTAAATCAGGGTCATCTTTTGCCGAAAGATAGACTTTACTCCATCTCAGAGGGGTTCGTGGATCAGACATTCCAGAAGCCTCATTTGGGCCAAACTCCCAGGCTCTCAAAATTAAGAAATATCGAGGTTTCTAGTTATGGTTGGAAGTTTGGGTAACTAGGAGCATCTTCTTCTCAGATTTTCTGGCTACAAAGTGGTAGTAGCCTGGATGATTCTTAGCAGACGAATGAGTATAACATCCAATAAAAACCCTAACTGGTAGGTCGGTATGGTGAATAGCCTTCCAGAGGATGATAGACCCAACCATGACCCTCCATGCATTAGGGGATAGTTGGGAAGGGGAAAGGTTTATATAAGAAAGAATGGCTCAGATAGTTGGGTGAATGGGTAGGCAAAATCTTAATTTGAACATCTGTTGATAGATACAGATTTCACCCTCTCGGCCATCAAAGGCCCTCTCATCCTTCAGTGGTTTCCTCAGGGTGATTGAGGAATTAATAGAATATAGGTATATAAAGACAAAAAGGTCATACTCGGTGATAGAGCTCTCATACCCAGCATATACTAAAGTGTCAAGTTCACTATCTTCATCATCATCATCCTCAACAACCACAACTTGGGCATCGGTGGGGAAACCACTGGGAAATCTCTCTGCAAACTCAATGCCAGTGGTAGTTGATAAAGGAATGGCATCAATGGGAGGAGTAAAGACATCATTAGGCTCTAAAATTTCTACAGAGGGAGATCTGCATGAAGGCCCAGCATCTCTATAAGACGAGGCACGGTCTGAAACCCCTTCATCTTCAGAAACTCCACTTTGTTTAGGGGAGTAATCCATAACCTCTTGGAAAGAGTCTACACTCTCAACAACTCCAGATATGGACACGAGGTCTGAAGAAGATGACTTCGTCACAGGGTCAGAGGCCCCGGTAGCCTCAGGGTATATGACGGCTAAAGGTGGAGGAAAGATCGGTCTAAGGGGAAAAGCCTCAGCCTCATGAGCCTCGGCTTGAACTAACTCTACCTATCTGATTTTTTTGAAACATTTCTCTTGCAGAGTTGGAAACTCTTTTGTAAGTTTGTACAAAGGTCGTATTATTCGAGAGATGACACTACACTTCTAATGAAAACCTAACAAGAAAAATAGGTAAACAACTTCTAATACATAAGAAAAAAGATCAAATCTTAGAATTTAAAGGGTTTCCTATCAAGAACACCAAGAACATTGAAGAAGTAGCCCACTAGAAATGATGACCGGAGGGCCATCGAAAAATCCAAAAGTGGGAATTTTAACCTAAAATAACCTGGTAACAATCAAATATGGCCTGAAGGTCACCTAGAAACTACAACCTTGACCCTAAAACCACCAGACAGTGGTGGCAATGCTCATCGAAAAATAAAAATACCACCGAAAAAGCTAAATAAGCAACTGAAAGCTAAAAATGGAAAAATAAAGGTAGAAGAGCAATACCTGGGTGAGGATAGACGATGGAAGAAGATGACTAAAGGAAAAAAAGCTTGTATGCAGGTAAAATGGAAAGAAGGCTATGGAGTTTCGAAGGCTTTTATAGAGAGTACTCAAAAGCGGGAAACCAAAGGGATAAAGAAAGGGGAAAGGAATGATAAAGTGGTTTAAATACTATTATAATGATGAGGCGCCTTGGTCTTTGTGCACATCATTGCCCCTCGAAACCCTAAAAGGTGCCGTCAAATCATTCATTGCATTGGGACAAATGCAAACCAGTTCTAAGTGTGACATGTGTCCCATTGGCTAATCTCATTTCCCAATATGTAGAAACATCCTCCCATGCAGCTGAGCATATATACTCCCAACCATCTATTCACATAGTTGAGCATATATGACCAAAGTGTACCCTCGTACTCTGAAAAAACAACAACAACGAAGAATTTGTTTTCTATTTCTCTTTTTTAGATCTGGTTTTATAGATCCATTATGTTTCAACAAATTTTGAAATAAAAACTCTCAAGTTTTAAAATATTTTCAGATCTAGTGAGTTGTTTGTGTTTCTTGTTTTCTATTTCATGTTTTGTGAAATACGCGAGTATAAAAATAAAAAGAACACAAAGAACGTTTGTTAAAAGTTTTAAATCAAAATCATAGACCTGAGAAGAAGTTTTATGTCAAAATATGTTGAATCATCCTCTGCATGTTAAGTCCAAATCTGTCTTTCCAAAATAAACTTCTAGTTTAGTTTGGATCTCAATTGGAGGTTTACGATTTCAAAAAATATTTTCAAAGCACTGAAATTGTTTAAGACCTTGAACCGTCTTCTGAGCAAGGTATCCTTGAGATCTGTGGATAAATAAAAAGATCAAGAAGTTTTGGCTTGAAAATACAGATTCAGAAATAAACTATCATTTTAGAACTATTATAATTTGTTAGGAATGTTTGTATAATTTTGAGAGGGTGAGTATAATGTTTGCATGTAGTAGCACATCACAAACACCATCTCACATGAACACTTAGACACTGTGGTTCTGTACGAGAATCTTAGATTTTGAACGAGTTATTGGAAACAGAATTCAAAGAGAAGAAGATCAAGGAAAAATCAAAGAAGCAGCAAGAAAAGATCAGTCCAATTCAGATTACCTTTGGAGTAGAGAATCTCAAGTAGGCATATCCTAAACTTAGGTTACGATCTTTGTGGTTTGCTTAAGTGTTGTAACTTGATTCTTTATTCTAGTGAATTTTTGTTTTGTGCCGTAGAGGGCACCATGGATGTTTCCATTTATTAAGGGTTTTACCACGTTAAAAATTCGTGTGTCTATTTCTTTGAATATTCTTAACTGTTGTTGTGATTGGGACTGCATGGTACTTTAGTAGATGTTTCTTAAAAATTAAAAAGAAGGTAACCAACTATAAAATCTAATCCATACATTCAGGAAAGCTTTTACAACACATCTTGTGTTTTTCGAAAAGAGTTTTTCTCAAAAAGTTTATTCGGAGTTAACACAATTTGTAACTTCTGTTATTAAACTTGTAAACAAGATTTTAGTTTTAAAGCTTTTCTTCAACTGATATTAGAGCAGGAACACCGTTTGTGATCTTGAAACTTGAGAATTATTTTTAAAAATTCTTTCTGAATTTTTTTTTCTAAATATGGAAGTGAAATTTGAGAAGTTAGGTAACCTATCCAGACCACCACTCTTTGATGGAAATTTTTTTTCATACTGGAAAGTACGAATGACTGTTGTCATTAAAGGAACCCTGGGTGATGATGTCTGGGAAATGATTGAAACATGGTTTGAACATCCTACTAAACCTACTTCAGTCACTGATCCAACAAGAATTAAGAAACTTCTCAGTGAATTTACTAAGGAAGAGAAAAAAGCATTTCTAGATAATAACAAAGGAAAGAATGCCATTTTTATTTCCATTAACGAACATGAATTCAAAAGAATATCCATATGTTCTACTTCTAAAGAAGCATGGGACACGTTAGTGATTGTTCATGAGGGTGATGAACGTGTCAAGGCTGGAAAAACTCAAATGCTCATACAACAATATAACACCCTTATCATGAATGACAACGAATCCTTTAACGATTACTACATAAGGTTAACTGATATTTTTACAAAACTTCATGCCAATGGCATAACCTATAGTAGAAAGGAAATTGTTTCAAATATTCTTAGGTCATTACCATATAAATTTGACAACAAGAGACATGCTATTAAAGAAATGAATGACCCTAATATGACTCCTGAATTACTTAGCAGTAAACTGAGGACTGTAGAATTGTGGAACTAGAATTTAAAAATATTGACCAGATAGACTAATAAGGCCTCTAGTTCATATGTTGTGTTTTCCTCTAAATTGCCAGTGCCTAAATTGAACACTATAGATTTTGACGCCGACTGTCTTGAAAACTATGATTTGGAAAACCTTGACAATGAAATAGCTCTTATGAGTAAGCATTTCAAAAAGATTTTGAAATTTAGCAATGTTGTAGCCTCTAAACAAGGCAAATGAAATTATCAAGGCAATCAATTTCACAGACCTCATAACAGAGACAATACCAAACACACTTATGACAATAGGAAGAATTATGATCCAAACAGACCTAAACCTAACATAAAAGATTTTAAGTGTCACCGTTGTGGTAAACTTGGTCACTATGCTAGTAAATGTCCAACTAGTTTTAATAACAATAGCATGGCCAATATGTGTAAGACATGGGATGACTCTAGTGATTCTGATGAGGATGAAAATGAGTCAACCTAGATAAATTAGTACTGCATGTCTTTCTTTGCTAAGATAATGTATAATGATGATGCATGCTTGCCTTCTCATGAACTTGTTATGCCTGTTGATGTTGTTAATGATGTTCTTGATAATTCTGTTCCTATAACTGCTGAAAGACTGTGTATGAGTCAAAGTGATAATGTTGATGTTGAATTGAATATGTGCGTGAGTAAAGAACCTATGAAAAACATAGGGGACACTTCACACAATACATATAGTGAGTCTGATGATGATTTGCCTGACCTACATGAGTTGTACACTAAAACGGTTAAGAAGAGTTCGTGCTTAGAAAAAATGATAAAAACATTAAGTGAGCGTATCTAGTTGCTTAACCAGACCATTAGGAAAAACACTAAAGATTATACTTCCCAATGTGTTGCTCATGAGACTAAGATTGAAGACTATGCCTTAAAAATAAAAGATTTGACTCAAAAGAACCATGACTTTGAACAAAAATACAAGGCAAGCCTCGTTGAACTAAAAGAGTCAAAGAAAATGGTTTCAAATGTGTTTAAAAAATGCCAACACTTTGAAACACAAACCAAGACGTATGAAAAAATTATTATTGGAAGCAAATTTGACTCTGAATATAAGTTTGGCCTAGGTTTTGGAGAAATAGTGCACACAAGTAAGACCGAAGTTTCTCCTGAAAATGTCAATTTTATAAAACAAGGTCAAACTTATCAAAATGTTCAAAAAGGTGAATCTAGTCTCAATGTTTCTCAAACAACACATAATCAGTACAATCAACAGTTGAAACCAAGTAGTGAGACCAAATATGTTTGTCCTTCTTCCAGAGACCAAAGACAGAAACCTAAACCTAATGACAACTAGACTACTGTACCCAATAGATCCAAGCCAATTTTCAAAGACTTTAGCAAAAAAGTCAAGTCCTATACCCATCAGTACTGTTCCTACTGCGATATTTTCGGTCACACTCTTGATGAGTGCTTCTATAAAAGGTTGTACACCCAAACCTACCTAAACTTTACCTATTCTAGGAAATCAAAAAATACTTATGTACTTCCTAGACAGACAACAAATAACTCTAACTCTAAAAAGAAAAAGGGAGGGTCCAAGCCTAAGAAAAAATCATTCAGAAAGACCCCTCAAACCTTTTCTAAGTCAAAAGACCACAAAATTTTTAAAACTAGCCCTATTTGGATTAGAAAAGATGATCGATTACCCTAGCTCAAGTGCAACATTGTCATTTCTGATTTAAAGGTACAAAGTACTTCAACTAGATGATATTTAGACTCCGAATGTTCTAAACATATGAACGGGGATGAAGCCAAATTGAAAAAAAAGGCAAACTTCCTTGGAGGTAGTGTCATGTTTGGAGATGTTTTTTCATCTCAGATCATAGGTAAGGGAACATTGAGTGAGTACGGGCTTCCTGAACTGAATGATGTTCTCTTAGTTAATGGCCTTAAAGCCAATCTCTTAAGTATATCACAATTTTGTGACTCCAATCACTCAATTACCTTTTCAAAAAATGATTTCAAGATTATAGATGAAAAAGGTAATTGTAAAAAACTGTTACACAGTAATCCCAAATTATGAATCTTGCAATGTTTCCAGATTAGAGGATTCTGATCTGTGGCACAATAGATTGGGACACACAAATTATGATAACCTTAGAGTATTGAGTTCCCAAGAAATAGTTAGAGGTTTACCTAAAATTAAAAATTGTTTTACTCCTGTATGTGGACCTTGTCAATAAGGCAAAATAAATAAATCCTGTCACAAGAAAGTTAAAGATTTCCTTACCACTAAGCCTTTAGAACTTATCCACATGGACCTCATGGGTCCTTCAAGAATTGTAAATTTCTGTGGAAACTCTTACATCTTAGTTATAGTGGATGACTATACTAGATATACATGGGTAGCTTTTATGAAACAAAAAGCAAATACCTTCAATGAATTCTTAAGAATCATCTTGAAAAGTAAGAATGAGAAGGATACACATGTGTGTCGAATTAGGAGTAATAGAGGTCGAGAGTTCAAGGACTATGGTATTTCTGAGTATTGTGTAGCTAATGGCTATAAACATGAGTTTAGCGCTCTCAAAACCCCGCAGCAAAATGGTATAACTGAACGTAAGAATAGGACTTGGCAAGAAATGGCTAGGGTTATGTTACATGCCAAGAATATACCTAGATATTTTTGGGTAGAAGCTGTCCAAACCGCGTGTCACATTATTAATCATATCTACCTCAGAAAAAAATTCCAAAGAAACCTCTTATGAGTTATAGTTCCACAAAAATCCAAAATTAAAATATTTTAAAACATTTGGGAGTATTTGCTACATCTACAAAGATAGAGATCAACTTTCAAAATTTGCTACCCGGGGAGAAAATGAAATTTTTCTTGAATATTCCCAAAATAGTAGGGATTTACGTGTTTTAAACTATCGAACCAAAACTATTATGGAATCAATTAATGTAATTGTAGATGACACGAGTGTAAGGAGAAGTGACAGTCAACTAGAAGAATTTTATGAGGACGAACCTAACTTATCCGTTGATCCTCCAAATGACACTGACTCATTGCCACCTGAGAGTCCTTCTGTACCCACTTGGGTTTCTAAAGATCATCCCACTGAAACCATTATCGGTAATCCTTCGGAGCCTGTTCGAACTAGATCCCAACTTTGATGAGTGACATAATTTTCTTGTTTTGTTTCTCTTGAGGAACCTAAAAATGTTAATGATGCCCTTACTGACTCATTTTGGATAAATTCTATGCAATAAAGCTAATCCAATTTAAGAGTCACGATGTATGGAATCTCATTCTGAGACCAAAAGACTCGAAGGTTATTGGCACTATATGGATTTTTAAAATCAAAACTGATAAAAATGGGGATGTCATTAAAAATAAAGCTAGGTTGTTTGCACAGGGATACTCCCAGATTGAGGGAATTGATTTTGATGAAACTTTTGCACCTGTGACTCGTTTAGAATAAGTTCGTCTCCTACTTGCAATTTCGTGTCATATGCAATTCAAATTATTCCAATTGGATGTTAAATCCGCTTTCTTAAATGGAATTTTATCTGAAGAAGTTTACGTAGAACTACCCAAAGGATTTGTTGATCCTGTACACCCGAACTACGTCTTTAAGCTTAAGAAAGCCTTATATGATTTGAAGCAAGCTCCTAGAGCTTGGTAAGAGCGACTGTCTACCTTTCTAATATCTCACAAATTTGTCCGCGATGAAAACTATCAAACGTTGTTTGTTAGAAAGGAAAATCAACATGTCTTAATCACACAAGTATATGTGGACAATATTATTTTCGATTCCACCTGTCGTAAACAAGTTGAGAATTTTTTTGATATCTTGCATACCGAATTTCGGATGTCTCCAATGGGTGAACTACAATATTTTTTGGGTTTACAAGTAAAAACAATGCAGTGATGATCTTTTTATATCTCAATCCAAGTATGCTGCAGATTTAGTTAAAAAAATTTGGCTTAGAAAATTCTAAACCTTCTAGAACCCCCATGAGTACTTAAACTTAACTTCTAAGGATGATAATGGGAAAAGTGTTGATCCCTCTCTTATATAAGTATGATAGGGAGTTTACTGTATCTTACCACGTCTCGACCCGACATATCCTTTGTTGTTTGTATCTGTGCTAGATATCAAAGTAACCCTAAAGAATCTCACATATTAAGTGTGAAAAGAATTATTAAATATATTAAGGGTACTCTAAAACTTGGTATTTGGTACAAAATGATACGACTAGTTCTATTGTAGGATACACCAATGCCGATTGGGCTGGTTGTTCTGATGATAGTAAGAGTACTTTTGGTGCTTGCTACTACGTAGGCAATAATCTCGTAGGTTGGTTATGTAAGAAACATAATTGTATTTCATTATCCAACGTCGAATCTGAATATATAGTAGTTGGTAATTGTTGTTCATAATTACTATGGATTATACAGGTTCTTAGTGATCATGGTCTCACCGAAAAATAATTAACCATGTTTTGTGATAACCAAAGTGCTATTAATATTTCCAAAAATCCTGTAATGCACTCTCGAACTAAGCATATTAAGATTATACATCATTTTATCCGTAACCTTATCGAATCCAAAGATCTCATAATTGGATATCTGAACACTCAAAAGCATCTCACAGATATCTTTACCAAACCTTTAGATAACAAACGATTTGAGTAGTTGCGCACAACTATAGGCATGATAACTCTCGAATAATCTCTACTTTTTTCTATTTATACCCCTTGTATATTTGAGAAAAAATGAGGGGGAAGATCTTGAGTATTGCTTAGATATTTTTCTATCTAATCCTGATTCTAACTCAACTAATATGCTATTTAGTGTTTATTTTGTCACAGGCATTTCAGACCCGTTGTATAGCTTGTTCCTATTTTTGTAGGGTATTGGTCTGTATATAGTTGAGTAATGTATTTTTTCACCTTATTTTCGGTTCTAGGATGGGAATGGGTAGTTAGAATTTTTATATAGGACAAATAGGATTTTTCATTTTAACCCATGAGTTCTGAATACTTAAGGGAATTTTGTCTCTAATATCCAAAGGGGGAGATTGAGAACATACTATATATTGACTTACTTGAGTCTACATATATAGGAGTTCCAACTAGTTTGGATATCTAGATAAAATAAATTAGATTTTATGAGAACTCCATCTCCTCAAAGGTTCAAGTTCAATAAAGAACTCCTCTGCAAGAAAATCATCAAGATCAACGTAAAGGGAAGTGATTTCTATCTTATAACCACTATAGGACACCTGCACTACATAATATTTCATTCTTATTTGCATTGGTGGTCTCTTAAAACTCTTCAAGTCTTTTAAAATAAATTTAATTCTTTTATAAACCTTTTTAAACCATTTTATGTAATTTCCAATTGTTTTTTGAATTAATTAAAACATGGTTTTAAAAGTGTTGTGGGTAAAAGTTCGATTTCAGAAAATCGTTTTCTTTACTGATTGTTTGCCTGGGTAGAATCCAAAAGTGCTAAAGAATTCTAGGTGTGCTTTGTAAATACTTTCAACACGTGTTTTTGATTTCATCCTGCTCATACATGTGTTGTATTCTTAACGGCTTAGATTATGTTTTCTGTAAGACACAAACCTGTTATACTTTCTCAGCCCTTGGATCAAACTTATCGACGATCTGCATGCGTTGAGAGTCAATCCTTGTGAACCCAGTTTAAACCAATCAACAAATGTTTAACCCACCACTTATGATGAACTGTTGGATTTAAGTCAAATGGTCAATATACAATCCCATCCATAGGATTGATTTCAAAGTTCTGGATCCTTTTTCGTTTAGTATAAATAGGACTCAAGCCTCAGCCATTATAGACTTTTGCCATTTCGTAAAATAAGAGAGAAAAGAGAGAGTAGAGACAAGAAGAGAGAGAAGGGAGAAGAAAGGGAAATGAAAGAGAGAGAAAAGAAAGAAGAAACCCTAGGTTCTTTGTGGTTTAACCTCTGAGTGATTTCTCCCAAACCAAACACCAAAACCTCAAAGTCTCATACACCAGAAAACCTATATTTGAGAGTTAGATATTTTTAGGATTTTTATGTTTTTGGTGTTGAGTTTATTCTTCATTTGAATACCTCTTCAAATCCTTGGTTCTCTCAGAACTCATCTCTAAGAGAAACTTAAATTTCATTATTGAAACTAAGTTTTTCTAAAAAGAAAACATCACACGATTTGTTTTCTATTTCTCCTTTTTAGATCTGATTTTATAGATCCATTATGTTTCAACAAATTTTGAAAAAAAAACTTTCAAGTTTCAAAATATTTTTAGATCTAGTGAGTTATTTGTGTTTCTTGTTTTCTATTTCATGTTTTATGATATACGTGTGTACAAAAATAAAAAGAACATAAAGAATGTTTATTAAAAGTTTTAAAGCAAAACCATAGATCTGAGAAGAAGTTTTATGTCAAAATATGTTGAATCGGCCTCTGCATGTTAAGTCTGAATCTGCCTTTACAAAATAGACTTCTAGTCTAGTTTGGATCTCAATTAGAGGTTTACAATTTCAAAAAATATTTTCAAAACACTGAAATTGTTTAAGACCTTGAACCGTCTCTTGATCAAGGTATCCTTGAGATCTGTGGATTAATAAAAAGATCAAGAAGTCTTGGCTTGAAAATATAGTTTCAGAAATAACCTATCATTTTAGAACTATTGTAATTTGTTAGGAATGTTTGTATAATTTTGAGAGGGTGAGTAGCATGTTTGCATGTAGTAGAAGATCACAAGCACTATCTCACACGAACACTTAGACACTGTGGTTTTGGCTGAGAATCTTAGATTTTGAACGAGTTGCTGGAATCAAAATTCAAAGAGAAGAAGATCAAGGAAAAAGCAAAGAAGCAGCAAGAAAATATCAGTCCAATTCAGATTTCCTTTGGAGTGTATAATCTCAAGTAGGTATATTCTTAATTTAGTGTAGGATCTTTATGGTTTTCTTATGTGTTGTAACTTGATTCTTTATTCTAGTAAATTTTTGTTTTGTATCGTATAGGGCACCGTGGATGTTTCCCTTGTTTAAGGGTTTTACCACGTTAAAAATTCCTGTGTTTATTTCTTTGAATATTCTTAGCTGTTGTTGTGATTGGGAATGTATGGTAACTTTAGTAGATGTTTCTTAAAAATTAAAAAGAAGGTATCCAACTATCAAATCTAATCTATACATTCTGTAAAGCTTTTACAACAATCTTGTCTTTTTCAAAAAGATTTTTTCCCAAAAAGTTTATTTGGAGTTTACACATTTTATAACTTCTGTTATTAACCTTGTAAACAAGCTTTTTGTATTATATCATTTCTTCATGTTAAACAATTAAAATAAAATTATCGTTATGAAAGCAAACAAACGAAAACATGAGCAAATATAAGGATGCGATATGGAAGTCCTTCAATATGAAACTCATAATAAAGTCCCTATAACCATAATAGAGAGATAAATCATATCGAAATATCAATCCTCAAATACAATCCCCAAACTAAATCTAAAATAAATACATGTTAATACCTTTATCCCATAATACACGCTAACTTAAATTCTAACGAAATACACATGTCTAAACTGAAAAGTAAATGAAAGTCTAAATATGAAAAGAACCTATAACAATACCTGAATGAAGCTGATTGGAACTGGAGAAGATAATTTTTTCTTGTGGGATAGATGGAGGAACTCTAAGCGGGAGGTCTAGCTCTAGCACCTAAAATTCACCATGAATAAAGATAGGTCAAAACTCCAGAAAGTTTCTTAGCTACGCAACTCAAGTTAATGATATATACAAATGGTAAACTCACAATTTATAATCAATAATGGTAGACCTAACTATATCACGCAACCTTGTAGTGCATTAGAATTAACTCAATACATTTAATCAATTAATTATTCTCTTAATTAATTAAAACATAACTGAAATTCACCCTTTATCTCAGGTTATCTCAATAACATATGGTGTGCCCATATAAAACCATCACACAAACTTTAGTCACCTACTTCACAATGCTAGAAAAAATGTAGCCACCCTGTTACGCGGTAACAAAACACCATAACACCCTGTGATGCAACAAAACTTCATATCAAATTGTGCTCGTCAAGTAAATACACATAAGGGCGCTCCTTTTCGTTACCCAAAAATCCACATTTCATATGTTCATTGATCAATGATATACTCAATTTCAATTGTATCACATCACTAATTGTTATATTTTTATTACCCTAACCTCAGGTCGTTTATAATAAAGCAATTAAACACGTATTATGCCATTACATTAGTATCCAAAAGGAATATTCAGTCAAACATGGAACTACTCATAAACTGAAGCATTAAGGTAAATGGGTATATTGATTATATTACATATTCTCATGTCATTACTTCTACTCGTCCCTAAACTCCGTGCATGGGACGTCTCATGAAAATAAAATTCAAATAAGGATCCCCTATACACTTACATTTAGACAGTGTAGTCATTAAGACAATTAATTAGCTAAAGATTTATTATGAGGAATTAAATTAAGAGAAAAAGAGTTTAAATATCCAACCTCCATATACAAACCCTAGATATTCATCACAAAACCATAACCCAATAATCCAATCACAAGTTAATCATGTACTCCTTCTAAATCATTTACTTGATTGATTTCCTTTTAGGAAATGAGGATCTCATGTTAATTCTAATACAATTAGTGCATTAAATTCCAAGAACATATTTTGTAATAAGCCTCAATTAACTTTTCAAAGCTACAACATGGGGTAAATATTGAATTTTTTATGGATATTAAGCATAAATTTTACATTTCTTATAATTTCAAAGATCAGGTGTTTAATATCATGTTTACTACTCAAAGAGAAATAGGTACAAATCTACCTAGCGTATACTTTTTAATTCTCAATTAGATTATAATCATGTTTCGATTCCTCAACATACATTCCAAATGTCATAAACTCGAGAATAAGTTCAAACCCCCAACATGTCATTTCTATTAACAAGGGTTCAATATAAAATTTCTAACGATTATAAGGACTATATTTTAAATATAAATTTGAGAGGAAAATCAATTCAACTTAATAATTGTCATCCACTAAGAACCCTAGAATTCTTATAAGTTTCTAATTCTTTTTTATCCTATACATTGGGATTAGGTGAAATTTATCATAAACTTATATATTATGAGAAGAGTATAAAACAACTTGCCTCAAAATATGGTCAAAAGAGTAATTACATGTGTGACAAGAAAACTATTGAAATTTTGTCTTGAAAATTCCTTTGAATAATTTGAAATGTTTTGAAACCGTACTTTAAAATTTTGATTTAAAAGGTGAAAAATATAAACTAGAGTTTAAATTTATAATTGGAACTTAACTTGGGTGAGGAATTAAAAATGGTGGTTGAATTTGGGAGAGAAAATAGTGGGCTAAGCTTTGTAAAAAGGGAGGAAAATAAATTATTTTCATACTTAGAGTAAGAGGAAAATTAATTAATTGCATGCAAAAATAAGGGTTGCTTGCCCTGTATAAATGCCGCTATCGCTATAGTGCCTATTCGCTAGCGCCAGTCAAATTTTGTTCCCTCCTTCATAAAACGTTAATACTCGCAATACAATAAATTCACTAAAGACTCTTACGCCCTTCGCCTTAAACCAAAAAATACCACATAAGTCAACTCATAGATTTTACTTTTAATAATTACCGTATTATCCCTAAAATTTTATATAATTTAACTTTTAGCCCAAAAATTTGTATTTATTAATGGAAAGAGTTGTAAAACTTCCAATTTACTCATTTTAACTTCAAATTCACTTGAATGATTTGAAAATTTAATTCCAATCATATATTGTATCCTAATTATTTCTATTTAATTGATCAAAATTATCTCAGTTAATTAATTATAAATCCTCTAAAATTACAAAGTACTACATTGTTCCCCTCTAAAAAAAATTCGTCCTTCGATTTCATTGAAAATAACACATACATTCCTGAAAACAAGTGTGGATACTTCTATCTCATCGTATCCTTTTGCTCCTAAGGGAAATTATCCTCACTATGGTGACCCCATTGAATAAGAACTAGGGGTATCTCCATAATCCTAAAAGAATGGACCCTACAGTCTAAAATACAAGTTGTCTCCTCATTATACAAAACATCGGCATCTAACTGAATGTCCCCTAACTCATGGTGCTCTATACAGCCTTATCCCACAAGTATCAATGGAGTTTAGATACATGAAATACTTTATGTACTTAAATTACATGGTCTGGAAGTGATAAGTGATACGCGAGAGACCCTACATGATCCGTGATCATAAACAACCTGACAAATCTTAGGGATAACTTTCCTTTCTTCCCAAAATGCATCACCCCCTTCATGGGTGACACTTTGGGAAGTACATGATCACCAACCTATAACTAAACATCCTTTATTGTCAAGCTCGCATACCTCTTCTATCCACTATAGGATGTATTAATGATCTCTAAAATGATCTTAATCTTCTCCGTAGTATCTTGAATGAACTCGGACCCTAATAGGTTACTCTCGCTCAGGTCCAACCTATACACCAATGATATACATGGTCTTCCATATATTGTCTCATACGATTTCAGACTGATCGATTTCTAATAACTATTATTGTAGGCGAACTCAACCAATAGTTAGTGCGCCTCCTAACTACTTATGAAATCCAATGCGCATTCCCGAAGCATATACTCAAAAATTCTGTTCACCTGCTCTATCTTCCCATATATTTAAGGATAGCACAACGTAATCAAGTGAAACCTAGTCCTCGTGACCTCCTAGAAACTTACCATAATTGTGATATAAAGTTCAGATCTCTTTAAAAATGATTGACAAAGTTACCATGTTCAACCGAATAATATCTACCATATACAAATGAAGGTACTACTTTATTGTGAAGTCTATGAAAATGGGAAATAAATATGATACCTTCATAAAATGGTCCACTATAACATAAATAGTGTCGTGTTGCTTGAGAGTCAAAGTCAAACCGATGATGAAGCTCGTCGAAATAATGTCTCACTTCCACTCGAGAATGAGTAAGGGATAAAGTGTACCCGACGGTAGCTGGTGATCTACCTTCACCATCTGATATGTGATGCACTAGAACAAAAATATATCAATGTCATGCATAATCCCAACCCACCAGTATTGTCACTTCATATCTTGGTATATCTTACCCCCACCAGGATGTACCAAAAACTATGATGTTTGGACTTATTGCATGATGGTCCTACGCACCTCCTTATTAGAAGGTACTACTAGCCTCCTATTATACACCAATCCACCATCCAAGCCAACAGTGTAAATAAGAACACTAGTGGCTAAAATCTCGTCCATTCTCTCTTTCCACATCACCTCATTTTCTTATGCTTGAACCAAACACATAAGGATACAAGGATCCATGATAAGCATCCCCTTGAAAGCATAATCCAACTCCCCACTCACTTGAGCAGACCCCACATCAATCAGCTGAAGTGTAGAGAAACTTCCATTAAGTCATCGACTCAAAGAATTTACAACTACATTATCTTTTCGGGAGTGATACTGAATTATGAACTAGTAGTCCTTGATAATATCGAACGACTATCATTGTCGCATGTTCAAATCCTTCTCGGTGAATTAAATACTAAAGACTCTTGTGATCACTAAAGCTTGAACATCTCACCCCATAAATAACGCCTCCAAATAAATAGTGCGAACATTACCGCTGCTAGGTCTAAATCATGGGTCATATGGTTACCCTCACGGGGTTTCAACTTCTAAGACGCATAGGTAAAAAAATGACCCTCCTTCATCAACACCCTACCTAATCCCTATAGGGAAGCATTGGTGTGTACCAAATACTCAACCCCACTCGTAGGGAGACCCACAACTGGAGCCATAATAAACTTCTCCTTGAGAGTGTCGAAGGAATGATGACACCTCTTAGTCCAAACAATTTATATCCCCTTCCGAGTCAACTCGATCAATGATCTCACTATATTCAAGAATCTTTGAATAAACCTTCGATAATAACCAAATAATCTGAAAAATGAAACGAACCTTCATATGTGTCTTAGGTTATCCCTAATCCAATCCATTGATAAGCCAACTCAAAACCTACATGGTCCAAAAATTATACGTCATGTCTCTAAAATTTTCACTTTTAGAACTTAGCATACAACTTATGCTCTCACAACTTATGAACTCCAACTATCAAATGCTCAACATGCTCCACCTTATTCCTTGAGTAAATTAATGTGTCATATATGAAGACGATAATAGACTCATCCAAGTATGTTTCAAATACTCGGTTCATCAAATTCATGAACACGATGGAGGCATTAGAGTGACACGCTATATAGTTTTAATACTCGAGTGAATCAAGTCTAATTAATAAAATCATACAAATTATTAAAACAATTAAATACCCTTTGATAATACGCAAATATTACGTATTTCATCCCTCGAACTTATGCATTTTAGCCCCCTCGGGTGCCTTGATCTCTATATTTAAGCCCGTTAACCAGAAAACCTCAGATTTATATTTTTAACATGCTATATGAGGTATAATTGGGCTTTTGTAGGTATTTATTTAGGTACAAAGTATGGAGTTTGGATGCATTTCGGCTAATTTCTGTATGCAATCACACGTTCAAGGGCAATTCACTCAATTCACAGTTTAGGCACCTGGAACAACATCTACATGTAAGATGTATCTCTCCTTGCAAGCTTTGCGTGGCCATAAACGGTGCACGAAGCCGATCTATAATGAAGAAGTTACGGCAATTTTAGCGGAAGAGACAACCATGTGAATCAAAGCAGGGGAAAGTAGGGGGCTCATACCTGTTTGATCGATCGATCAATCAAAGGGATCGATCGATCGATCCTTAAATTTTCATTCATCGTGGGAATTAGTGGGCTCATATCTGATCGATCGATCAAAGGGATCGATCGATCCCCTGTTATTTGTAGATATTTTTCCCTTTTATTTTCTTTTTCCTTTTTTTATCTATTTTTATTCCAACTTACTATATAAAGGATTTTAATTGTAAATTCAGAGATAATTCGTTTTTAGGTTAGAATAGGTTAGGGTTTGGGGTTTTGAGAGTCTTTCTTCATAACTTCTTGGTTTGACACCCATTTGGGTTTGTAAGTTGTACTTTCATCTTCCCTCTCCATTAATATAGTTTGTATTTTCTTAATTCTTACTTTGTAGTTAATTTGTATGCTTTCATAATTAGGTTTGCATGCTTTCTTTTCGTGCTTTGTAGTGTAGTTTTATTGTGATTATTTATCGTATTTATTTACCGCATTTTTAATATGCTTTCTAGCTAAGTTAGTTTAGGTTGTGTCGGATTGAACGCACCCCGCGCTGATACGTTGCTTTGCTTTGGTGATGGAGTTTATGGGTCTATTTCGATTGCGTTGTCCTAGTTATTATGCCCAGGAGATTTGATGGGGTATATCATGTATGCTCCGTGCTTACGACCTTGCGTTCGTAATTTTCGGGGTATTTGTTGACTCCAAAATTGTATTAGGCTTTTCTGCAAATTTAGGGGTGTGACAATCCTTGATTCACTTAACTGTCGAAACGAAACGCATTCATAATAACTCGTCGACCCATGTAACCATTTTACACTAATTAACTCAGGTGAGGAATATTCAACGCAACCTATAGTTTTTACCGCTTTGTTAATCTAGTTTAAATACTCACGCCTAGATTAATCTTTCCCTTTTTTGCATCTTTTCCTTTTTGTGTATAATGATATTTTATGCTTTTATTTAGGAGTATTAAATCCTATAAATTCTAGCAACTCATCTCTGTGAATTTTTGATACCCGACTTACCGCTACACTGTATTGCAAGTGCAGCCGTAATTTAGGTTTTTGTATTAAGGCGGTGAACAAAAAACAACGATCGATGCTTGATGATGATGATAATGATTTTAGGCCGCTTTTCACCCTCGATCAAAATGGCGCCATTGCCGGGGACTTGTTTGTTGTAGAATTTATTTGATTTAGTATTTCGTACTATTTTCATTATATTTGTATTATTTGCTAATATTTTTATAGGACTTCTACATTTGAGTGCCAAGAAATGCTTGAATTTCCCGCGTGCATCTACTTTGTGGAATTCGCCACTTCGAGCCATTTTTGGGGTAACCATGTCTTATTCCAATTCTTTCGGTAATCATTGTTATAATTCTCAAAATTCTCTTAATCCTATGACTTTCAGTCAATACTTAGAGTCCCAAAAAATCACAAATTCAAATATGACTTTGGGAGAGTATAACGAAAGTCAAAGCTTGGGTTATTGGAATTTTGATGATGATGATAATGATTTTGGGCCTCTAATTCCTTATAATAGTAATTTTGAAACGAATTGCAATAGTTTTCAAAATTCCTATAATAATGAGTTTAAGTTTAAGTCTGATGGTAATTTTCAAAGTTTCCATTTTTAAGAATCCGCACCTCGACCTTCGTATGCTTGAAAATGAGCAAATTGAAAATCGTTGTTGGGAAGATGAATTGGATTTATTACTCGAATCCGACGACGATTTTTCTTCCGAGACTTTTGAAGTCGAGGAATATTTTGAACCAAATGAGGACTTTGCGCTTACTTTGGAACAAATTATTATCGACTTTGCCCATTGTGCAATCGATATTGAAAGTGAGAATGAAAATGACGTAATATCTATTTACAATGAAATGATTTATTCTTTGGCCCCCAAAGAAGAACATTTAATTGAAAATGATCTTATTTCTTTCGAAACTCAATCTTCAAGCGATGATAATGCATCTGTTGAGTTTGAATTTCTTTCCTCCCTATTTTCATTCTTTGTTATAACACCGTCACAAGTACCCGATGAATCGGTTTCAAACTTTAATGTGTTAAACCTCTTCGCCGATGAGGAGTACTTTCTCGAGTCGCCTTCCATGAACGCATCTTTGCCTTCATGTGCGCCACCTCCCATTCAAATTTCAAAATCCTTGGGAAGATATTCTGCTTTTCTCTGTCCCCACATGTTTTTGTCACCCGTTTAATCCAAATCCCCCATCGTCCCTCTAAAACTCTTAATTGACGATGGTTCATTTCTTCCGCCTTACACATGCCTTCCGTTGTTCAAACAAAATTCATATTTTTTAGAGGGCATGCTTGAGAGTGAGGGTACACCAGTTATCCTCTAAAGTCAAATCGTTTTCATGGTGGACCCTCAACTATTTAGACTTCTAGTGTACAGTTAGTGTGAAGCCAAAATAGTAGGTTATATATAATTAGCTTTTTATTCTTTTTATCTTTTCCGTTTTAATTTAGTCTAGTGTAATTAGTTAACTTTTTGTTATTTGTTTTTGCTATGCTTGGTACTAACTTGTTTTGTAGATTCTTTGGACTTGTTCTTATGGGGATCGCTCCAATTTTGGGTAATATCGTTATTTTCCTCTCTTTAACTTGGTTCTTAATTCACATTGAGGACAACGCCAGGTTTTAAGTTAGGGGGTGGGGGATATTCTATCCATTTCTTTACCTAGTCCATGTTTTTGCTCACATGCTGGTTACTTAGTATGCTTTTCTTAGAAAAATTAAAAATTTCAAAAAGATTTTCTTTCTTTTTTTCTCCTTTATTGGGCATTTCGCCTTTGTTTTCGATGATAAATTTCAATAATTGCCCGATCCAATAGACAATTCAACGATGCATGTTCTCGATTTTAGAAGTTACTAGACTTTAGTCCTAATTATTGATATTATGAATAACTTCATGGATTAAACTTTAATCCCTTGAGCACATGCACTTTCCTTGCTTTATTGATTTGGTTTAAGATTTTTATAACTCGGTAATCTTTTGTTGCATTGTATATACTTACACCGAGTAAGCTTGGTACCTTTCGCCGTTTGTGAGTGTATACACTATTCTTTCCTCTTTGAAAACGTTACAGCCATTGGTAATCTCTTTATTCCTTCATTTGATCGTTCATTAATCGAGTTCATTTATGAAATGTGTTACTTGAGCATGATTTTAAATGTTTGTTTTGACTCGAGAATTGCGTAAACTTTATGAAATGATCATAGGCAATCTTTGTTATATCACCCATATTGACCTTGACCTCACCTTAAATGTTTCCCCTCGTCAACCCCCTTAAGCCTAAATATAGCCTTTCATTTCATTACCCAAAATCCCATAACCAAGTCTAAATTGGAGTTTAGCCCATATATACACTTTCCATACCTTTGTTTGGAATTTTACTTGGGATTGAATTATGTTGTTGTTTTGCGATTGAAATTTAGGCATGTGAGAGTGAAAAAAGTGAGGAAAACGGATGTGAAAAAAGTGAAGAAAAAGAGAAGTGAAAAGCAAAAGAAAACAAAAGAGAAAAAGAAGAAAAGAAAAGAAAGAGAAAGTTGTAAATGTTGTATATAGTTCAATAAGCTTTGATTACTCTCCAATTGTTTTATTCAATGCTTTTTTAGAAGTTGTTTTTCCAATTTCGATTTTGCCCACATTCTTCCCATTATCTCGAGTTTTCATTTTTGAACACTTTGAAACCGTACATACATATCCTTCATTTCGTACCCTAGCCTAGCCTACATTATAACCCTATTAAAGTCCTATGTGATCTTAAGTAGATGTAATTCAAAAGTTTAAATAATTTTGATAATCTGTGAAAATACATTTCGCCTCTTTTAATGTACAGTATCTTTCATTGAGATTTCAATTTTTAATTTCATATATAGCGTTCTTCAATTGTGACATGTGTGCTGCCTAGTTTCCTTTTATATTTACTCTTTATTCCTGCATGTTCCGTGTGTTACCTCCCTGTTTCGAGTGAATTCACTTGATGAGTGCAATGCCTGTGAGGATTGAATTTGTGCTTGCTTTATTTAGTATCCGATTTATATAAGTTTTTGCCAAATCACACTTTGAATCTGCTCTCTACCCTCCCACATTTTAAGGTTTCAATTCTACTAGGTGCATTCTATAATGTTAATGATTTGGACTTTCGTTTGAATTTGTTCATTGTGCTAATAACGTGTATGAAATCTTTTTCGTTGTTGTTGGGCTTGTCGCATGTTGGTTTGGGCATTTTTTGAGGAAACCATATGATGTTTGTGGGTTTCATCCCTCCCTCACGAGATGACACTCGTCCACTAGGGTAACCTAGGGGTTTAACGACTTATTTCATACACTAAATGCAATCAAATCGCCCGCAAAAGTGGCCTTATGCTTTTATACCATATTTTTGTACTTATATCATGCTTTTGGTTTGACTGTAGTTCTTTTTGTATCCTATTTCATTGCTAGGGACTAGCAATGTGTGAGTTAGGGGTGTGATAATACATAAATATTGCGTATTTCATCCCTCGAACCTACGCATTTTAGCCCCCTCGGGTGCCTTAATCTTTATATTTTTGCCCGTTAATTAGAAAACCTCAGATTTATATTGTTAACATGCTATAATTGGGCTTTTTTAGGTATTTAGAAACTAAGTATGGAGTTTGGATGCATTTCGGCTAATTTTCGTACGCAATCTCACGTTCAAGGGCAATTCGATCAATTCATAGTTTGGGAACCTAGACCAACATCTCCACGGAAGATGTATCCCTCCTCGTAAGCTTCGCGTGGCCACAAACGGTGCGCGAATCCGATCCCTAACGAAGAAGTAACGACGATTTTAGCGGAAGAGACAACCAAGTGAATCAAAGCAGGGGAAAGCAGGGGGTTCATACCTGTTTGATTGATCGATCGATCCTTCAATTTTCATTCATTGTGGGAAGCAGTGGGATCATATCTGATCTATCGATCGATCGATCGATCGATCGATCAAATGGATCAATCGATCAATCCCTTGTTATCTGCATATATTTTTTCGCTTTTATTTTCTTTTTCCTTTTCTTTTCTATTTTTATTCCAACTTACTATATAAAGGATTTTTGTTTTAAATTCAGAGATAATTCATTTTTAGGTTAGAATAGGTTAGGGTTTGGGGTTTTGAGAGCTCTTTCTTCGTTTCCTCTTGGTTTGACACCCATTTGGGTTTGTAAGTTGTACTTTCATCTTCCCT
Source organism: Sambucus nigra (assembly GCA_949130495.1). Classification (NCBI taxonomy): domain Eukaryota; kingdom Viridiplantae; phylum Streptophyta; class Magnoliopsida; order Dipsacales; family Adoxaceae; genus Sambucus; species Sambucus nigra. The sequence continues at coordinate 686,901,954 of OX422210.1, forward strand.
CTCCATTAATATAGTTTGTACTTCCTCAATTCTTGCTTTGTAGTTAATTTACATGCATTCATAATTAGGTTTATGTGCTTTCTTTCCGTGCTTTGTAGTGTAGTTTTATTGCGTTTATTTATCGCATTTTTAGTATGCTTTCTAACTAAGTTAGTCTAGGTTGTGTCGGATTGAACTCACACCAGGTTGACATGTTGCTTTGCTTTGGTGATGTAGTTTACGGGTCTATTTCGGGTGCGTTGTCCTAGTTATTATGCCTAGGAGATTTGATGGGGCATATCATGTATGCTCCATGCTTACGACCTTGCGTTCGTAATTTTCTGGGGTATATGTTGAGGCCAAAATCGGATTAGGCTTTTATGCGAATTTAGGGGTGTGACAATCCTTGATTCACTTAACTGTCGAAACGAGACGCATTCGTAATAACTCGTCGACCCATGTAACCATTTTATACTAATTAACTCGGGTGAGGGATATTCGATGCAACCTATAGTTTTTACCGCTTAATTAATCTAGTTTAAATACTCACCCCTAGATTAATCTTTCCCTTTTTTGCATCTTTTCCTTTTTGTGTATAATCATCTTTTACGCTTTTATTTAGGAGTATTAAATCCTATAAATTCTAGCAACTCGTCTCTGTGGATTTTTGATACCCAACTTACCACTACACTTGTATCGCAAGTGCAGTTGTAATTTAGGTTTTTTATATTGAGGCGGTGAACAGAAAACAACGATTGGCGCTTGACGCGCGCCGCTTTTCACCCTCGATCACCCTTGTCATCATGTAGCGATCAAATGTTACATATATAAAATATAAGAAAATGATGTGAAAGTCCTCTAACATAATCTCATAATGAAATGTCCATAACAATGAAATAAGAGATGTGATAATATCTAAACATAAATGCTCAGATACAAATCCCAAAAACAAATCTCAAATGATACATGCCAGATCATGTCCATAATACATGCAAACTAAATGTTTAAACATAACTTGACTAAAAGTAAAGTAATAGTATAATAAAAATACATACCTACATTATCCCTGAAGATGGAATTGTGAACGATAGAGTGATGAAAAATGCATGGTAGCTAGAATGAGGAAGAATAGGCGGGAGATCTAACTCTAGTACTTGAAAGTCACGACAAATGGGTCAAAAACCTAGCAGGTCTCTTAACCACACAACACAAAGCAGTTATTTATGTAAATGATAATTACACGGTTTACGTAATCAATAAGAATAACCCCTTGCATAATACGCAACCTCACAGTGCATTTGAATTAACTCAATTCATTTCATAAGTTAATTATCCTCTTAAATAATTAACACATAACCGACATGCACCCATTCTCCCCGCCCATCTCAAGAACAAGCAGTATGCCATATTAAACCGTTACATATCCCGTTGTCACTTGCTCCACAATTCCATAAAAATCGTATCCACTATGCTACGCGGCATGAGAACTCAATTAAATCCTGTAACACAACAACAATCAATGGCAAATCATACTCATCAAATATCTCACCATAAGGATGTTCCTTCTTGGCACCCACCCAATAATTTTCATTTCACACGTTTATTTATCATTGAAAATTTCAATTTCACGCGTACTTTATCACTCCATTTTATATCATCATTTCCTAATTACCCCACCCCTAGGGTTATTACCAAATAGTGCCTCTAAACAAGTTTTTAAGCCATTATACTAGGAGCAAAAGGGATAATAAGTCTACATGGAATAACTCGTATATCAAATCATAAAGTAAAGGTATATTAATTTTATTAAGGCTTAGAGTCATCACCACTACTCGTATCTAAACTCTATGCTTGGGATATCTCACCAAAGTGAAATTCAACCAAAGAACCCCCTAGATACACTTCTACCACTTTCGTTTAGATAGGGTAGTCGTTACGACAATTAAGTAATTAAGGATTTATTATGATAGGTTAAATTAAGAGAATAGGTGTCTAAATATCCAACTTCCGTAGATAACCCCAACTAGGCCAACATAACCATACAACCACAAATCCAATCAAACTAACACAAGTTTATCCTGTACCCCTTTTTATATCATCTCTTTTTGAATTTTCATATAAAGAGAAACGTGGATTTTCAATTCCAAAGGTATAATATAACATAGGGATTTTATGCAAATTTAATATTTCTAATATAATATAATCACAAGAAAACAAGTCCCTATATTCTTCATAGGCCATAATTTAAACTTTATATACTAAAATATCATCATGTGGGTAATTATCACAAAGGTTACTACCATGAAAGTAAACGATACAACCCTACCAAGCATGGAAAATTCAAAATTTTATCAAGTGTCAATCAAATCCATAATACTCATCACCTATTCCCAATTAATCAATTATCGAAATGGAACTACAAAACCCTAAAATGCACAATTCTTAATTTTTTATTTCAATTTTCAATGTCTTCAATTAAATATGGCTAAATATTAACTTCAATCATGTGAGAAATATAAATTTTACCTAATTACATTTATACATGAGGATTCCCCATTTTCCTAAGGGATTCTTATTTATTTCAATACCATCATTAGAAAGACATATAAAAATGAGAAAAGTATAAAGAAACTCGCCTCAAATGAGAAATAAACTTGAGTTGATATGAATGGAAAATCCGTTAAAAAGTTTGTCTTGAAATCCACTTGAAACCCTCCTTGAAAACTTGATTTGAAATCTTTGAGTTGATTGATTTAATTTCTATATAAAAATCCCATTGAAAATTTGATTGGATTTATAAAAATTCTCTTAGTTTTATTTTGGAGAAAATGTAGAGTAACAGTGTTTTTAGATTTCTTGGGGGAAGAATACAAGTTAGAATGAATGTTTGAGGATTAATAAAAGTGCTAAAAATGTATAGGTTTAAAACACGACAAAAATAAAAAGGGTTCAAGTACACCTCGCGACCTAGCCGCAGCTAGGCCAAGGTCACGGAACTGATCCCAACAGTCGTGACCCTCGTGTGTCCTTGCCCCATTACAGAAGATATTATTCAAAACCTAGAAATCCTTTAATGATACAAAATCCTAATTTCTTCTTAGTTCCCACGTATAAACAAAAAAAAGTACTTACCCATAGCCTCCACTCAAAATTCCCAACCAATCCAACTCTACAATTAACTTAAAGTATTTACCAAATTGACCCCAAACTTTTATAAACTTAAACTTTAGCCCATTATTTCATATCAAATTATTAATTGAACTACAAAAAGAAAATTAACTCAATTTGACATATTTTCACATAAATAAATTCCAATTTCTATGTTTTAATTATATATTTAATCGATGTTGTATTCTAATTAGTTTAATCATTCTAATTAATTTCGTAAAATAACAGAGTATTATAATTGGTCAGTCCAAACGACACGGCTGTGAACTCGTATGAACCATAACGAGTCTAAAAGGAAGTATTCGGAACATCCTCCTCCCAAACCCTCAACTGATGGTACCCCGAATGCAAATTTATCTTCAAGAAGGATGAAACACCCTATAATTGATCAAACAAATCATCGATCCTTGACAAAGTGTTCTTGTTCCTCACTGTCACCTTGTTCTACTTGCGATAGTCAACTTACAATCGTAGTGAACAATCTCTCTTCTTTATAAAATAACTGGAGCTTCTTAGGGCAATGTGTTAGACTGAATGAATCCTTGCTCTAACAAACGCTTAATCTTCTCTATTAACTCCATCATCTATAAAAGATCCATATGATATGAGGCCTTGGAAATCATCTTAGTGTTGGGATATAAATCAATCACAAAATCAATCTCTCAATCTGGAACCAACCCTGGTACCTCCTCCAATTCATCAGTAAAATCTTAAAAAATAGGTATCGAGTCAAATGTAATAATTGTTTCCTCCTGAGTCCCCTCATTAATAAAATATAACTCTGTCATGGCACTACTATCTGGAATATACATAGTTATAATATACATATCCTATCCCAGTATCGTGAAGAGAATAGGCCGACCCTACAGTCTATATGAGCCTCATTCTTAACCAACGAATCCACACCCAAGGTCGCATCCTATGAATGGGCATCCAACACCAAAAATTATGCCACAAAGTGCAATATACTGATGTGTATCTCCATATAAACACAAGTCTCCAAGATATGAGTAGATACACTAGATAGGTAGATATTGATAAAGGCCTATTACAAGGTCTAGTCAATAAACTGATTTTCTTTAGAAACTACGTGATACGAAGGAGTGTGTGGTGCCAGTGTCAAACAAATCCCTAACTAAGGCTCCATAAATATAAAATATACCGTCCATTGCCAAAACCTTCCCATGGCCCTCTTGTTAAGGATCCGCAATATGATAAATCCTATCATACTATAGTTGGTCGTGCTACTGTGAAACTGAGGGTGTGGGTAGTGCCACTATCGATTGCCTGGATATATGGATTACCCATGGTCAATCTGGTCCGACCTGGATGTTAGGTGTGAAGTGAAATAAGATAACCTAAATAATGTTGCTAGTCCAGTTTTATTTAATTAGTATTTCACTTATTTAGCATGCGATTCTAATTTACATTAATCTACGTGAGGGACCCGTGGAAAGAATCCCAGGAATCCAAGCATACAGAGTTACTAACATAAAATTAAAAGAATACTTACCTGAGTAACACTCTAAAATTATGAAATCGCAAACAACCTACCATAACAAAGAGGAGGGAATGAGACGAATGTCCAATAGAAAAATACAACAATACAATATAGAATCGAATGACAATAAAGAGACTCTAATTTGTTTACCTAGGTGCACATGCAATTACTTTGTATATATATATATGCATGAAACTATTTTATTCCAAAAAGTTACATATTAGGAATCCTTTTTTCTTGACTTGACATTTATTTCTTGATTTAACTGTAACACCCCGTATTTCTGTGCATTTAATATTTAATTAATTCGGATAATTTTAAATTACTTATGTATCATAATTTAATTGAATTAAGTAGTTAATATTAATCAGGAGAATAAATGGTTAATATTTATGGAGTTTGAATTACTAAGTGAATAGTAATAATTTATTTACGGCATAACGTGTATTAGTGATGTGGCATTTATTTATTTTAGTCGGGAGTCAGATATAGACTAAGTTGGGTGTGAGATAGTAACTTTTAATAAATTAATTAGGATGTCAATTTTGAGTGAACGGTTCAGTCTGGATGGCATGAGAAAGTCAGAAAAGTGTACCCAAGGGTAGTAAATGGGTCCCAGGACATATTTAGACATAACCGGGCCCACACGGGGGTGTTCGGGTCATTTGGGCTTGGCCCATTAGGCTGAAAACGTGACTTAGTATAATGAAACTAGGTCTTAGAGTATTGAACGACATAAATCATATTCTTAACCTAGGGCTTTGAGAGAAAAATAGAGGAAGAAAATTGAGAGCAATTTGGGGAGCTTTTGAAGACAAATCAAGAGAGGGATTTTGGTGTTCTTCATCAAACATTCCTCTACCTCAACGTAACAAACTCTAAGAACCCAAAAAGGCAAGTGGTTAACTTGCTATGATTTTAAATTCAGTGATAATCAATTCATATCATAGTGGGTGTATCAAAAATCCATTTTTGGGTGTGTGTTGACAATTAAAATGGATTTTTTCGAATTAGAGTAATATGTGTAGATTAATTACACAATTGATGTTAGATTATGATATGGGACTGTTGGAATCATATTGTAGAAGAGAATTTCTAAGTATTGATGACTAATTTCTAATCTAGTTGACGAATGGATATCGGTGTAATAAAAATAAAACCCGAGGAAAAACACCCAAATCGGGAAACATGAATTGAGATGTAAATTCGTATATGATTTAAAGATATCTAGGAGTATTAGCTACTGGATTTACTGGTTATAATGTTATTGGTAGTTGGGTTAATGTTTGAAAGAGGGTTTAAAGCTTGAGGGTTTAACAATGGCCGAAACAGGAAGCTGGGGATGAAGAGGATTTGGTCGATCGGTCGATCGAGCCAAGGAGTCGATCGATCGACTAAGCAGGGATTTTAGCAGTAATCCTTATTTTAATTATTTAGCCTAAATTCTTTTGGGAGACTTTCAAGGTGAATTAATTAGTGAAAATCAAACCCAACTTAATACCTAGGACTTTGGGAAGATGGTGTTAAGGAAATTTAAAAGTTAAGTAAGGGTGTGGATCTTACGAAAGAATTTGGTAAGAAAAAATTCATAAGTATTTAATTTCGGGCCATGTGAGTGTGTCCAGGCACAGTAGTTGAGTGACACTACGTTATTAAATAAATTGATGTATAACTAGATTAATTTGGAGTCAAAATATAGACTCGGTTAATATTAAGATACGGGCAAAGTGAGCGAGTTCGAGTATATTGGTTGAGTGGTACCAAGGCAATAAATTAATTAATGAGTAAATTAATTAAATTAGAGTCGTACCATAGACTCGGGAAGTTAATAAATTAATCAATGAGTAAATTAATTAAATTAGAGTCTGACCATAGACTCGAGAAAAATATAAGCTAGTCCTACGGGTTTTTGTACACGGTAAAGCCGGGATTTAAATTATATATATATGGTGTATGATAGTATCTATATAATGTGTGGTTATAAATATCAGTGACTAGGGCTGTAAATCGGGCTGGGTGAGCCGGGCTTGGCGCTGCTCAGGCTCGGCCCGAACTCACATACCCATGCTCAAGCCCGAGCTCGGCCCGAATTATTTTTTCCCACCTAGGCCCGAACTCGGCTCATAAATATTACGGGTTCGGGCCCGATTTCGGGCAGGCCCGATTTTATTTATTTTTATTAAAAAAGTTTGAATTAATTTTTTTTTCTTGTATTTCCATCATGGACAAAATTATACATTAAAATCTAATTGATATTTCATGAAATAAAATATATAATTATGAAATGTATTAAATTAAAACAAGGGAAATAAGAGTAAAAAGCTACAAATGCCTATTAAATTTCAGACATTTAGCATAATTTGATCACTTACAAAGGCCTATTGTGACTTGATCAATTATTAAATCAAATACCCATAATGAGATTAACAATAAAATCACAAAATTGAAAATCACATGTAATCTAATGTATTATGACAAATGATTTTTTAAAAAAAAAAATAATAAATGAAATAAAAGGACGAAACCTAATTGAACAATATTAACATAAATATGTTATATTATATAAATCATTTATTTATTTATTTATTTATTAATATGAAGTTCGGGCTTTGGGCCCAATTCGGGCTTGGCGAAGTTCGGCTCAAGCTCGACTCGAAATTCATTCGAGCTTGGAATTTTGGCTCAGGCTCGGCTCGGCTCAAACTCAAATAAAGCTCGGCCCGAAAATAGCGGGCCGAACGGGCGGGCTTCGGGCCTCGGGCGCTCAATTTACAGGCCTATCAGTGACTAGATATTTATTTAAATTACATACTCTAGTGCTATTAAGGGAGGTTGCGCGATGTGGGTGAATCCCATAGCTTGAGGAGTAGGGCGAGTATATCCTTAGGTTACAGCGTCCAATTTTAGAGATGGGGCATTAAGATGATGCCCTCATACTTGGGGGAATATGACCACCTCCATTACATTTTTATTTAGGTTCTGATTCGATAGACCATAGTTGTCTCGGAACTCCAGGTGGGACTGAGTAGCCTAGGTTGATAGAACTTTAGAGAACACACCCGGTGAGTTATTACTCCGGATGATGGGCTTTTATATATTCAACATATGTGTGAATGTTGCAATATGGTTCTACATATATAATGAGATAAATACTTATATACGGGTAATTAAATACATGAAGTGAATTGTATTAATAACATATGGGTTTTATATATATTCAACATATGTGTAAATGTTGTAATATGGTTTTACGTATATAATGGGATAAATAATTATATACAGGTAATTTAATACATGGGGAAAATTGTATCATTTATATAACTAGTGAACGTTATATGGTTTTCAAGGAAAATGGATAATTAAGTTAAGGTGATAAATAACTTATCAATCATTCATTTAAAATTAAGGTGATAAATAACTTATCAATCATTCATTTAAATATACTCGGGCGGAAGTAGGATGTCAGGGAAAAGTTATAACAACAGCTCGTTACGGGATAAATAACTAGGAAATTTATAAAGAAAGCGTTAGGTGTGCATATTAGTTGAGGGGTGAGTATGTCCTCAAGAGAGAGTGTGACACTAACTTAACTATGAAGCGCATTCATGCATTTTTAATTACTGCAAATTAATCATTTGTTAAATATTTTTAAAATATTTTGGGTTCTAACCCTTGCTATAAAATATTTTCAAAACTTTTTAGGTGTCCATCCATAGGGATGTCAGGTGTGACGCATATGTGGATGTTGCAAGATTTGGATAGACGCATCTATTTTTGTATTCCTAGTGTAGGGATTCATATCAGTCTATCTCGAGCACGTCGCTCACAATTTTAATTAGTTTCTTTTCAGATTGTATGGGATTTATTACTCTCTATTAGTTTGGTTTTGGATTTAGCCGATGATTTATTCGGTAAGACTTTTATTATTTTATGTGATGATTATTTCTATCATTATTGGATGTTTTATTTTCAATCTGCACTAATATTTGTCTTGGATTAATAAAGATAAAATTTGACATCAGCTTTTTTGAATACTAGGTGGTTAGTAAGTTTAAAAAAGTTTTCGACAGTGATGCTAAGGATGATCCATATGAGATTCCTGTTTAATTTGATATATGACTGATCACCTGGTATTTTAATGGGCGGGGTGTCACAGATGGTATCAGAGCATCAGGTTGTAGTGTCCTTAGTTAATGCGATTCATATACGAGTTCAGTTGGATTTCATACACCAAACGTTATGGGGTGACCAGCGAGGGCCGTTAGAAGGATTTGCAGGATGAGAGGCTCAGTAAAAGACGTGGAGTATTCTAGAAATGGTGATCGTGATAAGGGCCACCATGATTATTGTTCATGGAGGTGACATTAGGATGATCGTTCAGGAATAGTAATATCCTAAATACCGTAGTAGATAACGGTGGTGTATTTCAGACTCACCCCGCGAAGTCGGCAAAAATGGGGGGGGGGGGAGGGAGTCAGAGGGACTCTTTAGAAGATCTATTATAGGGATTCGAGGAGGAGAGGAAGTGTGATGAACCAACGAAAAGAGAGAATCCAAAGGAAAATAGTGTAGGGTGGAGTGCAGCGACACCCAGTATTAAATTCGGGCAAACATTTTTGCTCATAAGGGCAGTGTTGACTAACAAGGATCAGTCACCCCACATAGAGAAATATTTGTGGAGTGGAACAAAAATTTGGGTACGGTCCGACCGGGAGACCTTCCATTTGCTGTTTAGACAGAGATGCGAATGGAATTTTGAAACTTATCATTAGTGGGAAAAATAAAGGTCAATCATAATAGATAAATTGGCTAGTTTAGCAAACTTAATACCCGACGAAGAAATCAGAGAATATAATGGAGTCCGTAAGTGGATAATGGACTTATAGGTAGAATATACAGGCATGGAAGGAAAATCCAGCCAGGATGACTAGTGTCGATTGTCGTCAGGAGTCATATGTTTACGAATTTACATCAACGCTTCCTTGAAAGGGGAGCTAAGAGGGTTGTAGAATCTATCCAAAAGGAAGATCTAGATTTAATGGTGGCAGTGAGACACCACAAAGGGATACCCAGTAAAGGATCTTTCTTTTTTATGATTGAGGTCAATAGAATTCCTATAAAGTGACGGTGGATTCAAGCAAGGTCGTCAATTCTAACAACGAGTCCTATAGGGCTAGCAAAGATGAAGGAACAATAGGAGTGCCAATCTGGGTCAAGATTTCTCGATCCGGGGATGAACAATTCCGACATGGCCAGTGGGGCTAGATAAAGGGGAATGACACAGAGAGGTGTCTAATGTGTAAAGAATGGGAACACATATGCAGACCCTGTTCGTAGTAGAGTAAGTACAGGAGTGGGATGCCCGACAAGGGGAAAACTTATCAGAATTTTGGTTTGGTTTGGACGAGAGTGTTATGTCAAGGAACCATTTTAACCGTCAGTGTATTGACGAGGGAAAGCATAAGTTTTATCCTCGGGTAAATGGGGTAAATTCTGTGCGATGCGGGTGAATCTCAGAATTTTTTATGTAAGACTATATTCGCGCGAGAGACGAGTCTAGTAAGTATATCATTAGTCTTACTATGATTTGTATATGTTTATCATTGGGTAGCGGGGCTCTCATTAGTCCCATATACAGGGGTGGATACAGACACTGAGAGGGTAAATACGATACGAGGTTAGATCATTTTGAGAGTGCTATGCGAGCATTATTTTATCCTGGGTACGGACTGGTTTGCGATGGTGGGTGGATACAGCAAGACTATCGTGTTCACTATTCTAGGGCAGGATGTATATTTTTGCAATTTTCCACCTGAAATAGGGTCGGTCTCGTAGCAAATTTTGGGGTGAAGTATACTTAGAGGGTAAAGTTATATAGTTATATTGGATCCCGGTGCATAGGGACTTTTATTGATGTGATTCAGGGCGTGGTGGATTGTCCATTGAGCAGAGAGATTTAGCTCATTAGTGACTTAGCATTGAGGACTTAATAATAGTGCGAGTGCAACATTATATAACTCCTTCAGAGACGCGGGATTTCACAGATTAGACCTATGAATAGAGGGACGGAGTTTTGGATGTCACTGTTATTTGCTTGGGTCTACGAAAATCAATGAACGACAATGCTAATGTTTAATGCATTAGGGAAAGTTCTTTTGGGCTGTTATGAAGTGTTATATGCATAAACCCTAATATACGTTGATAGTGGGAGACATTGATGGATGCTAGGACATCAGCTTAAAGGGTGATTTTTGAACGTGTGGAGTTATACTTTGAGGTGGAATCTATTCCTCTATAAGGTCAGTATAGCCGGGGAGTGCTGCAAAAGAAGCACTAAGAAAACTTTTGCACCACAAGTTAATGGGTGGGGCAATGTCGAGAAGATTTAATTGCGATTTGGGGAGTAATCGAAAATAATCTTATGATATAATGTGATCTGTGGGATAACCTTGAAAAAATATTACGTATGTGATGTTGTGCAAATATGCACGGGATATAGGGTGTATGGGCGCCCTAGTTAGTGTGATTTTAGAATCGTCTTAAATAAATGAATGTGTAAATATGCGTGTGGATTATATACCTGTGCGGCAATTAGAAATAAGTGGAAGAGTATAGTGAACTAGAATCTGTTTGAGAAAGAAAACAATTCGACTAATTGTATGTCAAGGAGAACGATCTCCACTGTGAGGAGCGGAAAGGCGGTGGAGGCACATGTAACAAGATATCCCTGGGTAAGGAAGAATCCACATTTTTGGGAAATTAGAGAGGAGCCTCAATTAGCCATATGCCTAGCACAATTTTACGCATAGATAAGGTGTACATTCCTACATCACATGATGTGAATCTTTGAGCATGGGGATTCGTATTATACAAGACATAGTGAAGTTCTCTCCGGGTACACCATTTAAGGGTAGAAAAGGTTGATTAAAGGTTATCAATTGGTTTTTTTTTATAATTTTTTGATTCCAGGGATGTGATTTATATGCGGATTAGTAAAGTTCGTAATCTGGCTATCCAAAGTTGGGAAGAGGTCAGGATTTTCCATCAAGTTTGCAAGATAGATTTACCAGAACGATTAATTGTTAAATTTGGATGGGTCATATGATCGGGCAGTACATCTAACTATTCAATTGAAAAGAAGAAGTGAAATAGTACAGGTTTCCATCCAATATTGTTGTGAATTTGGATGAGACCTTGCAGTACCACCTCTGGTAAGAAGTGTCAGGAGGAGGTAGGAACGAAGTTACATAGTGTACTAGATGTGTCACCCATAAGTCATTGGGTAGACGGGAAGCGACTAGGTTGCAGGAGAAATCGAGAAATATATATTCTTGATTTTTAAGTAATTAGGAGTATTAATTACCACTGATAATGTTATGTGGGATACGTCGTAACGATTTAGTATCTGCATGACACTTCTGGAGAACCTATGGAAAAGTATTTCCATCCACCCTTTGGTTGGTAAAGGGTGGGTTAATGACAAACTGTTGGGACCCGAAGTGAGTTGGTCCATCGACAAAAAGTGGGTATATCACGACTTTTTTGTATAGTTTAGGGACGTAACGAGAGTTACGCCACCGTGAGTTAAAGGTTTGAAGTCTGACATGAATATTTAGGCATTTTGCGGTACTTATTATGAAGAAAGTCACTTATTTGGAAACGAGGAAATTAGCACCCAGGTAGGAGGGGAATTTCCTAACATAAAGATAGTAAAGCCGGTGGAGTATAGGCTCATCGTTTGAGGCACTGTATGGTTGGGGACCATCGAGATAGAGATTGGTGACCATCGAGAGGGATTCCTAGCATGATCCACTCGAGGAGATTGTTTTGCAGCCAGACATCTTATATAAGGAGTGATTCCAGGGATATTTTGGGTCGCAGTGAGCGAAAGCTACGATCTAAGGTAGTGCCACTAGTCAGAGTCTAGTGGGGGTTGAACAGTATTGACGAGTCTACATCAGAACGGGAAGAGGATATGCGAGAGCAGTATCCAGAGTTATTCGGTGCAGTTATGATCTAATTTCGGGGATGAAATTCGTTTGTAAGGGGGGGAGTATATAACATCCCGTATTTCTGTGCATTTAATATTTAATTAATTTAGATAATTTTAAATTACCCGAGTGTCATAATTTAATTGAATTAATTATGTTAATATTTATGTAAATATTAATCGGGAGAATAAATGGTTAATATTAATGGAGTTTGAATTACTAAGTGAATAGTAATAATCTATTTACGTCATAATGTGTATTAGTGACGTGGCATTTATTTATCTCAGCCCGGAGTCGGATATAGACTAAGTTGGGTATGAGATAGAAACTTTTAATAAATTAATTCGGAAGTCAATTCTGAGTGAACGGTTGAGTCCGGATGGGTCGAGAGAAGTCAAAAAAGTATACCCATGGGGTAGTAAATAGGTTATGGGACATTTTTAGACATATCCGGGCCCACATGGGGGTGTTCGGGTCATTTGGGCTTGACCCATTAGGCTAAAAACGTGATTTAGTATAATGAAACTAGGTCTTAGAGTATTGAACGGAAGCAATCACATTCCAAACCTAGGGCTTTGAGAGAGAAATAGAGGAAGCAAATTGAGAGAAATTTGGGACTTTGCCTTTCTCAACTTTTTATTTTTTTCGTTCATTATGAGTAACTTATATTTTTTGCTTTTAAGAAGAGTATAAAAGTTACTCAAGAGCTCGCCATTCGAGCCGCTAACTTTAAAAGAGATCCGAACAGCTCATGAACTCCACCTTAAAGGGTTTACTTACCACCAAGAAGGGCGAGGTTGAAGGCCTAACCAAAAAGTTGAAGGAGGAAGTGGATGCCACAGATAAGGTGATTGAGGAAGACAAGCAGACTCAGAGTCAGTAGAGTGGATGCCGAGTTGCCCAAGTTCAAGACTTATATTGTCGCAAAGTCTTCCAGAAACTCATCCTTTAATGATATAATTTATTTTGGAAAAGTCCAAAGTGGATGAGCTTGATAAGTCCTACCATTAGGGTTTTAAGGTAACGGTCAAAGATATTTCTTTGTAACTGGACTATCACGAGTCTGCTTTTTTTAATAAGGGCTAGTTGGCTGACCTGCAAAAGGTGAATGTCCCTCATAGAGAATTAGCCTATGTTGGACATCCTCATCTTGAGAACCCCTTAGGGGAGAAAACTATAATCCCCTACATGTAATCCTCCTGCTTATGATCCTCTAACAGTCCAAGATGGTGGGATTATTGTCAACCAGTCCACTGATCCTAAGGGGCCACCTGTTGTGACCGATTAGGAGGAGGCCACTCCTCAACCTTAGGTGTTTTTTTTCTTTTGATGTAATTTTTGTAGACCTCGGAGGTTTACCTTATAGGCTTATGTCCATTCCGTTATTAATGAAAAAATGTTTAAGTTTATTTAATCTCTTAGTTCTGCACTTTTCAATTTGTATGGAATATATATAATGTTATTCTTCCATTTATTCCATGGTTACTTCGTTAAGTAGATCATGTAAAACTTACTTAAATAGTCATCCTTGTAGTCATTTCAAACTTTTTGGACAATAAGATGTTTTATTTTTAGATTTTAATGAATTGACTTGGGTTAACTAGCTTTATTCATTTTAGTCAATTGTCTTGATTATACCAACCATATCTATTCATTTGCATATCGTACAATAGTTGGGTTTTACACCAACTCTTAGGATTGATAACTTTTCATTATTGTTAAACATTTATGAGGTTAAATTAACCACACTTTGTATCTATTGTCATTTAGTGATAAATGTGGGCGGCTAACTCTCATCCTAGTTGTACCACTAGATTCTTACGTGGGTTTTTGCTAGATTGTCAGGCGATCGACCTATTCCAGACTGTACCACTACTTGAGTGGGTTTAGTTCCAAACTCAGGCGATCAACTCACGTCTGAGTTATACCACGTAATTCTTACGTGAGTTTATGCCTCTTCTAGGCTAAACAATGCTATTTGGGTTGTACCACTATTTTTAGGTGGGTTTATTACCAAATTCTTAGATTACCGACTTAATCTAGATCGTACCACTGCTTGAGTGGGTTTTGCGCCATACATTGGCGACCAATACATGTCTGAGTTATACCATGCAATTATTACATGGGTTTTTGCCAAATTCTTAAGTAACTAACCTATTTCTAGGTTATACCACTGCTTGAGTAACTTCGAAAACATTCATTCAATAATCATCAATCGTTTTATTGTGAGAAAAAGAAAAGCGTTTCAAATTCCTATCTAATGATAAAACTTCCTAAGGTTTATGGGATTCCATGACCTTGGAATTACTGTTACACCTAACTCTACTAGATTATATGATCCTCCACTACCATTTAATGCTACTCAGTACGTTCATTTCTAGTTCGGTTTTAGTTTCCCATCTGATGGATTTTTGGCTCCAGGTAAAAACTTTCTGAGCTCCATTTCGTCAACTTAAAATTCTTTGATCTTGTCCTTTTGTCGTGTTGTCTTTCCAGTTCTTACTAGTAGGCGGTTAAGTGTATGGGAGCCTATTATCATCTTTCTTCACTAAACCCAACTCATGAGTAATTCGGTTATTATTGCAACCAATTTGAGGGTTGGAATTCTGATCTCTAGAGGAATGACAACCTCTATACCATATGTATGAGAGTATGGAGTCTCTTTGGTCAGTTTTCTCGGCGTCATTTTGTATGCCCAAATGACATATGGGAGTTCGTCCACCCATCTTCCTTTAGCGTTATCTATTCAGAGCTTCATCCCCCAAAGAAGCGTTTTGTTGGTTATCTATACTTTACCATTACATTGGGGGAAGACTACTAACGCATAGTGTGTGATGCCCCAGTCCAGTTTTATTTGTTACACGAACTAGTTCGATAACGTCAGGTGTGAAGTGATGTGGGCAACCCTAAAAAATGTTTCTAGTTCCTTTTATTTAATTTAAAGTCTCAATATTAAACATTAAATTTCATTTTCTTGTAATATAAAATAAATTGCCAAGTGAAGAACCCATTATAGTGCATCTCGAGTTCACACAATCAGAGACACTATCGTAAAGACCGTAAGAAACACTTACATGTAAAATGATTTTAAATACGGAAATGCATTTACCCTACCCAAGTGAAGAAGGGATGTGAGCCGATTCCCAATGGGATTCTATCAAAATGTAATATAGAAACGAACTACAGAAGGAAGGATGTTATGACACAACGATACTAATACGTATATGTGTGTGTGTATGTATATAATCCATATATGCATAAACTTATACTTTATCTAAAAAACTCTTACCCTTATTACAGATAAATTACTTTAACCCATTCAATGACCTTTCGTTTTTACATTCACGAGACATTTACTCATTTCATTAACCCATTCTGGTTAATTTAAAAAAAACACTTTCTATGTCATTTCTTTGAAAAACTTTTCTTGTTTCTCAAAAATTTCACTTTGCTTAGTTGTCGTCTGACATACATATGACAGGTGTTAAGATGAACATTTGTTTATCTTGACCTTATTACCCATAAGTACATCTTTAAAAACACATTATCGAGTTAACTTGGTTTATGACATTTGTTCACCCATACTTTGTCCTTGTTATTAATTTCAAATTACCTATTCATGGGTTTTATTTACTTTACATCAATTCCCTTTTTAAGTCCATTAAATCCTTACTTGGGTTGCACCCGTATTCATTTATTCCCGAAATTTTCACAAATTCTGATCACTTTCCATTGGACTTTGAATTTATCTTAAATCCCTTTTAGTCCATCATTGTCCCGGAGTTAACCATAACCCACTTGTATTTCTGGCCTTTCAGTGACTGCCATAAATATTGCAATATTCTCCCTAACCAGTAGGTTTGGGGTCCAAGCCGAAGCCGCACCCTAGGGCAGTGGGCACTCCTTAAATTTACTCGATACTGTTTTTGAAAACTGTTTCACTTTAAGTTAATTACTGTTTACTTACGGCCAAACAACCTTTATATATATATAAAAAATATCGGCCTTTCACCATATTTTATTTACAATATACGTGTACCGTTTTCCTTTTAACTTTACTTTTATGTTTTCACCCAAGGTAATTTCCACCTTGATTTCCTTTTATACATTTGAACACATTTTACCATTTAGTACTCATTACTTTTACTTGATGTATTACCGACTTCTTTGCATTAAACTTTATTGTATTTCTAACTTTAAGGATTATTTTCATTACTTTGCGTTCATTTAAGCCTTAGTGCATAATTCTTCACATTTTATTTCGTAAAATGTACCACTTTAAGAAAACCTTCATTCATTACTTTAGATGCCATTATGCACTTACTTTAATTCATCATTCTTTGATATACTTTAACAAATAACCTTTTTGTATTTCAACTTTTCCATTTGTCCCCACCATTTGGACACACTTCTTTAACTTGCAAAAATACTAATGTACACATTACTTTGTGCAAAACTTTATGTTTTTCCAACATTAGACCAAACTTAATATTTTATTAGTTTCAACCATTATCAAAGTTGTTTATTCAAGTACATATCCAAATTACCAACTCTAGTTGTCTACATTAACATATTCATACAAATTATTACTTTGAAACAGTTTGTCATGTTTTCTTAATTATTCTTCACATAAAACAACAATATTTTATGCTATATAATTTTAGAAATTTAGAAATTTATAATTTCATGTCAAAAACTCATTTAACATGCTTTTTTTAAACAATTTTCATACTTGTTCCCAAAATGCTTCATTCAATATTATTGGAGTCCCCTTTCATATGTGTAAAATATATATTTTAAGCCCAAAACCTTTTATTCTTGAAATCACCATTAAACATCATAAAATCTCATTTCCAACATTTTTATTTCATAAAAAGTTCTTTGAATGTTCTCAAGATTAAATATCTTTGAAACCTTTCTTCTTTAATGTTAAAATGCATCTTTAACATTCAAATTACTTCACATAAACCCCATAATTTCTCTACTTAAAAATCATTATTTAAATTAATAAAACATACTTCCTGACACTTTTATTTCATAAAATGCTTGTTATATATTTTGAAATTTAACTCTTTAAAAAATACTTTCTTTAAACTATATCGAATCATCCTAACACGTGAAAACATGTACATTCAACCAATTATGGAAGCATGCTTAAATACTAACTAAAATGGACTAAAACATGTAATGATCTTGCTATAAAACTTTGAATATAATACTAGTGAAGGATGATTTTCCCCACCTCATAAGAGCTCCAAAAATATGTTGAAAATATCTTTGTAGAGATTAAACCACCCACCTCCTAAGGTGGCCCTACAGGGGTTACCAAGCTCCCTCAAGCTCGTCTTCCTATTAGCTCCAAAATTTGGTCTTCTTATTCTCCTTTTAACTCCATGAATGCTTCAAAGAATAATGAAAAAAACACCATTAAAACTATTTTTCAACCTCATCCTTAACACCATTAAAGCTTCATACAAAGTTTTTTAACACATGATAATGGTGGAGAATGGATTGGTGTGTATCACACTTGAAGATAATGGATAAATATAGGTTTTATAACTATATAACATGGAGATTTTCTCGGAGGGAGAGGGGCTGAATTTTTTTGCAGAAAACAAAGAGTGAATTTATCTCTCAACTCGTTTTGTCCTCTCTTAAAACTAATCTAAACTAACCCCTTAACCCTAGGATTAACTTTACCTCTACTTAATATGATCAGGGGATGGGTGGCCATATGGTAAAGGCCCCGTATTCTTAGCCAAAAGTGTTTGTCTTCCACCCAAATTTCCACTCAAAATGATAAAATAAAATGCAAGTTGTTTTCCTAGGTCATCCGGATCGATCAATAATCTTTCTAGATTGATCCGCGAGCTTCCAGATCGATCTGCCCTTCCTTGGATCGATTCATTTGGGCACAACTTTTAAATTTTCCTTTAAATCTCAATCACTTAATATCCTTAAAAATTAGGCCTCTTATCTTTGATATATTTCACTTCAATACTCCAAATTCAGTTATTTCAAACATTAAAATTCCATACATAGATCCTAATTCCTCGCGGGCCTCACAAATTATCGAAATGCCCTTTTTATATTTAAATAATAAATATAGGTGTTACATTCTGGATCCTGACTATTTTCTTTGCATGAAATTCCATTAAGAAGTCATTTTCAACTATGTTTCATTGTCGATGATCGGTTCTCTTGGAATCCCAAATCGTGTAATGATATTTTTCTAAACAAATTACCTGGAATCTTCCTCTCTGATATGGGTGAGTGGTTCTGACCCCACCCATTTTATGTAGTAGTCGGTGGTCGTTATCCAATATTTTCAATTTTTAGGTTCCACTGGTAATGGGCCGACAATATCCATGCCCCACTGAGCAAAATTCCATGGCCTTGTGAGAGTATTAAGATCTCTGATTGGATGTTTGATGATGGGTGAAAATTTTTAGCATCTGGCTCACTTTCGGGTGAACTGTACGACATCTTTTTGCATGAATAGCCGCGAGTACCCCTATGAGATATCCCTATACGCGAGTGATTGTCCACTTACGTGGACTCCATAACTACCTTCTTGAACCTATCTAAGGATTTCCTCCACTTAATCTGGGTGAACATACTTTAGCAAGGTGCCACTCAATGATTATTGGTAGAGTTTTCCTTAGTAGTTAAGGAAAAACCTAGCCAACCTACTTCTTAACTTGTGCACTTATTCTCCATCTTTAAGTAGCTCTTCGTTCTTCAGGTAGGAAATGATTGAAAACTTTAATGCTTGGATGATCTATGTACTCCACTTCAATCGTCCTCTTCAAATCAGTGTCAATATTGAAGCCAAAGTAGCTAATGCATAGACATGGATACTATTATTCCTTGGAAGTTGTTCCACTGAGGAAGATTTGAACAGTTGAATAAGACCTCTAGCCTTGTCTATATAAGCAAGCATTCTGGAGTCCCTGTCCTTGTGTTTGATGCTCAGTTAATTAGAGATCAATCTAGAGTCACAATATATAACAATTTGGTCGGCTCCAAGTTAATCGCCCTTCGTAGACCATGTATTATGGCTTCGTATTCTACTTCATTATTAGATCCCTTGAACCCAATATGACTTCTTGATTAAGGAGACCTCCTTATGTTGTGACAAAGACAGTCCTAACTTATGTTCCTTATTTATTAGATGCCCCATCAACAAAAAGTTTCCATTTTTGATCACTTTTATTGATGGCTAACGATTTAAGAATTTGATTCAGCTCCTCGACTTCCCCTTCTGGTGATGATAAGAACTCATCCTCGAAGTTGATAAAGACCTACCCTTTAATTGTAGTTCATGTCTCATATCTGATGTTAAATTCTGACAGTTCTAAGGTTAACTCTATCATCATATTTCAGAGATCTTCTTTATTGAGAGCCTCTTTTAATGGGTAAGTTATGGGGATGACTATAGTGTGAGCATCAAAGTAGTGCCTCAGCTTTTTGGTCACCGTTACTAATGCCAAAACCATCTTCTCAATAGGCATGTATCTACTATCTACCTTAAGAATATTATGGCTAATGAAGTAGACCGTCCTATATTCTCCATCTTATAATTTTACCAATACAACATTGGTTTCATGCTATGAGACAACCAAATATAGAAACATATCTTCCCCAACTCTAGGAGTTGACACTAAGGGTGGATATCCCAAGTACTGTCGAATTCCTTTGAGGGAATGGTCTGATTCCTTTTTCCACGTGGTTGAACTTTCTTTCTTCAATGCCTGGAGGAATTATCGACACTTATCTGATGAACTTGATCTGAAGTAATTCAAGGCTACCATCTTTTTGATGAGGACCTGAATGTCTATGATTATGGTCGGCCTTCTAATATCCTATAAAGCATTGATTTAGTCTGGGTTTCCTTCTATTCCTATTTAGGTTATAAGGTATCCAAGGAATTTTTTAGAGTTAACCCTAAAGATATATTTGGAGGCATTTATCTTCATCCCGTATTCCCTAAGGATCTGGAATGTCTTCGCGAGGTCCTTGATATAAGTATCTGCTTATTTTATTTTGACGGGCATTTCGTCGATGTAAAATTCCATCGTTGAACTAATTTACCTTTTAAACATTTTTATTACGAGGCACATATATGTCACTCTATCATTCTTCAAATCAGATTGCATAAATTTATAGCATTAAAGCCCCAAGGTAATGATGAATGACGTCTTTTCTTAATCTGGACCGAACAATGGTATCTGATGATATCGAGAGTATAAATCTATGAAACTCATAAATTAATATACGGATGTTGAATCCATGAGTTGATCTATCTGGGGTAATAAAAAGTTATCTTTCGAGCAGTGCTTGTTAAGGTTGGTGAAATCTACCCACACTCTTCATTTCTCGCTCTTCTTCCTAACCACAATGGCATTGCATATCCACTATGGGTACATGAACTCTCTAATGGAGACAGTTTAATGCATATTTTCCACTTTGGCTTTTACAAATTTAACTTTCTCAGGCACCGACTTCCTTAGTTTTTGCTTAAGTAGTTTTATAGTTAGAACCATGTGCAGTCAATGATTGGCAACTTCTAGATATATCCCTGGAAGATTATATGATTTCCATATAAAGATGTCGGCGTTGATTAAGAGAAAATAGATGATCTTCTTAATATCTTCTTTAAGTAGCTTATATCTGATAAAAAAAAGTCTTTTCTAGGTGAGATAATTCTATAGGAATGATGATGAGTTCCTCCATAACTTGTTTAACTATGGCTAACCGAGTATCTTCACATATGATCGAACACCTTTTGCTTGCTATTTAGGTTTATTATCCTTAGGATCATTATCATTTAGGCTATTCTTAGAATGGATTTATTTTATTTTTATGAATTCTAGAAAGTAACTACGAGCTATCATTTAGTCTACTCAGATTTCCACAACTCTTTAGTTACTTAGGAACTTGAGTTTCGAATGAAGGAAATAGGGAACAGTCTTTATATCATAAAGCCAATCTAAGCCCATTATGGCATTATAAGGTGACTATGACTGGATGACATGGAACTCTTTCTCCTGTTTCACTGGTTTGACCTTAACTGGTAACTTGATTTTCCTAAGAAGGGTTTCTACATCTTCGCTAAAGCCTATCAATGGACCCACTTTGGTGTCCAAATATTTTATGCTGAAATTGATATTTTATAACAAGTATAAAAACATGGTCTCCAATGACTTTACTTGATTGACTAATATCCTCTTCACGTCAATAATCCGTAGAGTAAGTACCAGAGCATCTCTTGTGTGCTAGGTTTACGCCGACCAGATCATCGTCAGTGAACATAACCCCATTAATGTCAATATCATTTTTCTATATCTTAGGAAGGAATGGTTTGGACACTTATACCTAGAAAGACGACTGAATGCTGGAAGGAATATTAATTCTCTCCTTGAGATTTTTTCCAGTGAATTGTGAAGGATCGGCATACCCGTGAATAGAGTTGATCATACCAATAGGTGGGAGATCATCTCCATCCTTCTGAACCATATTTATTATGACCGTAAATTTAGTTTAGGATGTATAAATAAATTCTTTGAGGTTCCCATCATAGACGAGCTCCTTTATATATTTCTCGAGCATCTTGTAACTATCTATAAGGTGGCCATGATCCTGGTGATAGATGCATCTAAGGTTATCTTCCTTATCCCTCGGATCACCAAACGTCTTGGGCGGACTCTTAATGTAAGTCTTGTCTTTAATTTGTGGAACCATCATGTAGATGGGTCTTTGAAGAAGGCTTTCTCCTACTGAAATCTATTCTTTTTTGTCTGTAAATTAGGACTCCATTTGTTAGTGTCACTTTGTGAGCCTCCTTTTACAGGATAAGACTAATTTCCTCCTTTGGAGGCTTTCTTCGTATGATTGTTCTTTGATTTCTTAGGACCTTGATCGATCAGAACCTATGTGTTTATTAGATAGTCCTCCACTTTATCATACTTGTCAATGAAATATAAGAGGTCATCCATTATTGACACTGTCTTCTTCATCAAATATTGGTGAAGATCACTTGACCAGTCAAGATTGAACTTGAAGGATGAGATTATCAATTACTCGTTAAAATCATTAATTTCATTATACAGTTCCCAATACCATTGTGCGTACTTTCTAAGGGATTATCCCTTCTTCTTATTGAGGGCGATTAATGAATCTACCTCTTTGATCGCTTAATTACTTATGAAGAAGCAAGCCTCAAACTGCCCGGCCAACTCTCTAAATAAGGATTAACTAGGGGCTAACTTCTTAAACCATTTCAGGACAGTTTCCCTAGGGTAGTCGAAAAAATTCGACACATCAGAGCATTGTGATGGCTCGAAAGGGACATCGTATGTTGATAATACCTGATGTGATGAGCGTGTTTTACTTTCCCATTATAAGTAGTAATTTTTGGAATTAAGAATTTTTTTGTGGTTTGGAGGTCTCTATCTCCATAATAAGTGGATAGGAAGATCCATGCCCAAAGTATTCCTAGATAGGTCTTTAGGAGTTCATGCCAAGTTTGGATCCAACTTTCCTTTAAATTCTTTCTTAATAAGAGCTCTGAATTCGTCAATGCTAAGTCTATCCGACTGTTCCTTTGGACTAGTAGGCTTACTACTATGCATTAATCCAGTTTAAAGAACTTGATGGACATTATGGTTGATGGAATTATATTCAAGAGAGCGATGGATATGTCGTGAGTTAGAGTCCATCGCGTGAGGGCTTCTTAACCTAGAGGCCCTCTCAGTTTGGTAGGACCGACTATCCCATGGGGAACGAGTTCTCTTCCTACAAAACTCAAGTGTTCAAGAACCAGAATGATGATCCTCTGATTGGTAGTCACTTGCCTCCTAAGACGCATGATCTCTTGATCATATTGGTCCAATATCTCCTCATAAATATTGGACAGACGGGAGGCTTCTCTTCCTTCTGGTTGTTCAACTAATGAAATATGACGCTAATGGCTAGGCCCCAATCATTTGGCCAAATTCCCCCGGGACTAAGATTACCGAGGCGACAAAAAAATTCTTATAGGAATTCAGTCCCTCCTAATGACCCATATTTCATACTGAATATGATTCCTCACATGCGCATGGTGAGACTGGTTTGATCTCATATTTAATGTTGGGATAAATAATTATGACATTCATGAAAATTTGATCTTCTCACGGATAGAGCCAAATTTAAGGGAATATTAACCCACAATAAAAGTAATATTTAGAATTTATCCCTAAAATAGTTATGAATGCAAAAAGTAAAAAGCATGACATGTACGTGGTTCAACTGATCATCCTACAGACATCCACGGGGAAGAGAGGGATATGATTTTATTTCTTGTAAGAATAAATGGCGATTAGAGTGCTAGGATTTCGAAATGAGTGTCCAAATCACCACGTGGAGATTACAATGAATACCCCTAGAATCGGTGAGGTCGCCCTTATTTATAAGTATACGAATCTTATTCTTCTAGGTCTCTTCATGTTAATCATAATTATAAGTTATAGAGTCCAATAAGGACTACTCTTCCAACTTGCCTATGTGATCTCCCAACATTTGCACTTATCTCCCTAATATTCGGTCGAATACTTTATCTCCAATCATGAGCCACATTCCATCCATATATCTCTAATTCAGAAGAACGCCTTTCAATAACCTTTTCACTGAATATGAGATCTCATCTTCTCATCACCTTCTTGTTTTGGTAATCCCAAAAGCAATAATAAGGCCCATGTTCACCATATACAATCAAGGTTCATTTTAATGACTTAAAGTCAACTTTACCCCTTACATAATCTCTAATATGCATATATTAGACACAATCGAAAAAATTTAAAGTGTGAAAATTTTATTTATTTTCCACTATATAACTCCTTTGGTATCTTGTACTCCAATAGTAGTGGTGGTTCGTGGTTGATTAAATATGTTGTTGTATTCAATGCCTTTGCCCAGAACTGCTTGGGTGGATCTACATGCACATACTTCTAGTTCTCTTACCACTGATTGATTCACATGTTCTACCTCTCCATTTAGTTATGTTATCCCTAGCACAATTTTTTGATGCCATTATCATAATAGAACTTATTGAACTCATTGTCTCCGTACTCGCTACTGTTGTCAAATTTTAGCTTATTTATCGTCAATCATGTCGCATTGTCCCCCATAGCCTTTCATTTATTAAACAACTTGTAGACCTTAAATTTATTTCTCAAGAAGTAAACCCACACCTTTCTAGAATTATAATTAATTAAAAGTCACAAAGTAAGAATTTCCATCAATGGATGAGACTATAGGTGACCCCAAAAATCTGTGTGAACCAACTCAGTCTTATATGCTTAAAGATGACCCATTTTGCTTCACAAAGATGAAACACATTCACAAGGCAGTATCTACTAATTATAGTGTTGGTAGACTGGTAGTTTTCCCTTGTAGTGCATAACCCTGATCCATTTTTCACTCATGTGACCAAGTCTTTAGTTCCATAATATTTAATCCTCCTTACCATCAACAACTGCAACTGAATCGTTAACATTTATTGTCATTTTGAGCGTGCCACTTTTCTTGCCATGTGATATGGTCATTGCACCTTTGAAAATTTTCTAGGTATCTCCATTGAAGATTATGACATGACCCTCATTTTCAAATTAGCCCACATAATTACGATTTTTGCTCAAATCGGGGACGTGTCTCAGACCTTTAATTGCCATACAGACCCATTAAACTTCATTTGGATTTTTTCCTTTGCCATTTATGTCACAGGGCTGATCATCACCAAGATACACCTTTCCCAGGTTACCAATATGTAGCTATCAAATAAAGTTATACTTGAGGTAGCATAAAATAATGCCCTGGACTTTAACACCCAAAAATCTGCCTTTCTCTCCAAAGAGAATATTAGCACATTATCCACTTATTCATAAAAAAAAGTTTGTTTTAGTATTATCTTTTGTATCTTCTATGGAGCTTGACACCGATTCATTAACTTTTTGTTCTTGGTAAAATTCCAACATTCAATATTTTTCTCATTTTGATTTTTGAAATTTATGGGATGTTGAGACCCTGATTTTCCTTTACTTAACTAGAAATGCCATGCTCATGCTCATGATCCTGTTTGAGTCTTCACCTCTGCTCTCCATGTTCAGTGTGGATACTAAAGTGGAAGAACCATCTGAATGCTTTGAAATTACTTTTGTTAGCATCATACTAACGACAGCGGCGATCTTTATTTAAGTGTGAAAGTATATGTGACACTGATTAAATCGAATTCACAAATTTCCAAGTTAACCTTATTTAATCCGTGTCAATTTTTAATTCAATTTAATTCAGCCCTAAAATATGCATCTAGGTGTAGTGGACGACTCACAGATTTCACGAGAAATTCTGGATGAAAAAAAACCTTTTATTTCACAAATAATACTCACAATGATTACAAGTGAAATCTGCAAAGAATTTACCGCAACAAACTCCTAGGCTGCAACCTAAATCAGCAATAGAATTCCGCAGCAACTCCACGAGAGGCTTGAATGTTGAAGAACATCGATATTCGTATTTGTCTGGATACATGATTGAAATTGAACAAGTCTTCAACGGTTGTAGCGATATACAACATACACTAATGTAAATAGGACAATAAAATAATGTCCTTACAAATCCCCCCTATGTCTATGCCGATACAACATGAAAACATACGAATTAACAAATCAAAATTCCTATGCAAATCTAAAAACCTCCCCTGAACTGAAAACTGAAAAGGTACTAAACATGTAAGTCTAAAACTTTCTTCGAAAATCATCAACATTAAATTTTTAAGCTTTTCTCATCAGGGTTTGCAAAATAATGATCTTCAATTTTGTACCTACACACATGAGACAAAGCAAAATCCTTTGTGATGCATCGAGTTTGAAGAGTGCCCAATATATGTGTTTTAAACAAAACAAATTTTTCTTCGAAAATATCCAACTTTTTATTATGCACCAAACCAAGTTGTGAAAACCCAGTTATCACTTTAAACCAATTTTATCTTGATTAATCCTAAACATGCATCTAGTGATTAAAGCAAGTAAATTAAAGTAAAGAATACTCATAATGTCAGATGTACGAGGATAAAACCAAAAATAAGAAAACAACCTCGGATGGCCCAAGCCAGACAATCACTATGAACAATGGTTTTACAAAGACAGATTAGCCTTACACTAAAACTCGATCCCCACCGGTCTTAACGCTCCTTCTGATCTTCAACCGTTCTTCAATAGAGCCCACGCAGAAATTTCATCTTCCACGATACCTGTCCATAACACATGACTCCACGTATGTCTCGGTGTCCACCGAATGGCTTTGATTCATCTACGATGTCGAACCCGATGTCCGTCGCTTCTTCACCGCAAAACCCTTTGTGTTCAATGTGTAGAACAAATAACTTTTAGGCAGAAAGATCACTTAAACATATAAGAATGATAACTTGGATCTTTGCAAACTATAAGGATGTGTTTAAGACTTTTTAACCTTAGAAAACATGTGCAAACAAGGTTTTGGTTCGAAAAATCGTTTTCCAGAAAGCACACTTACGAAATTCTGATGCAAACACTGTTTAAATAGGATTTAAACGCTGTCTCAAAAAACGTATCGTTCGAACGACTTGAGAAAATCATTCGAGCGACATCCCATCTCGTTCGAACGAGATTGAATGTCATTTGAACGACAACGCGAAAGTTTGACTTTTTGACTTTTTATTTAAAACGTCTCTTCCAAAGAGAGATCCAAAAATATCAAACTCTATTACGAGCTTATCATCATAAAATGAAGTGTAAACCTTTAAAATACTTTTAAAACATTTTTCTTTATAAACATTACATCCTTATCTTTTTATAAAATAATTCCGAGCACCATTAATTATACGCATTCATACCTGAGTGATATCGGAATGAAATTACCTTTGAAGACGAATAAACTTGCACCAAATAAACATCGGCATGGTTTAATTCTTTGAAGCTTTGCCGCAACGTCTTCATTTTCTTTAATACGTCATAGACCAAGTGGGATCGTGACAAAATAAAAATCTCCCTATGACATATTACAAACACAGTTTTGTTCACGGAATTAAGTTAAAACAATAAAGGGACTCAATTGGAAATTTATGTCCTTACAAATCTCCCCCTTTGACTATTCCGGGACAAAACTAAACTAGTGAAATGCCTAACATGGTCGTCAAGCCGTATGATGCCTAAATCCCATCCAATAAATCCAAAATCAAAAATACAGGACACATACTAGTATATGTAGCACCGGCAGGCTTGAACTATCTGAATGTGATGTAGACTTGAAATCTCTAATCGCTAAAGCATACCTACACATATGAAACAGACAAACAAGTACCCAGTGAAGTATGGAGGAACAAATGATATCAATTTATATTTCTAATAAGAACAAATCATTTGAAACATGTGAGCAATTATTTGACACCAATTAGGAAGAATTATAATCAAACAATTTGTAAATCCAGATATCAATAGAAACGCTCAACAAAACTCCCCCTACATCACATACATCTCTCCCCTTTTTTGTCTCGAATAGACAATCCGGTGAAAAGATAAACCAATTTGAAATATCTAGCATGAGAATATGATACCAAATAGAATCAAGTTGATACCAATTTTGAAAAACGAAAACCGCTAGATAAACATGAAACAACCAGCTAAATAAGATCATGTAATGACAAAATAGTAGCTAGTAAACCAAGGAATCACACAAAGAATATCGCAAATTAATTAGGTGTGATAAACGGACTCATATGCAAAATACCAATTTGGAACATGAAAGAACCTGCATATAAACCAGTCAGTCCAAAAAATGCTTCCTGCAGTACCAAAAATATATCAAATTAAACTAGAGGACTGCAAACCAATCAGAAGCTTAAAAACAGCCAGTTGTTCAAACGAGCCAGGAACTTCGCTCAAACGATATGAGGAAGTCGGTCGAACGAAGTACAGAAGTCGTTCGCTCGAGATATGATGTCGTTAGAACGACTTCGCATGACCTGCCAAAATTTCCCAGTTTCCTAGAAATATTATAAAGTATTGCCCAGTGAAAAAATTTCCACAAAAAAATTCCAGGAAGGGCCTGACAGAAGCAAAACAGTGTTAAAACAGTAAGCTTTTAACACAACGCAAAAAACTCATAAAAACTAAAAAATGCGAGTTACATGCAAACATATTACCGATGTGCATAGACATGGAATGAATGGGCGTGAAACTATAACAAATGAGTCACAATTCTAACACATCGAAATGATCAAGAAACTCTAATTGATAGCGATAAATCATAAAACTTTATCATAGCCTTATGACAATTAAAGAGTGAGCTTAATGAACTAAACATAATACATGCATACAAATCCAGTATTTTGACGATTCTACAAACAATAGCGTCAAATTGCAATGTTTCAATATTAGGATTAGTTGTACAAACCCGTTTAAATTTTCTCCAACCAAAACTACCTCATATATATATATATATATATATATATATATATATATATATATATACTTTTTCAAGTTCTTTTGAGATTTATAGCATTCTAAACTTAGAGAAAATCTTATTGGCCCTTTTCTTAGCATATTCCATTTTCTTTTTGGGCTCTTTTAAACGGTGGCTTTCACGACGAGTTAATTTTGAACTCTCGCAGTCCTTTCCCGTGATTCACTCATCATATTTTCAATTTAAATCCTCACGGTAAACGGTTATTACATGGACACTTCTCCTTAAGTTTACTTATGCATAGATGATAAGATTGAGATAAGAACGCCTCACCAAATTCAAATATGCAAGAGAAGTCAATCATCCATATAAACTCGTGCATGTGTGCAATGTTGGCATATATCAACTTCGAAACAACCCCATATAAACAATGGTTAAGATCATTCTAAGCATCGATAATAATGACCAAATGTCCTAGCCACATGGATAATAAAACGATGTGGGGGTGGGGGGGGGGGGGGGGGGGGCAAGCACACCAATATGCCACATCAAACATGTAAACTCAAAAACAAAAACTAAAAATCTTTTTGGCTTTTCAAACATATTTTGACTCAAAGAAAAGCAAAATCTTTTTGGATTTTCAAAAGTTTTCTCAATAATAAAATCTTTTTGTATTTTTGAAATAGGACTCAAACAAATGAAAACTAAAATACAAAATGATACACATGTCATAATACTGGCAATGAATAAATCATGAAGCAAACTAGCATATGACAAACATGGCAACACTTTCATCCTTTAGATTTAGCATGGGAAGAATCAAGTGCACCCAAACAAGAATCATGAAGTTTAATTCCTAAAGTCACTAAATCACATTTCCTAACCCAAGTAGGTGTAAAACCGCGCATGGGGGTTTGGGTATTCGGGGTAACTTTATTCCTAAACTTCCTAGGAGCTTGTCTAAGGTTGTAACAATAACGCCTAAGGTGACCTTTCCTACCACAAAACGTGCAAGTGTAGCGGTGGTGGGAATGATTACCTTTATGTGGACCTTTTCTAACCATCCTATTGTTTCTCACACGTGCGGGGGGAATGGGAATAACTCTCTCACCAAAACCTATACCTCCCATATCTTCCTTAATTTGGACGGTGCCTAAGATCTTATCTAACTTCTCCGACCTAGCCTCCAAATCAAACTTGACTCTAGACGACTCTTTCAACTGTTCCTCCAACTCGTGAATCCTAGACTCGAGTAAACGCCTAGACTCCTCAAACTCTAAAATCTCCTTTTTCAAGGACTCCATCAAACCACGGAGTTTATCCCTAAACATCTTCTCTCGTGCCCTAAGATCCTAAATCAAACTATCATTATTTTCTATGGCACACTCATTCAACTTAGATTGCAATTTTGAGTTAGCCTTCTTCACCTTCACCGTTTTGGCATACAACTCATTAAACGCATTTTGCAACTCTTTCACATATATCTCATCCTTGTCACTCTCTTCACCCTCACTAACATGAGATACACTCAAAATATCCTCGGAAGTGTCATTCACATGAAAATCTTTGTCTCTCACCTGACATGCCATGAACACAACAAAGTTACGATCAATGGGGGAACTCTCTCCCTCTTCCGAATCACTATCACTTAAGGTGGCATTATAGACAATGGGTTGCTTGCCCTCTTTCTTAAGTATAGTGGGACACTCCTTAACCTTGTGACCGTACCCCTCACACCCAAAACACTTATCCGAATTTTCTCTCTTAGGCTTCTCAAACTTATCCTTAGAGGTGGGATCTACTTTGTTGTTCTTAAATTTTTCAAATTTCTTGGCATCTTTCGATTGCTTTTGAAACTTAATAAATTTTTTAAATTTCTTTGCCAACAAAGCAACATCCTCAAAATCGGAATCGGAATAGGAATCTGAAACTTTAATATCCTCCTTCCGGGTTTTCAAAGCAATACCCTTTTCTTTCTTAGGCACTTGCTTGGAGGTAATCATGTCGATTTCATAGGTTTGTAAGTCACCTACAATCTCTTCTAGTTTCGTTGACTCATAGGTTTAAAATGGTCACTTTTGCATCAAACCTACTAGGCAATGACCTAAGGATTTTCTTAATGACACGGTTGTCGAGAATTTTCTCACCTAGGTTAAATGACGAGTTAACAATATTGGACAACCTAGCCTAAAACTCATCAAATGTCTCACTCTCTAACATCCTAATCGTTTCAAACTATGTAGTGAGATTTTGAAGTTTTGACGCCCTAACCGTGCTAGTGCCCTCGTGAGTGAGTGCCAAAATATCCCAAGCCTATTTTGATGTTTCTCAAGTCATAATTCTGTTATATTCTTCCTGTGTGACATGTGAAGCAATAACGTGCAGACCCTTAGAATTATATTGTGCAAGTCTTTGTTTAGTTTCATTCCATGAATCAACAGGCTTTAAACTAGTGACCTCACCTACAATAGTGACAGGGGGTGTCCAAACTTTCTCAACTGCAAGCCAAACACGCTCATCAATAGATTTTAAAGCACATCTCATTCTCATCTTCCAATAAGTGTAATTAGTGCCATCAAAAACAAGAGTTCGAGAAAATTCATTATATCCAGAATTCATCTTTGAAAACACACGGGATCATAAAACAAATAAAAATGTTTTCTTGCTCTGATACCTATTTAAAGAGTGCCCAATATGTGTGTTTTAAACAAAACTAATTTTTCTTCGAAAAAGATCCAACTTTTAATTATGCACCAAACCAAGTTGTGAAAACCCAATTCTCACTTTAAACGAATTTTATCTTGATTAATCCTAAACATGCATCTAGTGATTAAAGAAAGTAAATTAAAGTAAAGAATACTCACAACGCTGGATGTACGAGGAAAAAACCCAAAACGGGAAAACAACCTCGGATGGCTTGATCACTATGAACAATGGTTTTACAAAGACAGATTAGCCTTACACTAAGACTCGATTCCCACGGGTCTTGATGCTCCTTCTGATCTTCAACCGTTCTTCAATAGTGCCCATGCAGAAATTTCATCTTCCACGATACCCGTCCACAACACACGACTCCACATATGTCTCGGTGTCCACCGAATGGCTTTGATTCGTCTACGATGTCGAACACGATGTCCGTCGCTTTTTCACCGCAAAACCCTTTGTGTTCAATGTGTAGAACAAACAACTTTGGTGCAACTAGATCACTTAAACATATAAGAATGATAACTCGGATCTTTGCAAACTCTAAGGATGTGTTAAAGAATTTTAAACCTTAGAAAACATATGCAAACGAGGTTCTGGTTCATAAAATTGTTTTCCAGAAAGCACACTTATGAAATTCTGATGCAAATACTGTTTAAATAGGATTTAAACTCCACCTCAAAAAATGTGTCATTCCAACGACTTGAGGAACTCGTTCGAGCGACATCCCATCTCGTTCGAATGATATTGGATGTCATTTGAACGACAGCGTGAAAGTTTGACTTTTTGACTTTTCGTTTAAAACGTCTCTTCCAAAGAGAGATCCAAAAATATCAAACTCTGTTACGAGATTATCATCATAAAACGAAGTGTAAACCTTTAAAACACTTTTAAAACATTTTTCCCTATAAAAATTACATCCTTATCTTTTTTATAAAATAATTTCGAGCACCATTAATTATATGCATTCATACCTGAGTGATATCGGAATGCAATTACCTTTGAAGACGAATAAACTTGCACCAAATAAACATCGACATGGTTTAATTCTTTGAAGCTTTGCCGCAACGTCTTCAATTTCTTTAATACATCATAGACCAAGTGGGATCGTGA
The DNA here is from genome assembly GCA_949130495.1 of Sambucus nigra. Taxonomy (NCBI): domain Eukaryota; kingdom Viridiplantae; phylum Streptophyta; class Magnoliopsida; order Dipsacales; family Adoxaceae; genus Sambucus; species Sambucus nigra. Next base: position 686,934,888 of record OX422210.1, read on the forward strand.
CAAAATAAAAATCTCCCTATGACATATTACAAACACAGTTTTGTTCACGGAATTAAGTCAAAATAATAAAGGGACTCAATTGGAAATTTATGTCCTTACAGAGTTTGAAATGATATAAGAATAAATCAGTCAATCATCAAATCTCCCCCATAATGCAAAAACTCTCCCATAATTCGTTCTCCCCTTTTTTATTTATCCGAAATAGACAAAGAAATGAATAAACAAAATTAACATGGAGTGTCACAACACATATGCATAGCAGACATGAATCAAACTACGCTCGTGCAAAGGAGTAACCCAAAATCTTCCACAAACTATTTTTGATTTTCAATATTTCATAAAAAAATGCAAAAATAATTTTACAAAAATCACACAGCATGAATTTACACTAAGACAACCAAATCATGGAAACGAAATGAGTAGGTGTGAAAACATTCAATAGGAAAATCAATGCAATCATGCATATCATATGAGCATCATGAATATGTGTACTCCTAACGAATGAATCTCAAAATCTTCCTTATGTGTCAAAAACTGTGAATTTAGATGACATCGATTTTTAATCAAATCGACAAATCAAAGTCAAACATCATTTTCACACCAATAACGTCTAAAACTATATAATTCTTTTTCATGACTTTTCAAGGATGTGCAAACCCATTTTATATTCCATCCAAACTCCCTCGTAAATAATAATACTATTGATACCAAATTTAGTCTGCTGACGTGGACCAATCACTTGAAGACACGTGAAGATCTACCTGTCAAATACAAACATTTTGAACGAGCAACTCAGGCGTCCCGAGCAACTCAGGCTCCCCGAGGAACTTTAGCATCCCGAGCAACTCATGGCTCCCCGAGGAACTTCAGCGTACCGAGCAACTCAAGCGGTTCGAGCAACTTAAGCATACCGAGCAACTCAGGCGGTCCGAGCAACTTAGCGTGCAGAGCATCTGAATCGAGAGAATTAAAGGACGACTGCGCATTAAATGCTCATTATTATCGTACAGATGTATATGTCTACTAGATAACACCGCATTGTCTTTTCACATGTACAACCTCAAGGCTATAAATACATTGTAACCTCCTCATTAGAGGGGGACTCGGGATTTCTTGGTAAACCTATTATCGAGAATTCAAGATAAACAGTCAGTAATACAAAAACAGTGGACATAAGCCATTCTTCTCCTAAGGCTGAACCACTTTAAAATCCATGGTCTTATATTTATTTATTCATTTTTATCTCTGATTAAAATAATTAGATCGAATCTAGTTTTTTACATCAACAGATTGGCGCCGTCTGTGGGAAACGACTGTACCTTGCATTTTTCACCAAAATAATTCATCATCAATGGATGATAATCCGAAATCCAGTAATCGAAACGCTGGGAACCCTCCAAACCCTTCTATTCCCCCAAATGTTCAAGATTTGGCTGGCATAATGACTAATTTAGCCTAAGGGAAAACGGCCATGCCGGAAACTATGCGTTAAATTATACGAACTGTTCAAGGGGGAGTGCCGACCCAATCAGGACAACGAAGTGTTCAGAGAAATACCCGTTTACCCTCTTCACGAACTAGGCGAACGCTATTCCCAGAGGAATCTCAATCTAGATGCACCGAATCATATCGTACTGAGAGATCTAATGATCCTTCTTATCAACCTGGACGGACTTCATCAGTACGAGCTATAAATTCTCAACGAAATGTCACTCTATCTCCAGAAAGGACTAGTGACCTAGAAAGGATAAGTAGAGTCTCTCCTTTTGATTGTTTGGGCCCTAGGAGGAATATAAGTCCTCCTAAGATTGCATCAAGGAACTCCCCACGACCATCCGATCTTAGGGAAGGCTCTGCCCGATCACGACCAGCAGCTCGATCCTGAGAGGAAAACTCAATACGATCAGTTGCTCGAACAAATAGGCCCGAGGTGGGAAACGATGCATGGAAGGGCTCTATTCAAAGGTTGGAGGACAGATTATGGGAAATGGCTAAGGCCAAGAATCCTCTACAAAGAACTTTCGTCCAAGGGACACCATTTGTACAGGTAATTGTGGATTTTCCCACACCATTAAAATTCAAAGATAAGATGGTGATGCCTAAATATGATGGAAAAACTGACCCTGTCCTTCATATAGAGCAATACCAAACTGCTGCCGATATCTATGCAGTTCCAAACGAGATGAGATGCAGGGAATTTTCTGGAACTCTCACCGGGTTAGCCCAGATATGGTGCAATAAACTTCCTCGGGGAAGATTATGACTTTCTTTCAACTGGCAGAGCTCTTTATCAAAAAAATTTATTTTGGAGCGAAACCAGTCAAACGAGTAGCACACTTGCTAAGTGTTAGACAGAAGGCAAGTGAAAGTACCAGGGACTATATTACTTGTTTCAATAACGAGAAACTTGAAGTAATTGATTACGAAGAGAAAACAACAATTACTGCTCTTATGAGTGGATTGTTACCAGATAAGTTGTACTACACTTTAGCCAAAGATCCGCCTAGGTCCATGGCAGAACTGATGGAAAAAGCAGCCAAAATCATGAATGCCGAGGAAGCTATGGCTGCGAAGAAGAATGCAGACACTAAAGAGACAAAGGTGGAAGATGGTAAAACCAAAAAGAAGGATCAGAAGAACAATGGTAGCAACAGGCAATCGAAAGGAAAGATAACGCTGGAGCAGATGAAGAAATTTGGAAATTATACTCCTTGGAAGGTAGACATAAATCACATTCTAGAGGAGATCAAGAACAACGAGGAGCTAGCCTGGCCAGTGAAAATGAAGGCGGATCCTAACAGAAGGGACAAGACCAAATATTGTGAATTCCACAAAGATCATGACTATACGACTAAAAGTTACATAGCTCTCCAGAATGAAATTGAAGCACTCATCAGACGAGGAAAACTGGCTAAGTATGTTGATCGCCAAAATGGTGGAAAGGCCAACGATCGAAGAAGGCAAAGGTCTAGGTCTCCTCGTCAAGCAAAAGAAGATAAGAAAAGAAGTCATGAAGAAGATCCAAAAGATGATCAAGATGACCCCGATCTCCCCAAAAGACCAAGACAGCCAGAACGTGAGGTATTTTCAATCCATTTTGGATCATTTTTAATGTAATGTTATTACAGGTGGAGATGCAGGAGGTGGAGATCTGACTACGGAGAGAAAAGCTTACATCATTGAGGCTCAAGCTTGCTCGTACATTCAGCGAATAAATCTAGCTGAAGATGATCGCTTGAGGAAGGTGAATAAAGACAAATTGGTAATTGGTTTCTCTAAGAATGACCTGGAAGGTGTACTATATCCTCATGATGACCCATTGGTGATCAAGATGAGAATGAAGGAAGTAGTGATTTCACGAGTACTAGTGGATAATGGTAGCTCGGCAGATATCATGTTTTATCCATGCTTTGACAGTTTGAATATGTATCTAGCCCAGTTGGAGCCATATCATAGGCCCCTCCTTGGTTTTACTGGCGAGAAGTTTTTTCCACTTGGAACGATCAAGTTGGATATGCTTATCGGTACATGGCCTGCTTATTGAACAGAAAGAGTTCACTTTTTCGTAATGGATAAAAATGTCCAATCAGCTTATAATATCATCATGGGAAGGGTAGGTCTGAAGAAGTTTGAAGCAGTACCATCTACTGTACATCAATGTTTAAAATTCCTAACCAATTTTGGAGTGGGAGTTGTGAAAGGCGACCAGAAAGTAGCTCGGGAATGCTACTATTCATCTACTGAATAGGAGGAACGTAAAGAATCCAGGAAGAAGACTACTACCTATCAAGTGGATGAAATAGAAGATGCAGAGATTGAAACGTTAGATCCTAGAGACGAGTCTCAGCTCATAAAGGACCAGGTCATGGAGGCTACCAAAAATATCATTCTGGACGACGAACATCCAGGACGAACAACTCAAATTGGTGCATCACTAGATGTATCGTTAAAACAGGAATTGATAGCGTTTTTGAGGCGCCGAAAGCAGACTTTTGCATGGAGTCATGAAGACATGCCAGGGATAGACCCGAGTTTCTTGTGTCACGAGCTCAACATGAACAAGGAAATTAAGCCAGTAAAGCAACGAAGAAGAGTGTTCAATCCTGAAAAGAACCAAGCCATACAGGAAGAAATAGAGAAATTATAAAAGGCCTTTTTTATTGAGGATGTCAAATATCCTGATTGGCTAGCAAATGTGGTTATGGTAAAGAAGAAAAATAACAAGTGGAGGATGTGTGTGGACTTCACTGGTCTTAATAAGGCATGCCCAAAGGATCATTTTCCTTTGCCCTGAATCGATCAACTAGTGGATGCTACTTCGGGGCATGAATTGTTGAGTTTCATGGATGCTTATTCTGGTTACAACCAGATTAAAATGAAGCCTAAAGACAGGGAAAGTACCTCTTTTATCACCCCAAGGGGAACTTATTATTATAATGTTATGCCTTTTGGACTTAAAAATGCAGGTGCGACGTATCAGCGGCTGATGAATAAGGTGTTTGCAGAGCAATTCAATCATAACATGGAGGTTTATGTTGACGATATGCGGACGAAGAGTAAGAAAGTTGCTGATCATCTAGGTCACCTAGGTCAGACCTTTGATCAACTAGAGAATTATCAAATAAAGTTGAATCCCACCAAATGCATATTCAGAGTACGAGAAGGCATGTTTCTCAGATATATTATTAACCAACGAGGAAACTAGGTGAACCCTGAAAAGATCAAGGCTCTATTGGACCTGCGATCTGCAACCACGAAAAAGGAAGTGCAAAGTCTCACAGGACGATTTGCAGCACTTAATAGATTTATGTCACGAGCAACAGACAGATGCCTCCCATTCTTCAAAACATTAGGAAAAACTTTTGAGTGGAATGATGAATGCGAGAAGGCCTTTCAAGAATTGAAGAAATATCTGGGGACACCTCCATTATTATCTAGACTAGTGATGGGAGAAAGACTATACTTGTATCTGTAAGTTTTAGAAAATGCAGTAAGCTCGACGTTGATAAGAGTGGAAGACGGAAGACAAAAACCAGTCTATTACACCAGCAAGGCTTTCTGAGGAGCAGAAATCAGATATCCATGGTTGGAAAAGTTGGCATTGGCATTGATTGAAGCAAGAAGAAGGATGAGGCCATACTTCCAAGCCCATACTATAGTGGTGTACACCTATATGCCATTAAGACAAGCTCAGCATAAACCGGAGATGTCAGGAAGATTGATGTACTGGGCAGTAGAACTTGGTGAATATGATATAGTTTATGAACCTAGATCGTCGCTCAAAGGGCAGGCAATAGAGGATTTTATCGCAGAGTTTACTAAAAAAGATATCCCCGAAGAACAGGAGTCTAATACAGACCAACCTGTGGATGTTACAGGGTCATCAAATTTAAACCCCGACCAACTCAGGTCGGTGGACGAGCAAGAGAAGATGATCAACGAGCAGCGAGAAGTGCCGGAGGAGGACATAAGGAAGCACCAAATATTCCATCGAGGAACACTGTCTGATCAAAAGTTTGATAATGTGGTACCTATATGGAATTTATATGTGGATGGCTCTTCGTGCACTACAGGCAGTGGAGCAGGGATTATTTTAAATAGTACGGATAAGATTGATATGGAGTATGCTCTGCGCTTTCAATTTAAGGTTTCTAATAATGAGGCCGAATATGAAGCAATGATTGTGGGTCTAAGTTTAGCCAAAACCATGAAAGCAGAGCAAGTCGTTGTGTTCAGTGATTCCCAGTTAATCGTAAATCAAATTCTGGGGGTGTATGCAGCAAAAGGAGAATTAATGGTCAAGTATCATGCCAAAGCAATGGATGTTGTATAGAGTTTTACTGAAGTTCAGTTGATTAGAATACCAAGACTGGAGAATGCGAGAGCAGATTCCCTAGCTCGGTTAGCATCAACTACACGCACCGAGATACGAAGAACAATTCCAATAGAAATCCTGGCTGGTCGGAGCATAGACGAAGATCTGATGATAAACTTCATTGCCCTCGACTTGGACCATCTTGGATGGACCCCATTAGGGCCTATATTGAAGAGGGGGCTTTGCCAATTGATAAACTCGCATCCAAAAAACTGAAGTTTAAAGTTGCTCGTTATGTATTGACCAATGGCATCTTATATAGACGAGGAGTTATAGTAGGGCTACAAAGATGTGTCCGTCCCTCCGAAGTGAAAGATTTGATCGAAGAGGTCCACGAAGGGTCTTGTGGAGCCCATGTAGCAGGTCGGACGCTTTTGTAAAGAATAACAAAGCAGGGGTATTATTGGCCAACGATGAGAGCTGATTACGCAGCTTATGCTAAGAAGTGCGATAAATGCTAATGCTTCTCTTCCATCCGAAGAACTTCCCAAGAATTATTGACACCCATAACGTCCCCTTGGCCATTTTCCATGTAGGGGATAAATTTGGTCGGTCCACTTCCAACGACTAGGGGAAGATTCAAATACCTCGTGGTTGCTGTGGATTATTTTACTAAATGGGTGGAGTCTGAACCTCTCATTGATATGACGTACGATAAAGTCTATCAATTTATTTATAAGAATATTATTTGTTGATATGGTCTTCCACATGCATTCATTACTGACCATGGAACCCAGTTTGACAACGAGGAGTTTGCTGCATATTGTCATCAATCCAATATATTGAAGATCCACTATGCACCAGGCCATCCCCAGAGCAATGGGCAAACTGAGGTTACAAACAGAATGCTAATAAATGGTTTGAAAAAGTGACTGGATGATGCAAAGGCAAATTGGATTAACGAGCTACACTCTGTGTTATGGGCTTATCGTACCACACCTTGAATAGCAACAGGAGAATCCCCATACATGCTGGTATTTGGGAGTGAGGCTGTTATACCTGCTGAATTGGGTTTACCTACGCATAGGGTGCTTAATTTCAATTCTCCTGTCAGTGATTTGATGAGAAGATTAGACCTGGATATGCTCGAAGAAGTTAGGGAAGAAGCAGCAATCAGGAATGCAGCATATCAACAACGAACAACTTTGTTCTACAACAAAAGAGTGAAGAAGTGTGATTTGAAGGAAGGGGATTATGTGCTGAAGAAAGTGATCCAAAAGCATAACAAGCTGGAAGCCAACTGGCATGGACCCTACAGAGTAACAGAAGTTGTTCGTTCAGGGACATACAGGATTGAAACGTTGGAAGGAGAAGAATTCAAGAATACATGGAATGCAGAGCATCTGCGCAAGTATTATCAGTAAGTGAAATTCCTATGTAATGCAGTTTATTCAAGATGAATAAAATGATGTTTCACCCAATTTCTTTCCATGTTGAAATTTTTTCAGAATATTAGTGCTACACACTACACAAACCCACCCAAATTTAGAGCAATTACCCCCAACTCCGGTTAATCGGGAACTTAATACCACCAACTCCGGTTGGTCCGCAATTTAATTACCACCAACTCCGGTTGGTCGGGAACTTAATACCACCAACTCCGGTTGGTCGGCAATTTAATTACCACCAACTTCGGTTGGTCGGAAACTTAATACCACCAACTCCGGTTGGTCGGCAATTCAAATACCACCAACTCCGATTGGTCGGAAATTCAATTACCACCATCCCCGGTTAGTCGGGAACTTAATACCACCAACTCCGGTTGGTCGGCAATTCAATTACCACCAACTCTAGTTGGTCGGGAACTTAATACCACCAACTCCGGTTGATCAGCAATTTAATTACCACCAAATTCGATCGGTCGGGAACCTATTACCACCAACTCCGATTGGTCGGCAATTTAATTACCGCCGACTTCGGTTGGTCAGAAACTTAATACCACCAACTCTGGTTAGTCGACAATTCAAATACCACCAACTCCGGTTGGTCGACAATTCAATTACCACCAACTTCGGTTGGTCGGGAAATCTATACCACCAACTCCGGTTGGTCGGCAAACTAGGCAAACAACAAATGGTATAAGTATAATATATACATATATATATTTACCAACCAACAAGCAAGGATATTCTACAAATTATTTAGAAGAAAATAAAATGGCAAAAGAATAAAAATTTCTTCATTCAAATCAAGTACAATTACATATGATGTGAAAAATATACTTCATTACATAAAAAACCCTATTCTATTGGTTTTTTCCCTTCTACCTTTGAAACAGGTTCTACCCTAGCAGGAGGATCATCTAATGCATAAGGGGAATTTATAAAATTTAGATCTCGCAGCATTCAAACATTCATCACGGAGGGCCGATCAAGCAAGTGCTTTGGGCGAGATATCTCAAAGTTTGCATGAAGACTGTAATCGCCGAGATACTTGGAGATCAAGCATTGAGGAATTACCCGGGCAGGAATCCAACTAATGTCAAGATTAAAAGGAGACACGGGCAAATCGAGCACTCCAGGGTCATAATAATCCCATAAGTAGTGGCCCTGCTCCAATTTTGGCACACACAGTGTGTTCAACCACCCTTGTTTGTACCCCTTGTTATTTGATTGCTAGATCCGAGCATCAAGATGGTAAAGGGCTTCATTATACCCAGCCATCCAAAACTCTATGGGTTGTTTATAGAACTAATAAGTTAACCTCTCCAATTGCTCGTGGAGACTCTTCACCAGAATTTCCTTATTTTCCAAAGTAGAACTCTGGGAAGAGAGTTGGTCAGTAAAATTCAGAATCTTCTTGGACATTTCTGCCAAAGCTTGATTCTTCACCATCAACTGAACTGCCTGATTCTCCAAGGTCGATTGAGTTGTCTCTTATTCAATAGAAACCCGACCATCCCTTGCTCATCCACGAGAAGAAGATCTTGCTCGTCCATGAGTAGATGTGGAGGGTCCATCTCTTTTCAAAGTTTCCAACTCATCTCGTACGTTGGCATTTTCTACCTACAAGAAAGAAAAACCTTCATCATTAACAGGGACCAAGGCCCCCGAAGAAGATGCAGCATATTTGAGTTATTTTATCTCTTCTTGTAAAGCAATGTTCTCCTGCACACTCTCTTTCTTCTCATGAGCAGAGATGAATTTATCATACCCTTTGTCAGCACTCAATTGCTGATATTTCTTCTCATATCCTTGATGCAAAAGTGTGGAGGACTCTTTGTAATGTTGCTGAAGTTCCTCGATCGTTCCTTGGAGAGCTTTAATCATCTCATAGTAGGCCACTTGATTGGTAACAGCACGATCGAGCAAACATTTCTGGTATTGGTAAGCTTCAACTGCTCGGTCAGAAGCACATGATCCGAGGATGTCAATTATCTAGGCCTCATTAAGATCTGCATGACCAGCTTTAAAATAGTCGTTGCATTTCTTCATTAATTCTGTGTCATGAGCTGATAAGAGCTCCATCCTGGCCATAAACTAGCAAAGAGAAGAAATAAAAAGAATCAATAATGATGCAGACAGAGTAAGTAAAAGAGAAATTCAAGACGAACAACCAAAGTTTGAATTTTTATTCATCATAAGAAGAGATACATAGTTCCATGTTACATTCAAGAAAACAGCAAAATAAAAAACCTGAACAACTCTACACCTTCTCCTTATTTCCTATGACTTCCTCAGAAGGTTTGGATGAAGGAGTTGGTTGCTCGGAAGGCAAGAGAAGCTACTCGGCCGAAGTGCTAGTTGGTTGGAGTTGTTCGGAAGGCTGAACAACAGGAACAATAGGGACTTAACCTCCAGTCATCATAGAAGATTCATCTGAAGCAGCTTCATCCTCTTCTTCTTCTCTAGGAGAGGGAGGAGGGCGATAGGTGTGTTACTGAAATAACTCAGAATTCTTGGCAACCTTCAGCTCCTTTAAGGCTGCAACCCATCCATCTCTAAAATATTTGATGCTGGCATACTCCATTTGGGAAGACATGACAGCCAGGGCCTTGTTCGATCCTTTGTCCCAACCAGCACTAAAAGATTTTTTAACTGGATTTTCCCTTTTTGCCTTCTCCGAGGAGGTCCTTTCCCTAAGGAGCTCCTCGGCAGCCTTCAACTTCTCTTCCACCTCCGTTTTTTGTCGCTCGACATCTTAAACTTTAACCACTTCCTCTTCAGCAAACTTGAGCTTAACCTCAAGCTCCTTGTTGCTGTGTTCAAAATCCTTATTGCTCTATTAAAACTCCTTCAATTTCTTCTCCAATTCCTTAGAGGCATTCACAACTTGATTTCTCTCTATCTCAATGGACTTGAATTTCTTCTCCCAAGCAACTTTATCTTCCTCATACTTTTGAAGAGAATCTTTCAAAGATTGGGTCAGCCCAACAAAATCTTCCTCTACTCTACCAAGGAGCTTGAAGCCCTAATAATTTCATCCTTCTTCAAAATGCTGTTGAAACACGTCACTAGTTGAAAAAATAAATAACTTTAAGTCAATACATGAACATAATATTAGAAAGTAAAAGACTCAGGCCAACAATACTTACTGAGGCAATGTGTTGAGCAGCCAGAGTAGTAATTCTCTCACGAGAAATAGTATCTTCAATGCCTTGGACTTCTGGGACAGTCCAAGATCTTACCAAGCTCACAGCAGAGCTCGGAGTAACAAGAATTGGAACACCACCTTCAACATTTGAAGGTTGAGAGACAGGTTCAGCAGGTTTCTCAGAAGAGCTTTTCTTTAATCTCCTCAGAGTAGCAGGAGCATCTTCAACTAAAGATATTGTCTTTATTGGTGAAATGACAATAACATCACTTGAAGGAGAGACAACAACAGTCTTACTCAGAGCCACAGGGGGCTTCTTGCCAGGTTCCTGGGCAGCAACATGAGGGGGTACATCTATTTTTTTTATCCCCTCATCTGGGACATTTTTTTACTCTTCTTTGCCTCCACAGGGGCAAAGGTAGACTTGTGAAAAAAGGCAGGACCTCTTCTTTTCTTCATCAGATCAGTGATAGGAATATTCGATTCAGAAGAAGAACCTTCCACACTAGTCTCAGAGGCTGGTACTTGGTCAAGATCAACCACCACTGGACGAGGACGAGCAGTGAAAGATGAAGTGTAGATCTTGTTTTGCAGCAAGTAAGAAGTAGATCTAATATGCTCTTCAGCAATAGATTGGTGCAAGCTCCAGATAAGTTTTAAATGCTTTATATTAACCTCTGTTTCCTTTGGAGGTTTCCTTTTACTATCAACTGTAACAAACAAAATCAGTTGTCAGTGATGCATTTTATCAAATACAAAGAAAATAAGATTTCAAAAATAAAAACAGCATATCCCATTGACATAAAGTGGACCCCTGGGAACTTGGTATACATCATCTCCATTTAATGGAGGGTGTTGCCAATTTTTCATCACAACACCATGATCAAAATAATCCTTATTGGAATCGGGAAGATTGACAACTAACGCTCTATTAAAAAACCTAGTTTTTAAATAAAAAGTACTTTCACTGGTACATAATCTCTGGAATCCCTAAACGAGTTCCATGAAGTTGATTTAACCTATATATGCCATTAACTATCGTCCATGTATTTGGAGCTATTCTTGCAGGTACAACATCAAAGTATTGGCAAAACTCCAAACACAAGGGATTTGGCGGGAAAGAAAAGCCACATTCGGCTACAAAAAGACTGGGGAACCAATGTCCCTCAGCCAAAGAAAAATAATCAGAATGTTCAGAAAGTTCTTCCAAAATAACCCACGAAGGGATTGAAAACTCAGATCTAAATTTATCTAACGAGTCAACAGGATAAACCATGGCGAATAAAATAAAGAGGAAGGAAGAAAATCTTACAGAGAAAATAGAGATCAATTGTCAATGAACGATGGAAAGAACGAAGGCACAAGACAGAGAAAAGATGAAGAGTTCAAAGATACAAATTTGAAAAGTGAAAGAAGACAGGATTTCTACCGCGTTTAAATACTTTACCTCGGGAATAGAGAAAGGCAATGATTACAAGGGAGGACGTTTGCATTTCTGGCGGCTAAAAGAAGAAAAGGGCACAATTATCGAAGTGGTCATGAAAATTCAAAATATTTATGAAGCCTGATACTATGCACTCAAAAAGGAGTTATATACAACGAAATTTTTCCTAAAATCCATGAAGATCAATAATCCAAGCAGTTTTCAAGCAAAATGTTCCACACTCTCCTTCAACCTCAACTGTGAAACAGTGAGGGCTTCTATTGATATCAAATTTAGTTTGCTGACGTGGACCAATCACTTGAAGACACGTGGAGATCTACCTATCAAATACAAACATTTTGGACGAGCAACTCAGGCGTCCCGAGCAACTCAGGCTCCCCGAGGAACTTCAGCGTCCGGAGCAACTCATGGCGGCCCGAGGAACTTTAGCGTACCGAGCAACTCAAGCTATCCGAGCAACTTAAGCATACCGAGCAACTCAAGTGGTCTGAGCAACTTAGCGTGTAGAGCATCTAAATCGAGAGAATTAAAGGATAACTGCGCATTAAATGCTCATTATTATCGTACAAATGTATATGTCTACTAGATAACAGCGCATTGTCCTTTCACATGTACAGCCTCAAGGCTATAAATACATTGTAACCTCCTCATTAGAGGGGGACTCGGGATTTCTTGGTAAACCTATTATCTAGAATTACAGATAAACAGTCAGCAATACAAAAACAGTGGACGTAAGCCATTCTTCTCCTAAGGCTGAACCACTTTAAAAATTCATTGTCTTATATTTATTTATTCATTTTTATCTATGATTAAAATAATTAGATCGAATCTAGTTTTTTACATCAACAAATACTTTTTATTTTTATTTTGAGGTGATGAAACAAAATAAATTGGCCCACTTTTCGCATATTTTTATTTTTATTGCCTTTAAATATTTTTAGGCTCTTTTTCAACCTCATTGGACCTTGGCTTATGTTTTTATGCCATACATTTTCTAGGTACAATTTAAACGGCGGATTAATCTCAAAGGATAAATGAGTACCTTTCGTAGCCCTTCCCCATTTTTCATAAACACGCAAACTCACAAACAACGGTTCTTACATGCACTACTTTCATTGTCAAGTTTTATCTCATTTGGTCCATTTTAAGGACATAATTGAGATGAAAACACATCGACCAACATGTGATAGGCAAGAACAATAGTAAAACAAATCCGTGCAAGTGTGCATCAAAGGAACTCATTAATCAAACATGTAGGTACTAACAACAAATCACATCTCAATGACTTCAAACATTGTAAAGCACAAAAGTGAAATGATGAAGCATATCAAAACACTATCAAAGAATCACATGGATATGGAATGAAATTACGGCTCGGTCATCCTAAATGTCCATTCATATTCGGTGTAAAGCAAACTACAAAATATTTTTGATTTTTTCAAATTTTTCTCAAAAAAAATGAAAATCTTTTTATATTTTTCAAAAATATTTTAAAAACAAAAAATCCTTTTGGTTTTTCAAAAAACATACCAAAAATGGAAAATATAAATACCAAAATTATAGACACTAGCAATAGGCATAAAATATCATCATGAAAATCATCCTATGCTAGCAACCAAGTTTAAACCTTAACCGTTAGGTGCGGTGGAGTTTTTCGAAGGTGGTTACATCCTATGAAAAACATCCATTTAGTCATGTGAAGTCTTGACTAAAAATTTGATCGCTCCCTAATATGTGCAAACTCTCTGACATAGTCATCCAAAGCATCACTTGTGAGTGTGGGTGTGGGTGTGTGAACACGTGTAGTAGAAAAACATGTCACATAACCCAACATAAAACAAAACTCCCTAAGGTGTCCTCTCTTCTTGCAGTGGGTGAAAATATACACGGGCCTAGGACCACCTCTCTCAAAAGTCTAGGAAGCAATCTCCTCTCGGTAACGGGAAGCCTAGGTGGGTTAGGTTGAGAGCCATATGGATCTATCGCTAACTTGAGAACCATCTCGAGTGCAGCGTGGGAAGTGGATGCACCGTTATGACCTATTCCTCGTCTCTCAACATCACCTAAAATGGGATTGAGAACCATTTTTCCAACTGACGCAACTTAAAAAGTGTTTAAAGTGCGTGCTTATATAGGCTCAAGTGCAAGCCTGTCGCTAAAGTAATAACCTGGTAAGACGGGGTCGAATCCTCAAGGAAATAGGGCATGGAACGTGACGACGATATGTAACATGGTTAACCCTAAACTAACTCAGGAAAAAGGAACAAAAAGATGATTGAAGTGGGATTATATCTACCAACTAAATGCAAGTTAATTAAACTAATTATGAAACTAAGCATGCAATAGTAAGATAATTAAGATTTACTAAGTATGAATGGAAAAAATAGGTTAGATTGCAATCCCTCGACCCTAGTACGTTTACCAGCTATAAAACTAGTTATGAATTAAATAATTGATGAACTCTAGTCTTTATTATTCTCAAGAATTACATATATGAGGTTACTAGCTCGCACCATACATAATCAAAAGTAAGAATAAAGCGATGTCGTAGTAGCTACACGCGCGTCGCACTCTTAAGCATCCCGGTTACCTAGGGCAAATGAAATCAAAAGTCCTACAATGGTTATGATCGCCACAAAACACAGTTCGATCATTTACTTAATTCAAGGAATTAATTTTACACACATGCAAACCACATCGGGTTGCGTTCATGCATCCCAACCCCTAAAAGTCTAGCCTAGCATGGTGCAATTAACAAAAACTAGGGTTTCTACGGTGCATGCAACTGAACTCATGATGAAATTACTTCTAAAGAAGAATAAAGATGTAATATCTACTGGGAATAAACTAATCAAGCAAGAATTATTGAAATCATAGAATGGAGAAGAGAAAGAAATCAACTTTACTGCCGAATTTGTAATTGAGAATTAACAACTGTAAACTGTGAACTTTTAGGGTTCTTCTCTACTTTCTCTCTCTAAAACTATGTAAAAAGAAGCTCTCTCATGTTCTGGAATTTTTTTTGAATAAATAAACTATGAAATTACAAGAGTTTTAGCCATGCAAGACTCTAGCTAGAAAAATGGATAATTACAAAATTTAACCTTCGGACCGGCCCAGCCTGATATTTCGATTCGATCCGGTGTAACCAGATCGGTTCATTTTCTTGTTATATCGGATCGGTCCGCTTCACAAAGGTTAGCCAGTAAGTTCAAGGGCCCGGACCGGTTTGTTTTTTATGAAATTCGGATCGGTCCACTTCACCAAACTTAGACAATGAACTTCAATGGGGCCAAATCGTTTTGTTTTTTATGTAATCCGGATCGGTCCGGGTCCTTGGATCAATTTCTCTTCGTTTTCTCATTATTATCTCTCATTTTTAAGGCTCATAATTTTTTCTCCAGGACTCGGATTTCGATGTCGTTTCTTCCTACGTGCTTGTAGACTCAAGGTCTTCAACTTTCATTTTGAGTCCTCATCTGGATTCCAACTGTAAATTACTCTTTTGCCCTTTTGACTTTTCTTCTTTTATTTTCTTTCGATTTGTTTCTTTCTCTCATGCATGAAATACCTACAAATTTTACAAAAAATATACAAATCTCGGGTATTTGTCAGAAAATGTTTGTATCATGGATATGAGATAAATCAGCGCATTTTACATCGCCCGAGGTGATAAAAGCCTCTAAATTAAAATGATAAATTGGAAGAATTTATGCCTAATCACCAACCTTCTTAGATGCGTTCTCTAAAGGAAATTTAAACTCTCGGGCACATTCGATATCACTCTCGAGTTGGGATACATGTGTAGTCACACTAGACACCGTGTTGGTAAAATCACTCTCTTTCCAATCTAAAGAAATCAACTATTCACTCAAAGAAACCTTCACCTTTTTAAGTTGACTTTCTTTCACCTCAAACACCCTCAAAACCTCTAACGCTCTCTCTCTCTCTATCCAAATATCTCACCCTAAGATCTAACTCTTTATTCAATTTCTTAGTCTTTAAGGTCTCGACGTACAAATCTCTAAACGCAATTTGGAGCTCACTATCACGTTCGCTCCCACACTCACTTTCTCCCTCACTCAAAACACTCAAACTATCATCCTCCTTGGGGGGTCTCACGTGCAAAAGTATCCTCATCGCTGTGGGACAAACTAGGTGTGCTCTTGTGACTAGCTAAAAAGGCCACAAATTTCTCATGTGAAGACTCATCCCCTGAATCTTTAACCTCTTCCTCACTACCGGAAGAGTGGCTAGCATGTCAATCTGTTTGCCCTTTTCTCTTTAGCCTAGTGGGACACTCAAAAGCTCAAGTCCCCCTTCCCTCACACTCAAAACACTTTTCCTCTTTCTCTTCCTCACCGCTCTCTTTGGCCTCATCTTTCCTTTTGTTTTTCTCAAAAAACTTTTTATTGGAAGAATTTTGTTTTAAAAAATTGAGAAAATTTTTAAAATTTTTCGCAAGCATGGCCATATCAAAATCAACCTCACCCTTCGAGTCAGACTCACAAACTCTCACTTTATTTTTCTTCTCTCTCTTGGACATTTCCTCTCCTTTCCCAGACTGGGCTCTAACTTCTATCCCTCTATCCTTAGTTTGACAGTGTTGGGGAACATGTCAATCTCATATGTCCTACCAGCTCTTCCAATTTTAAGTTGCTCAAATTATCCAAGGAATTTAAAACAATCACTTTAGGGAAAAAACGTTTATGCAACGATCTTAAAATATTTTTAACCACTCGTGCATCAGGAATGTGCTCACCAAGATTGAAACTAGTGTTGATCTTCTCAGGAAAATATGCATAAAACTCATCAAAACACTCAGTCTCAAGCAGGGTAATTGGTTCAAATTGAGTAGTTAAATTATGAATTTTAGACTCTTTGACCGCATTTGTGCCTTCGTGCGTAAGTCATAAAATGTCCCACGCTTGTTTTGACATTGTGCACGTCATAATACATCAGAACTCCTCAAAAGTGACGGCACCAGAAATTGCACTCAGCCCATGTGAATTAAAAGTGACCCATTTAAATTCGTCCTCAGTCCAATACGTCACGGGTTTTAAAGTAGTGATATTATTTACGGTTATAGTGGGAGGAGCGCAGCCTCTTTAACAAACTACCCAAACTCGCACATTAATGGTCGTTAATTGTGATTTCATACGTGCTTTCCAGTAGGCATAATTAGACCCGTCAAAAATGGGCATCTGATTATATAATTGTTTCAATGGAAAAAATTCTATTTTTCACATAAAAATCTTAAAAAAAAAATCTATATCACACAAGTTTGCGAAAAATAAGGATCACTCGATAAATTAGAGAAAACCGCTTTGATACCAATTTGTGAAAGTATATGTGATACTGATTCAACCGAATTCGTAAATTTCCAAGTTAACCTTATTTAATCGGTATTAATTTTTAATCCAATTTAATTCAGCCTTAAAACATGCATCTAGGTGTAGAGGATCAAGCCAACATAAACAAATATGAATTGCTGACACACAGATTTCAGGAAAAATCCTCGAAGAATTTACCGTAGCAAATAGGCCGCAACCTAAATTAGCAATGGAGCTCCTCAGTAACTCCCCAAGAACCGCAGTTCAGTCTGTCCAGGAACACCCATGATCACTCCCTATTGACGCACAATCTGTCAGCCCAGTACCTCCCTCAAGTGGCACCTAGATCAGCAGTAGATATCTTCTCTACAAGAGAAACTTCACAAAATTGTGTTCTACGGTTCCAAAACAATTCACATAAAGATTGGCATGATTTGTGAATTGAAAACAAAGGATAAAACACTTAAAATTGCGAAGAAAAACAAAGCAGTTTCGTACGATTAAAATTCGCAGGTTTTCTAAAGAAAACATAAGCTGGACAAAAAATTTTATAGAAAAATTGAGTCTGCAGCTTACTCAAACGAAAAACAAATGTCGCTCGAACGAGACATCGCACGACATCCATTGTCGCTTGAACGACGAGGCATAGTCGCTCGAATGACCGGAGCGAAAAAATATTTTTTATTACAGTCCACATCAACTCTTAGAAAAAATATTTTGACGAAAAACTCCGCCTCAACACTTTAAAATTTTTTTAGAAAAATTATTCCAACACTCTAAGTGAACCGTTAAGGTACTTAAACACAATCTTACAAAAATTAATCTTGCGGAGGCTTGAATGTTGAACAACATTGATATTTAGATTCGTCTTGATGCATGATTGAACTTGAATAAGTCTTTGACGTCTTCAACGATTGTAGCGGTATACGGCATACACTAATGTAAACAGGACAATAAAATAATGTCCTTACATTAAGACTTTCCTGCAAAATTGATGATTGTAATAAATGTTATGCTCCAACTCTAAAGATATTTCCCCATATTTAATATATCTATAATATTATCATTAAGTGTCAACCATTCTAATTGATCCATTACTTTGCTAACATATTTAGGTATTCTCTAAAATGTCCTCTTTTGACCATCTATAGATTGCATTATTTTTTAATCATGTGAACTTTATCGACTGTAGAGGGCTTATCATGCACGTTGGAGAGGGAATCAATGAGAGATGCCATTATCTTATCTTTTTTATGTTGAACGAAATAGACTTTGAGAGTGATAGACTTATGGTGCCATGGTGTCTTTGATCAAGCAACTGCCATATGGAATCCTTCATCTATTCTAGATTTTCTCCTATTGGTAAATGCAAATATATTAGGAAGAGATAACATTACAACTCTATTTTCCAAACTCCAAAATATGTAGAATTCGAATGTCTCTTTCTTTGAATTGATTTCTCACACATGAATAAAATGTCAATTAAGAAAATTAACTTTAAAGTGATTTCACAAAAAATATTTTGTGTGCCCAACTCTTTAAAAAAAATAAAATCAAGAGCTATTATATTAATTATTAAGAAAATAGACACCATCGATTTTTCCAATCATTTTTCTAGGATCTTGGGATTTAATGGGTATCAAGAGTAATAAAATACCACTCGTTTGGAAACACCACTATTTGGGGTGTGAATCCAAATTAAACCGTTAGGAAAAATAAAACGATAACGATAGTGCAAAATATACACATAAAAGACAAGACAAAGATTTACGTGATTCAGGTAATTTTGCCTATGGGCACAACACACAGTAACTTTCACTATAAAACTAATTAAGAATGTTACACACTTTATCTTGGGTTATCTTGGATCACTATTATACTCTTTATATTTTTCTCTCGACATCTATACTTTATAATTTTTCCCACTTAGTTCATTTGCCGATTTTCAAACCCAAATTTATAGGAAAATTTTGGGGACATAACTGTGACACCCCCTAAAATCCATAAATATATTGATTAAGTTTAATATAAAAATCCAGTGAATAAATAACTTTTGGTAATATTCTCAGTGTAAGAAAAAATTAAAACCGAATGAACAATGTCAAGATAATGAAATATTGAATCAACACAAAACCAACTCTGAAACCAATCCCTGCAAATACCACATAAGTCCAACTATGAATATAAGTATGATCATACAAAAGTTAACCTATGAATATAAATATATACGAACAACCAAATTTAAATAAGAGAATGAGCTACACTTGCTCGACACCTACATTTTTAGGAGTAAGAAATGGGACGTCGCTAGAGATGCTCCTCCTGAACCCGCATCTATAGGAACTACCACAACAGGGACTTGTAAAAGGCTTTTTTTAAAAGAAAACGTAAACAACAATGCTATAAAGAATATGATTATAATTGAATATGGTCCACATTATAACTACACATATTCCTCTCGTGTTTTAATATAATTTAAGTTTTTATTACCCAACCCAACAACCTAAAATATCACGCGGTTCTAAATTCTCAACTCATATATAGTCCATATGATTAACGTCTTATAACATCATTCTTTAGTCTTTACCGTTAACTATAATAGGTTAATCTTTTTCAATAGAAGTCACGTGATGTATTAAGGTCTCAAACTCGAAGGTACTTCTCACAAAATAACGACGATAGCAATAAGAAGCTCATATATAAAATTATCCACATTTTTCTATCTCATACCAATAATGTAATATACACATCTTTAATATAAGTAACACACAAATTCAAAAAATAAGTATATATGTGGATAGCCAAGTCATATACATCTCTAGTAAAACATATAAATCAATACAACTAACTCTGGTACCACTACATAATAATAAAAAATCGTAAGAGAAAGACTCTACTCACATCAAACACCCATACAAAGGTACAAACTCCAGCATATACAAATAAATGGGCTACTCACACACCTGTATATAATGAAGGCCTACTCTTATTTCCTTCGGGGATGTCTCGTATGTACTAGTATAGTCTTAGGTCATACCAAACCTAAGACCTTATAATAGCAAGGGATAAATCACAGTGCCTATCAATCAGCCATAAAGCCTACCATACCTAAGACTTATGAAAGAAATTACCCCGTAAACCATCTCGATCGCGAGTACCTGGACGTATGACCCCGAGGAAGATCCCATCTACTCACGAGGGTACCAATGTAGTCTGCATCGCATGTGCCCCATCATGGAATCCCTCATAGTAGTCCTAACAATGAGAACTCATACATGGTATGCATTGAACATAAAATAGGAAATGAAGGATAACCCTAACTAATGGGCAAAAGCAAATAGATCCAACCCTACTGGATCACACATAAAATCATAGCAATATACAAGCGTATTACACAAATTAACCATAATAAACTATATACAAGATTAAATCTAATCCTTAATACCTCTCAAGCCCATTACAGTATTCTACCTCGCCAATGAGGATCATCTAAATTGTATTAATATCTCTACCATAGGTTATCGATCATACTCTATGCCATCCCAATCCATAAGTGTTCATATGCGCATTCCTAGATATCCATCATATATCGAGTCTAAACCAAAACACTAGGTCCCCCTATCAACTATTCAGCCCTCCTAACTCCTTCTATAACGTACACACAATAGATATATACCTAATGCACGAAACACTAGCTCGATACCTTGAGGCTCCACTTCTAGATATTATAACGTACTTAACTCACATATGAACAATCAGTATAAAACTACCCCCACTCTAGGGTTTACGTTTAATTCATAATCTCACCAAAGGATAGAAGCCCAACTTTTTACTTTCATTAAGTCCTAACATGCCTTGATCATCCAGTGTTAATCCCAAAACCTCTTAACCCTCCTATTATAAACCATTGACACCTCTTAGTAAAACACTCAAAAAAAATCCAAAAATAATACAAAACCAGGGGCCACGTATTTGTATTTAAAAGATCTAAAACTTTATGGGCTAAATAGATTCAGCAGAAGGCCGAATTAATTCGGATCTGAGCAAAATTGAAGGTTCCCCAAATTTATACAAATAACGGCCTAACTCAAAATCCAATCAACATACGAACCTTTCAACTCATTACAACCCGTCCTCCATATATAATTGGCATATCATCACCCAAACACCAAATCTAAATTTTTTAATCCAAAAACATAAGATCAAAAGGGTCACTTTCCAACTTTCACTCAAGAGCCGTAGTTTTGTCAATTTCAACCAAAATTTTCAATTTTGGTCCAATTCATGATATTTATAAGGACATTTATATACTTTTAATTGTTAAACATACTTTTAACAATATTATATTGATTCTAACCTCAAATTATATGAATTTTATTGCGTTTTAATAATAGGCTTAATAGACATTTAACTTAAAAACCCAATTAAGTTAATTAATCAAAAGCAATTCTTATTAGTTTAGATTTCAATGAATAGGAACATAATTACACAAATACAATTATAATTCAACACTTAATAGAACTTGCCTCTTGGTGGACTGAGGAACCACACCCCAAAATCTTCAAGTCTCCTCCTTCCTCTTGAGCCTCCTTATATCTAGCCTTAGGTTGCCTCCCCAACATGTGAAATGAGTTTTAATGAAACCCTAGTGACCCCTCCTAGACTCTTAATCCCGAAATAGGCTCTGACTCAATATAAACCTCATCTAAAGGAGCCCAAAAATACCTGCAAATGACTTAAAAACACTTCTTAGGCGCTATACTAATCCAATAGACCTAAAATCCATCATTTCAAGTCTTAAACAAACATTCTACGCATCCCAAAAGCCGAGTATAATGTTATGCCAAATCAAATATCTAACAAGTCAAAAATTTAACAATCACCCAATACGAGTCCAAATATCACTTAATAAATTAACGAATTAATATATATATATATATATATAATTCGATTTCAAATCCAAATTAAATAATACAAAAAATGTAAATAATAACATCTCCAGTCACGACAAGCAGACAATAATTAATTTCCAAAAACATTTATAATTAAACAATACGTGAAAAAATACGGAATATTACATTCACCCCCCGTTAAATGGGGTATTTAGTTATTAAAATTTGAATTAGTTATAGAATTATACGAAAGTCTAAGAATATATCGCCCATAGCATCCTCACGTTACAATAAAAAGAATCTACCCAATTCTAACCTAGCATACCCTAAGGTCTCTTACGTTATAAATCATGTTCAGTTAATATTATGCGCCAGACTAATCTACTCGTTACTGCGACAACTTGTTCCCTACGGTGCACAGATTAATGCTAATCGAGTAAGGTTAAATGACACTGACCTCAACCTTTCCAAGTTTACAAATAAGAAACTTCTCATCAGGTTGTTAACTCCCGTTCGAACCCAACTCATAATTTTCCTTTATCATAAGGATAACCCAAAACACATAGTCCCTTTTTTTGGGCCTCCAAACCCTACTCCTGCTCAATTTTAAATACTTTTTTGTATGCTTCAACATAGTTCACACATTCGATAACAAACATCGCTTCCCTTGAAGTGTCTCGAACACAACCCCCAAATTTGTACTTGCTAACTCTTAGCCCTAAGAAACTCAAACAATCTTACTCAAATAACCCCAACTGATGCCATGCTCTCTTTGAAACTCTTAATTCCAATAAAAATTAATTGTTTTACTCTCTTACTTTTATATTGGGATCTAAAACATTTCACCCGCCCCCTATAAATGTCTCTAGTGTTTTACCATCTTGACGGATAAAGACACCCTCTCGACTAAAACCATACC
The DNA here is from genome assembly GCA_949130495.1 of Sambucus nigra. Taxonomy (NCBI): domain Eukaryota; kingdom Viridiplantae; phylum Streptophyta; class Magnoliopsida; order Dipsacales; family Adoxaceae; genus Sambucus; species Sambucus nigra. The sequence continues at coordinate 686,957,884 of OX422210.1, forward strand.
AACAATTACTTCATTGTATTAACCATACAAAATTTTTAAAATTATGTACACCTAATCACTTTTGAAATGTATATCATACCATAAAACACGTGTCTCGATCTAAACTACTTCTCATAGTTCAAGACCTCCCCCTGCCAAAAAAATTGTCACTGAAAAATTTAACACGTCGTCGAACGGAGAAAGGACCTATTCCCAATATTATTTGTATCCTCACTATCGATAAACTTTCATGTTGGGGTATAAACCACCCTAAATCACAAATTTGGTTATAGTGGACACTACTACACCATTTCCTTTTCAACAAGATATCGTCATAAATCACAGTGAACTACTCATTCGCATTGTCAAAGATCCACAAATAATGCGCCCGATTGCACCAATAATGATAAATCACTCATGTTTCATATGCTAGGAGGAAACACCCTCGTTAATTCCTTTAATAGGTCATTTCTACGTGAAAATAAACACTCATCCCATATCTTTACCCTATCCTGCTCACCGTGGTCCGCACATCCTCTTAGTGAACCATCCTTCTTTTGGAGCTTCGTAAAGTTAACACAATCCCCGAATAATCTACTGGATAAAAAACTAGTGTGTATGCTCCCACGACTCCTCTACTATCCCCGACTAAGTCAGTCTCATAAATGTCCTCACGAAACATTCAAATATATGCCAACTCCAAGGCAAAAACTAATCCCTTACGTGTGACACCCCGACTAATTAAATACCTGGTAGCTACTCCTTTATTAAATTAATTCAAAATGCCAAGTTGGTTCAGTTAATAGCATCACTGTCGAAAACATTTTAATGATTACTAACCACCTAGTATTTAAAAAGAGAGTTGCCAATTTTAAATTAAATCTGATTAACATGAAGTAAGTGAAGAATAAAAATTTTACATAACCATACACAATAAAGTCCCAATAGTGAAATCAACATGTAATAAAGAGTCTGGAAGAAATACTCCTCACAACAATCCAAATACGGAACTGAAATAAGAACAATAGCATGTATCCTGAATTAATTACAAACCAAAGTCTGAATAACTAAAATGTAAAGTGTCTCTAAAAGAAATGGGCGACATGCCCTACAAAGGACGAAACTGAATATGGAATCAAGACAAGAAAAGGAGGCATCTACTGTCAAGGCCCTGTAACTTCCACAACAGCTACAGCTCGTCACCTGTATAGAATTCCTATGCATGGTGTCCTTGTGGTTGGGCACCTAAAATGGTTTTTACAAAAAGATAGATTTGAAAGCAAACGGGTCAGAACCCGAATGTGGAGAATATTTTAAAAACAGCAAGTGTTTTAACAACATTTAAAACAATGAATGCAAAGTACATGTTCAGACATGCTCTCACATGAAATAGTCACCTCTCGACTACTTGTGCATTCCTAACGAAACGTACCCATACAAGTGATTCTCATATCTATCTAGACCAAAGCAATTACTAACCTTTCTACTCGATTCGCAATTTAATTTCAACATCATCAATTGAATAGAGAGTTTTACATTAAATTCCTGGATTCTCAATTATTAGAAATACAAAGCACTATAGGTTATCTCTGTTTATCTTTAATCGTGCAACACAATAATTATATTTCACTATATAACGTGATAATTCTTTTCATCTAACCGTATATCATTCACATAATAAATATACAATACTAGCACCCCGAGACTAAGCTACGGTGCACACATACTCTGCTATCCATCCCGGTACATCACGTACATAAGGATCACGCATTCCGAATCTCTCAGGAATCGTTCTCAGATAATAGCAAATCACAAACAATGGAGGCGAACACAGTCACATCACATGGGTCACGCACATACCTACGCTCCCACGATCATCAAACTTATTAACATCTCAATAAGTCCTTCTCTGACCTATGTTCTCGAGGTACCAATCTAAATCCGTGCACACAAAGATTAGATGGCCCTAAGCGAACGTAAACCTCCCGTGATAGCAAGTATGGTAGGTATGTCATACACATAAGTTATATACTAAGCATTCACACATCTTAGATGTCTCAATATTAATAAAGGTATATTCTACATCCTTATACCATTATTCCAATTTTATACATTTTACGTCTTTCGATTATACATAATGTAGACTGTTGACACATCTCACGTCATAGTTTCTTGTACTTAAAACCTATCTCAAGGGATTACTAAGTCTCCTATTATTTGCACATATAACATCATTATTCTTAAGATCCTCACTTCTGCCCCAAACCTCATGTTCTCTAATTATTCGAATTTTCTCTTTTAACCCTAATATTATCTCACTCGTCGACTTTTATTAGATTTCATAAAAATTCCTCAAATTGAATTCTAATTAAGGTCCAAATTTTATAACCGTACCTACTGGTCTTCCTTAAGTCTAAGGATATTCATAAAGTCTCCAATAATAGTTTTCTAAGGGTTAACATCATTAAAATTTAACTAGGGAAAATTTTACTCATTCTGGGAAGGTCGATCGATCGACCTTGAACATCGATCGATCGATGGTGGTCGATCGATCGACTGATGAATGTCGATCGATCGATTGCACCAGATAGGCTACGGACTGCTTTGTTTTGCAGTCCTCAAATCGTCCCAAAACTCCATTATAATGCATGAAACTCTAATCTAACGTTATAATATCATCATACAACCATCCTACAACATTGTTAACGTTCTAAAACCAATAAATCATCAACCAAGGGCTTTATTTGGATCAAAACTTCATCAAGAACCCTAGTTTTCTATTTCTTTCAAGAACACTAATAATTCTCTTCTTAAATCCGTTTTTAGATCATCAAGGGTTATATTTTGAATTCATAATTCGTCCAGAATATGTCTACATGCAAATCCTAACATGTTTTATAGTTTTAATCCTCAAATTCATGGGTTTGTATCAATCTTCCAAGACAAATTCGATAATTACCCTAAACATGGAAGAACATAACATTGAATCAATTGTAATTAAATCACTTGCCTTAATCGTTCTTCAGATTGTTGTAGATGAAGATGATAGAAGATGATGGTTGATATCCACTCTCTCTCTGCAGAATTCTCCTCTCTCTCTTTATAATTTCTTCTCCAAAGATGACAAATGGAGGTGGAGGTTTATTTTTGGACTTTTAACTTCTTTTCTAAACTTCTCCCGTAGCCCACTACTTAGTTTAGTGCTGATAATGGGTTGGTGGGTTTAATGATAAATAATAATTAAACTCTAATTTTCGTGGGGTTTAATTACCAAAATTCTGAAATTACCAATTTACCCTTCTAGGTTGCCGGTTTGGCCTAAAAATGTCCCGGGACCCAAACTAAACCCCCGACTAGTGTTTTCTGACTATTTCGACCCTTCCAGACACGTTGGCGCACTCAAAATGACCATACGGTTAATAAAAATAAAATTCATTTTTTTAAATAAATTAAATATTTTCCTGACGCGACTGTCACACGCGTCCCAATCAAAATTTCCAAATTGCCGTATTTCTATCTCGCGACAATTTTAATATTCTCAATATTCATATATTGCCGTATATACACATTATAATCAAATACCAACTCACATATCGTTTGTATTTTATCCGGATTAATTCTCAATTAATTCACATTTAATTTAATTAATCCCATAAATAAATATCGATAAAAATGCGGGGTATTACATACTTCCCCCCTAATAACAGAATTTCGTCCCGAAATTCGGAACTAGAAAGTACCTGATAAAAATAACTCTGGATAACGTTCGCGCATCTCATCCTCGCGCTCCCATGTGGACTCCTCGACATTATGATGTCGCCACTGAACACGCACTAACGGAACTATCTTTGACCGCAGTTTCCGCTCACTTCGGTCCAAAATAGCAATCAGTCCCTCCTCGTAGGAGCTATCGGGCTGGAGATCGATGTCCTCCAAAGCAATATGAGAATGAGCCAAATCATCTCTAAGATATTTCCTTAGCGAGGAAATATGAAACACATCATGAATCCTGTGTAAATGCTCCGGTAACCCAAGTCTATACGCAACAGACCCAATCCGCTCGATGATAGGAAGTGGTCCCACGTATCTCGGTGCCAACTTCCCCTTCTTCCCAAATCGCATAATCCCCTTCAGAGGAGATACTCTGAGTAAAACCTGGTCCCCCACTTGTAACTCCCTGAAGAACCTCTTAGCATCAGCATAGCTCTTCTGCCGATCCTGAGCTACCCGAATGCGACTCCGTATCAATTCTATCCTTGCCGAAGTATCCTGAATCACTTCCGGCCCAAGAAGTTTGTTGTCCCCCACCTCCAACCAACATGCTGGGGAACGACAAGGTCTACCGTACAACGCCTCAAATGGAGCCATGCCAATGGTGAACGGGTAGGAGTTGTTGTAAGCAAACTCCACCAGTGGAAGATACTGCTCCCATCCACCCCCGAAATCAATGATGCACATACGCAACATGTCCTCCAACATCTGATTTGTACGCTTGGTTTGCCCATCGGTCTACGGATGATAAGCCGTACTCAACCGCAATTCTGTGCCATGGCCTCCTGAAAACTCTCCCAAAACCGTGAAACAAATATCTTGTCTCTGTCAGACACGATATTCAGGGGCACACCGTGAAGTCTCACTATTTCTGCAATAAAGAGCTGGGCATACTGTCCCGTAGTGTAGTCGGTCCTTACGGGTAGAAAATGAGCGACTTTGGTCAACCTGTCCACAATTACCCAAATGGAGTCGTGACCCCTCTGTGACGTAGGTAACCCCGTGATAAAGTCCATGGAGATGCTCTCCCACATCCACATCGGGACCTCTAATGGCTGTAGAAGTCCTGCCGGTCTCTGATGATCCACTTTTACCAGCTGACAAGTGGCGCATTTAGAAATAAACACGGTAATATCTCTCTTCATCCCGCTCCACCAATACTGTCGCCTCATGTCTTGGTACATTTTGTCCCCACCGGGATGTACCGCGAACTGTGAGCCGTGCGACTCTTCCATCACCTCGTTTCATAATTCCTCCCCTTCCGGAACTACCAGTCTCCCATTGAAGCTTAATCTCCCGTCTGAACTAACGGTATAGGACTCGGCTCCCTCTGCTAGTAATCGAACTATCTGCTCTTGACAGAACGAGTCATTTGCCTGTTCCCTTACCACCTTCGCGACAATCTGCGGTGTAACAGTCATCACAGACATGAACGATCGGGCCACTGCATCCTGGTGTCCCAACTCCTTCCACTTTGCCTTCCACACCCCTGCCACCTCATCTACTGGCCTACGTCTCAACGCGTCTGCTACCACGTTAGCCTTCCTCGGGTGATATTGGATATCAAACTGATAGTCCTTCACAAACTCAAGCCACCTCCGTTGTCGCATATTCAACTCCTTCTGCGTGAATAGGTACTGTAGGGAGTTATGGTCCGTGAACAATCAAAACTTCTCCCCCAAAAGATAATGTCTCCAAATCCGAAGGGCAAATACCACTGCCGCTAACTCCAAGTCATGGGTGGGGTAATTCTTCTCGTGAGGTTTAAGCTTACGGGAAGCATAGGCTATGGCCTGACTCTCCTGCTGCAATACACCTCCAAGTCCTTGTAAGGACGCGTCGGTGTAAACTAGATACTCAACTCCCGGTCTCGGCAATGCTAACACAGGTGCTGAGGTCAACTTGTCCTTCAACTCATCAAATGCCAACTGACAGGCATCACTTCAAATGAACGGCACACCTTTACGAGTCAGATGTGTCAAAGGACTCGCTATCTTGGAGAAACCCCGAATAAACCTCCTGTAGTATCCTGCTAGGCCCAAGAAACTACGGATCTCAGTCGGTGTCGTGGGCTGTTCCCACTCCCTCACCGCGGATACCTTTCCCGGATCAACAGATATCCCCCGGTCGGAAATAATATGCCCCAAAAACTGAACCTCCTTTAGCCAAAACCCACACCTCTCATACTTTGCATACAGCTCGTTCTGACGTAGCGTCTGCAAAACCTGCCTCAAATGCTCGGTGTGCTCCTCCTCTGTCTGGGAGTAAACCAGAATATCATCAATGAAGATAATGACGAACTGATCTAGGAACTCTCTGAACACCCTATTCATCAAGTCCATAAATACGGCTGGAGCATTGGTCAAACCAAAAGGCATAACCCGGAACTTGTAGAAACCATATCTCGTTAAGAAAGCAGTTCTCGAGACGTCCTCTTCCCTGATACGCAACTGATGGTATCCCGATCGCAAATCAATCTTTGAGAAGAAAGAAGCTCCTCTCAACTGGTCGAATAAGTCATCGATTCGGGGCAATGGATACTTATTCCGTATCGTGACCTTATTCAACTCCCGATAATCTACACACAACCTCAACGATCCATCCCTCTTCTTCACGAATAGCACAGGGGCACCCCACAGCGAAGTACTCCTCCGTATAAACCCCTGAGCCAACAACTGATCAATCTGATCCCGTAACTCTCTCATCTCAGCTGGAGCCATACGATAAGGTGCGTGGGCAATAGGCCGAGTGTCCGGCATCAAATCGATCACAAAATTTATCTCTCTACTCGGAGGTAATCCAGGTATATCATGAAATACATCGGCAAACTCTCGAACAACCGGAATCGAATCAAGTGGTATCACCACTTCTTTAGAGGTCTCCTCCTCTATATAGTACAAGTGGGTGGACGATCCTCCCTCGGGACGAGGCATCGCCACTAAAAACATCTCTTGCCCGGGAATGGCAAAGATAATACTCCTACTAAAACAGTCAATCATGGCTCGGTACGCTACTAGCGAATCCATACCAATAATGTCATCATACTCGGTCATCTCTAACACTAACATATCAGCGGGTAAAGTAAACCTCCCGATCTCTATACCCACACCTCTACACATAAACGAAATCATGGAACCCCTACTCAACGGTGAGTCTACAAAGTAGCGGTGCTCTCTGCGGTGTCTAACAACCCAATGGTGCATGCAAATCTCATAGCAACAAAATAGTGTGTGGCCCCCGTGTCAAACAAAATACGCCCCATAGTCCCCTGAATAGAGAACATACCCTCAATGGCTGGTGGATCCTGTGGGGCTGCGGCACTCTGAAGCTGATACACTCTCCCATACTGAAGCTGTCCCTGCTGAACTAGGACCACTGGCACGGGTGGTAGTGCTGCCATCTGTGGTGGTGCTGGGAGGGCGGCGGGAAACATAGGCCTCTGCGGCTCCTGTCGAGCACCCTACTGCTGCTACTGCGGGGCCCTGCCTCTATCCGGACAGTCCTGGTGTTTATGGCCAGTCTTGCCACAAACGTAACACTTCCCCGGTAAGTTTCCCCCCCGATGTCCCTACTGCCCTCGGCCCTGGTGGCCGTGTCCATTCCTCCCCTGGCCCTGTTGGCCCTGCTGAAATTGCTGTTGACCATTCTGCCCCTGCTGGCCCTGATGGCCGTTCGGACCCTGATGGCCCTGCCTAAAACCTCCCTCTCCTTGCCTGAAATTCCCCGATCTGAACCTCTTATGATCCCCCTGCTGGGAACCCTGGTCACCCTGCCTCTGCCCCTGAGTAGATTGTGCCCCACTGGCACCATTTCCCCCAGTCCTGCCCCGATGGTTGGACTCTCCTAATCTCTTGCTCTCAGCCATGTGAAAGCGGTGATCCTGGCAGTGTAACAGTGCAGCGTTAACCACATCAGAATAAGTGGCCAACGAAAGGTTCCCCAACAAATGCTGACGGATCCTCCATGTCAATCCATCGGTGAACTTCTGGATCTTCTTCTCTTCTATCGGTATCTCATCCGGGACAATATTAAGCAAATTTGTGAATTCAGCCTCATAGTCGGCCACAGTCTTTACTTCCTATCTAAGGTTCATCAACTTCCTCCTCATTTTCGTGTGAACAGCTGACGGAAAATATTTGCGGTCAAACCGCACCCAGAACTCCTGTATCGTGAGAGTATCTCTCTCCTCTGCGGTGGTAATAGACTCCCACCACTGCAATGCAGATCCCACTAGGTTGAAAGTAGCTAGTATCTGCCTCTGAACATCAGTTCACTCATACATCCTCAAGTGCCTCTGAATATCTTTCCTCCACTGACTAAATACCACAACATCGGAGCTACCTGTGAACTCCGGAGGGTGTGCTTTCTGAAAAGCATCTCGAACACGTTCCCAAGCAGACGGGAATGCATGTGCCTAAACTGGCGCGGCTACTGGCACCTGAGGTGGTGCCTGCTGTACAACGGCGAGAGCGGCATTTACCGCTTGGGCTACAATGGCTGCAACCTCAGCGGCATTCATGGTGCCCTGTACTGGTGCTGGCTGTGGCTCTGGTTGTGCATCCCTAGGAACTCGCTGCGCATGTCGTGGAGGCATCTGAAATGAGAGTAAAGTCTATAAGTTCATAGTTATAAACTTAATATAGCTGAAGAGCGAAGCATACATAAAGGAATACAACAGTCCTAAAATAGAGGGCTCTACATCAAAGATAGCTCAGCGGAAACATAACAAGTCGTACAGATCCTAAAGGACACTAGAACCTGATGCTCTGATACCACCTGTGACACCTCGACTAATTAAATACCGGGTAGCTACTCCTTTATAAAATTAATTCAAAATGCCAAGTTGGTTCAGTTAATAGCATCACTGTCGAAAACATTTTAATGATTACTAACCACCTAGTATTTAAAAAGCGAGTTGCCAATTTTAAATTAAATCTGATTAACATGAAGTAAGTGAAGAATACAAATTTTACATAACCATACACAATAAAGTCCCAATAGTGAAATCAACATGTAATAAAGAGTCTGGAGGAAATACTCCTCACAACAATCCAAATACGGAACTGAAATAAGAACAATAACATGTATCCTGAATTAATTACAAGCCAAAGTCTGAATAACTGAAATGTAAAGTGTCTCTAAAAGAAATGGGCGACATGCCCTACAAAGGACGAAACTGAATATGGAATCAAGACAAGAAAAGGAGGCGTCTACTGTCAAGGCCCTGTAACTTCCACAACAGCTACAGCTCGTCACCTGTATAGAATTCCTATGCATGGTGTCCTTGTGATTGGGCATCTAAAATGGTTTTTACAAAAAGATAGATTTGAAAGCAAACGGGTCAGAGCCCGAATGTGGAGAATATTTTAAAAACAGCAAGTGTTTTAACAAAATTTAAAACAATGAATGCAAAGTACATGTTCGGACGTGCTCTCACATGAAATACTCACCTCTCGACTACTTGTGCATTCCTAACGAAACGTACCCATACAAGTGATTCTCATATCTATCTAGACCAAAGAAATTATTAACCTTTCTACTCGATTCGCAATTTAATTTCAACATCATCAATTGAATAGAGAGTTTTACATTAAATTCCTGGATTCTCAATTATTAGAAATACAAAGCACTATAGGTTATCTCTGTTTATCTTTAATCGTGAAACACAATAATTATATTTCACTATATAACGTCATAAGTCTTTTCATCTAACTGTAGATTATTCACATCATAAATATACAATACTAGCACCCCGAGACTAAGCTACGGTGCACACATACTCTGCTATCCATCCCGGTACATCACGTACATAAGGATCACGCATTCCGAATCTCTCAGGAATCGTTCTCAGATAATAGAAAATCACAAATAATGGAGGCGAACACAGTCACATCACATGGGTCACGCACATACCTACGCTCCCACGATCATCAAACTTATTAACATCTCAATAAGTCCTTCTCTGACCTATGTTCTCGAGGTACCAATCTAAATCCGTGCACACAAAGATTAGATGGCCCTAAGCGAACGTAAACCTCCCGTGATAGCAAGTATGGTAGGTATGTCATACACATAAGTTATATACTAAGAATTCACACATCTTAGATATCTCAATATTAATAAAGGTATATTCTACATCCTTATACCATTATTCCAATCTTATACATTTTAAGTCTTTCGATAATACATAATGTAGACTGTCGACACATCTCACGTCATAGTTTCTTGTACTTAAAACCTATCTCAAGGGATTACTAAGTCTCCTATTATTCCAACATATAACATCATTATTCTTAAGATCCTCACTTCTGCCCCAAACCTCATTTTCTCAAATTATTCGAATTTTTTCTTTTAACCCTAATATTATCTTACTCGTCGACTTTTATTAGATTTCATAAAAATTCCTCAAATTGAATTCTAATTAAGGTCCAAATTTTATAACCGTACCTACTGGTCTTCCTTAAGTCTAAGGATATTCATAAAGTCTCCAATAATAGTTTTCTAAGGGTTAACATCATTAAAATTTAACTAGGGAAAATTTTACTCATTCTGGGAAGTTCGATCGATCGACCTTGAACATCGATCGATCGATGGTGGTCGATCGATCGACTGATGAATGTCGATCGATCGATTGCACCAGATAGGCTACGGCTGCTTCATTTTGCAGTCCTCAAATCGTCCCAAAACTCCATTATAATGCATGAAACTCTAATCTAACATTATAATATCATCATACAACCATCCTACAACATTGTTAACGTTCTAAAACCAATAAATCATTAACCAAGGGCTTTATTTGGATCAAAACTTCATCAAGAACCCTAGTTTTCTATTTCTTTCAAGAACACTATTAATTCTCTTCTTAAATCCGTTTTTAGATCATCAAGGGTTATATTTTGAATTCATAATTCGTCCAGAATATGTCTACATGCAAATCCTAACATATTTTATAGTTTTAATCCTCAAATTCATGGGTTTGTATCAATCTTCCAAGACAAATTCGATAATTACCCTAAACATGGAAGAACATAACATTGAATCAATTGTAATTAAATCACTTGCCTTAATCGTTCTTCAGATTGTTGTAGATGAAGATGATAGAAGATGATGGTTGATATCCACTCTCTCTCTGCAGAATTCTCCTCTCTCTCTCTATAATTTCTTCTCCAAAGATGACAAATGGAGGTGGAGGTTTATTTTTGGACTTTTAACTTCTTTTCTAAACTTCTCCCGTAGCCCACTACTTAGTTTAGTGTTGATAATGGGTTGGTGGGTTTAATGATAAATCATAATTAAACTCTAATTTTCGTGGGTTTTAATTACCAAAATTCTGAAATTACCAAATTATCCTTTTGGGTTGCCGGTTTGGCCTAAAAATGTCCCGGGACCCAAACTAAACCCCCGGCTAGTGTTTTCTGACTATTTCGACCCTTCTGGACACGTTGGCACACTCAAAATGACCATACGGTTAATAAAAATAAAATTCATTTTTTTAATTAAATTAAATATTTTCCTGACGCGACTGTCACACGCGTCCCAATCAAAATTTCCAAATTGCCGTATTTCTATCTCGCGACAATTTTAATATTCTTAATATTCATATATTGCCATATATACACATTATAATCAAATACCAACTCACATCTCGTTAGTATTTTATTCGGATTAATTCTCAATTAATTCACATTTAATTTAATTAATCACATAAATAAATATCGATAAAAATGCGGGGTATTACATTACGTTGGTGATAACTCATAGTGTATCCAATTAAGATTAAAAGAACTTAATATTATCAGTGACACCTCTAGGAAACTGTAATTCCCTCTAATATACTCACCTCCATACATGAACAACTGTGCCAAACCTTCTCTCATGCTTAAGCACAACTCACCAAGACAAAACTCAGCCCCCAATGGCATATAAACGCCTACCCCCGTGGTCGATTTAACCGTAAAACATAGTTATACACACAAGATCACTAATAATGCGATGATATCTCATCAAAAAGTCAACAAAGTATTTAAAAACCAAGATGAATAAACAAACTTTCCCGTATCTATAATCACGACGTAAAGCATCCCCCCTTACTTGCTAGGGGTAACCACAAATACGTAAACCTTAAAGAAATATCCATATACCTAAAAATCATAGTAACACACACAAATAACAAATAATGAAAAAACCCTTAATTTCTAAACCAGACTCATACACGCGAGCAATAAATGTAACCATAATCATCCCCCATAGGTACCTAAAATGTTAGTTGCAACTAAGGCATCTAATAGCTAAGTGGCCTCACTCGCCACGAGTGTAACACCTTCCTCTAAAATATTTATTAAAAAGGTGGACCCACTGGTAGTCCTACTGACCTTACTTCTTTGATAATTCCTAATAAACTTGTCTCATTTACCCTGCTCTCAAAGTTTGTGGCTCCCCTGGCTTTACTAGGAAAATTAAATCTCATCGTCTGCTCTTGGAAACCTCTTAGGTTAGCTCACCTTATGTAGTTCCTTATGATGGTGAGGTCCCCCTACTCGGGTTCATGATCCACCATCTCTATTCAATTATGTAACTTTGGTCTTGGTCTTCCTGATCTTAAGGACTCAACCCCTCTAATAGATATGATGCCCTTACTGATGTAGGATGATAACTTCAACCACCAGAGCACAAGTGGTAAAGAGCGGGTTACCCAGTAACACATGCCAAACCTTTCTCACATGGTTTTATCTAATGCCACAAAAATCTTTCTTATACTAGCTGATAATGTGAACATCCCTTATTTACTTCCGTATCAATATTCCCTAGTGCAGAGAGAAAAAGATAGTTAAACTCCCCCTCATACTGTTCACCACATGGTTGTATAGATGAGGTCCTCAAAAACTTATTTCTAATATCGTTACAGACGGTGAGTGAAAACATATTTCCTCGAACCATATGCTAAGTAATTACTAAAGGTATCTCATCCAAAAGTCCTTAACTCTTGATCTAAGTTGACCTCGTGCCTAGGACGCCTCGCAAGTGAAATCCAAACAACAACCCTTCCGATACACTTGGTCTATGGGAGTCTTTCGTCAGGAAACAATAGTGTGAAACCCCTTAAATGATCACCATTATAGAGAAAATAAACCCTAAAGGGTAAAGCTATAAAGTCTACAAACAACACAATGCAAAAAAGCTACGAACGCACTCAATATCCCTAGGATAATAGAACCTGGAATGCTCTGATACCAAATATGACACCCCGTAAAATTAATAAATAGACTGATCAAGCATAATATAAAAATCACGAGTATCAATAACATTTGGTAACATTCACTACACCAAATCCTGCGAATGGCCACGCCTAGTGGGTCACAGCCCAAGTCTGCGACCAAAGAATATTCTTAGAATAAAAAATAAAACCCGAATGAACAATGATGAGATAATGAAAGAGTGAATCAATAGAAAACCAACTCTTATACCAATCACTGGAAATACAATATCCGTTCAACTCTGAATATAAAATATGATCATACAAAAGTCCAACTCTGAATATAAGTATAAACGTACAACCATATTTAAAATAAAAGAATGAGCTACACTTTCTTAAATCCTATAATTCTAGGAGTAAGAAATGGGATGTTGCTAGAGATGTTCCTCCAATGAACCTTCATCTACATGAACTACCACAACAGGGACCTGTAAAAACCATTTTTAAAAGAAACGTAAATAACAAGGCTATAAAGAATATTATAATTGAATATGGACCACATTATAATTACACATCTTCCTCTCTTGTTTTAATATATTATCAGCAATTAGTTACCCAACCCAATAATCTAAAATATCATGCGGATTTAAATCATGAATTCATATGTAACCCATGTTATTTAAGTCTTACAACATCATTCTTTAATCTTTATTATTAATTATAATTGGTTAATCTCTTTTAATAGAAGTCACATTATGTACTAAAGTCTCAAACCCTAAGGTACTTCTCACAAAATAACCACGATACCAATAACACGCGTATATCTCAAATTTATCCACATTTGGCTATTTCATACTAATAATGTAATATACACATCTCTAATATATGTAACATATAAATTCAAAACATAAGTATATAGGTGGATATCTCTACTATAAGTCATACACATCTCTAGTATAACATATAAATCAGTAAAACTATCTCTACTACCACTACACAATAATCACATATGTTAGGAGGAAGACTTTACTAACGTCTAACGCATATACAAGTGTACAGTCCCAACATGTATAAATAAATAGACTACTTGCACACCTGAATATAACAAAGGCTTACTCTTATTTCCTTTAGGGATCTCTTGCACGTACTAGTATAGTCATAGGTCATCCCAAACCTAAGACCTCATCACGGTAAGAGATAAATCATAACATCTACCCATCAGTTACAAAGCCTACCATATCCAAGACATATGAAAGAAATATCCCCGTAAACCATCTCGGTCATGGGTACCTAGATGTATCCTAGGGGTATATATGATCAAGGAAGATTTTGTCTACTCAACGGGGTACCAGCGCGGTCCGCGTCATATGATCCCCATCATGGAATCCCTCCTAGTATGCCTACCAATAAGAGCTAACACATGGTCTGCGTTGAACATAAAATATGCAAGGAAATATAACTCTCACTAACGGGTAAAATCAAATGTATCCATCTCTCCTGAATCCTACATAAAACCATAAAATACATAAGGGTATTACACATATTAACCCTAATCAACCTTATATAACATTAAACCTAATACTCAAGATCTCTCAAGTTTATTACCACATTCTGCCTCGCTAACGAGGATCATCCAAATCATATTCTAGCCTCTATCATAGGTTACCGATCATACTCTAAGCCATTCCTAGCCTTAAGCGTTTACATATGTATTCCTGGATATCTAACATTAGCCGAGTCTAGACCAAAATACTAGGCCCCCCTATTAGGTATTCATCCTGCCTAACCCATGCTATAATGTACACTAGATAGATATATACCTAATGCACGTAACACTAGGCCGATCTCTCGAGGTTCCACTTCTAGGTCTTATATATACTTAACTCAAGTATGAACAATCAATATAGAACTACCCCCACCCTAAGGTTTATGGATAATTCCTAACCTCCCCAGAGGATATAAGCCTTACCTTTTACTTTCACTAAGTTCTAACACACCTCGGCCATCCAAAGTTAACTATAAAACCTCTTAACCCTCAATTATCAATTCTTGACACCTCTTAGTAAAACACTTACTAAAAATAAAAAAATAAAAAAAATATGAAACTAGCGGCCACGCATTTGTATATGAAAGATATAAAAATTTATGGTTCGAGTCAATTCGCCATAGGCCGAATTGATTCGGATTTGAATAGAATTGAAGGTTCCCCAACTTCATAAAAATAGCGGCCCAACTCAAAAGCCAATCAACTTATAAGCCTTTAAACTCATTACGACCCTCCTCCTTCATATATAATTGGTATATCATCGCCCAAATCTAAACTTTTTAATGTAAAAAACACAAGATTAAAAGGGTCAATTTCCAACTTGCACTCAAGAGCCCTTGTTTTGTCAATTTCAACCAAATTCTTCAATTTTAATCCAATTCAAGATAAATATAAGAGGATTTTGTATAGTTTTGATTGTTAAATATATTTCTAGGAATATTACATTGATTCTAACCTCAAATCATGTAAATTTCATCTCAATTTCAATAATAGTCTTAATATATATTTAATTTAAAAATCTAAATAAGTTATCTAATGAAAAGAAATTCTTATTATTTTATATTTCAATGAATATGAACGTAATAAAAAAAATATAATTATAATCCAACACTTTATCGAACTTGCCTCTTGGTGGATTGAGAAATCACACCCCAAAATCTCCAAGTCCTTTCTCTCCTTTTGAGCCTCCTTTTCTCTAGCCTTATGTTATCTTTTGTGAAATGAGTTTTAATTAAAACTCTAGTGACCCCTCTTAGAATCTTAATCCGAAATAAGGCTTGGACCCTATATAAACTTCATCTAAATGAGCCAAAAACTCCTCCAAATGACTTAAAACACTCCCTAGGTCCTATACTAAGCCAATAGACCTAAAACCACTATTTTAAGTCATAAACGAACATCTACACATTGCAAAAGTTGAGTACCAAATTATATCAAATCAAATAACTAACAGCTCAGACATTTAATTTTCACCCAATACGAGTCCAAATATTACTTAATCAATTAATGAATATATATATATATATATATATATATATATATATATATATATATATATATATATATATATATATATATATATATATATATATAGAGAGAGAGAGAGAGAGAGAGAGAGAGAGAGAGAGACTCCTGTGCACACTAAGTTTGCACACGTGCTGACGCATATCAATTTTTTTCAAATATTATAACAATATTTTTGAGTTGATTTTTTTTGTGATATATAAACATTTCAATGGACCCATATAAAAAAATCAGCTAAAAAAAACTTTTTTTGCCATTTTTAAAACATCGGTCAAACTTTCACAGCTTTTAAAGTGCTTAAAAGCAGCAAAAGTTTGACCGATTTGTTAAAAATAGCAAAAAAAGATTTTTTGAGCCGATTTTTATTATATGGGTTCCTTGAAATATTTAAATATCTCACAAAAAAATGAGCTCAAAAATATGTTTTTTACTATTTTAAAAAATGATGTGCAAACTTAGTGTGTACAAGAGTCTCTCTCTCTCTCTCTCTCTCTCTATATATATATATATATATATATATATATATATATATATATATACACACACACACATATAATTCGATTTCAAATCCAAATTAAATGATACACAAATATGTAAATAGTGGCATCTTCAGTTATGACAAGCGCACACTCACTTATTTTTAGAAATTTTATAATGGAATAAAATGTATAAAAATACGGGGTATTAAAATAACATTCAATTTTGTTCATTCTGAATAGTAACATTGTTGATGCAAAAAATTAGACCGAATCCCATTTTTATGATCACAGATAAATAGATGAAAGCAATCCAATCAAGCACATGAGAGATAAAGATTTTTAAAGTGGTTCGGCTATGAATAAAGCCTACGTCCACTATTATTTTATTCCCAGGGGTTTACAATAGCACAATGTGGTGTAGAGAGAGAAAGGATGTGTATCTTGTGTATGGGGTTTCTAGGTTCCCCCGGATCTCTTCTCCGGATCTTCCCCTTTTTGGCTAAGGGTATACATGTATTTATAGTGATGGGAGATAAAGAGATTCATTGTATGTAGACATTTATGTCTACATTCAACGAATCTAATTGTTGAATTGCTTGGTATGCTATGTGTTGTCATCTATTAATACAGTATAAATGTACATTAAGGCTCATTAAATGCGCTACCATCTTCATTAATGCACATTAAATGCATAGTTATCCTTTGATCTTCCTGGTTGGTATGCCGACGAACTCTCCTCGGGTGCCGACCAACTCTCCTCGGGTGCCAACTAATTTTCCTTGGGTACTGACCAACTCTCCTTGGGTGCCGACTAATACTCCTCGGGTGTCGACCAACTCTCCTCGGATGTCGAATATTGCCACGTAGGATAACATGTGTCCTTTTCTGATTGGTCCTCGTAGATGGAGAATTTTTGCGTTAACAAAAGCCCCCAATGCTCCATGCTTGATGATTTACTTGAAAGGATGGAGTATTTATTCTGCAGTGTTGCTCGGTTCTCGTGAAATTCTTGATCTACCTTCTTGATTTGTTCAACATAAAGTGCATTATCTCCTGGACGACATATGATGCAGGCTGATCGATGGTTGCTAATCTTTATTTTGAGGAACTTCGTGTGCTATGTATCACCCTTTGGAATTTGGATGCAGCCATGCCATAGTATGCAGCTTGTAGCTTGTCATAATCTTCAAGTATGTTGATTGGTTTGCTAGCCGACCAACTGCCTCCTGTGCTGAGCAACTGAGTGCTAACTTCACGTGCTTGATTCTTCTGATTTATGCTCCTCTGAATACGTTATCGAGTAACATACTAGCTTTTGAACCCAACTCTTCAATCTGATTAGTACCAAGCTAGTGGTGGACTTCGAAACATTTTCATACAACTTCTTCTTCAATGTTGGTCGGGCAGTAGTAGTAAAGATCTCAGTGTTGTAGATGCTGAATTTGACTTCTGAACTTCAATAGTATGTGCATAATAACTCCTGAATATGCATCCTGAACTTCTGAATGCCTCCTGAACTTCAATATGCCTCCTGAACTTCAATAGAATGTGCATAATAACTCTTGAGTATGCCTCCTGAACTTCAATAGCCTCCTGAACTTCAATAACATGTGCATAATAACTCCTGAATATGCCTCCTGAACTTCATAAGCAAAATTATCTCCTGAGCAAGAAAAATAACTTCTGAATGATAATTAGTTGGGGCTGAATCTGATGCTCGACTGCATGATGTTATGAGAATGTGCCACCGGATGAACAACTGGATTTTTAATAGAGCCCCCAAGTGTGGAATGTGAACTTTGAATGCTTTTTGCTTGATCGCTTTCACATACTCATAAAATGTTTTCGACCAACTGTAGTTGATAGCTTCTTATTTCCGACCAACCTGAGTTGACATTTTTGGGAATAGATTTACTTCCTAACCAACATAAGTTGGCATTTTTAGGAATACTTTTACTTCCCGAGGAACACATAGTTTTACTTCCTGTAGGATTACAAGTTTTACTTTCCGGAGGAATACAAGTAGCTTTACTTCCCGGAGGAGTACAAGTAGCTTTACTTCCCGGAGGAATACAAGTTTTACTTCCCGGAGGAATACAAGTAGCTTTACTTCCCGGAGGAATACCCGGAGGAATACAAGTAGCTTTACTTCCCGGAGGAATACAAGTTTTACTTCCCGGAGGAATACAAGTAGCTTTACTTCTCGGAGGAATACAAGTAGCTTTACTTCCCGGAGGAATACAAGTTTTACTCCCAGAAGAATACATTTACTTCCTAACCAACATAAGTTGGCATTTTTAGGAATACATTTACTTCCTAACCAACATAAGTTGGCATTTTTAGGAATACATTTTTGATAATAAATGATAGAGACTTCCTCGGAGCTGACCAACAGATTGTTGGGAATAGAATAAGATATAATAAATGCTGGAGACCTCCTCGGCGCTGACCAACAGATTGTTGGGAATAAAATATAATAAATGCTGGAGACCTCCTCGGTGCTGACCAACAAATTGTTGGGAATAAAATATAATAAATGTTGGAGACCTCCTTAGAGCTGACCAACAGATTGTTGGGAATAAGATAATATAAATGTTGGAGACCTCCTTGGAGCTGACCAACAGATTGTTGGGAATAAGATAATATAAATGTTGGAGACCTCCTTGCTGAAATAAGAATTGAATATGCATCCAAATAGATATAAAGAATAATAATAAAGTGCCTCGTTGATCTGTAGAGGTAGAATTATATAATGCCGAACAATAATAAGATCTTCCAGAACATAAGAATATGGCCGAGAACGTTGTCAGGCCTGAATATAAATAAGAATTATCCGACCAACTATCCGTTGGGGGTGAAATACAACAAATGTTGTAACTCTCCTTAAAGCTGAATAAGTATCTTGTTGAGGCACAATTGCATAATGCCGAATAAGAATAATATTTTCCAGAACATAAGAATATGGCCGAGAACTTTGCTGGGCCTGCATATAAATAAGAATTACCCCGGCCAACTATCCGTTGGGGGTGACATATAATAAATGTTATAGTTTTTCCTCGGAGCTGAATATATATAGAGAGAAGAAATTTTTCGAGCTCCATGCTGAGATAAATATAAAATATGAATCCGAACGGATATAGAATAATTTGTGCTTGAGCCGATATCTGGGCCTGAATATAAATAAGAATTACCCCGACCAACTATCCATTGGGGGTGAAATATAATAAATGTTGCAGATCTCTTTGGAGCTGAATATATATCTCGTCGAGCTCCATGCTGAGGTGAATATAGAATATGAATCCGAATGGAAAAATAGAATAATTCGTGCCTGAGCAGATATCCGAGCAATAATACAATCAATAGTGCCTCATTGAGGTAAAGTTTCACAATGCCAAGAAATGATAATATTCTCCAGAAGTTTAAGATTATTTCCGAGCATTCGTCGGCGTTGAGTCTTGTACCTGTAAAAATTAATATCTTGATCTACCATTTGTGTAGGCTGAATTGATTAGTCATGAGAATAATTTACTCATCCAATCAATATATGATATGTATATGTTTGAGAAATAAAAATATTAATTTCAAAAAATGAAATAATATATGTTGGATGATATGTCGAGGCACAATTGCCTGATGTCGAGCAATACTACTTTTCCAGAGGTTTAAGATTGTGGCTGAGCTTTCGTCAGGATTGAATCTCATCCCTATGAAATTTTAATAAGCTGCCCGAGCACCTGTCGAGACTAAATCAAATAATTATTATCATGAGAATAATAATTCAGCCAAACAATATGTGATGTGTATCAACATAAGGCAAAAAATCTCAAAATATGAAATAATATGTTTTGTGCCAAATGTGTGTGAGATGGAGAAATTTTTATTAGATATGCGCCATAAATAAGACATAAAGTTTTTTGTAAATTTATTTAATCTCCAACAACTAATCAGGTATAAGTTGATGTTTGAAAATTATTAATCACTTGGTTTTAAAAATGTTTTTAGGGTGATCACAAGTTAAAAAAGACTTAAGCCCCCTGTTTGTCCCCGAGCTGAACTCGTGTTTAAAGAAATATCTGGGGTGCTTCGCATTTTTTAATACCCCAAGATTATACTGCTGCCGACAAAGGGAAGTGATGTTGTCGAGCAACATTTAAGGATATCTCAAGTTATAGAATATATGGTGCCGACCAAGAAGCAAATGGTCCCCGACCAGCTAAGCAATTTCGCCAATCAACAAAAATGGTGCATTGACAGCACCGAACAACATTAGATGTCCCGACCAAAAAGTGGATGGTTGGATAGTTTCCGACCAGTAAATTGAACCCTCCGAATAAGACTGAGATGTCGCCGATCAAGAAGTAGATGATCGTCGACCTGCAATTGGTTCCACCGAGCTACAATATGGGGCTCCGACCAATAATAAGATACCTCGTAGTTGGATAAAATTATTTCAACGTTGCTGATGGATCTTCACATCTTTTCTTCGACAAACAAAAATGGCCTGGTTAAGCTTCCCTTTAATAAAAGATGGCCCAAGATGATGCCGACCAACAATATGGATGGCTGACCAGAATATCTCGAATCCTTAGATCAGGAAAATAACATTCAATGTAAAATTTAAGCATTAAGAATGTTAATTAAATGAATAATTATCTAATCCACTAGATCATGTGATTTCGACAAAGAAACCATGTGATGTGATGAACAAAGGGCCAACATATCAAATTTGTGCCCAGAGTCTTGATATGGTCATGATTGTTTTATTGATCCTCTTTTACAAGAGGTGGGTAATGGTTTTTCAGGTGAGAGAAAATTATTTTTTATATTGATCCTCTCCTATTCCCTATTTGGAGAGATAAAAATATGTTGAATGATCGAAGTTATTACCAAATTTATATAAAAAATCAATCAATTTGACTTTTTTGACATAGATGGAAGATGAACCAAATTAAGTATATAGTTCGTAAAAATGAATACAAAGAGACTCAAACTTGAAGAGAGAGAAAGTAGATCTTGGTCATGCTTTCCATGAGAAAACTTTTTATTGTCTTTAACCTTTTCCCATTCTCTGATTAAAAATGTAATGGGAATTTGAATAGTCATCAAAGATCTTTCAAAAATTATTTCAAAATCAACAATGAAAATTATCAAATCTTATCATCGTCGTATATATTGGTATATGTAATCATTTAAAATATTTATTCCAAGATATAAAATTAAAACTTGAGAATCAAGTAAAAAGTTATGATTTATGAAATCCACTATTTTTCAGATTTCTAAATAAGAATTAATAACAATTATGATTTAAAAATCATGATATGCAACATTTTGCAAATAAAAATTGGACTATTAATTTATGCATATAAACATAAAAATCATGATTGAATCAAAAGATGTATGTATAATTGATTATACGTAGAGAAAATAAAAACTTAGCTTTTGATGGAGAACAATGCTTGTAACACGTTCCCACAGACGGCGCTAATCTGTTGATGCAAAAAACTGGACCGAATCCCATTTTTATGATCACAGATAAATAGATGAAAGCAATCCAATCAAGCACATGAGAGACAACGATTTTTAAAGTGGTTCGGCTATGAATAAAGCCTACGTCCACTGTTATTTTATTCCCAGGGGTGTACAATAGCACAATGTGGTGTAGAGAGAGAAAGGATGTGTATCTTGTGTATGGGGTTTCTAGGTTCCCCCGGATCTCTTCTCCGGATCTTCCCCTTTTTGGCTAAGGGGATACATGTATTTATAGTGATGGGAGATAAAGAGATTCATTGTATGTAGACATTTATGTCTACATTCAACGAATCTAATTGTAGAATTGCTTGGTATGCTATGTGTTGTCATCTATTAATACAGTATAAATGTACATTAAGGCTCATTAAATGCGCTGCCATCTTCATTAATGCACATTAAATGCATAGTTATCCTTTGATCTTCCTGGTTAGTATGCCGACCAACTCTCCTCGGGTGCCGACGAACTCTCCTCGGGTGCCGACTAACTCTCCTCAGGTGCCAACTAATTTTCCTCGGGTACTGACCAACTCTCCTCGGGTGCCGACTAATACTCCTCGGGTGCCGACCAACTCTCCTCGGATGTCGAATATTGCCACGTAGGATAACATGTGTCCTTTTCTGATTGGCCCTCGTAGATGGAGAATTTTTGCGTTAACAAGCATAATGAAGAATTTGTAGAAGTCTTGATTTGGGAAAGGTGGATCACATATTAGCCATAACTCACAAGATTTGGCTACTTCCCTTTTTCTTCATTAGTTTTTACACTTAAACACGAATTACCCCTTCCAAACAATTTTTAGATATAATAGATTTGGTTACCTAAGGTGGATTTGCATAAGCCATAATGAATCAGATGAAGTGTATTAATAAATATGGGGTTTCTTCCCATTACATTTAGATTTAGAAGAAGGTTCATTTTTTCTAAGGAAGAAGATTGAGTGACTGAATTTTGAAATATTGAGAATCAAGCCACTATTCCACCAATACGGTTGGATGAAAATTGTAATCATGAAAACAAACTCAAAGTACAATGACCAATGGGAAAGAAAAAAAAGGTTTAGTGAACAAAGTTAAAAAAATGACAAGTTCTATACCCATTCGCGTAGTTAACCCCTGAAAGAAATATTGTTTGGAAAATTCTATATCCACCAATTTTCAGTATCAATAAAGTAATGGTAATGCATTATACCATAGTGTGGGATCCACTATGGTAAAATCCATGTAATAAATGATTGATAATAAGCCCGATAAGTGTAAAAAAGTTCTTTAGTTAGTTCTTATACACCCCAAGTAAGACTTCTTAAACACAATTTTTTTTTTTTGGGGGGGGGGGGGGGGGGGATGATTAGAGCCATTAATTTAAGAATTTTTTATATAAGTATTTTAAAATTCTTGTATTATATGATTATGTAATATATGAGATAATAAATGGATTGCTTTGGAGATGGGTACGTGATAAAAAGTGAATCTTGGATTTAAAGATGACATGTGATTTTTTACTAGTAATGAATGTTTTAAAAGGATGGATAAACATTTGATAACCTTTAAAAATTAAACAATAAAAGTATAAAATATATTTTTAATCTTTAGGCTAATACATATCGATTATCTCGAAAAAAAGTAGCGTTATTCTAAGTAGAGCTTAACTTTACAACATAGGTTGACAGTGTTAGAGAACATCAATTCACAAACTAGGTGAAACTTTAAAAGAGGATAAATTATTTAAAAATAAATATTAAAACAAATGACATGAAATATTAAATACAGGATTAACATAATGCAGAATAAGATAAGTACATGTAATAGAGGAATAATAAAGAAGATTCTTGGAGAATTAAAATGTAGGCGGACACAAATTAAAGAAACTTGGTGGTAGAACAAGTAACTCCAAAATGTAGTAAAATTTAAAAGTGTATTCTTATAAATCACTGGTGACAATTGTAAACAACGAAAGTTTTTGGAAGTACAAATGTGTGAAGAAAGATGCTAAAAATGTTATAAGAGATGTTAAGTTATAAATAATATGATGATATTTGTACAAAAGCATGAGAAGTTGGAAAGAACATGTGTAAATTTTTTTATTTTAAGGATAGGAAAATAGAAATGTCCTACAACATTAAGTATACTAAGAATGATGCTTCGATAATACAAGTCAACAAAGGAGATATTAAGGATATATGAGTATATTATTTCAAGAAATTAAAAACTGACTATCAATGAGGGGAAGATTAGATAAAGAAAAAATAAAGGACATTCGAGAAAAGCACTTTACTAAATTAGAGTATCAATGATTAGGGACAAAGAACATATAATAGTTATAATTATGTAGTTGTAAGTTAATAAGTCGCACTATGAAAATTTGGGAGGGAGTAATTAAACATTAATTGAAAGTGAAATAACTTGATTAAGGAACTAGTTTGAGTTATACTTGACAGCTCAAAATGGAAGATATTTATTTTTTATGAAAATTAAGGAAAATTCATAGAGAGGAGAAAAATGAACCTACACATGGTCTTCATAAATTTGGAAAATGCATATGATATAGTCCAAAAGATATAATATTAGGGTTTCCAAATGAGATAATGAATTATTATTATTATTATTATTATTATTATTATTATTATTATTATTATTATTATTATTATTATTATTATTATTATTATTATTATTATTATTATTATTATTATTATCAATATCATTATCATTATCATTATCATTATTATTGTTATTATTATTATTATTATTATTATTATTATTATTATTATTATTATTATTATTATATATTAGTATCGTCAAGGATATGTATCATTGAGCTATGACTATAATAAGAAAAATAATTGTATAAAATCATGAATTTTTAATTGTTCTAGGTTTATATCAATATTTGGCCTTAAGTCCTTCTCTTTTTTTATTAAGTTATATATTAATTGACGAATATAATATGAGATGTTTTGGTATATGAAATGTACATATGATATTATATCATGGTTAAAACTAAGGTATAGATTAATGTAGTAATGGAATAGTGGAGACTAACCCTATCATTTTGAGAGTTTGAAACAAGCTGACTAAGCCTCATATAATTGAGACAAGTAGAAAAAATCCTATGTATATGAAGTACAATTTTAGTAACATGGGAAGTGTTGATGCAAAAAACTAAACTAGGCTAATTAATTGAGCACTGATAAATAGAAATAAGAGACAAGAGATTTTTAAAGTGGTGTGACTTAAGGGAAGAGCCTACGCCCCACTGTTGTATATTGCCTTGGGATTATTCAATTGCCTCTCTTTTTTGTGACCCTTGGATGCAGGGTTTATAATGTATTTATAGCCCCGAAGGGGTGTACAAGAGCTGAAATATGAAAGGATGGAATGTCTTTATATCATAGACATTTACATATGTACAATCATTAATGTATACAACTATTGGTCTTTGCCTGTCATCGTTGGTCGGCATCCTTGATGTTGGTCAGTATTCTTGGTGTTGGTCAGTATTCCTGGAGTTGGTCGGTATTTCATCCTTAATGACTATGATTAATCTCCGACTAGACAACATGTGTCAGTATCTGAATGGTCCACGTAGATGAACAATTTTTGGTATCAAAAGAAGCCCCTAATGTTTCATGCTTGAAGTTTTTACAAGAGTATGGAGCATTTGGATCTTAAAGTTGTTGGAGAAAAAATTTAGCCCTAGACGATTGTCGACTTCCCCTACTTGTAAAAATTTATGGTTTAATTATGTAAATATAATGCGCGTGGCATTTTTGAAATTATCCACAACTTTAACGAATCATTTTTGGGCAAATCAATATTTTCTATATTTTAGCCGCCACCAGTTCAATCGACGCTGCCTTTTAATCATTACTTTTCCAGTTTTTGAGGCAACCTATAAAGAACGGGAAAAACCATGAACTTTCATTACCTCAAATTTTCTGAGTGTTTTTTGCTACAGTGTCTTCGAGCTTTCTTTCTATCTTCTTGTGCGATCGTTTTCAGTTCTTCAGTTCTTGCTGACCTTTAATTGCTGTAAGACCTCTTTCTTTTCTCTTATATTCTTCAGCACGGTTTACTCTGTTGATTCTCTTATTGAATTCATAAATGAATTTGAGATTCCATCCTGGGTTGTTTTGGAGCACGCTGTTTTACCTGCTGATTTTTTCTCACTTGTTGAAGGTCACTGGTTTCCCTTTATTTTTATAGCTAAGTATGGGTTTACCTTTCCTCCCAACCCACTGTGCCTTGAATTTTGTCAATACTATGACGTTTTCCTAGCTAGGGTAGCCCCCAATATTTGGAGGGTTGTACATGGAGTGTATAGGTTGAATCAAATTCATGGTATCCATCTGGGGATTCCAGAAATAATGTTTTGTTTTAAGTGGTTGACTAGTGACACCACTTTTATTTAAATACTAGGGATGTAAATAAAACGTTAATAGTTAATCTTCTAGACTCCAATAAGGATTATTTTGAGCATGGAATTGTTGTAAAAAATTGGCAATACGCCCCTTCGATCGAA
Organism: Sambucus nigra; assembly: GCA_949130495.1. Taxonomy (NCBI): domain Eukaryota; kingdom Viridiplantae; phylum Streptophyta; class Magnoliopsida; order Dipsacales; family Adoxaceae; genus Sambucus; species Sambucus nigra. The sequence continues at coordinate 686,984,421 of OX422210.1, forward strand.
AATGCTGAGTACCAGGGGACTATATGCCCTCCTTTTGGCAATGGGATAGGTTATTCCTCATTTAACTGTTTTACCATGTACGTATCTATTTAAATGTAACACTAATTGTTACTCTATAAATTTTTATTACAGTTAATCAGAAGAGAAGGTGTCCCAAGGAAAGTGAAGTGAATCTTACGGAGTTGAAGTTCATTTGGGGATTTCATTAAAGGATTGATGAGGAGCACGTCAAGTCTGCATCTTATTTGTTGCAGTACAAGAACACAATTTCTTCCTTTGTTGCTCGTCCTACTCCTTCCATGTAATTGACCTTGATCAAGAACCTCCTTCTACTTCCTCAGCTACTGCATCTGGCAGTGGTGATATTACTGCCCTTTCTCCCTCTTCCTTAGATTCAAATTTGCTTCTTACCATATCCTTGGGGAAGAGGAAGATTCGCAACATTTGGGGAGACATAGATGTTAATCCCCCTTCCAAACAAGCTAATGCATGGGTGAAAAATAAAAATAAGACTGGGAAAAAGCCCCCAGCCAAGAAAATTGAAGAGAGCCCCCTGAAAAGAATAAAGAAAGGGATGCCTTCTAAGTTAGCAGAAGGTTCTTCTTCTCTTTTCGACTAGCGTGAGTTGGTAGACATATCTTCTTCTGCCTCTCCAGTGGTCCTTGGCCCTCGATTGGAAAGACAACTAATAAAGTCTGGGACTTTGCTAGACTACAAGAGTGATGTTACTGCATTACCTCGTTCCAAGAGTTCTAATAGGGATGCTCAAAGCCTTGCACTTATATATTCTTTTTTCCTTCTTTAATTTTCTATCTCTTTATTTGTTCTTCATAATACTGACATTCCTTATTGTTCTCGTGCAGTTTCTCATTGACTTCAATAATATGTTGGAGAAAGATGAGCCCTTGAGAGCTTCTTCCTCCGATGAAGTTGAATAAGCCTTTAATGAGTTGAAAAAGTCATTTCTTGATTCCCAACAAGCATTGGATAATGAGCAAAATAAATGGGAGGAGAAAATAAAAGTTGCAGAAGAAGTTGATGAGACCGCTCGGGGTCTGGCTGACAAGTTGTAGAAGGACTTAGATGCTGAGAAAGTTAAGTCTGCCCAGCTATAGAAGGACTTGGGCGCTGAGAAGGTGAAGAAGGCTAAGGCCAGAGAGGTTGGCTTCAACAGAGGCTGGGATAAGGCCTTTGGAGAAGCTTCTTTGTAAATTGAGTTTACAAGGAATAAATGCTTCAAGGATGGATGGTTTTCTTCTCTGGTGGAGGTCGGCACTCCAAAAGATTCTGAGCTATCCTTATGACATGATCTTGGGACTCCTCCAAACCTGGACGAGGAAGTTTATAATGGGGGTTCTAGTGAATCTTTTATAATGGTGGAGTCTGCCGATCAACACCAGGATGTTGATTCTACTGCACCTTCCAAAGTAAATCCTCCTCTTCCTTCAGCTCTCGCTTCTTCTTCAGCTAATCCTGCGGCAGATAAGAAGAAGGTATAAAACCAAGAAGTTTTTATTTTCCTTTTTTTAATAGTTGTACTTTTTTCTTTTTTGAAGATGTATCTGTACTTCCCTTTTTTATTAATGAAAAGAGAAAAATTTATGTTCCTCTGCTGGTGTTTTTCAATACTCTGCACCTTTTTGATTGATCACTTTCTTCTTCACAATAGTTTATGGTTAAATTGGAATACTTCTCATTTATAGACTCCGAGCTATTCCAGAGGTGTAATGGGCTTTTCAAAGTTGGTCACTTATCTATGAATGATGCTGACCTACTGAAGTTTGTAAGTACATTGTCCGTCACATTTTAGTATGTCATATACTGCTACAAGTTGATACAAGTCTTGAAAGGATTGAGAAGATTACATCTACAAAAATGAATCTGAATTTCAAGAATACTTCAACATTCAATCCCAACAAGGATGAATTTGGTAAAATTTATTTAAGTTCCATTTACATTTTACATTAAAAGTGTTGGAATATATTAATAAAAGTTTAAATGATTTTTGAAATGATTTTAAATGGTTTTTAATTTTTCAAAATCATAAAAGTTTTGGATAAATGTTTCTGACCTCGTTAACAGTCTTAAGTTTTGAGGTTTCCAAGATATTTAAAAGACTGAAGTTTTCTGGGATACATGTATGATGTCGTTCAAACGACACCATATAAGGTTCGAATGAGATCGTATCTCGCTTAAACGATAGCGTATGTTGTTCGAACGAGATGTGTTTTAAGCTGACACATCACCGCCTTAATTTTTATTTTAAATAAGGGTGTCAAGCTTTTGGTTTTTGTGTGGAGAAACACTAGTTTTAAACATAATACATTTTTGAGTGTTTTGGTTTATTCTCCAATAATTTTTGAGGGTATTCACAAATCCCAATAGCTTTTGTGTGAGTTGTTTTGTGGAACCCAAAGCATACTTTGATGTAGTTCAACCTCTGTGGAGAAGGCATCTCCATATCTAATCGATGGATATTGAGCGTAATGATTCTGCATGTGGACGAGCTGAAGACGACAAATCAACTCCTGAAGGGTACTTCGCTATCTCTCGTAGCTTTGAAGGTTTGACAAAGACACCGTGAATTACACTTGTGGGCGATTATCAGGTTGTATGTAAGTCAAAGATATTGTAAACTTTTCAAAGTGTTGAAAAAAGGTTTTTACCCGAAAGGAGTTTTTTCTTGATGGTTTGAATGATTTATGACAATTAGATGCATGTTTAGGGGCTGACCTTAAATTGAATTTTGTTTGATCAAATTTAGACACCTAATTAAATAAGTGTTCAAATAAATAATTTAATTGGTATCACACAACACTTTTTACTAATTGGTATTAGAGCAGGTTACGCTATTCCGCAAACTTGTGTGATATTGATTTTATTTAAAATCGCAAGTTTTTCAATGGATCACTTATGTAATTGGGTGCCGATCTTTGACAGCGATAGTTATGCCTATTGGAAAGCTCGCATGAAATCTGTTTTAAAAGACATTGATGAGAAAGTTTGGTTGTTTGTTGAAAATGGTTGGACTCCTCCCACCGTGACTGTTGATAATGTCACCTCTTTAAAACTTGTGTCAACTGGTCTGAGGAAGATTATAAATTGTCTAACTTTAATTCTCGTGGCTTGAGTGGTATTTTTGGAGCCATCACTCCCGACGAATTCCATCGTATTATGACTTGCACCACATCTAATGAGGCATGGTATGTTTTAAAATTGACACACGAAGGTACAACCGCTGTTAAGGAGTCAAAATTGCAAAATCTAGCCATTCAATTTGAGACCATAACTATGTTAGAGTTCGAGACTTTTGATGACTTTTATGCACGTTTGTCATACATTGTCAACACTTGTTTTAATTTTGGTAAGGTAATTGATAACACGCGGGTTATAAAAAAGATTTTGAGATCCCATCCAAAACGTTTTGTTCTGAAAGTCACTATTTTAAACTCGATGGTAAATTTGAGCGCACTTAAGTTAGAAGAGTTGGTAGGTGATCTTCAGATTTACGAGTTAGATATGTTTTCCCAAACTATCAAACCCAAAGATAAAGGGATTGTACTTAGGTCACAGTCTAAATCCAGTGAGGATGTTTCGAGGAAGAGGGATAAGAAAAAGAAAGTGAGTTTTTGTGAGTCCGAGTCTAAGGACGAGTCTGATTTTGACATGGACTTACTTGCGAAATTTTTTAAAAAGTTTCTCAAAATGTCTAAGGAAAACTCTTCAAATAAAAAATAGATCTTTTGAGAAAAATAAAAAGAAATAGGAGGCCAAAGAAAGTGATAAGGAGGATGAGATCAGGTTCTTTGAGTGTGAGGGTAAAGGGCACATAGCTAAAGATTTGCCCACCACACTTAGTGATAGTGAGGGAGAAGAGGAAGATGAGGGAGATGAGTTCAATAAAGGTTTAGCACATGAGATTTGTGTAGATTTTTCGAGTCGTGTGAGCACACCCACTTTGTCTCATAATGATAGTGTTCACGAGAGTGACAGTGATGACTCGAGGGTTTCTAGTGGAGATGAGAGCAGGTTTGAGAGTGGAGATGAAAGTGAGCTCTAAAAAGTTTTTAAGGATTTGTACACTGAGACCTTGAAAATGAAGAAGTATAATAGAGATTTAGGTTGTCGAGTTTTAGATTTGGATAAAGAAAAAGAAATTTTTTAAAGAGAAAAATGTGATTTGACCGACACGGTGTCTAGTCTGATGACACGTGTATCCCAACTCGAGAGTGATCTCGAACGTGCCCGGGAGGTCAAATGTCCTTTAGAGAACGCATCTAAGAAAGGTGAAAAGATGGTTCTCAATCCTATTTTGGGTGGTGGTGAAAATTTAGCAAAAAGGTCATGACGGTGTATCCACTTTAATTGTGTCACTCGAGTCGGTTCCCATTTTAGTCACTTGACCCAATCCACCTAAGCGTCCCATACATGCTAAGAGAGCACGCCCAAGAGTTGTTGAGAGAGGTGTACCTAGGCCAATTTATGTTTTTTCCCATTGCAAAAAGAGAGGACACCTTAGGGAGTTCTGCTTTAAATTGGGTTGTGTGTCACGCTTTGCTCATACACATATTCGCACACATGCACCCACCCATGATACTTTGATTGCACATAATGATAGATAAATTGCACATATTCGAGAGCAAGTAAAGTTTTTGGTCAAGACTTATCGTGATTTGATGGAGTTGTTTCAAAAGATGTCACCGTCATTGGAAAACTCCACCGCACCTAATGGATGAGGTATAAACATGTTTACTAGCATAGGTTGTTTTGCATGATGATATCTTATGCCTATTGCTAGTATGTACCATTTTTTTTATACCTTGTTAACATTTTTGTTTTCTTTTCTTATTTTTGGTATTGTTTTAGCACTATTTTGGATCTGTTTGCCCATTTCAGGAACTGTTTTCCCAAAACATTTCTCACTGGACAAAACTGCATGATATTCTGATTAAACTGGGAAAATTTTCTTTTCTCATTCTAACAAGAATTCATCTCATGCGAAGCCTTCTCGCAAGAACCTCTGTCATTCAAATGACAAGGAGTCTCGTTCGAATGACCCCTAGAATTAATTCTCTATTTGCAGTCCTCTGTTTATTATTGCTATATTATCTGGTACTACTAGGGTGATTTCTAAACAGTGTTCAAAAATACAAAAAGATTTTCGATTTAGAAAATTTTGAAAAATCCAAAGAGAGTTTTGTATTTTGTTTGCACCTTATATGAATTGACATTCAGGATGACCAAGTCACAACTTCATGCCATATACACGTGACTATTTGATAGTGTTTTGAGACAATATATTGTGTCATTCATGAGCCTTATAAAGTTTGGAGTCTTTGAGATGTTATAGTGTTACTACCTACATGATTGACACTATTTTCCTTTATTGCACACATGCATGGATTTTTTTTACTTTTGTGCTTGTCTATCACATGTTGGTTGAGTGTTTTCGTCTCAATTATGTCTATACAACGAACCAAATGCAATAAACTTGACAAAAAGTAGTGCATGATATAAACCGTTTGTGAGATTATATGATTTTGTTATGAAAAACGGTGAAGGGCTATGAAAGGTACTCATTTATCCTTTGCGATTAAGCCACCGTTTAAATGTACCTAAAAAGGTGAGGAATTAAACATTATTCGGGGTACAATAAGGTTTAAAAGAGCCCGAAAAAATTGCAAGGCAATAAAAAGAAAATTATGTCAAAAATGGGCCAATAGGTTTTAGTTTCATCACCTCATAAGAAAAATAAAACATGTTATCTTTAATTAGGGAGTTTGCATGGAATTTTCAACGGTTTGCACGTCCTTGAAAGTCATGAAAAAGCATAACATAGTTTTGGGCGTTATTGGTGTGGAAATCATTTATACTTTGATTTATTGATATGATTAAGATGATGTCATCTAAATTCAATAATTCTACACTTAAGGACTATTTTTTATGTTCATTCGTTAGGAGTACACTTATGCATCTTGCACATATGATATGGTTGAGTTGATTTTTCTATCGAATGTGTTCACAACCATTCATTCCGTTCCCACGATTTGGTTGTCTTAGAGTAAATTCATGGTGTATGTTGATGTAAAAAACTAGATTTGATCTAATTATTTCATCACAGATAAAAATGAATATATAAATATAAGACAAAAGATTTTTAAAGTGGTTCAGCCTTGTAAGAATGGCCTACATCCACTATATTTGTTATTGCTGACTGTTTGCAGAATTCTTGATAGTGGGTTTAACAAGGAATTCCGTGTCCCCCACTAATGAGGAGGTTACAATGTATTTATAGCCTTGAGGCTGTACAAATGGAAGGACAATGCGTTGTTACCCAGTAGACATGTACATCTGTACTATATTAATGAGCATTTAATGCGCAATTATATCTTGGATTCTCTTGATTTGGATATGCTGTACACTTATGTAGCTCAGACCGCTTAAGCTGCTCGGACCGCCTAAGCTGCTCGACACGCTTGAGTTGCTTGTCACACTTGAGTTGCTCGGAACTCATTAGTTGCTCGGTGGTCTTGATTTATTCGTCTAGAGTATTCGTATTTACCATGTAAATTGACACGTGTCTTCATGTGATTTGTCCATGTCAGCAGACCAAATTTGGTATCAACATAAGCCCCCAATGTTTCGTAGTTTCATGTTGAAGAAAAGTATGGAACATTCTGCTGCTTAGATTTTCGGTTTGTATGGTTTTTAGGAAAGAATTTGTTGTATGTAGCTCCTTTTTAAATGCACAGTATCAGACCTCCTAAATATTTTGAATTTCCATAATCGCTTTGTTTTTTGTGCCCCTTTTTTTCTTTTTAGCCGTCGGATACGTAAATGTCCGTCTTGGTAATCATTGCTTTTTATGTTCCCGAGGTAAAGTATTTAAACACGATAAAAAATCCTATCGTCTTTTACGTTTCAAACCTGTGTCTTCAAACTTTTCATTTCTTCTCCATCTTGTGCGTTCGTTTCTTTCATTGTCCTTTATCAACTGGTTCACTCTTCCCCTGTAAGATCTTCTTCCTTCTCTTTTATTTTGCTTTGATCATCATGGTTTATGTTGTTGAATCGCTTGACAAATTTTGTTCTGAATTTTTAATTCCTTCATGGGTCATTTTAGAGGAACTTTATGAACCTTATGACTATTTCTCTTTGGCTGAGGGACATTGGTTCCCCAGTCTCTTTGTGGCCGAATGTTGCTTTTCTTTTCCTTCAAATCCCTTATGTTTGGAGTTCTGTCAATATTTTGACGTTGTACCTGCACGAATAGCTCCCAATACCTGGAGAATAGTTAATGGAGTCCATAGGTTAAACCAAATTCATGGAACCCGTTTAGGAATTCCAGAAATTATGTTTTCCTATAGATGGGTTGTCAGCGATAGTACTTTTTATTTAAAAACTAGGTTTTTAAATAGGGCTTTAGTTGTCAATCTCCCAAATGCCAATAGAGATTACTTCGAGCATGGGGTTGTTATGAAAAATTGGCAGCATGCTCCATTAAATGGAGATGATGTATATCAGGGTCCTAGGTGTCCCCCTTATGGCAATGGAATAGGTTGTTTTTATTTTTTAAAATATTGTTTTCTTGGTGTTTGACAAAATGTATTACTGACATTTACTTTATACTATTTGAAATTAATAGCAAAAGAAAATCTCCAAAGGAGACACGGTTAATTTGAAGCATTTGAAACTTATCTGGAGTTTGCACCAAACTGTGGCCGAAGAGCACATTAGATCGGCCTCCTATTTGTTGCTGTACAAGAGTTACACTTCATCCTTTACTGCTCGTCCAGTGGTGGTTAACCTTGACCAGATACCAGCTGCTGAGTCTAGTGTGGAGGGTTCTTCCTTTGAATCAAGTATTCCTATTGGTGACATAATGAAGAGAAAAAAAGTTCCTTCCTTTTTTGACAAGTCTGATTCTCCTGCTGTGGAGACAAAAAGAAGTAAAAAGATGTCCCAGGAGAGGGGATAAAGACTGTAGAGGTACCCCCTTCTGATGCTACCAAGAAGTTTAGCGAGAAGCCCCCTGTGACTCCAAGTAAGATCGTTGAAAATCCCCATGTGGCTCCGACTAAGGCTGTTGTTGTTTCTCCTTCAAGCGAGGTCATTGTTATATCACCAACCAAGATAACATCTTTGGTTGTGAATGTTCCTGCTCCTACGAGGAGATTAAGGAAAAGTTCTTCTGAGAGACCAGCAGAATCTGTCTCTCAATCGTTAAATATTGAAGGTGGTGTTCCCACTTTTGTTCCTCCGAGCTCTGCTATGAGCTCGGTGAAGTCTTGGATTATCCCAGAAGTCCAAGGTATTGAGGACAGTCTTTCTCATGACAGGGTCACTACCTTGGCTGCTCAACTTATTGCCTCAGTAAGTATTACTAATCTGAATTTTTATTTTTCAATGTTATGTCCCTGTAATGACTTACAGTTATTTTATTTTTCCAGCTGGTAACATGTTTCAACACAATTCTGAAGAAGGATGAGGCTATCAAGACTTCAATCTCCTCAGGAGGTGTAGAAGAATCTTTTACTGGATTAACCCAGTCTTTGAAGGAATCTCAGCAGAAGTATGAGGAGAATAAAATTGCTTGGGAAAAGCAGGTTAAGTCTGTCGAGCAAGAGAGAGATTGAGCTGTGGAGGCCTCCGAGGATTTGGAGAAGAAATTGGGGTAGTTTGAGAAGAATAATAAATAGCTTGAGGAGAAACTCAAGAATGCTGCAGAGCTTGAGAATAAACTCAAATCTACTGACTAGGAGGTTGGTAGACTCCGTGATGTTCATCGCCAGAAACAGGAGGTGGAGGAGAAGCTGAAATCTATCGAGAAACTTCTTACTGAGAGGACTTCCTCGGAGAAGGTTAAAAGGAAGAAAGCTATCAAAAAATCCTTCAGCGTAGGTTGGGACAAGGGCTGGAATAAGTGTTTGGCTGCTATGTCATCACAAATGGAATACGCCAGCCTGAAATACTTTAGGGACGGATGGGTGGCAGCTCTACAAGAGCTGAAAGTTGCTGAAGATTCTGACTTATTTCAGCAACACACTCATGGCCCTCCTCCCTCTTCTGGAGAAGAAGAAGAGGACGAAGCTTCCTCATAAGAATCCTCCATGGTAATTGGAGATCAGGCCCTTACTGTTCCAGCTGTTTAATCGTGCTCCGAGCAACCCTAACCAACTATTACTCCTACTGAGCAGCTACTCATGTCCACCGAGCAACCAGCCTCTTCCTCGAAACCTCCTGAGGAAGTTGTAGTAAATAAAGAGAAGGTGTAGAGTAGTTTGGGTGTCTATTTTGTCACTTTATTGGATGTAGCCTCAACTTTTGTATTTTCTTTTATGATGAAATGAAAATTCAAGCTTTTGGTTGTTTATCTTGACTTCTTCCTCTTCTTGCTCTGTCTGCATTCTTATTAGTTCTATCTATCTATTTTCTTTACTAGTTTATGGCTAGAATGGAGCTCTTGTCAGCTCATGATACTGAACTGATGAAAAAATGCAATGACTACTTCAAGGCTGGCCATGCTGACCTGAATGAAGCTCAAATCATTGACATCCTTGGTCCAAATACTTCTGAATGAGCAGTTGAAGCCTACCAATAATTGAAGTTCTTGCTCGACCGTGCAGTCGACAACAATGTAGCATATTACGAGATGATTGAAGATCTCCAAGGTACCATCGAGGAACTCCAACACCAATACAAGGAACCTTCTGCTCTTTTGCATCAGGGGTATGAGAAAAAATATCAGCAACTAAATGCTGACAAAGGATATGATAAGTTCATCACTGCTTACGAGAAGAAAGAGAAAATTCTAAGGGTTGAGGTCGAGGAGCATAGGCAAATCGCGAAACTGCTGGAGCAGGAAAATAATGTTTTGCGAGGAGAGATATCCTAACTAAAATCTGCAGCATCTACGTCGGGAGCCTTGGTCCCTGTCAATGACGAAGGTTTCTTTTTCTTGGAGGTCGAAAATGCCAATTTGAGAGATGAATTGGAAACCTTAAAGAGGACTGGACCCTCTACTTTTGCTCGCGGACGAGCAAGAGCTTCTCGAGGACGAGCAAGGGCTTCTCGGGTTACTGTTGAAGAAGATAGAATGCAGGCAGCCTTGGAGAATCAAGCATTCGAGTTGGTGGCGAAGAATCAGGCTTTGTCAGAGATGTCCAAGAAGATTCTGAACCTCAACGAGCAACTTTCCACACAAAGGTCTGCCTTGGAGAATAAAGAACTTTTAGTGAAGAACCTCCACGAGCAACTGGAGAGGTTAACTTACCAGTTTCACAAACAGCCCAGAGAGTTTTGGATGGCTGGATACAACAAAGGTCTTTATTATCTCGATGATCAGATCCAGCAGTCAAATAACGAGGGTTATAAGCAAGGATGGATGAATGCACTAGGGGTGTTACAGTTGGAGCAGGGCCACTATTTATGGGATTATTATGACCCTGGATTGCTCGAGTTGCCCGTGCCACCCTTTAAACTTGATATGAGCTGGATTCCTGCTCGGGCAATTCCCCAGTGCTTAATTTCCAAGTATCTCGGTGACTACAGTCTTCATTCTAATTTTGAGATATCTCTCCCGAAGCACTTGCTTGATCGGCCATCTGTGATGAATGTCAGGATGCTTCGAGATTTGAACTTCATAAATTCCCATTATGCCTCAGATGATCCTCCTGCTAGAGTAGAACCTGTTTCAAAGGCAGAGGGAAAGAAACCAGTAGAATATGATTTTTATGTAATGGTTTTTTTATTTTTTCAGCATATGTAATCCTTCTCGATTTGAATGAAAAGTTTTGGTCTTTTGTCATTTCATTTTCTTCTAAGTAATTTGCAGAATGTCTTTGCTTATTGGTTGGTAAGTATATATATGTTTATGGCATACTTATCTCATTGTAGTGATTTTGTAATACTAAGCAATATAACAACTTAAATTCCATGGTATTGCTTAATTTAAACAACCGGAGTTGATTGAAATTGGCTTACCGACCAACCGGAGTCGGTGGATTTTTGTTCCCGACCAACCGCAGTTGGTGGATTTTTATTCCTAACCAACCGGAGTTGGTAGATTTTAATTCCTGACTAACCGGAGTCGGTGGATTTTAATTCCCGACCAATAGGAGTTGGTGGATTTTTATTCCTGACCAATCGGAATTGGTGGATTTTTATTCCCGACCAACCGGAGTTGGTGGATTTTAATTCCCGACTAACCGGAGTTGGTGGATTTTATTCCCGACCAACCGGAGTTGGTGAATTTTATTCCCGACCAACCAGAGTTGGTGGATTTTTTATCTGGACTTGATGCGTGATTATTCTGAACTTGATGCGTAGTGTGTAGCACTAGTACTCCGAAAAATTTCAACAAAATGAGAGAATTGGGTAAAACATCCAAAACATTATTCATATTCAAGAAAACTGCATTACATAGGGATTTTAACTACTGATAATATTTGCACAGATGCTCTGTGTTCCATGCATTCTTAAACTCTTCTCCTTCTAAGGTTTCAATCCTATATGTCCCCGGTCGAACAACTTCTGTTACTCTGTAGGGTCCATGCCAGTTAGCTTCCAGTTTGTTGTGCTTTTGAATTACTTTCTTTAGCACGTAGTCCCCTTATTTCAAATCGCACTTCTTTACCCTCTTATTGTAGAACAGAGCTGTTCGTTGCTGGTATGCAGCATTCCTGATTGTTGCTTCTTCTCTAACTTCCTCGAGCATATCCCAGTCTAATCTTCTCATCAATTCACTGATAGGAGAATTAAAATTCAATATTCTATGCTTGGGCAAACCCAATTCAGCTAGTATGACGGCTTCACTTTCAAATGCTAGCATGTATGGAGATTCTCCTGTTGCTGCTTGTGGTGTTGTACGATAAGCCCACAGCACAGAATGTAGCTCGTTAATCCAATTTGCCTTTGCATCGTCCAGTCATTTTTCAAACCATTCATCTGCGTTCTGTTTGTCACCTCAGTTTGTCCATTGCTCTGGGGATGGTCTGGTGCAGAGTGGGTTTTTAATATGTTTGACTGATGACAATACGCAACAAACTCCTCGTTGTCAAATTGGGTTCAATGATTAGTAATGAATGCATGGGGAAGACCATATCTACAAATGATATTCTTCCAAATAAATTGATACACCTTGTCATATGTCATATCAATAAGAGGCTCAGCTTCCACCCACTTAGTAAAGTAATCCACCGCGACCACGAGATATTTAAATCTTCCCCTGGTCGTTGGAAGTGGCCCGACCAAGTCTATTCCCCACATGGCAAATGGCCAAGGGGAAGTAATGGGTGTTAACAATGCTTGGGGAGTTCTTCGGATAGAAGAGAAGCATTGACATTTGTCACATTTTTTGGCATAGGCAATACAATCAGTCCTCATCGATGGCCAATAATATCCTTGCGTCATTATTCTTTGCAAAAGCGTCCGACCTGCTACATGGGCTCCACAGGACCCTTCATGGACCTCTTCAATCAAATCTTTCACCTCGGAGGGATGCACACATCTTTGTAAACCTGATATAATTCCTCGTCTATATAAAATACCATTAGTCAATACATAACGAGAAGCTTTAAACTTCAGTTTCTTGGCGGTCAGTTTATCAGTTGGCAAAGCCCCTTCTTCAATATATGCCCTGATGGGATCCATCCAAGATGGTTCTAAATCAAGGGTAATAAAATTCATCATTAGATCTTCGTCTATGCTCCGACTAGCCAAGACTTATATTGGGATTGTTCTTCTTAGCTCAGTACATGTTGCTGAAGCTAACCGAGCTAAGGCATCTGCTCTTGCATTCTCCAATATTGGTATTCTAATTAACCGTACTGTGATTAAGCTTGATACAATCTCCATTTCTTTTGCATGATACTTGATCATTAATTCTCCTTTGGCTGCATATACCCCCAGCATTTGATTTACGATCAATTGTGAGTCACTGAATACGATAACCTGCTCAGCTTTTATGGTTTTTGCCAAACTAAGACCAACAATCATTGCTTCATATTCAACTTCATTATTAGACTCTTTAAACTGAAAGCGCAGAGCATATTCCACATCGATCTCATCTGGACTGTTTAAAACCATCCCTGCTCCACTGCCTGTAGTCCACGAAGAACCATCTACATATAAATTCCACACATGTATCTCATTATCAAACTCTTGGTCAGACAGAGTTCCTCGGTGGAATATTTGATGCTTCCTTATATCCTCCTCAAGCACTTCTTGTTGCTCGTCGACCATCTTCTCTTGCTCATCTACCGATTGAGGTTGGTCAGAATTTAAGTTTGATGATCCCATAACATCCACAGGCTGGTCGGTATTCAACTTCCGCTCTTCGGAGGTATCTAAATAGGTGAACTCTGCGATAAAATCTGCCACTACTTGCCCTTTTAGTGACGACCTAGGCCCATAAATAATATCGTATTCACCCAATTCTACAACCTAATACATCAATCTTCCTGATTTCTCTGGTTTGTGCAGAGCTTGCCTTAATGGCATGTCTGTATACACGACTATAGTATGAGATTTCGATCAATGCCAGTGCTAACTTTTCCAGCCTTGGATATCTGATCTCTACTCCTCGGAAGGCCTTGCTAGTGTAATATATTGGTTTTTGCACTCTATCCTCCACTCTTATCAGCGCCGAGTTTACTGCGTATTCTGAGACTTCCAGATACAAGTATAGTCTTTCTCCCATTACTGGCCTGGATAACAATGAAGGTGCTCCCAGGTATTTCTTCAATTCTTGAAAAACCTTCTCACATTCTTCGTTCCACTCAAAAGTCTTTCGGAGTGTTTTGAAGAATGGGAGGCATCGATCATTTGCTCGTGACATAAATTAACTGTTGCAACTCGCCATGTGTGGCTTTGTACTTCCTTCTTCATTGTTGGGGATCGTAGCTCCAATAGAGCCTTGATCTTTTCAGGGTTCGCCTCAATTCCTCGTTGATTTACGATATATTCGAGAAACATGCCTTCTCGTACTCCGAATATGCACTTGGTAGGATTTAGCTTCATTTGATATTCCTCTAGTTGATCAAAGGTCTAGCCTAAGTCAACTAGATGATCAGCAGCTTTCTTGCTCTTCGTTAGCATATCGTCGACATAAACCTCCATGTTATGACCAATTTGCTCTGCAAACACCTTGTTCACCAACCGCTGATAGGTAGCACCTGCATTTTTAAGTCCAAAAGGCGTAACATTATAACAATAAGTTCCCCTTGGGGTAATAAATGAGGTACTCTCCCTATCTTTAGGCTTCATTTTAATCTGGTTATAACCAGAATAATCATCCATGAAACTTAATAGTTCGTGCCCCGAGGTAGCATCCACCAATTGATCAATTTAGGGCAAAGGAAAATGATCCTTTGGGCATGCCCTGTTAAGGTCGATAAAGTCTACACATATCCTCCACTTGTTATTTTTCTTCTTTACCATTACCACATTTGCTAGCCACTCAGGATATTTAACATCCTCAATGAAAGAGTCCTTTTGCAGCTTCTCTAATTCCTCCTGTATAGCGTGATTTTTCTCGAGGCTGAACACTCTTCTTCGCTGCTTTACTGGCTTGATTTTCTTGTTCACATTGAGCTCGTGACAGAAGAAATTCGGATCTATTCCTGGCATGTCTTCATGACCCCACGCAAAAGTCTGCTTTCTTCGCCTTAGGAATGCTATCAATTCTTATTTTATTGATTCATCCAAGGATGCACCAATTTGAGTTGTTTGTTCTGGACACTCGTTGTCTAAAATGACATTCTCAGTAGCCTCTATAACCCGCCCTTTCACGAGTTGGGACTCGTCTCTAGGGTCTAATGTTTCAATCTCCGCATCTTCTATTTGGTAGGTAGTAGTCTTCTTTCTAAATTCTTCATGCTCTTCCTGCTCGACAGATGAATAGTAGCATTCCCGAGCTACTTTCTGGTCGCCTTTCACAACTCCCACCCCAAAATTGGTTGGGAATTTTAGACATTGATGCACAGTAGATGGTACTGCTCCAAATTTCTTCAGACCTACTCTTCCCATGATGATATTGTAAGCTGATTGGACGTTTTTATCCATTACAAAAAAGCGTACTCTTTCTGTTCGACAAGCAGGCCATGTACCGATAAGCATATCCAACTTGATTGTCCCAAGTGGAAAAACCTTCTCGCCAGTAAAACCAAGGAGGGGCCTATGATATGGCTCCAACTGGGCTAGCTTTAGATTTGAACTGTCAAAGCATGGATAGAACATGATATCTGCCGAGCTACCATTATCCACCAGTACTCATGAAATCACCACTTCCCTCATTCTCATCTTGATCACCAATGGATCATCATGAGGATATAGTACACCTGCCAAGTCGTTCTTAGATAAACTAATGACCGGCTTATCCTTATTCACCTTCCTCGGGCAATCATCTTCAGCCAGATTTATCCGTTGAATATACGAGCAAGCCTGAGCCTCATTGAGGTGGGCTTTTCTCTCAGCAGTCATATCTCCACCTCTTGCATCTCCACCTGTAATGACATTACATTCAAATGATCCAAAATGGATAGAAAATACCTCACGTTCTGGCTGTTTTGGTCTTTTGGGGAGATCACGGTCGACTTGGTCATCATTCGGATCCTCTTCATGACTTTTCTTCTTATCTTCTTTTGCTCGATGAGGAGATCTAGACCTCTATCTTGCTCGGTCGTTGCTCTTTCCATCATTTCGACGATCAACATACTTGGCAAACTTTCCTCGTCTGATGAGTGATTCAATTTCATTCTGAAGGGCTATGCAATTTTTGGTCGTGTGACCATGGTCTTTATGGAACTCGCAATATTTGGTCTTATTCCTCTTGTCAGGATCTGTCTTCATTTTCTCTGGCCAGTTTAGTTCCTCTCTATTCTTGATTTCTTCCAGAACGTGGTTTATGTCTACTTTCAAAGGAGTATAATTTTCAAATTTCTTCAATAGTTCCCATGCTGGCTTTGCTTTTGACTGCTTGTTACCACCATTGTTCTTATGCTCTTTCTTTTCAGCCTTATCGACCTTCACCTTGGTCTCTTTGGTATCCATATTCTTCTTCGCATCCATAACCTCCTCAGCGTTCATAATCTTCGTTGCCTTTGCCATTAGTTCTGCCATGGTTCTAGGCGGATCTTTAGCTAGAGTGTAGTACAATTTATATGGCAACAGTCCGCTCATCAGAGCAGTAATTGTTGTCTTTTCCTCGTAATCAATAACTTTGAGCTTCTCGTTATTGAAACGAGTTATATAATCCCTGGTTCTCTCACCTGCTTTTTGTCTTACACTTAACAAGTGTGCTACTCGTTTAACTGGTTTTGCTCCAAAACAGAAATTTCCAATAAAGAGCTCGGCCAGTTGAAAGAAAGTTAAAATCTTCCCCCGAGGAAGATTATTGTACCATATTTGAGCAGATCTGGTGAGAGTTTCCGAAAATGCCCTGCATCTCATCTCATCTGGCACGGCATAGATATCGGCAGCAGCTTGGTATTGTTCTATATGAAGGACATAGTCAGTTTTTCCATCATATTTAGGAGTCACAACAGGTGCTTTGAACTTTGATGGTGTGGGAAAATCCATAATTGCCTGGATAAAAGGTGTCCCTTGGACAAAAGTTCTTTGTAGAGGATTCTTAGCCTTTTCCATTTCCCCTAGTCTATCCTCCAACCTTTGAATAGAGCCTTTCCATGCATCATTTCCCTCCTCGGGCCCGTTAGTTCGAGCAACTGATCATGTTGAATTTGCTTACTGGGATCTTTCATTACGAGCAGTTGGTCGTGATTGGGCAGAACCCTCCCTTAAATCGGATGGTCGTTGAAAGTTCCTCGACACAATCCTAGGAGGAATTCTATTCCTCCTAGGGCCCAAACGATCAAAAGGAGAGACCCTGATTAACCTCTCCAATGCACTATTCCTTTCTGGAGAGAGAGTGATTTTTATTGAGTATCTGTAGCTCGTACTGATGAAGTTCGACCAGGTTGATAAGAAAAATTATTAAATTTCTCAGTGCGATATGAATCGGTATGTCTGGATCGAGATTCCTCTGGGAATAACGTTCGCCTAGTACGTGAAGAAGGTAAACGGGTGTTTCTTTAAACGCTTTGTTGTCCTGAATGAGTAGATACTCCACCCTGGATAGTTTGTATGAGTTATCGCATAGTTTCATGCATGGTTGTCTGGCATTGGGCTAGATTAGCCATTATACCAGCCATATATTGAATATTTGGGGGAGCAGATGGATTTAGGGGGTTTCCAGCGTTTCGATTACTGGATTCAGGATTATCAGCCATTGGTGATGAATTATTTTGGTGAAAAACGATAATTACAGTCCTTTCCCACAGACGGCGCCAATCTGTTGATGTAAAAAACTAGATTTGATCTAATTATTTAATCACAGATAAAAATGAATATATAAATATAAGATAAAATATTTTTAAAGTGGTTCAGCCTTGTAAGAATGGCCTACATCCACAATATTTGTTATTGCTGACTGTTTGCAGAATTCTCGATAATGGGTTTACCAAGAAATTCTGAGTCCCCCCCGCTAATGAGGAGGTTACAATGTATTTATAGCCTTGAGGTTGTACAAATGGAAGGACAATGCGTTGTTACCCAGTAGACATGTACATTTGTACTATATTAATGAGCATTTAATGCGCAATTATATCTTGGATTCTCTTGATTTGGATATGCTGTACACTTATGTAGCTCGGATCGCTTAAGCTGCTCGGACCTCCTAAGCTGCTCGACACGCTTGAGTTGCTCGGAGAGCTTGAGTTGCTTGTCACACTTGAGTTGCTCGGAACTCATTAGTTGCTCGGTGGTCTTGATTTATTCGTCTGGAGTATTCGTATTTACCATGTAAATTGACACGTGTCTTCATGTGATTTGTCCATGTCAGCAGACTAAATTTGATATCAACAGTGTATGATTTTTCTAACATCAAATTTTTGCTTTTTGTATAAAATTTTAAAAAATTCAAAAATAGTTTATTTGCTTGGTTTACCATGACAGCCCGATTTTCTTTATGTGATTTATTTCTTTCCTTTTCTATTTCGGACAAATAAAAAGGGGGAGAACGAATTATGATATTACTGAGGAGTTTATGTATGGGGGAGATTTGATTATGCTTACATGTTTTATGTTTATATCATTTCAAACTCGATATGTCACATTGTATTTTGCTTTGTCTCATGTGTGTAGATACAATTGAAGAACACTATGGTGCACACCCTGGTGAGAAAAGCTTGGAGGTTTTAAAGAGTTGACTGTTGAAGCATCGTTTGAAAAAGTTTGAAGACTTGTCAGTTTTTCTTTCCACATTTGAATTTTTGAAAGGGTAGATTCGTATAGGTCATTTGAGATTGATAATTCGGATATTTTTATTTTGTATCGGCATAGACATAGGGGGGATTTGTAAGGACATTATCTGCCACATTTTAGTATGTCATATACCACTACAATTTGCTACAAGTCGTCAAAGGATTGAGAAGCTTACATCTACAAAGATGAATCCGAATTTCAAGAAAATTTTAACATTCAATCCCAACAAGGATGAATTTGGTAAAAATGTGTTTAAGTTCCATTTACATTTCACATTAAAAGTGTTGGGATATATTAATAAAATCTTAAATGATTTTTGAAATGATTTTAAATGGTTTTTAATTTTTTAAAATCATAAAAGTTTTGGATAAATGTTTCTAATCTCGTAAACAGTCTTAAGTTTTGAGGTTTCCAAGATATTTAAAAGACTAAAGTTTTCTGGGATACATGCATGCTGCCGTTCGAAAGACACATAACACGGTTCGAACGCGATGTGTTTTAAGCTGTCACGTCACCACTTTTATTTTTATTATAATTAAGGGTGACAGACTTCTTATTTTCGTGTGGAGAAACACTTGTTATAAACAGAATACGTTTTTGAGTGTTTTGGTTTATTCTCCAATAATTTTTTAGGGTTCAAATTTTTGTTTTACAATTCATAAATCCCAATATCTTTTGTGTGACTTGTTTTCTCGAACCCAAAGCATACTTTGTAGAAGTTCAACCTCTGTGGAGAAGGCATCTCTATATATTATCGGTGGATACCGAGCGTAGTGATTCTGCGTGTGGACGAGCTGAAGATGAAGAACCGACACCTGGAGGGTATTTCGCTGTCTCTCGTAGCTTTGAAGGTTTGACGAAGATACCATGCATTACACTTGTGGGTGATTATCAGGTTGTATGTAAGTCAAAGGTCTTGTAAACTTTGCAAAATCTTAAAAAAAGGCTTTTACCCGAAAGGGGATTTTTCCTGAATTTGTCATCTTTGTTTCTCATGCATGGTTTGAATGATTTATGACAATTAGATGCATGTTTAGGGGATGATCTTAAATTAAATTTGGTTTGATCAAAGTTATACACCTAATTAAATAAGTGTTCAAATAAATAATTTAATTGGTATCATATAGCACTTTTTACAAAGTCGCTCGGGAAGGGGTATCCGAGCAAGCTAAAGAGGCCTATGTTCATCTGAAGTGTCTTATTGATCAGGTAGTAGCCAACAACATTGTCTACTGTGAAATGATTAAAGAGCTGTAAGAGGACCATAATGAAGCTAAGGCACATTTTCATAAGGATTATGAGAAGAAATTTCAGTCCCTTAATGAGGGTTGGGCTTTCAGCAAAAGTTGAATAAATTTGCTTCTTATTTTTTAAGGCAAGAATTCATTTTGAAACGTGAAGTAGATGAAGCAAGGGACATTGCCAAGCTTCTAGAGGAAGATAATAACAACTTGAAAGATGAACTTGATTCCATGAAGTCATCCACTGTTGTTGTTACAGATGAGGGTCATTCCTTCTTGGAGGCTGAAAACGCAATGTTGAGTGAGGAGTTGGACGCTCTGAAGAAATTAAAACTTGATTCTTTATCTTCTCGAGCTAGAGTCAAACCTGGCCAAGGTACTACAGAGGAATTTAGGATCCAATAATCCCTTGCCAATCAAGTTGAAAAATTAAAAGCTAAAGATCAAGATATTGCTGAGATGTCCCAGAAGCTACAGGCCTTGTCTGAACAACTATCCACTCAATCTTCTCAGTTACAAGCTAAGGATGGAGTGTTGAAGAAACTGCATTCCCAGGTTGACAAATTAAACTTTCAATTCCATAAATAACCAAGGGAAGTCTGGATGGACGGATATAATGAATCTCTGGGGCATCTTGATGATAATCTTCAACAAGCTAAGAATGAGAGCTATAAATGGGTTGGATAAATGTTATGACAGTGATGAAAGTGGATCAAAATAGCTCATTGTGGGACTAGTATGATCCATACTTTCTTGATCTTGACAATCCCCCTTTTAAATTAGATGTCAATTGGATTTCAATCCATCGTATTCCTTAATACTTGATTTCAAAATACTTGGGAGATTACGAGCTTCATGATGAATTAGAAATCATCCAACCTCCTCACTTGCTTGATCGTCCTAGTAGAAGCAATATCAGAATGCTTCAGGATTTTAACTTCATTAATTCTCCTTATACTTATGATAATCCTCCTGCTAGAATGGATTCTATTTCCAAAGCTTAAGGGAAGCGTCCTGCAGAATGAAGCTTTGTATTTTGTTTTGTTAACACAGTCATGTAATTAATTTGATTGAATGAGATGGAAATTGGATCAACTTATCTTATGTTGAATGTTAATCCTTTATTTATCCATAGTTCTATTGATACACTTTGATTAATTTGAGTATCAATGACAAATGAGTGCAAATGTAATACTAGCATACTTAGATTAAAATCTAAATTTAGAGCTAGTTAGATGAATACATAGGTTCTACTAGCATACTTAGATTAAAATTTAAATTTATATCTAGTTACCCATATGTCTCCAAAGGTTTTACTAATGAACCCAAGTATTGTATTTTTGCATTAAATACCAATGGTGTGACCAGACATTTGTGGAATATGTGCTTAGATTCCTCTTGAGAAATCTCAGCAACGTACTTCCTGTACTTTGCCCAGTAGGATAAAGATCTAGTTTTATCCTTATGTTTGTGGACCAAGTTTCTTGATGATTTAACATCCAATTGACTTGGACTTCGTGTATCAACGATCAAATTTGTGGCTGCTCTGAGAAACTTATTACTTCTCTCGAGCAACATTCAGGGCATTAATTGTTGAGTCGTGCAATAATTTTCTGAACCGAGCAAAATTTAAAACTTTTTTAGAGTAGTGCATAGTACTAGTATTCCCCCCCAAAAAATTAACAACCAAAATGGAAAGAACTGAAGATTTTATTAATTCTGCAAGTTGATTTCAACCTGATTACAACATCATTGATAATATTTTCTAAGATGCTCTACATGCCATGGGTTTTTGAATTCATTTCCTTATAAAATTTCAATTTGGTAGGTTCCAAGTCAGATCACTGCTTAAATACGGTATGGCCCATGCCAGTTGGCCTCAAGCTTGTTATTTTTCTGTAGCACTTTCTTCAGTACATAATATCCTTCCTTCAAGTTGATCGATTTCATCCTTTTATTCTAAAAAAAGTTGTTCTCTGTTGGTAGGTTGCATTTCTTAGGGCGGCGTCTTCTCTTACTTCTTCCAGCTTATCTATATTCAACATTCTCATTAAGTCACTTATAAGAGAGTTTAAATTTAAGACTTTATGGGATGGCAAGCCTAGCTCGGCAGGAATGACAGCTTTAGTCCCAAATGATAACATATATGGGGATTCTCCAGTCACTGTTCATGGTGTTGTTCGGTACGCCCACAAGACATAGTGTAGCTCATTTATACAATTTCCCCTTGCATCATCTAGCCCTTTTCTTTAATCATTTAAGCAAGGTTATGTTCGCAACTTCATTTTGTCCCTTACTATGAGGATGTCCTGAAACTGAATGCAGTTTTTTAATATTGGACTGAGCAAATTAATTTATAAATTAATCATTATCAAATCATGTTCCATGGTCGGTAATGAAAGCATAGGGCAACCGATACCTACAAATGATGCTTTTCCATATAAACTGATAGACCTTTTCGTAAGGCATGTCTATCAGAGGCTTTGCCTCAACCCATTTTTGTAAAATAATCCATAGCGACAACCAAGTATTCAAATCTTCCTCAGGTGGTTAGCAGTGGTCCAACCAAGTTTATACCCCATATGGAAAATGGCCATAGTGAAGTGATTGGAGTGAGAGTAACCTATGGGGTTTTGCGAATTATGGAGAATCTTTTACATTTATCACACTTCTTGGCAAAAGTTTCCCAGTCTGCTCGTATTGTTGGCCAGTAATACCCTTAAGTATTGATTCTTTGCAAAAGTGTTCTCCCTACTATGTGAGCTCCACATGATCCTTCGCGAACCTCTTGAATTAGATCTTGGACCTTTGATGGATGCACACAACGCTGTAAATTGACTGTTAGTCCTCTCCTATACAAAACACCTTTTGGCTAATACATATCGAGATGCTTTGTATTTCAACTTCTTTACTTCCACCATATCTGTTGGTTGAGTTCCTTCTTCAATGTATGCTTTGATGGGGTCCATCCATGATGTCCCCATATCTATGGTAATAAAATTGATCATCAAATCTTCATCTATGGTCCTATTGGCCAAAATTTATTCATCTGAACAGTTGATAATTTTGTAATGACTTGGATAAATACCTGGTTGTCAATTCTCCTTTAGCTCCATATAACCCCAGTGTTTAGTTTACTACCAGCTAAGAGTCACTGTGTGCCACAACTTGCTCGGCATTCAATGATTGGGCTAAACTTAGGCCCATAATAAGAGCTTCGTACTCTGCTTCATTATTTGAAGCCTGGAATTAAAAGTGTAATTCATACTCAATATCAATTACCATCAGGAGTGTTAAGTATTATACCTCCTCCACTGTCGGTTGAACAAGATGATCAATCAACATAGAAGTTCCATATTGGGACATTGTTATCGAATGCTTGATCTGTCAAACTCCCATAGTGGAATATTTTTCGCTTTGCTTCTTCATACTTCCTGGTCATCTCTTGTGTTTGGGAAGAGGAGTCTGGTAAGTATGCAATCGCTTCTTCTGAAGAAAGTTCTTCGGGAGCTTTTTTGTTAACATTACTTTCTCCTAATTCTTGTTCTGCGTGCTCACTTTGTAGCTCGGGGACCTCAAAGTAAGAGAACTATGTTATGAAATCTGCCACTGCTTGGCCTTTTAAAGAAGACCTTGGATCATATATGATATCATACTCCCCTAATTCCACAACCCAATACATTAATCAACCAGATTTCTCTAGTTTATGCAAAGCCTGTGTTAGAGGCATATCAGTGTAAACTATAATGGTATGGGCTTGGAAATAAGGCTTCATGCATCTGGATGCTTCAATTAGTGACAAAGCCAATTTCTCCAAACGAGGGTAGCTGATTTATGCTCCTTGGAAAGCCTTACTCGTATAGCATATGAGTTTTTAAACTCCATTATCTTCTTGGATCAATGCAGAACTTACTGCCAATTCAAAAATAGCTAAGTACAGGTACAACTGTTCACCCGTGATTGGTCGGGAGAGTAATGTAGGTGAACCCAAATACTTTTTCAACTCCACAAAAGCTTTTCCGCATTCGTCATTCCATTCAAATCTTTTTTTGAGCACCTTGAAGAATGACAGGCATCTATTTGTAGCTCTGGACACGAATCTGTTTAAGGCTACTACTCGTTCAGTCAGTCTTTACACGTCCTTCTTGCAAGTTAGAGATTGAATTTCAATTAATGCCTTAATCTTATCTGGATTTGCTTCAATTCACCTTTGATTTACTATGTACCCGAGGATCATTCCCCCTTGCATTCCAAAAACACATTTGGTCAGATTCAGCATCATCTAATGCTTCTTAAGTTGATCAAAAGTCTGGCTGAGGTATGCAATTTGATCGAATGCCTTTTTACTTTTTCTTAGCATATCATCTATGTAGATTTTCATATTCTTACCTATCTGTTCATCGAAAACCTTATTGACCATCCTTTGATATGTAGCACCTGCATTTTTCAAACCAAAAGGCATAACATTATAACAGTATGTTCCTCAAGGAGTGATGAAAGAAGTGATTTTCCTATTCTCATGTGTCATTTTTATCTGGTTATAACCAGGATATACATCCATAAAGCTGAGTAACTCATGTCTTGATATTGCATCCACGAGTTGATCTATTTGGGGTAAAGGGAAATGATCCTTTGGGCATGCTTTATTTAAATCTGTGAAGTCTACACACATTATCCATTTATAGTTTTTCTTTTTTACCATAACTACACTGGCTAACCACTCTGGGTATTTCACTTCATTAATAAAAGCTGCTTTCTGAAGCTTTTCGACTTCTTCCTGTATGGCTTGGTTCTTCTCGGGGCTGAACACTCTTCGTCTTTATTTTACTAGTTTAACTTCATTGTTTACGTTGAGCTCGTGACAAATAAAATTGGGATCTATCCCAGGTATATCTTCATGACTCCAAGCAAACACATGCTTTATCTGTTTAAGAAAGCTCACCAGTTCCTGTTTTAGAACAGGATCCAATGTTGTCCCTATTTGAGTGATGCACTTTGATTTGTCATATTCTAACACAATACTTTTAGTTGCTTCCACAATCTATCCCTTTACCAACTCTATTCCCTTCCTTGGATCTAAGGTTTCAATCTCAGAGTCTTCATCAAGCTCAGAAGTATCCACTTGGTAGGTAGTGGTTTTATTCTTTATTTCTTCTAAGTCTTCTTGCTCGACAGAAAACTAGTAACATTCCCGAGCTACTTTCTGATCGTCCTTCACAATTCCCATACCAAAATTAGTAGGTAATTTTAGACACTCATGGACAGTGGACGGTACTTCTTCGAACTTCTTCAGCCCTACTCTTCCCATGATTATATTATAAGCTGAATGAATGTTTTTATCCATTATAAAGAAACGGATCTTCTCTGTTCGGCTAGCTGGCCAGGTGCCTATCATCACCTCCATTTTAATGGTTCCAAGAGGAAAGACTTTCTCACCTACAAAGCCTATTAGCGGTCAATGATAGGGCTCTAATTGACTGAGTTTAAAACCTAAGTTGCTGAAATAAGGATAGATAATGATATCCGCCGAGCTATCATTATCTATTAATACTCTAGAGACAATGATTTCTTCCCTTCTAACTTTAATTACTAATGGGTCATCGTGAGAACACAATACTCCTAAAAGGTCATTTTTAGAGAAACCAATTACTAGTTTGTCTTTGTTAACCTTCTTTGGTCGATTTTCCTCTACAAGATTGATTCTCTATATGTACGAGCGAGCTTGTGCCTCATTGAGATAAGATTTGCGCTCTGCTGTATGATCACCTCCTCCTGCATCTAAACCTGTAATCATTTGGTAATCAAAGGAACCAAAATTGATACATAATACCTCACGTTCTGGTTTCCATGGTCTTTTGGGGAGATCAGGATCATGATTCTGTTCATCTTAATGAGGTCTTTTCTTTTCCTCTCTGGCTTGTAAGGAGATTTTTATCTACGTCGAATTCCTTTGTTGTTCTGCCGATCAACATACCGATTCAACTTTCCTCTTCGGATGAGAGTTTCAATCTCATTTTGAAGAGATATGCAACGTTTTGTTAACTATGATCCCTGTGAAATTCGCAATATTTAGGTTTCTCTCTCTTGATCGGGGAGTTTCTCAACTTATCTGGCCAACGCACATCCTTATTATGCTTGATTTCCTCCAAAACATGGTGAATTTCCTTGGTTAGCAGAGTGTAGTCGTTGTACTTCGTGAGTCGCTCCAAAACTCCTTTCTATCTTGATTCCATGTGTTCTCTGAGGTCTTTATGATCTTTCTTATCATTTTTGCCATCAACATTTTTGCCCGAGATATGCTTGGCTGCCATTGCTTCTTCGACATTAATGATCTCTGTTTCTTTATCCATCAATTCTGCCATTATTTTCGGAGGATCCTTGGCATGAGTGTAATACAGTTTTTCAGGAAGCAATCCGCTCATAAGGTCAGTTATTGCAGTCTTCTCTTCCTATTCTACAACTTTTAGTTTATCGTTATTAAAACGAGTGATGCAATCTTCGGTGCTCTCTCATTCTTTCGGCCTCACACTAAATAAGTGTGTCAACCTTTTCACAGGCTTTTCTCCAAAGAAAAAGATATTAATGAATAGCTCGTCCAGTTGGTTGAAGCTTGAATTTTGTCCACGAGGAAAACCATTGTACCAAATTTGTCCAGATCCAGTAATTGCTCCTGAAAATACTCTACACCTCATTTTGTCGAGGATGGCATTAATATCAGCAGCTTCCTGGTATTGTTCTAAACAAAGGACTGGATCAGTTTTTCCATCATATTTGTGTGTTACTACTGGAGCGAACCTTGAACTTTGCTGGAATAGGAAAATCCATAATTGCTTGCACAAATGGAGACCCTTTTACGAAGCTTCTTAGTAGTTGACTTCTTGTCTTCGCCATTTCTCCCAATTTGTGTCCAAAATATGTATGGATCATTTCCATGCATCACTGGCAGCACCAAATTTATGTGTCGAAACTTTATTAGTTGCTGAGCTTTTTTCCTGAAGCCGTTGTATGGTCCGAGTAACAGTTCGTCGGCCGTTTGATCTAAATTGATATGTGATTTCCCTTTGATCAGATGGTCATCTGGTATTACCAGATCTTGCCCTAGGAAAAAAATTCCCCTTGGGTCCCAAACGATCGAAGGGAGAAGCATGACTTAATCTCTCTAAGGCACTTGGCCTCTCTGGAGAATAAGACTACGTATGGAAATATTTTGATGTCTTGAGTAATGAAGTTGACCTTGGATGATAGGTGACATCTCTTATCGATATCAAGTGGCTGCGCCGACCACCTCTTGGTGGGGGGGCATATGTACTTGATTAGATAGAGAAGGTTCCCCGAATTGAAGAGTTTGTGCAAGTTGCCTGATAGTATCTTGCATGGCCTCTTAGCCTCTTGCAAGACTAGCCAGAATCTCAGTTAAATCATTTGTAGATTGAGGAGCAAAAGGAACATGTGAAATACCTCCATTCCTTAGATTTGATTCAGGAATTTCAGTCATTTAGATGTTTGATTGAGTGAGATCGATTAGAAATATCATTCCCATAGGCGACGACAATATGTTGATGGAAAAAACTAGACTAGGCTAATTAATTGATCAAAGATAAATAGAAATAAGAGACAAGAGATTTTTAAAGTGGTTAGGCTTAAGGGAAGAGGCTATGTCCACTGTTGTATATTGCCTTGGGATCGTTCAATTGCCTCTCTTTTTTTATGTCCCTTGGATGTAGGGTTTACAATGTGTTTATAGCCCCCAAGGCGAGTACAAGATTTGGAATATCAAAGGATGGAATATCTTTTTCTCATAGACATTTATATCGGTACAATCATTAATGTATACAACCGTTGGTGTTTGCCTGTCATCGTTGGTCGGCATCCCTGATGTTGGTCGGTATTCCTGGCATTGGTCAGTATTCCAGGAGTTGGTCGGTATTTCATCCTTAATGACTAGGATTAATCTCCCACTAGACAACACGTGTCAGTATCTGAATGGTCCAAGTAGATGGATAATTTTTGCTATCAAC
Organism: Sambucus nigra; assembly: GCA_949130495.1. NCBI lineage: Eukaryota > Viridiplantae > Streptophyta > Magnoliopsida > Dipsacales > Adoxaceae > Sambucus > Sambucus nigra. The sequence continues at coordinate 687,012,001 of OX422210.1, forward strand.
GGGAATAAAAAATGGTGATGTGGTATCAACGGGAATCAACGAGAATAAAATATTTGAATGTACCTAAAATTGTTTTTTCTAACTATTCAACCTTAATAATTCATAAAGATGGATATTTAGTGATGATATTACCCATAGTATTAAATAAATTGGGTCAAGTGGAGAACATCCACGTGTGATTATATGACAGACATATACTTATAAAGGTTAAGGGAAAATTATATAAGATGGCCATTGGATTTGACATGTTATATGGGATAAAGTGTAGTGTAACTAAGAAATAAAATATTCAGAAAATGATAGTCATAGATATTAAAATGGATGTTTAATAAAACTCAAAATTATAATATTAAAAATAAACTAATCCATTAAAGAGTGTAAATACCTCATTCAGAAAATATATTGAGAGAAAATTATTTTAGATGGTTTGAGTACGTTAAACTAGATCAATAAGCACTACACCAAAATAGGTGGATAATAATGGTAGCCTAGTCACGATCTTAGTTCGTAACCAGCTGGTCATGGCCCAACGTTATGATCATAGCAAAAAAATGTGACCAGTTCATTAGCCATACACTGCCGTGACCTTAACTGGTGGGTCACGATGACGCGACCACAAATGTATCTAGTGTGCGTGCTATTGAGGCTAAAGTGCAAGCCTGACGCTCAAGTAATAATTCGATAAGTCGGGTATCGATCCTCAGGGAAATAAGACGAATGGAGTCGTAACGACGTTGGAAAAATAAAGGTAACCTAACTTTGACTTCTAAAAAGAACAAAAAGGTGATTTGGATTGTGAAATTACTACAACTAGATGCATATATGAAAATGGGTAACTAATGAAATTATGAATAAATGAAATGCAATTACTTCCAATTAACTAAAAGATGAATGATAATTTAACTAAAACTTGAACTATAAGACGAGAAACATTGGGAGGGTTACAATCCCCCATACCCTAGTAATTCGCTTTGTAGGATACTAGATTCAGAATCAAAGTTTTAAATGAATTCGACTTTTTAATGTCCCTAAGTATTACATATATGAGGGATCGTAGCCCGCACAGTATGTAAGCAAAGGTTGAATTAAAATTCGATCTTTATTTCTCCTCCGTATTACATATATGAGGAATCTTAGCCCGGACGTATGTAAGCTAAGGCTGAATTAAAGCAGTATCGTATGAACTATGATACAATTCATCTAAAATGTCAATTCCAACTTCTATTTCCACTATCATGAATTACATCGGGTGGGGTTCATGCACCCAAACCCTTGAAAACTTAGCTGAACATATTAAAACTAGAAGAAAACATGTTTTGAAGGAAAGAAAACATTTTTACTAACTATTGAAGATGAAGAATAATAAAATTACTACTAAGGAAAGTAAATACTACAATAATGAACGCAAGAATTGGAATAAATTTACTTGGATTGCAAAACTGGAATCAAACTAGGGTTTTTGTTGTTTCTTCTCTAAGCTAATTACAAAGCTTCTCTAAAAATGAATTAGAAGCCTCCTTTATTTCTGGGAGTTCTTTTAAATTTATATAATACGAAATTTACAAGAGTTGGATTAATGAAAAACTTTAAGAAGAAGAAGATCAAATCAAATCTCGAACACCAGATCGATATGGTCAGGATATATCGGACTGGTCCGGTTGACAACCGGATTGATTCGTTTTCAAAACAAATTGAATTGGTCCGCTAAATAGGTCACTATGCAATGATTTTAAGGGCCGAACTCATCCATTTTTTTGGGATACCGGATTGGTCCGGGTTGGCTTCTCAACTTCTCTTAAATATCTCTTCAAAATCTCATGATTTTCTCGCATCTTCATGTCTTCATAACTTCTAATCCAGGACTCAGATTGGAACGCCGTTTCTTCCTATGTGTTCATAAACTCAAGATATTTGACTTTTATTTTGGGTCCTCAACCTGATTCCTGGTGGAATTTATGCTTTTGCCCTTTTGCTTTGTCCTCTTTCTTTTCTCTTGCTTCTTCCGGTTTCTTTCTTTTTTCATGTGTTAAATACCTGTAAAATTAATAAGAAATACATGAAAATCGGGATACTTGTTAGATGAAATCGTTAGCATATATTTGAGATAAACTAATTCATTTTACATTGTCCAAGGTAATAAAAGTCTCCAAATTAAGGGTTAAATTTGGAAGAATTTATGCATAATCACACGACTATAATCTGTGACCAGTGCGTGACCATCATGGTGAAAAAATTGTGTAAAAAATTGCTCCAACAGTAGTCACGGTCTTTGGTCGTGACTACATCCATGACCATGGCCAAAATTCCCTTTAATGAGGTCACGGATATGGGTTGTGACCATTTTGAATTGGTCACGATACTTGATCACGACTCAAGCTCATGATCAGTCCTATTATAATGGGATGGTCACGGACGATGACGTGGGAAAAAGGGTTGTGGCAACCCCTTTATTTATAAAACCCAATCCCTTTCAACCATTTCACACAAACTCATTCTCTTTTCTCTCAAATCCCCTAACCTTTTCTATCTCCGACTATCTCTCTGTCTCCGGCTTCCTCTCTCTCACTCTCTTAGGTAACATTCTCTCTCTCTCTATATATATATATGTGTGTATTCGTGTATGTGTATTTGTGTGTGTGTATTTGAATGTCTATGTGTGTATAAATGTGTCTGTATATATAACGTGTATATGTGTGTGTATGTTTGTGTATATATGTCGTGTGTGTATGTATATGTATGTGTTTATATGTTTATGTGCATTTACTTTTACCCTAATTAAAATTTTCCATAAACCCTAATTTAGTGAGAAGCCCTAATTTTCAATTCTTAAACCCTATTTAAAATTTCCACTTCTTAAACTCTAATTAGTGGAAAATTTGCCCATTTTTTTAAAACTAAATTAGTGGAAAAATATCCTATTTACTAAATACTAATTTAGTGCGAAAATACCCTAAACCTTATAATTTAGTGCTAAAATACCCTAAACCCTATTATGTTTAGGTGAAGGTGGAGGATAATACTAATGCTTGTAAAGTTGATCTCGACTCCAAACTTATTATGATAGATTTATCAAAGATGAAGAGTAAACATCACATAGTTGACAAGCCTTTTATTTGTGCCTTTCAAAACGTAAAGGAGATATTCTACTCGAAGTGCATAAAAGGTGGCAATTGGTCTCTTCTTTTTCATGCACCAAAGGGTATGACTAATCAATCAAACACATTAAATGCTCCAAAAGAATTCTAGTCAGCTCTTGATGACAACCCTCATTTGAAGGATCTTTTAGATGATTTAGAGGAACATGAGTATCAAAAAATTATTTTATCCTTGTCAATCTTATTTGTATCCTATTATGATGTTGACACTATATGAGCACTTGATTTTGATTTATTAATGTTTAGTTTGATTTACGAATGTTTAATATGATTTACATGTGTTTAGTTTGATGTACGAATGTTTAATTTGATTTATGAATATTTAATTTGTTTCATAAATGCGAACACCTTTCACAAAACGCTCAGTTTAAGAATAGATTCTCCTCAGTTTGTGGTTGAACCAAATAGACCGAGCTCAATTTTTATGTGTTCCTGTACATGTACATTTGCTGATTAGTTTCATTAATACAATTTTCATAAAATGAAGGAAAATTAACGTCCCACGTGGGACAAAAATCAACATTATTGATATCCTCAAAATTTGGAAACTCTAAGTTAGTGATGAGGCGTTTTGTTCTGAAAATTATCCTTGATTAGACTCAAGGACATCAGTGGATAAGCATTTTTATTTTCAAAACAGAACAACCTCATCACCAACTCCTAGTTTCCAAATTTCGAGGATATCAGTAATGTTGATTTTTAACCCATGTGGGACGTTAATTTTTCTTCATTTTATGAAGAACGTATAATCAAAACTAATCAATAAATGTATATATGCAGGAATACGCGGGGAGTTCTAGGATCAATTTGGTTCAATCACAAATTCAAAAGACTCTATTTAATGGCCTTCCTTGATACCAAGAACCATGTATTCTTTACTTTAACTAACATTTTTATATAATATATATGCATAATCTTTTAAATGTTTAAAAATAGGCACACTTTACCTCCCACATGACCAACGTAACTCGTAGCTACCGACAGCGTAGTCGCGGGACTCTCAGTTTGAGAATAGGATCGAAATTTATAAATAGGCACACTTAGTCTTGAAAACGTGTCGCTCGTGGGCCAAAACCCCAAACAAACCCACAAGGGGCATCAACACCTCACACGTGACCAACGTAACTCGTAACAACTGACCACATAGTCGCAGGACTCCCGATTTGAGAATAGGACCGAAATTTTTAAATAGGCACACTTAGGCTTGAAAATGTGTCACTCGTGGGCCAAAATCACGAACAACCCCCAAACGACCCCACAAAGGGCATGAAAACCTCTCACATGACCAACATAACTCGTAGTAATTGACCACATAATCGTGGGACTCCTGATCTGAGAACAAGATCGCAATTTGAAAATAGACACACTTTGTCTCGAAAATGTGTAGCTAGTGGGACAAAACCATGAATAACTCCTAAACGATCCCACAAGGGGCACAAACACCTCGCACGTCCCCCACGTAACTCGTAGCAGCTGGTTATGTAGTTGCGGGACTCTCGATTTGAGAACAAGACCGAAATTTACAAATAGGCACACTTAAGCTTAAAAACGTGTCGCTCGTTGGCCAAAACCGTAAACAATCACAAACAGCCCCTCAAGGGGCACGAACACCTCACACGTGACCAATGTAAATTGTAACAACTAATCTCATACTCACGGGACTCTCAGTTTCAGAACATGTCTGAAATTTAAAAATAGGCACACTTAGGCGTGAAAACGTGCCGCTAGTGAGCCAAATCTACAAACATCCCTAAATAGCCCAATAAGGTTATGGACACCTCACATGTGATCAACATAACTCGTAGAAACTAATCGCGTAGTCGTAGATCTCACATTTTGAGAACAGGACCAAAATTAGAAATTAGGCACACTTAGGCTTAAAAATGTACCGCTCATGGACTAAAACTCGAACCACCCCTAAACGGGTCCGCAAGGGGCACGAATAACTCGCACGCGAACAACATAGCTCGTAGCAACCAATTGCAAATTAGTAGGACTCTCAATTTAAGAACATGACCATAATTTGAAAATAGGCACACTTAGGCTTGAAAACGTGCCGCTAGTGGGCAAAAACCATGAACAACTTCCAAATGGCCCCGCAAGGGGCATCAACACTTCGTACGTCACCAACATAAGTCATAATAACCATCTACATAGTCGTAAAACTCTCGGTTTGAGAATAGGACCAAAATTTTCAAATAGGCACACTTAGGCTTGAAAACGTGCCGGTCGTGGGTGGTCAAAATCCCAAATAGCCCCCAAATGGCTCCGCAAAGGCTCGAATACCTCGCACGTGACCAACATAACTCATAGCAACCGACTGTGTATTCACGGGACTTCCGATTGGAGAATAGGAGTCAAATTTGAAAATAAGCACATTTAGGCTTGAAAGTGTGCCGCTTGTGGGCCAAAACCACAAACAGTGCTCAAACAACTCGTCAAAGGTCACAAATACCTCGCATGTGACCAAGGTAACTTGTTCAAACTGATCGCGTAGTTGCGGGACTCACAGTTTGAGAACAGGATCAAAATTTGAAAAATTACACACTTAGACTTGAGAACGTGTCGCTCGATAATCAAAATAATGAACAACCCCCAAATGGCCCCGTAGGGGCACAAACACCTTGCACGTGACCAACTTAACTTGTAGATATTGATCGCGTTATCGCGGGAATCTTGGTTTGAGAACAAGATCAAAATTTGTAAATAGACACACGTAGGCCTGAGAACGTGCCGCTCGTGGGTCAAAACCCCGAACAACCGCTAAATGGCCCTGTAAGGGGACACACCTCACACGTGACCAACGTAACTCATAGCAACTGATCGCATAGTTACGGGGCTCCCATTTTGAGAACAGGATCTGAATTTGCAAATAGGCACATTTAGGTTTGAAAACGTGCCGCTCGTGAGTCAAAACCCCCGAATAACCCCCAAATGGACCAATAAAGGGTACAAACACCTCCATGTGACCAACATAACTCATAGCAACCGATCGCATAATTGGGGCACTCCCAATTTGAGAACATGATAGAAATTTTAAATTAGGCACACTTAGGATTGGAAAACGTACTACTAATCAGCAAAACCATAACAACCCCTAAACGACCCATAAGGGGCACGAACACCTCGCACGTAACCAACTTAACTCATAGAAATTGACTGCGTAGTCACGAGACTCCCAATTTGAGAATAGGACCAAAAATAACACATATTTTTTCACATAAATATGTTCACGGACTTGAACCGTGACCATATTTCATATTTTTATGACAAATATATAGTCGCGAATTTGGTATGTGACCATATTGAAGCATATGTAAGAGTGAGTCATGGCTAAGGTTCGTGACCATATTGAGCAGTTGGTCACGACCTTTGTGCGTGACCACATTGAAGCATGTGAGGACTCTGGGCCACGACTTTTGTCCGTTACTATGTTTTCAATCCTAGTCACGGATTAGGTCCATGACCACTTGGCCACAACCCTTGCCCACGACTAACCTGCCTTATAATGGCCCACGCTTCGGTTCATGACTGTTCCTTTTGGTTAGGGACAAGGTTCGTGACCAACGATTTTAGTCACACTATTTTTTGTTATGGATGCGATTCATGACCCGAAAGCTTGGTGATTTGGTTTATGTTGAAGGTAACGCTAGATGAATATGTATGCCTAAACCGATTTGGTGGGTTTTTATTGAAAAAAGACTCGTATAAATCAAATCCTTATACGTTATACTTTTATATTTGTTCTTTAATCTTCATAAGATTTATTCCAATCATATAAACATCAATTCATCAACTTTAAACCTAAAAATTTATATGCGAAAATAGACAATTGAATTACAAAACACCTTGGAAATTAATTTCGCAAGAGAATTCTCGCCTCAAAGTGTGGATTGGAGTCTCCGTCTCTTGAATCCTTGTTCTTCATTCCTTCTCTAGACTTGATAAAATGTCCTATGGGTTGTGACACCCCGCCCAATTAAATATCGGGTGATCTTTCCTTTATTCAATTTAAAACAAAGTGTTCGGTTGGTTCATTCTTAGTATCACTGTCAAAATACATTTAACATTAATAATCACCTAATAAATAATTAAGCTAGTGTCAAAACATTTTCCATTTTAAGTTATACCCAAAGAATCCATTAATAAATTCTAAGTATTAAGACATCAACTATTTACCATTCACAGGAATATAATAAATACTGTATATAACTCAACTATTAAAATAAATAAGACTGGATAAAACATTCCAGTTAAAGTCTCAGCCAATAAACCATAAAATACTCAATCCAATCGAAATGAAGTACTAAAATAAACTAAGTACAGTATCTATGATAAAACGAAGGATAATGGGGGACACATGCCTTAAATGAAAAATTTGAATAGAACTGAAAGAAATGAAAGAGGCATCTAAATGCAAGGACCAGCAACTCTCACAACCGCTGCAGCTCACTAAGCAATCCAAGCGTTTAAGTATGGTAACCCTGTGGCTGGGCACCTGATATAATACATATATATATAGCAAAAGAGAGAAGAATAGCAAGAGACGGGTCAGAGCCCGAGTTGTAAAAATATTTATTTTAGCAAGTATTTAAAATTTACAATAAAGTAAGTATTATGTGCTTGATAGCTTTTCGAACTCTCACATGATATATTCACCTCCCATCTATTGAGCACGCCTAACTCATATTCTAATCTCCACTAGCTATGTTACCCAGCCCTACTAGTTCTAAATCATAATGTCACTCTCTACGTTCACCAGTAGCATACTCATATCGCCCATACAATACGTTATTAAAAATAGTTTATCCCAGATAACCACATTTCATAAACACCGTTCGAATAATTAAACTTTTACCCACTAAGATTAATTTATTTAGTATCATTACCATATCTACTAGTTTCACACAGTAGAATTATTCACAAGTATATATATATATATATATATATATATATATAGTCACATCATCCCTATACACATATATACTAATCATGCACCCTTAGGTTAAGACCACTTGGCGTAATGCATACTCTGCTATCATGTCTCGGTGCATCACTCACTGCATGAAGGATTGCGGGTTCAATCTCTCACAAATCATAAAATTCAAATAAAAAATATTTGAGGCAAACATAATCCCCTTCCAAATAGGTCACGCACATACCTACGCTCCCATTCCGCTGTCGAAACTCTCCTACATCTCAGATAGCATGTAACTAAGTTCATATTCTTTGGGTACAAGTCAAATATCCCCCCAATGGGCAACACAGGATAAGACTATCCACTACGCTAAAACCTCCTCCTGATAGCAGGCAGCGTAGGTATGTTATACACATAATAATTAGCATATAATAGGCACTCTCACATCCTATTAAAATCAATAGGTATTCACCCAACCCGTACATATATTTTCCATACATAGTATTCTCTCATTACTACTTATAATATAATTATTTCGATTACTCTCTCTCAAAATTTCCAAGGTTAACTTACCATTCTAATATTTAAAATATTATTTCCCAAATACTTCCCAATAATTATGCACTGTGCTAAATTCATCAAATAACAGTTTTCCTCGCTCAAATTAACTGTGTAACTCGATTTGGGAAAAAATAGAAATTCTTATATTTTTGAACCTGTCGTTAGAACGACATATCGCGCGATAGGGGTTCTCGTTCGAGCCAGGCTCAATCTCGTTTGAACGAGATTGAGCAGTTTCGTCCTCATCCTGCACCTGCTACATTTTTCCACCATTAATAACTCTAAAACCTCTACTGCTTAGTCCCAAACACCAAAACAACAAGCCTAATTGATATTTTAGCATGTTTAGATAAATTATAGGAACCTAGAATCATTAAATCTTTACAATACATCAATTAAATAAGAAATCTTCAAATTCAAACATTAAAGCCCTGGTTCTTTCAAATTTCAATTCAAGGACCATTAAAACCAAGATTCGTTTCTCAATCACAACATATAATTTCGGGATTCCTATTCTACATGCATAGGGATTAAATTTCTCATCAAAATAACTCTGAATCTATGATTTAAATTCTCTCAATTCACCCAATTCAATTCTAAATCATATGTTTGATTCCTATGCTAACACGAGCACAATTATTTGCTAATAGGAAGTAAGTAATAAATAATTGCCTCGATTATGATGTCCTGTTCCGCTGATGAAATTGGTATAGACTTGTTCCTCGTCTTTCGATTTACGTCACTTTGGTGGGATTTGTGGTATGAGTTCTTGAGTTTTGCACTAAGAACACCTATGGACTTTCCTTCTTCCTCTGTGGTTCTCTCTCTCTCTCTCTCTCTCTCTCTCTCTCTCTCTCTCTCTCTCGTAGGTTTAGAAACTGAATGACTCCTTCTCACCCATGTACACTCATCTTTAATTATTTAATTTTTTTCCATAATAATTCCCTCCTACTAATCCAAAAGATAAAAATACCCCAACGGGGTACCGGTTAGGCCTAAAAATATTTTGGAGTCCAAATAAAATACCCAGGTAGATTTTTCTGACTATCTCAACCCTTTCGGACTCAATGGCGCACTGGAAATGACCATACCAGTTACTTACAAATAAATTACTTCTTTAATTCATTAAATTAGTCCCGACATGACTCAAACGCGTGTCCTGACTTAATACACCAAACTGTCGTATTTTTCACTCTCGACAATTTATAAAATTTTATAATTCCATATTACGCATTCACACAGTAATATTCAATAATTCTCATCAAAAGGTATTAACCCTTGGCACGCTAGTTAATATTTATTTTAATTCGGATTAATTAACAATTAATTTCTCACATTTTAATTAAATGAATCCAACAATAATAATTAATCCCATAATTATTTAATATCATAAAAATACGGGGTGTTACATACTTCCCCCCTAATAACGAAATTTCGTCTCGAAATTCGAAAAGTATAGCATACCTAGTAATAATAAGTCTAGATATTTATCGCGTATATCATCCTCTCGCTCCTAAGTAGACTCATATACATTATGATGCTCCCACTAGACCCGCACAAGTGTGACTACCTTTGACCTCAAGCTTCTCTCGCTGCGGTCTAGGATAGCCATAGGTCTCTCCTCATAATAACTGTCAGGCAGAAAATCAATCTCCTCTATCGTAATGTGAGTGTGGGCCAACTCATCTCGAAGGTACCGCCTCAACGATGAAATATGGAACATATCATGAATACAGTGCAAGTGCTCCGACAACCCAAGTATGTATGACACCGGTCTGATCATCTCGATAATGGGAAATGGTCCTACGTATCTCGAAAATAATTTCCCCTTTTTCCAAACCTCATTACTCCTTTCATAGTAGACACTCACAATAATACTTGGCCCCTCACTCTAAACTCCCTGAAGAACTGGTTTGCATCGGCATAGCTTTTCTGCCTATCCTGGGCTACCCGTATGCGACTCCGTATCACCTCAATCCTGGCCGACGTATCCTAAATCACCTCTGGACTGAGTAGCTTGTAATCCTCTACCTCCAACCAACAAGTAGGATAACGCTAAGGTTTACCATATAGAGCCTCAAATGGGGCCATGCCAATCGTAAACTGGTAGGAGTTATTATACGCGAACTCCACTAGTGGAAGGTACTACTCCTAACCCCCTCTAAAATCAAGGACACATATGCATAACATATCCTCCAGCATCTGATTAGTACGCTCAGACTGCCCATCTATCTACGAGTGATAAGTAGTACTCAACCGTAACTCCGTACCCATAGCCTCCTAAAAGCTCTCCTAAAAGCGCGACATAAAAATCTTATCCCTGTCAGACACGATATCTAGGGGCACCACATGAAACCTCACTATCTCGACAATAAACAACTAGGCATACTGTGTCTAAACAACTGGGCATACCGTCCTGTCTTGTAATCCGTCCTAACTAGCAGGAAGTGGGCTACCTTAGTTAGTTGATCCATAATTACTCATATCGAATCGTGACCTCTCAGAGAAGTAGGCAACCCTGTAATGAAATCCATAGAAATTCTCTCATATTTCCACATAGGGATCTCTAGTGGCTGAAGCAACCCTGGTGGTCTCTGATGGTCCACCTTCACCAGCTGACAGGTGGTACACCTGGAGACAAACATTGCAATGTCTCTCTTCATCTCACTACACCAGTACTACCGCCTTATATTCTGGTACATCTTATCCCCGCCAAGATGTACCGCAAATTGAGACCCACGTGACTCTGTCATCACTGCATGTCATAGGTCCTCTCCCTCTGGGATAACCAGTCTCCCGTTGACGCTCAATCCTCCCTCAAAACTTATTGAATAAGACTCGGCTCCACCGGCTAAGAGTTGTCTAATCCTTTACTGACAAAATGGATCTTTTGCGTGGGCCTAAACCACCCTCGTCATTATCTGTGGTGTGACAGTCTTAGATGAAATGAATGCTCTGGCAACTGCATCCTGATGTCCCAGTTCCTTCCATTTCACCTTCCACACCTCGGTCGTCTCATCTACTGGCCTATGGCTCAATGGATCAGTAACTATGTTAGCCTTTCTTGGGTGATAGTGAATCTCAAACTAATAATCTTTTACAAACTCAAGCCACCTGCACTGACGCATATTTAACTCCTTGTGCGTGAACGAGTACTGCCATAAATTCACTGTGAACGCAATAAATAAGTGGAACCAACAAACAACTTGGTCGAAGGGAAAAAGAGGAAGCATTTTTGTCATAATAAAGGCAACTCGGGAACTTATGGATCAGTTAATGCTTCATGATAGTGGTATCCATGGAAACAAAGGAGAATGTTCAGACAATAAATGTTCTCACGGGAACTCTCGTGTATGAGAAAAATCCAACATAATTCTAGGTTCGAATCATCTTCCTTGTGAACTATTTTGTTAATCTATTTATACTACGACAAGGTTATTCTAGTAACCTTGACGATGTGAAATGTGATTTTACTGGTATCAAGTTCTAGGATACAATGATATTTATGTCAAAGATATTGCATTAAATGCCTAGGATATTGTATTTTGGCCGAAAACAGCCCCACCAATCAAGAGCGTGGTGTCATTAATGAGGGTGTGACCTAGCAGCTCAGAGGTCTACCCTAGAATGGCTATAAAGTCTGAATTCATCCAATAATTCTGCCAATTCCTAAGGATAAAACCCACATGGGTGCTGTTATTTTGATTTCTTAAATGCCAAGCATTATGATGTCACAAAGTAGGTGAATAGTGATCTACACAGGGTGTGTTGTCACACCCATCAGTGGGAGAGTTTATTAAGTCGAAGTTGCCCGGCTAGAAGTAGATCGAGAACCTAGGTATACTGTTTGTTGGTTGGGAATCACCTCCAGACGATTATCTGGGATTGGGGTCCCTCGAGGAGGTTCACCATCGACTCGGTGGTTCAAACGACTGTTTGTGCTAAACGAATTTTTTCCCAATGTGTACCATTAGGGTTAACTATTGCTTTTCCAACGTTGCCTTGCTCTCAATCCTCCGAATTAAATCCCTACAAGGTTACCGAGAAGAGGTCGTTCGATAGAGCATGCAATCTCTCCCATGCCCTGTCAGGCATGGTTCCTCGAGGGTACCGAACGTCCTCGCCTATATTACAAAGTGAACTTTTACAAGTATACATAAATAGATTGCATCACACTTCTTGTTACAAATATTATCTTTCAGATAGCCTTGATATATGTCGGAGGTCCCTCGAGCTATCTCTATAGGAGGTCCCTCGAGTCGTCTCTGACTTCATTTTCTTGTTAATCTTTTGCTAAATACAAAGTCATCTCAGCAAATCAACCTTGGGTGAGGACTCCCCCCTACATTTGCCCCTTCGTAGAGATATTTGTTTAATGCAAGAATAAATATCTGTACGAAATCTTTGGATGTATTTCGCACCATCCTGTAAACAAAAAATATTTTCCATAGACAAATCACATAATAATAAGCTGAGTTGATGGGGGCAAAGTAAGGAGAAGAAATCTAACTCTTCTCCCCCACGAACCTCTTGAGCCATGGGTTGATAGTGACGAGCAGATTTCCGTAGTTTTGTTATGAGTTTTACGTATCTTATACGTATATGGGCGTTTGGAGGCAGCTAGCCTAGTTTGGCTCCCTCCATGCACCAAAAACACCAAAAATCGAGTTTTTTGGCATATGGTACGGACCCACGAACTACGTAGACTTTAATTCTCCAAACGAGACAGGTACGTAGGTGCAACCATGTTGCTCAACTCTAAAACATGCTCAATGCGGTGGTTTCCCAAATCTGCACTCACATCTTACACATAATGTGTCAGAATATGTTAAAAATTGAGACACTGTTCATTAGCTTAATATGTTACTCCATAATTTATTAAATCAAAATTTTAATTTTTGAGTTAAAAGTTGGTATTGATTGAGTATTACAATTTAATTAAGATTTGTGTACTGAGAATATGAGGTTGAATATGGATTTCGTGGTCACATTGTCATGAAAATTTTGGACGTTGCACCTACATTAGATTTTCTAAGGACAAAATAAACAGTGGGTCTAATTGAAGTACTTTTAAAAATTCAAAGTTAACATTGCAATTTTTGAAATATCGAGCCTAAATTCGGAAATCACCTCGAACTTTAGAGTTAACTTTGCATTTTCTCATAAATTTATATTTTTCATTTTCCGTTAAATTTATATTGAATATGTTTTTTGTGAAAAACATAAAATAACTCGAAAAAAATTGCATAGGGAACAACCTCAAACATTAGTCACAAGTCCCCACCCCCCACCTCTCTCTCTCTCTCTCTCTCTCTCTCTCTCTCCCCCCATTATATCACGCTGTGGAAATAATATCTAAATAATATATAATATTTAGATATTAAAAATTATAATGCCATTGCTACATTATGTAAGAGAAAAAAAAAAAAATTCATCTAGAACCACGATGCATATGAATGTCACAAAGAAGCTAAAGTTGGATGTAGTGATTCTAAGTAAACCATTACTTTTTTTTCTTCCCGAGTAATAGGTACATAAAATCCATTGAAACTACCAAGTATCAAGTGTGGTAGACATGATTATGTGTAGTGTTAGAAATGGGGCTACGGGTACAAGTCACGTAACGTCATAGAGCAAGTACATATAGTGTCGCGGGTGATTTTAAAAGTCAAGGGTAAAGATAATGTCATTTTAAAAGTCATCGTAATTAAAAGGCATGCAAATTGACCGCTATCATTCACAATATAGGGTACAAGCGCGTCACATGCCTTAGACATGATTGCACGAGTGTGGTACACGGGCACACATTTAGAACTATCTAATATGGACATTTGATAGTGTGTGTCTATATATATGCAATAAGATAATACATTAATCATAACTTAGATAGAAAATAGTGCTTTAAATAAGTCTTAAGAGATGTTGGTATTGACTAATATATTAATTAGTCATCGAGGGCTGATTTATTCTATGGTGTGGACTCAGTTTTTCAAAAAGCTACTTTTAATTTTCAACTAGATAGGCAGCAGGGTTGAAAACCTTACAGGTCCTCATTGCCATTTTTTGGATCTTTTGAAAAGCGAAGTCATGATAGACTTTTTAACTTTGCTTTTATAGTGATGTAATTTTGGCATCCAACACGATCATATGTTCGTCGTAAGATGAATTTGCTCAAGTCTAAGTGAGATAAACGGAGTAGCATACATCAAAGAAAAATAGGGGGGAAATATGTAAGGACTGTGTAAATTGTTGACTATGAAGCTGGTCGCCTTACATAGTTATCCTAACTATCGAAATTCATATTTGTACTTGCCAGATTGTAACTATCGAAATTCTTATTTACTCAACATACTTGGGTTCACAAAGAAGCCAAAGTTGGATGTAATAAATTTCCTCAATAGGTCATTTTTGCAAAGATAATATTTATTACTACTTGTTTTACAATGAAATCTATTTGACCAAAAAAATTATCTAATGGGATCTACGGAACCAAAAAAACTCATCATTGGACTTATCTCACTACATATTTAGTAAACGAGATCAATTGGTAAAATTTCATTTAAATTTGGATAATGTTAATTATAGCTTAGGACCCGTTTGGTTTTGTATTTAGAAAACTCGATTTAAACACTGTTTTTAAATATAATTTTAAAATTCAGTTTTTTTTGTTTATAAATATTGGTACGTGTTTGGTAAACCTATTTTTAAATACAATTTTTTAAAAATTTGACAAAATTGACATTCATTTATATATATATATATATATGAGATGAGGGTGCTTTATTGTTCCAAAATATCAACGTCTGAGATCTAATGATTTGGGACGATCTAAGGGGGTGAGAATGTGCCGTGTCAGAATAAAGCATTGTGACACGGCACAATTGAACAAAACACGCTTTATCCCCAAAGATTAACCGTAGCCTCACCCATCTCCTCCCCCGCTCATTCGGCTCTCTCTCTCTCTCCCTCTCTCCCGTCTCCCTCATCCCCACCTTCTCCCCCTCCGCCTACAAGTAATCTTCCTCACCCATCCCCCACCCCCACTCACGCACAGATCTCACACACACACATATCTCACACACGCAAAGTCTCTCTCTCTCTCACACACACACACACATGCACAGATCTCATATACACACACACACACACACAGATCTCACATACACACACATGCGCACGGGTAATCTCCCGTCTCCCTCATCCTTTTGTTTAGATTTTTGTTTTGAATCAGACTTCCTCAGAGCTCACAGATCTCCCGTCACAACTCAACCATGAATTCATGTTTTTTTGCTGTGTACAGAACTCAAAAACTCAGCCATAGTTGCATTTTTTTACAAATCTGTAAGTATACTTGATTTATTATGTATATACCAGATTTGTTGTTGTATATTACTGATTTATTACAAATATTATGCGTATATTACTGATTTGTAGCCAGGTATACGTTCATTTTGCGATTGTGCTAAGTGGAACTACGAGTAAAGAATAATTTCAATTTGTTTAAATGTTTGCTTGGGATTTACAAAGTTGAATTATTTACGAATATTATGTGTATATTACTGATTTGTAGATATGCAACAAGTATACGTTCATTTTGCGATTGTGCTGAGTGGAGCTACGAGTAAAGATCAATTTCAATTTGTTTAAACGTTTGCTTGGGAATTACAAAGTTGAATTTATTTTTCTATTCATGAAGGGGGGATTTCTAGTTTGATTGCATTTTGTACCTCGAAATTATGTTGCGAATTGATAATGAACCATTCCTGCTCTATTCTTATTATTAATTTTATTTTTCTAGCTCAATACATGTATAATAGTTTGAAAAGAAGCGATTCACGGCCAAGGGGACCCATTATTTTACACTTACCTTCATGCTTCAGGAGGAAGCAGGGTCTGAAAAGAAAGTTATTGTGGCCATTAAGCAGGGGAACTTGCTAGCGACTGCTTTTCACCCTGAATTAACTTTAGACACTATTATGAATATACCTTATAAATTGTTGAGAAGTTGAACAATTTGGTTTTGTAGGCACGGTTACTTCTTAGAGATGGCGAGTGAGGTTGGAATAGGGGACTCAACTAGCATTGTTACATCCGGAGAGGATCAAAGCTTCTACAAACAACCTAAATTTGATCATCAGGTATTGCAGTAGTTGCAAAAGAAATGACACAAGGCATCTCTCTTTATATATACATGTCTTTTATATGTTGTTAGTTTCCATTGTATGGTGTGTCTTATGATTGCAGGTTCAAATCCTGCTATTGAGGGTTTAAATAATGTTTGGATTATTAAATTAAATGTGTTTTTTGAATTAGGTTTTTAAGTTGGGTGCTTATTTTTAATTTTGTTGGTAATTCGGATTGATGTGTATCCCTCCCCACCCCACCCACACACCCACACATCAAATACTTACCATTATTTATTTATAACTTACGAGCGACGATAAGTTTTTCAGTTGATTTGAAGAGTTCTAAGAGTTCCATAGGCACAAGTAACCTGTTTGGTTACGTCTTTGGTAACCAAATTGGAATTATGGGTGGTTATTTTGAGTTTATTTTATTTTCTATAAATTTATTTAAAATCAATTGGAAAAGTTATAGTTCACCTCATTTAACCCTTATGTCGTTTCAAAACAAGTATGATATTCAAACCAACCGCTATTCTTGGTCTTTGATCTCATTGAAGAGATTTTGACTGTAAAAATTCAACTTTTAAAAAATTGGTCCAGTAATTGGTATATATATATATATATATATATATATATATATATATTCTTTTTTTTAGACCAATAATATTTAGTGATAAAGTGGCAACAGCTCTAAAAAAATTGGCACCATGCGGCTAGAAACACACAAAACAAGGCCAGCACTCGGGGAATTCCTCGCCATTCTCAAGCAGGCCAACAACGTCATGCACGGCATGTCCCCAGTTCATCTGTTGCATAATTACCCATACAACAAGTATATTGTCGATAACCTTCAAAACTTGCCCAGGAGGATTTCCAACAATGTTGACAACAAAGGTTGGGGCACTGAATCACCACTTGACTATTGAGTTGGTACATATTATAAGATAGATTGAGCATACTCACTATAGATTAACTGTTTGAGTTTTGGTTTTCTACTCGAAATTAATACTCTTTGAGTTTAAATTTGTTTTGATTTTCTACTCAAAATTAATAATGTTTGAGTTTTGATTTTCTACAAATTATGAGGTAGATTGAGCATACTCACTATACTGTTTTGATTTTCTACTCAGCCTAACAATAAAATTGTGGGTCCGGTCTGACGTAAAAGTTCTAGAGAACTTCTCAGCAACGGTTCTAAACAGCTCCAAATCACCATTTATAAGAGAATTTGTAAGCTCAAAGTATGGCCTCAAATTCGTCTCCATACCTTTCTGCATAAAGAAGTTCGCTCATGGATCTCTCCCAGTAGTAGACGGACTATCACTATTCAATTTAGTTATTAAATGTAATCAGCAGCAGCAAGAACGCAAGAAAAGTGGATACATAGTTAAAGCTAAGAATCTGAATTTTTTTGGATTGGACACTGCTTAGTTAAGTTGCAATTGTTGTTCTGGTTGATTGTATATAATTGCTACTGGTCCAAATATGTATTTTTTGACAGAGTATTTTATAACTGCTACTACTGATCCATATCTTTATTTTTTGAATGTATTTTTTAACTGCATAGCTGATCCAAATATGGTATATAAACTGCCTAGCTGATCCAAATGTTGGTATATAACAACACCTTCTGATTTCCATAAGCCTATAACATGTCTTTATAATTAGTGGAAAAGTTCTCACTTTTTTGGAAAAGATCAATAGGTCTTGAACATTGAACCAAGGGGTCTGCTTTCCATGATCTTTTTTCCCACCCACCCTTAAGCCAAACTTACTAAAGCTTTACTTTTTCCTTTTTCCAATCTCCATCCATAAGAAAATAATTCCTGGTCATATGTGTTGGTTTGAGCAAATAAACACATCCAAACTACAATCAAACACACCACAAATGGAATTTCAGCTTCGAAATATTTTGTTTACCATCTTTTCCTTCTTTTCTCTAAATTTTTTTCGTATTCCATGGAAAACAGCAAATAAGAAAGAAAAATAATAATCATTATTTTGATGCACTATCTTTATACATGTACAGATTCTATATCAACTTCTAACCATTTTACAACCTGTATTAGGATTGGGAGGCGATGGTCAGACATCAAAAGTGGATAGATTCTCGCAAATTATTTAAATGGGTACCCACAACAAAGTGTTTTCTTTAATCAATACTAACTATTAATATTTAATTCATTGTCGATTATTTGATTCTTTGCTTATTTTTGTGCAGTGTCACAGACATGGTAGGATTTGCAATACATGATGTCCGTCTTCTAGCGAAAACTCCCTTGGACCCTTGAAAGAAATTGTTGATAAAAAATTTAGTGTACATTGAACGAGATGTTCATTTGATATTTTGTTTTTCGATAGAGTGTAATTGTGATAGTATTATTTTTGTTGGATTATTTTTTTACAGGTGGATAGTCCGATAAATAAATGAAATTCTGCCCAAATTTTTTAAAAATATTTACACTTTTGCGTCGTAAATAAAACTTTTGTATTATAGTGATGTTTCATAATGGTATAATTGTGACCATTATAATGTTTATTTGAGGTCCAAGACATACTTTTAGTGTTGTTGTGGATTATTTTTTTTAACGGGATGGATAGTGCTATAAATAAAGAAAACTATATCCAAATTTAATAAATTGTTCACATTTTTATTGTAATAAAACTCGACTTAAATTGTTTATACATTTTTATAGTCCTCTAAACAAGGGAGATTATGGATATTTTTTTAAATTACACTTTGTTTTGTTGGGGAATGAAATTTTTGCCATTTTACAATTATGCACTTTGGAAATTTTACCCGTTTTACTATTATGTACTTTGGAAAGTTTGGTCATGCCTTCAGGCACGGCATTCTGCTAGTGTATATATATACATACATATATATATATACATACATATATATATATATATATATATATATATATATATATATATATATATAAACATACATAGATAATACAAATGTATATGTACATACATACATAAATGTGTATATATATATATATATATGTATGTATGTATAGTGATATTGCATGTATAATTCATAATAAAATTATATACATACATGAATTGATAATATATTTTAATACTTAGGTACTATATGTATATTTTATATTATTCCATGAATAAATAATACATGTATAAAACTATATATAAGTATCATGTATCTATTGATAATATTATTTAACATTTAGATCTTAGTATAATATATAATTTAATAAAATATAAATATATTTAATTTTGTGTACATGTACATATATATTTTTTGTTTATCAGAATTACGCACATATTAATGTATTATATATGTTTATTATATGTTAAGGTATAAATGCATTAATATATTAAGAAGAAATAATTCTGAGTTGAAAAATAAAAAAAACAAAAGTTATAAAGCACACCATTTTACTGTTTTCTAAAAAACCTGGTTATGACACGGAAATATTATAATTCAGTGTTTAAAACGGGTATGCCAAACGTATATTTTTATCATAATTGCATTTAAACACATAAAACAAAATTATAATTGCAAGCCAAACAGACCCTTAAATTCTTTCTCATTACACGTTTGCACAACCGCACCATCTTGGTGATTGAATTAGGATCGATCGTGGCCCTCAAAATTCTAAAACTTGATCAAGTATCGTCCCGCCTGTGGTGGACAAAGTTTACGATTTTGGAAGGCAATTTTATCATGTACCAAAATATGGTGTAGCCCTAAATTATAGAGAGAGATAGAGAAAACACTTCACCCTCCAGAAAAGTGAAATTTTAACGTTCTCTTGTGGACGTAGGTGAATCTTGGTTGAACCACATAAACCATGTGTTTATTATGTGATTATTTCTTATTCTATCACTATTATTTATTTTTTCTATTTCAAATATTTTCTTAAACTTAATAAAAGAAATTAGTTAAGATATGACAAGAATACATTGTGCAACTAATATTTTTATTATTAGATTTTGCATTATAAAGTTATTGATCACTAATCAAATATAAAGATGTCAAATACATAGACACGGTATTTTAAAGAAAAAACTAGAACGCGCCCAAATATGTAACACAGAAATGTCTATGTTGTGCGTTAATTTTTTTGGTATGATGGGGGATGGATGTTGACTATGTACTAAATTAATATATAAAGGTTAACTTATCATGCAATCTACAATAGGCAACCTAAACCATAAATTTAGTGGAGTTCAAGCTATAATAGGTGTAAGTGATAATTTCCTATAGGTGTACATAAGCCAAATAAGAATAAATATCAAAGAGAGCAAGTAAATCAGACACACAACATAAGATGTACGTGGTTTAATAATGTGCCTACGTCCGTTGGGTTTAGGATTTTCTCTTTATTACTTTAGAGAATTGATCGGCAGAGTTATAGTATTGCTCGATAATATATCACATGCCTCTCTCAATGGGGGCGGGTTTACATTTATAGAAAATCTTAGGAAAGTCCTAAGCTCCGTCAATAGATGTCTCTAAGACTTCGTACCTATCCTTTGTCAACTTCGATCATTTTAAATGGTGAATATGTAGGAGTCTTTTATTACTTAGACTCTACATTAACTTTGGGCGCACATATCTTGGGCGCTTATACCAAGCACATGCCTGCTTAATTGTGGACCTCACAATTACCCCCAAAGCTCAGGGTTCCTTTGAGGTCGCTAGGCTTTACTGTATTTAGGTTAGCTAATGATTCTGACAAGTCTTCACACTAAGGAAATAGCAGCATTCCTTCCTCAAAATTTGATTACAGTAGGGAATCTTTGTTGTCTGGTCGGAGGGTAATTTAGTAAATGCCCCTAAAACTGGAAAGTTTAAGTCTGTTAAGTTCCCCAAGGGCACGCTGATAAATAAATCCTATTTTCTTGGCGGTGAACCGTCGCTTCGATGGTTGTCATGTGCATGTGATCATTTTAATTTTGGGAAACCAGGAGGGAATTTCTCACCACAAGACAACGGTTCCCACTATTTCCTCACTTTTTTGTTCATTTTAAAACTTGCGAACTTTCAAATGCGAGATTTTCACTATCATCACTTCGTATGTAAGAACTTTTAAATTTCTCACTTCATTTCAATCATTTTTTTAGCACCTTTCCACTTTCTCTTTTTAATTATTTCCTTGAGTTGTTATCTTTAACGATGGTGTACCTAATTAATGAAGATACCTTTGAAAAATCCAACCTTGAAGGCCATTGGTTGCCATCTATTTTTATTGGTGTCACTTTTCCCCCCAAATCATTTGTTCCTAAAATTCTGCCAACATTTTAATGCTGACCCAACCTATGTTGCTCCAAATACTTGAAGGATCTTTAATGGGATCCATGAGATTAATGACCTATATAAGGCCCATCTCGGCATCACTGAAATTATGTATTGTTACCAATATGTAACAACCCATGAAAATATATATTATATGAAGTCAAGGATGGCCAAACGGTCCCTAATCGTGAATCTCCTCGATTTTAGTAAGGATTACTAGGATCATGTACTAGTTATGAAGAATTGGCAACATACTCTCCTTCCTAAGGGTGTGGCATATAAAGGGCTAAGATGCTCCCAGGATGGGCGATCCATAAGTTAGAAAGTAATTAAATTTTTAGTTTTGCAATTTTTCTTGAATTGGGATGATATTGAGTGATTTTCTTTATTCTTTGCAGAGAAATTCAAGAAAAAGACACCTCGCAAGCGTAACGTCAATTTTACTAATCTTCAAACAGTTTTGGCTATTCAATAGAGGGCTGGAAGTATTGATCACCCTGGGTCGATGACATTTTTGTTTGACTATAAGAGTTCTACCACCCCTTTTATTACTAAGCTAGTAGAACAAATAGCGTTCATTCCCATTTGTTTAGATGACCCAAAAGATTCCTCCTCCCAGAACTCAGAAGGGAAGGGATCAAACAATGAAGGAACGTCATCTTTCTTTGAACTACTAGACATTTCACTGGTTCCTTCTACTATGATTTCTCCTAGTACCATGGCCAAAAGGAAGGTTGTTAACCTGATCGCCGCAAATATTGGTACAAAGTCTCCTCCCCCTTCTCGCTCATTGGGAAAAGAGAAATATCTTGCTCGACCAACGAGCAAGGAAAATGAAGTTGGGGGATCTAATAACCCCATAAACATCGATGATTACCCTTCCAAGGACCATGAGCCCCTTTTAAAGAGGAAAAAGAGGGATTACATCCCTCCTCCCCCACTGGACATTGTAGGTAAAAGGGATGTGAATAAGGGCAAAGGCGTTGCTCGCCCTGAGCTGGCTCAGGACTTGATTTGATCAAGAGTATTTCTTATTAATTGGGTGGATACTTCTACCATTCTCGACTATCAGAACGTGTCAATCACAACCTCTCCCTTGTATGTTTCTTATTTTATTACGTTCTTCTTTTTGCATTTCCCTTTACTTGTGTTCTACTTATCTTTGTTCTCACATTATCTAGAATTTCTAATTAATTATGATCAGTTGTTGGAGTCGAATGATGCGTTAAAGAAATCCTCCGTTGACTAGGAGGTGGCCTTTAAGGAGTTGGTAAAGTCTCTCAATTCTTCTCGGAAGCTTAATGCTAACTAGGTAACCTAGAAATTGAAGCTCAGCGAAAAGGCCAATAGTTTGGAGGACTAGAATATCAAGGTTCAAAAGAAGATTGATGATTCCTGAACACAGGTAGTTTCTAATGAACGGGCCAAGAAGAGGATGAGAACACTAAGGCCGAGGTAGAGCTTTCCAAGACACAGGCCAGTGAGGCCAAGGCCAAAGCCGAGGAGGCCTTAGCTAATACGTCAAAGGACAAGGATGAGGCTTTACTTGTGGCTGAATTAAGGCCTTTTACAATGTCGAGATACATATTGTATACCTTAAAAGGGTTTTTTTTAAGAACGGCTAGGATGAGGCTCTTGTCAAGGTCCGAACCGCTAAGGATTACGACCTCTTGAAGGACCACAACACAGGTTTTCCTCCTTAAATTAAAGAATAAGATGAGGGTGAGTATGAGGATGAGGTGGTGGTCGGAGAGCAGGCTGCTACTATTGAGTTTGCTCAGGTGAAAGTTGAATAGATGGTTGTGATTGGGACTGACCAGCTGGAGGACATAGCTACTTAACAGGCAGTCGAGAAGGATAAGGTCAAAGAGAATGCTCCTTAGGACTTTTTAGGAAGCATTTTATTTCTTTTCTTTTCTTTTAATGAATGATGTAAAGATTTACCCATTTGTAATATTTTTAATGAAATATAAAGTTTGATCCAACTATTGACCTTTTTTAATTCTTTATTATTCCTCATCAATTTTCTTTTGTCTGCCAAGATTATATGCTCGACTACACATCCATGTAGTTTAATGAAAGACTTACAGTGCTCGTCATAGCTCAGCACGACTTCCAGGATAGATGTGAAAGGCTATTTATTATTGGTCATGACAAAGATGACGGTGATGAGGACAATGATCCCGACCAGCACTTGGGCCTTAATGTGTTTGTATGAGCAAAGGAGGCTTACTTGGATATTTATAGCCTCTTTCATCGGGCTATGGAAAAAAATGATGCCCTTCATGACGTGATTTTTATTTCTCAGAGCAGTCATAATAAGGCATTTGCCAATCTAAGGGTTGAATTCAACCAGAAGTTTGCGGAGCTGAGTAGAGAATGAGGATTTGATAAGAGACTAGCCAACAATGAGTTTCCTCCTTCGAGGAGGAATTTTGTTCTTAATACTAACCTTATGGGCACCATGGAGGTCTCCACTCTACTCTGAAAGGAGAACAATGACTTGAGAGTTGAGATTAAATGAATTAATAAGTCCAAACCAAACGAAAAGACTGGAAAGGGAGCTTCCTTTTTGGAAGAAGAGAGTACCTAGCTAAGATAGGAGATGGAGAAGACTAAAAAAGTCTTTAAATAACAAATTTGTGACCATTAAGGGTCCATCGTCGGAAGTTGGTCGATTAGAAGAGTTAGAGAAGACCAAGAAGTCTTTGCATAAAAAAGTAACGACCATTAAAAGTCTGACCGAGAAGCCTGAACATCTTACATTCCAATTCAACAAGAAAAATCTTTATATGGATAGATGGTTATGTCAAGGCCATTCTCAATACGTACTCTACTCTGAATGATGATCAGAACGTTGATTATAAGAATAGTTGGCTCAATGCCCTGAAAAATGGCAAAGTTTCTAAAGGATTCTGAATTACGGTATTGGAATGACCCAGGTTGCCTTGATCAGTAAAATAACCCTTATAAGCTTGATGTTTTGTGGATCCCAATGGATTCCATTATAGTTAGTTTGATAAGGAAGTACCTTGAAAACTACGGCCTTGACGAGGGTGATGGACTTTACCGATTTAACACTTGGTTAACAGGGCCACTCTCGGGGGGCCATCGAGAATCAGAGACATATTTGAGATAAGTATTCCTTATGCATTAGATGTTTTGCTTGTTGGAGGTTTGACTTCAGTGAATGAGTCATCCCGGTCATGCAATTGATCTAGTTGTATTTATCATTTTATTATAAATTGTTTGTTTTTTTCAATTTCCTTGTAATAACTTAAGGTGTTGATGGAATTTTTTGCATTTTTCTTACCTTTATAGTGTGTGGTCTTTTGGACTTACCTTTTAGTTGATGTCTCCCCATCAAACCTTAGCCCTAGAACCAGAAAAGCAAAAATGCACCTGTTTGTGGGGTTGTTCCCCATCAAAGATTTTTATGGCCCAGTTGGTAATGGATGCCTAAGGTTTAACACTAGGCCTTTTATCGGTTGTGAACCATTGTCCATATTTTGTTGATCATCAAAACATTTTGGCTTTAGTCGACAGTTAGCTAACCAACCGGCTAATCTTGTACGCAGACGTTTAAATTTAGAGGTGGTCTCTGGTCGACTAATTAATTAGCCTTAAAAGAAGACATTTGAAATAAAATAATCATCACAGTGATAAGTATCATGTCAAAGAAAAACTCATTTGACTAGTTGATCTTTGTCATTAAAAACTCATTTTCCTTCCACTTGGAACAATGCATAGAGATAAATATGAGAAGTCTAAGGGAAATTCTGAAAAATAATTTAAAATTAATATAAACTAAATAAACATAGGCTTTAAAGTAAAACTTCTCCAAATTGGTTGCATTCCATTCTCAGGGAACCCCTCTGCCCTCCACATTATTTCTAAGCGGCAGGCTCCCATCAAGTCATCTCGAATGACTTTGAATGGGCCTTCCCAGTTGGGCTCGATTTTCCCATCTAAGGGCTTCTTACTGCTACAAACAATCTTTCGAAGTATGTAGTCTCTGACCTAAAGCTTCTTGTCTTGACCCCCTATTGTATTGATTGGATAATTGCGTTAATAGGAGGCAAGATTTGCAAGAGATAATTCCCTTTTTCCCTCAGCTAAGTTAAGCTTTGCTATGATTTCTTCGTTGTTGAGGCCTCGGTCTACTAAGGTGGACTTCATGGTTAGCAAACCTGCTTCTAATGGGATGACTGCCTTAATTTCATAGGCTAGGGCAAATGGTGTTTCTGCCGTTGATCTCCTAGGCATTGTTCGAAACGCCCAAAGAATATGGGGGAGTTGGTCAACCCATGAGCTCCTTTCTTTTTCCAATATCTTTCTTATTATGTAGAGGACTATCTTGTTAGAGGATTTTTCTTTCCCGTTGCCATGAGGGTAGACCACTAAACTGTAGCAGTGCTTAATGTTATGATCGTTGCAAGAGTTTTGAAAGAATTTTCTCTCGAACTAAGTTATGTTGTTTGTCATAATGATCCGACCATTTTATGATGTTCTTCGATATGAACTTTGTAATGTCGATATCTCGGATGTTCACCAAAGGCTCTCCTTAAATACATTTAGAGAAGTAGTATGTGTTGTGTGACACCCCGCCCAATTAAATATAGGGTGATTAGTCCTTTACCAATTTAAAACAGGATATACAATTGGTTCATTCTTAACATCACTGTCGAAAACAATATAATCCATATTAATCACCTATAATACAATTAAGATAAGTGTCAAAACATTTTCCCTTTTTCATAAAACCATTTAAATACAACATTCCAAGTATAAATTATAAACCATTCACCATACATAGGAATATAATAAGTAATGAACAAGAATTAAATACAGAATTAAATAAGACATGGTAAAACCTCCCAGTTCAAAACTCCAAACCATAAAATAAACTAAATGCAATATCTTTGATACAAGACTATAAGCGGACGACACATGCCCTAAATAGGAAGTCTAAATGAAATTGAATGAAATGGATAGATACGTCTACTGCAGGGACCTACAACTTCCACAATAGCTGCAGCATGTCTGTCAATCCAATCTATAATTCTGGTACTATCTCTCTCGTACTCTCCAGGGTACATTCTCTCTATACCGAAATAAGTAAAGTGTTAATTCTCACATACTTTCCCGAAATTTTGTCTTGTTTAAGTTTACTAACGGGCAGTTTTTTTCAATCCAATTAACCGGTAAACTCAAAACTGGACTCTAAGAAAATTCTCAGAAATTCACCCTGTCGCTCGAACGAGATGGCAATGTCGTTTGAATGACTGCCACATGTCGCTTGAGCGACTTCGTGCGAGATACCAATCTCGTTTGAACGACTTCGCGCGAGACCTACTGTTTTGTCTTCTACACAAAATTTCAGCGTTTTCTACTATTTTTGAACCTAAAAACCTCTAAGATTAAACACCCAATGCCTCATCATCAATACCCATCAACACATAAGAGGTTATAAATCATTCCTAACATCCTAGGATCATTAATTCGTCATTAATCATCATAATTATATAAAGTCCCCAAATTAATTCACATGAACCCTAGGTTCCAAAATTTCAATTAAAGAACCTAATCAACCCAGATTCGTTCATCAATATATGATTCAATTTCATACTTAACCCTCTACATACATGAAGGAATATTAACAACTAATTAACCCAACCTTTAATCATCATTTAACCTCAAATTTTCACCCAATTAACATGTAAATCATGATTAATTTCACCTACTCTAACATGCGTATGATTATTGCCAAAAGAAAGCAAGTAATAAACACTTGCCTTAAATCGAAGGTTTGAATCCTTTGGTGATGTTGGTATAGACGCAATCCTCTCTTCTCGATCTACGCGTTGGTGGTCACGGTAGTGGAAGATGATGCCTAAAAGCTTTGGCTCCTTGGGATTTGCTCTCCCTCACTCTCTGTGACTCTCTCTTGAGTTATGTGAATGTGAGCCCTAATTTCTCCCACGTAACTGATATAATAAAACTCTAATTTTCGTCCATCTAATCTCTCCAAAAATTTAAATTACAAAACTACCCCTACGGGGCGCCGGTTTGGCCTAAAATTACTCGGAGTCCAAATAGAATACCCGAGTAGTGTTTTCTGACTATCTCAACCCTCCCGGACTCAACGGCGCACTCTAAATAACCATCCAAGTTAATAAAAATAATTTCTCTTTTTATCCCAATCAATTAGTCTCGACGCGACTCACACGCGCGTCAGACTTAAATTACCAAACTGTCGTATTATTCACTCTCGATAATTTATCAAAGTGTATAGTTCCATATTACATATCACACAGTAATATTAAATCACTAGGTATTAACCCTTGGCACGCTAGTTAATATTTATTTTTAAATTAGGATTAATTAACAATTAAATTCTCACATTTTAATTCACTTAATCCCACTATAATAATTAATCTCATAATTATTTAAATCATAAAAAATATGGGGTATTACATACTTCCCCCCTAATAATGGAATTTCGTCATGAAATTCGGAAAATAAGGCATACCTGGTACAAATAAATCTGGATATTTCTCACGCATATCCGCCTCACGCTCCCAAGTAAACTCCTCCACATTGTGGTGTTGCCACTGCACCCGAACAAGTGGAACTACCTTTGACCTCAGCCTCCTCTCACTATAATCTAGGATAGCCACCGGTCTCTCCTCATATGAACTGTCGGGATGTAACTCAATCTCCTCAATCGCGATGTGAGTGTGTGCCAACTCATCCCGAAGATACCGCCTCAGTGACGAAATATGGAACACGTCATGGATACGATGCAAGTGTTCCGACAACCCAAGCTTATATTCCACTGGTCCGATCCTCTATATAATAGGGAATGGTCCTACGTATCTCGGAGCCAATTTCCCTTTCTTCCCAAATCTCATTACCCCCTTCATAGGAGATACTTTTAGCAAAACCTGGTCCCCTACTGCGAACTCGTTGATGGACCGCTTAGCATCAGCGTAGCTTTTCTGCCTGTCCTGCATTACCCGTATGCTACTCCGAATCATCTCGATCCTGCTCGATGTGTCCTGAATCACCTCTGGCTCGAGTAGTTTGTTGTCCCCCACCTATAGCCAGTAAGTCGGAGAACGACAAGGTCTACCGTATAATGCCTCGAATGGGTCCATGCCAATCGAAAACTGATAGGAGTTGTTATAAGCAAACACCACCAGTAGAAGGTACTGCTCCCAACTACCACCAAAATTAAGGACACACATATGCAATATATCCTCGAGCATCTGATTAGTGCGCTCAGTCTTCCCATCGATCTGCGGGTAATACACCGTACTCAACCGCAACTCGGTCCCCATAGCCTCCTGGAAACTCTGCCAAAAATGAGACACAAAAGTCTTATCTCTGTCTGACACGATATCAAGGGGTACACCATGTAACCTCACTATCTCTGCAATAAATAGCTGGGGATATTGTCCTGCCGTATAGTCTGCCCTGACGGGAAAAAAGTGGGCTACTTTCGTCAACCGATCCACAACAACCCATATAGAATCGTACCCCCTCTACGCAGTTGGCAACCTAGTAATAAAATCCATGGAAATGCCCTCCCATTTCCACGTAGGGATCTCTAACGGCTTAAGTAAACCTAGTGGTCTCTGATGGTCCACTTTCACTAGCTGACACGTGGTACACAAGGATACGAACTCTCCGATATCCTTTTTCATCCCACTCCACCAATACTGCCACCGTATATCCTGGTACATCTTATCCCCGTTGGGATATACCACAAATCGAGATCCATGGGACTCCATCATCACTCCATGTCGAAGATCCCCCCCCCCCCCCATCTTGAATGACGAGTCTCCCTTTGAAGCGCAAGCCTCCCTCAGAACTCACTGATTAGGACTCGGATCCACCTGCTAAGAGCTGTTTAATCCTTTCCTGGCAAAAAGGGCCTGTCGCCTGTGCCTGAACCACCCTCATCACTATTTGTGGTGTGACGGTGATAACTGACATGAAGGACCTGTCAGCTGTATCTTGGTGTCCTAATTCCTTCCATTTTTCTTTCCACACCTCGGTTGTCTCATCTGCCGGTCTACGGCTCAACGCATCAGCAACTACATTAGCCTTCCCCGGGTGATAGTGTATCTCGAACTGATAATCTTTTACAAACTCAAGCCACCTGTGTTGACGCATATTCAACTCTTTCTACGTGAACAAGTACTACAGTGACTTGTGGTCTGTAAATAAGTGAAATTGTTCCCCCAATAAATAATGCCTCCAAATTCGAAGCGCAAACACGACTGCTTCCATCTCTAAGTCGTGGGTGGGGTAATTCTTCTCGTGAGGCTTAAGATTTCGAGAAGCAAAAGCTATAGCCTGCTCCTCTTGCTGGAGTACTCCCCCAAGCCCCTGTAAGGATGCGTCAGTATAAACCAGGTACTCCACCCTTGCCCTAGGAAGTGCTAGTACGGGTGCTGAGGTCAGCTTATCCTTCAGCTCATCGAACGCCAACTGACATACATCATCCCAAAAAAAATAGCACACCCTTACGAGTCAGATTCGTCATCGAACCCGCAATCTTCGAGAATCCCTGAATAAACCGTCTGTAGTAACCGGCTAATCCCAGAAAACTTTGCACCTCCGTCGGTGTCGTGGGTTGCCCCCACTCCCTCACCGCTGACACCTTACTAGGATCCACAGATATCCCTCTCTCTGATACATTGTGTCCCAAAAATTGTACCTCCCACTGCCAAAATTCACACTTCTCATACTTAGCGTACAACTCATGCTCTCGTAAAGGTCTGTAGAACCATACGTAAGTGCTTGGCATGCTCCTCCTCGGTGCGAGAAAAAATCAGGATGTCATCTATGAAGACAATGACAAACTGATCTAAGAACTCTCTGAATACTCTGTTCATCAAGTCCATAAATACTGTTAGGGCGTTGGTTAGCCCAAATGTCATAACAATGAATTCATAAGACCCATACCTCATCAGAAAAGAAGTCTTAGCCACGTCCTTCTCCCTGATGCATAGCTGATGATACCCGGATCTTAAATTTATCTTCGAGAAGTGGGCTGCTCCTCTCAGCTGGTCAAACAAGTCATCGATGTGAGGTAACGGATACTTATTCCATATTGTGACTTTGTTGAGCTCCCGATAATCAATACGAAGTCGTAGGGACCCATCCCTCTTCTTCACAAACAGAACTGGGGCACCCCAAGGCGAGGTACTCCTACGGATGAAGCCCTATCCTAATAACTATTCTATCTAATCCCGTGACTCCCTCATCTCTACCGGAGCCATACGGTAAGGCGCACGTGCTATCAGATGAGTTCCTGCTGTCAAGTCTATCACAAACTCGATCTCCCTACTCGGAGACAACCCCGGTGTATCCTAAAATACATCAGCAAACTCGCAGATGACCGAAATTGAATCGAGTGGAACC
Organism: Sambucus nigra; assembly: GCA_949130495.1. Lineage (NCBI taxonomy): Eukaryota > Viridiplantae > Streptophyta > Magnoliopsida > Dipsacales > Adoxaceae > Sambucus > Sambucus nigra. The sequence goes on from OX422210.1 coordinate 687,043,465, forward strand.
ACTATTGCATAGGTCTCATCCTCTAAATAAAATAAGTGGGTGGACCACCCTCCCTCAGAACGAGGCATCACCACTAAGAACATCTCCTGGCCCGAAATGGAGAACACAATACTCCTACTGAAGCAATCAATCATGGCCCTATACTCGACTAGCCAATCCATGCCAATAATGGCGTCGTACTCAGACATATCTAACACTAACATATCAGCCGGTAAAATCAAACTGCCAATCTCTATACCTAATCCTCTGCATATGAAGAAAATCAGTGACCCACTACCTAACGGTGAGTCTACACATGTCACTGTACTCTCTGCCATGCTTAACAACCCAGTGGCTCGTGCAAAGCTAGTGGTTATAAAGGAGTGTGATGACCCTATGTCAAATAAGATACGACCCAAAGTACCATGGATAGAAAACTTACCCTCCACTGTGGGTGGTGCTTGCGTAACTGTGGCCTGTGGACGTTATAGACACATCCATACTGCAATTTCCCCTGCTGCATCAGAGTTGTGGGCAAAGCCGGAACTGGAGCTGGTGCTGGTAGGGCGGCGGGAAAATGGGTCTCTGGGGCTCCTGGTGAGCACCCTGCTTCCGTGTAACTCTGTCCTTATCAGGTCAATCTTGTTTCTTATGGCCAATTTTGCCACAAGCATAACATTTCCCAATGAATTTTCCTCCCCTCTATCCCTGATAGCCTCGGCCCTACTGGACGTTACCACCCCTATCTTGGCCCTGTTGTCCCCCTGTTGTTGGCCCTACTTCAAACCCCCATGACTATGCCTGAAACCTCCAGAACGAAACCTCTTAGCAGACTCCCCCTGTTGGGAACCCTGCCTCTGACTCTGCTTAACTGGTGCCCCACTGGCATTACTTCCTCCTGTCTTGCCCAACTGGCTGGGCTCTCCCCCTCGCTTTCTTCCCTTAGCATGGAAGCGGTTGTCCTGACAGTGCAATAAGGCTGCATTCAGAACGTCTGTATATGAGTGTAGGGAAAGGTTACCCAATAGATGCTGACGTATCCTTCACGTCAAGCCATCCATGAACATATAAATGTGCTTCTCCTCAGTAGGCACCTCATCCTGTACCATGTTTGTCAATCGCGTGAACTCCTCCCCATATTCCGCAACTGTTCTCCCTTCCTGGGTGAGGACTAAAAGTTTCCTCCTCATCTTAGTCTTGACAACGGAAGGAAAGTACTTGCGATCGAACCGCACCCAGAAATAACTGATCGACATCAAATCTCGCTCCTCGATTGTAGTAGTGCACTCCCACCACTGTAAGGCTTCCCCTCTCAGCTTAAAGGTAGACAAACTTGCCTTTGAAACTCGGTGCACTCATACATACGAAGGTGTCGCTGTATGTCCTTCTTCCACTGACTAGCAATAACCACATCTGAGCTGCCCATGAACTCTGAGGGATATGCCCTCTGAAAGGACTCTCTCACTCTTTCCCATGAAGTGGGAAACGGATGCACCGAAACTGGTGCTACTGCCTGAACCTGGGGTGGGTCCTGCTACACCACCGCTAAGGCTGCATTCACCGCTTGTGCTACTATCGCGGTAACCTCTGTTGCATTCACTGCATTCATTGTCCGCTGAGTCTGCGCTGCCGGCTGCTCTGGCAGGGCCTGTCTGTCTCTTGGTGCACGTCAAGGAGGCATCTGACACGAGAAAGAATTTTATTAGTCCATAGTTATTACTAAATCTCAAATAGTTGAAGTCATAATTGCAATTATAGATCACAACAGTCCTAAAGATAGGGCTCTATATATCAAAGGACGCAAAGCTGAAAACATTGTAAGTCGTACATATCCTAAAGGACTCTAGAACCTGATACTCTGATACCACCTGTGACACCCTGCCCAATTAAATATAGGGTGATCAGTCATTTACCAATTTAAAACAGGATATACGGTTGGTTCATTCTTAGCATCACTGTCGAAAAATAATATAATCCATATTAATCACCTATAATATAATTAATATAAGTGTCAAAACATTTTCCCTTTTTCATAAAACCATTTAACTACAACATTCCAAGTATAAATTATAAACCATTCACCATACATAGGAATATAATAAGTACTGAACAAAAATTAAATACATAATTAAATAAGACGGGGTAAAACCTCCCAGTTCAAAACTCCAAACCATAAAATAAACTAAATACAACATCTCTGATACAAGACTAGAAGCGGGCGACACATGCCCTAAATAGGAAGTCTAAATGAATTATAATGAAACGGGTAGATACGTCTACTGCAAGGACCTACAGCTTTCACAATAGCTGCAGCACGTCTGTCAATCCAATCTCTAATTCTGGTACCCCTGAGGCTGAGCACCTGGTATAATATATATATAAAAAAAGAGAGAAGATATGCAATAAACGGGTCAGGGCCCGAGGTTTAAAGATGATTTAGCAAGTATTTAAAACTGGTTCTTAAAACAAGTCTTATGCGCATGTTAGTTATCGAACTCTCACATGAGCCTCTCAACTCTCATCTATTGTGCACGCCTAACGTACATCTAATTTTCCCCTAGTTATACCACTCAGTCTAACTAGTCTGAAGTCATTATAATAGTATCTCTACCCACTAGTAGTATACTCGCATCGCCTATACAATACACTAGATATTGGGAATAGTATTTTAAAGTTTGGAAATTATGTCAACAATAGATATTGGGAATAATACAAATTTTTTTTATTTTATAGAAATTAAACATGCTTATTAATTTTTCACCAAATATAAACCTAAACATGTGAAGGTCTTCAAATTTTCCATAATTCCACGTCTAAATGAAAAGAAGTTAAAATAATAATTATCATGAGTCTACTAAGCAAATTAAATTAATGTTTTAACATGTAATTGAATTTCATTTAAATATCACCAGTAATAATTTGAATGTTAATTATCAATCTTTAGGGAAATCAAAGTTTGCTAGTGATTTAGCAATGGTTATAGATTATAACCTTGTAGATAAAAAATGAAGAATAAAATTTGTTCCTGCCTTGGGTATCAACTAGGTGATGAAATTTCTTTTATTTAATGCAATCTAAGCCTTCTAGTTAAAATCCATATTATCTCTTGTTCTTGGTGTTTACATGTAGCTCTATGGGGGGGGGGGGGGGGGGTAACGTAATGTTATGGAATTCTTAGGGATCCTAAGATTGTATTGATTTGTTAGGTTTGGTTAATGACTCTTCATTCCAACTTAAATTTAGAGGTCAAATCTACCGTCTCATTTTAATTTGGTTCAAAGTCATTAGAATGAACATATAATGACTTGACAACTAATTCAAATGAGATTCCTAACGTGTTATATTAGGTCCTTATATACGCTTCTTGATGCCAATTTGAATGAGATTTTGTGGGATTTTATTGACTTACATTACCATAAACCATCAAATATATCCTAATAACATAGTAAATCATTACTGGAGTCTCGTAGATTTGCTATACACATCCAAAAATACTCCCATTCTAAAATTTATTTAATTTAAACCTCATGTTGAGCCCTCACACATGGATTAAATGTATGAGCATACTCAACAACCATTAATCACTAACTTTAATACATGCATATGAAGATATATCAAAATAACACATGCACATTAAAGCAACAACAATAAGATACGTCAGAAAATAAAATAAATTTAAATACCTCCAAATTTATGGGGTATTGCAACTGAATTAAAGTAAGTGTGATAGGTCACAACTTGATGGTCAATATGTGTAATAGGTTCTATAAAATGTGCTATATTTTGTTGTGTCAACTTATCGGCCTCATAGAGGCTAGTAATATAGTAAACAATGGAATTATTTTCAATCACCACGTGCTAAAGAAAAGCATAAAATGTATTAACCTCATATAGTGTAATTTTTTATATCCTAAAAGCTCTTAGTTTAAAATTTTAGATTTAATATTCTAAAATACATTAAACTTTATATGTTATCGACTTTCAACATAATTACATTTCCTTGTCTTAAAACCATGGATTCGTTCCAAAAAGATTCTTCAGCGTTTTAAATGAAGAACAAAACTCTATTTTGCAAATTTGACCCGAAAATCACTTGAAAAATCCTAGACCTAACATGAACTATCTTAACCCTAAAATAACCATCACGTAAATTATAAACCAACGTTAGTTAGTTTAATTAATCTTTAAAGCTATTATTTTTTACTAAAGAAGGAAGATATGCGACACAATTAGAAGTAACTTTGCCTATTCTAAACCATCCCCAAACGTATGTGAAAATGTCCCTAACAAAATTCAAACCATGTCACCTCTATGGAAATTGGAGAGTAATATCATGTGAACTAAAACTAATCAATTAATTTAATGAATTATGTTTAGTAGTAATGGTAATGAATGCTTGTAATGATTGGGAGCACGGAGGGTGTTGATGATGGTTGTCTAAAATTAAGGCTAAGATTAAATTATGATTAAAATTTGACAAAAATAATAAACCAAGATAAAATTATATTTTTCATAAAGAAATATAGTAACTAGAAATAATTTTAGAGGTTTTATTTTACAAAGTAAATTGGTGGTTAAGATTAAAAAGTTCCAAATTACCATTTTCGAGCTCCATGTACTACTGATCCAAATGTTCCAAACTGATAGTTGTTTCCCCTTACTCGATATATTGTCAACTATGCTCCCTTATTTTTAAGGGAATACTAGTTAAAAGTCCCTCTTAAATGTTAATATAGAAAAATAATTTCAACCTCATATTATTTTATTCAACATTTAGTTCCCACCTTAATCTATTTATAAGCATTTAGACCTTGAGGACATATTACCATTTATAGACAAAATTATATGGAAAAAATGTGTTGGTGACCCTTAATCATTGGCAAGCAACATCTCCTTCAAATATGAATGAAAACTATCCAAATCTTCCTTTATCGGCCCTTTTTCTTCATCCTTAATCAATTCAGTGGTTGTTATATGGGAGTTGTTATATCTTATTATCAACTTTATGGCAATTTTACTCATAAATTATTCTCATTTTTTGTGATACTACGTTTATCAATTAAATTTAGTCATATAACCCCCAAAAATCCAACCATGTTTGACCTGTTTTGGTCAGTGATGGCTCATGACATTCCACTTCAACCAATTCAAGTTTGTTCTGATTCTGACATGCAAATATTGTTGAATATGCTAACTCTACAAGAGTTCAGCTACATTGAATTAAATTCGTGTATAGTCCTTCTATGCTTAATCACAAACGAGACACATTTAGTGCAATACACTCACGTGTCATACCCGTATTGACTCATGTCCAAATCCAACATTAGTTAAGCCCTAATACATGTCAATGCGGATGTAGTACGTCAGTGTGTCACACTATTTTGTGACATATTTATGAGTCGGTCTATAATTATTGATTCTTATATTCTACCAAACAAGTGGCAAGAAGGTTTTATGGCATGTTATAAAATAACGAACTGAAGAAATATAAAGGTTGAAAAAAATTCCACTTAATTAATGGTCAATCCATGTAACTTAATATCAGAGGAAAATCTTATACCTAACTCAATTATGCATGACGATGTGTATAAATCTCTATCAGTTCTTTCTACAACTTGACAGATCACAAATATAAACCTATATTTTCTTTTAAAATGTCACATAATTCTTATCTACGTAATATTGTAAAATATACTTTAATTAAAGAACACAAACTGTAAAACATGATTTTAATTAATCTAAATATTAATCGATTAATTAATTAAACATGTTATGATCCTTTAATAATATGATCTTGAATCACCATGATAATCACATATAATTATTGTGTGGAACATATAATGATAATCTAATCACATGCCTCGATCTATAGCTATAAATTTATAACTCGTTCGTGTACTTCCATATTGTTATAGCTGAAAATATTAGTAGATGAGTCGACCTTAACGATGATCAATCAGACTAATTTTTGGACTACGACTTTATCTCATCTTCGAGAAAAACATGTTTTAATTTCAGTGCATTCCAACAATTAGATATTCCTCTATGGTCAAAACACTATTTCGAAATTAACTCTCATTAAGAATTTGGATTTCTATCCCTTTCCTATGGAATTGTGTTGTCTTTAGTTAAGTTAGTGAATGATGGACTTCACCGGTTTATTTATAGGCAGGGACAAAACTCAAATCTCTAATAGTCACTAAATGCCAACCGTCCATCAGGGTAGATACCCAAAAGTCTTTAGTTCTTAATAAATTAAATATGTCCTTTGATTAAACACCTTATTAACATTGACTCGTGGTAACCAATATGATTTTAGTATGGAACACATTATTGAGAATTTTATTTAAAATAAATCTAGCATTCTCCCGCTTGGTCCATAATTATCATAAGGCGCGCAATAATCCCATAGTCATCGACTTAAATGATTTTTTGTAAACATCTTAATCAAACAAACCATTAATGAAACTCATGGCTCTCACATACTATTTTAGGAGCATGATCGCTTCCATGTGCCACAACATTAACAACTCATTCAATAAGGTTATTCAATAATGATCCATAATGTCTTATATAATACAATATATATGTCACATTTATCAATTCAAATGCATGTAAAGTTATATTGCAGGCTAAAAATTGAAATGTTCACAATACACTTTAATTGATATCAAATATAGTGTCAAAATTAAGCATCAAATAATTCACAACACTTATACTTAATTGACTACACTCAAAACCATATCTCAAGCATGCTTCATTAATGTCCTTTACTCATAGTTCATTTATTAGTGAATATGCTATGTTAACACTTATACTAATATGTTCAACTGACACTTGTTATTTCCGAACTTCTTCGTTCACATAATAGCGCTATCATATCCTAATGTGTCTAGATTATTTAAAATACCTATTAGTTCTTCATAACGAAGATTGTGATGGCATTATACTTCAGCGACTTGGTAATAGTGTTGATAACTCCAAGTCCCGAAATAAATTTTTGCAGACATAATCTGTAAATCGTTTCCTCAAAGCATGCTACAGATAATATTTAATTTATTTCCCACTCTTTCATAATATTGGACATTAGGACAAAATAAATCTACTTAATCATGAGTGAACTGTAATTGTTGATCATCTTTATATCAACAATTAGCATAAGTAGGAGCATATAATATTTTATAAATCTCATTACTTCATATTCTTAATCAAAATGAGCTACTAAAGCCATATAAGTACTGATCATATTTATATAGTGATTTCTCAACCCATACACTTCTATTCTTAAACTCTTACAAGCTTTCACACTACATGTAATTCTTAATCAAAAGGGGATACTAAAAACATAGGAATTTCACGTTCTAAGATATAGGTGAAAATATTTATTTACAAACCTTCATCTATTCATAATGCAAACTTTGACCATAAGTCTAGCTTATATCATTAGGGTTATGTTTGGTCTTAAAGATGTATTTATACTTGACTCTAGTGTGGCAATTAGATAATTCAAAGTGATCTTAAACTTCATTTTGGTTGATTAATGGCATTATAATTTTTTTAAACTTGTGAAAATAAAATCGAATATTTTCTTACTCTTATATCAAATTCACACTCTTGTTATAAATCTCATAATTATTTAGAATAGAAAACTCATTTAAGATCTTCTTGTGTTACTCTAGATGTTAAGGGAATGACACAATTATTTTAACTTCTTTTATAATCACATTAGGTGATTTGATACTCCTACTAATTTCACCATTCTTTAAAGAATTTGACATTTTTTATTTCAGCAGTAATGAGTGTACCCTCTTAATAAGTGTATACAAATAATTCTAAAACTCAATTCTTTTAGTGGATTATAAATCCATTCATGCATAGACATTTCAAATCATACGAGTGTGTCCAATTGGGTAAAGTGAAATTTATATAATAAACTTTTAATCATATATTTTCAAATACTTTTCTCAACCAAGGTTTGAAATCCAAAAGGTTTTTTGATAAATATGTGTGAATAACTCTTGTGGAGACATCATTAGTGTGTTTGTCTTGTTGTTTTATAATAAGATGATCTATGTAAGTCCATTATCTAAGAAATGGCAATAATCTCCCACTAGGGCCATATAGATCACGGTAAAATTGTAAATCCTTAAGATTTCAAACGTGACCGTCAAGATTCATAAGTGACAATTTGAAGATTTAATCTATTAAATCATAAAAGTAAGTCTAGATTTCAAAGAGTATCATATTCAATTGTGCCATAAGATTAAAGAGTCTTACTAATAAGGCTGCTTTTAAGTTCAATTATGATATAGAATCAAAATCATTTTTCTTGTAAATAGTTTTATCAAAAACATAATTATAACCACCAACGAGAATATCATAATTAAGAAAAATATAATCTCATATAAACTTAAATATATTTTGGCATACTTAAAATAAATCCATTACGATCAAATTTTAAAAAAATATTTTTAAAGGTCATCGAGGGTTTTTAAACGGATTCCAAAATGACATGAAAAAAATGAATCCGAAAATTTCTAGTTTGTCGTGTAAGCATCCTTATAGCTAATTAGAACTATTTTTTGTATTACTCTAGTTTTGAAAAACAAAATAAATTATTCTCACTCCTTTCGAACAACACATTATAATTCACTCACTATAGCTTAAAAATATATGTTATATAATGGGTACTTTTATGGAAAACCTAACTTCATCACCTCATTCTAAGAAGTCAGTCTCGGATAAAATATGCAATTTTAGAGAAATAAAATGATATATAATTAATGAGATAAATATCTCACTACATTAATGCTATAAGTTGACAACACGTTCATTAATAACAATTTATAATAATATGGACTTTCTTTCATAATAACTCTGAATATTTATATATGACTTTATTGGGTAGTATGTTATGTAACTTAGATGGACATGTTATCTAGGATAAATTTTTGTGATAAGTACCCAAAAGTGTTTAAATAATACCCTGAATAGATGATTTTTAATTGCTAATTCTCGACAAAATGGGTCTTATGCACGTATTTGTCTTTTTTGTAGGCTTGCTTGCGTTTGCGAGTTTAAAAGTTATATTTCAAGGCAAAATGCGACGAAGATGTGGTTAAAAGAGCTTAAACCTAACCTCCGTGCCTTACCCTGTCCCGTAACCTTCACCTAAATCGAGTCCTAGCCATTTCCCGAGCCCCGTGTGTGTTTAGTTTGTAGTTTTATATCTTTTTAGATTTTTTTGAGTCGTGTGTAATTTTTAGGATTTATTTATATATTATTTGTGTGTGTATAGATCTAAATATTAGAGTCCGAGTGTTATAAGTCTGTGCGTGCAAATATAATATGAGTCTTTATTTTTAATTTTATTACATGAATTTTATTTTATTCGAGTCTTTTATTAATAAGTTAGGATTTACATTTTATTTTAAATTTTATTAGTTTTATTTATTTTATATTTTATTTAAGTCTTAGTTTTTTTAGGTATATACTTTATTAGGGTTTCATTTATTTTCATTTTAATTTATTTTTATTTTTTTTACAATCTAAATACGCACATTATCCTACACACTAACACGCTCAAACACTCTCACCCACTCACACCCTAACTACTATACACTTCACCACATACTAACACCCTTCCTATCATCTTCCAACTCCCCACCCAGCTACTATTCATCATCACCTACACATCCCACTCTCTCTCTCTCCTACCTCCATTACCCACCTTAAACCTATTCCTCATTTCTCACCCATAAACCTCCATAGCCATGCTGAACCCATCTCCGAAATCGTAATCCATCGAATTCGACCGTAACAAACCCGAACCAGATACCACAAACTGAACCAAATTCGAACCTAATCCGGACCTCATCGCATATAACTTGGACCCCCATTTAACCCAGTGACAAACCTATATCCCAACCGGGTTCGGACCTGCCAAAACCAAATCAACCAACCCCAACCCGCGATCCACCTCATGACTTCGATCCATTTAGAATCAATTTTTCCCATACCTAGTTCCATCAACAACCAAAAATCCGATACCCATAGCAACCCGAAACCTCCCACTTCCAAATCAGCAACCCCAAAAACCCATACTTGCTACCTGTAGTTCCCTGAAACCTCTGTCCAAAACTCAAATTCAAATCCCTGCAAAAAACCCAAAAAATATTACCCAATCCGTCAAAAATCCTTTACCCCACATCCCAATCATCTGCCATTATCCTAAAATAAAAGTCACATGCTAAACTTTTATCCCCTTTTTCTAAACTACTATCATCCATTACATCTTCCAATTTTAACCCTAGCGCCATGTAATCTCTTACAAAAGAAGACTTCATTTCAGAAGGGGGATAGAACGGTGGAAGAGTGAGAGAGAGAGAGAGAGAGAGAGAGAGAGAGAGAGAGAGATAGAGAGAGAGAGAGAGACATTTTAGTGTAGTTTTTAGAGTAGGACTTATTTTTATTTTCTGTTTTCTTTATTTTTTTTAATGATTTGAGTGAGGCAGATTATATTTGTAAGATACAAATTGTGAGTGAGTGACATTTTATTTAGTGTTGTAAAACTCATATTTATGAGTTACTATTCATGTCAAAGTTTGAGAAGTTAATATCAAACTCAAGGAGACTTAGTTCAATTATTTTTTTCTCATTCTATTTTATTTTGTATGCCTCTTATTGTGTCATTATTACATTTTATATGTAATAATACCAAAATGAGAGGCTAAATGCCCCTATTCAAGGGGTCAGATGAAACCCTTAACTTAGTTATTTTATTTAAGTTTGTTTATTTATTATGCCCCTTTGAATATTAATATTAAAATTTTACAATTTATATTTATGCCTCGAGAGAAGGTGAATTATTTTCGAGAGAAAATCGTAAATTCAGATTATAATATTTATTTATTAATTAAACTAGAGATAGATAATTTTTAAATGATATTATAGTTCGAATTTTTCTACTCTAAAAATATAAATATTAATGATTTAAAATACTTTAGTGAATTTTCCCTAGCGGATGATTTATCAGAAAATGTTTAAATCTATTTTTTTTGAGTATTTGAAATTTAAATATTAATTTTCTAAAAGGACTATATGTAACTTTACATTTGCAATGAGAGTTGATTTGTGAATTTATATATGTTTGGGGTTGTTGATACCAAATTTAATCTGCTGACATGGACCAATCATATGAAGACACGTGGTTATCTACATGGAAACAACAAACACTTCCGAGGAACCCACGCGCTCCGAGGAACAAGACTACAACGAGGAAGACTAGTTCCTCGAGGAACACTGCTTCACCGAGGAACTCACACGCTCCGAGGAACAATGCCTCTCCGAGGAACTCTTGAGTACCGATAAGCTTAGGCGGTCCGAGCAACTCAGGCGGTCCGAGCTGCATCTCGAACAAAGCATTAATAGCGGGATAACCAACAGTTCAACTAATTCATTAAATGCTTATCATTCAAACGCACACGCATAAAGGGCATTGAATGTATTACCCTTTCATACGTACATCATTTAATGTATCATCCTTTCACATGATAGCCTCAGGGCTATAAATACATTGTACAATCCTCATTGTAAGAGGATCTAGATCTGATCCCCCAGACCGAAATTTCTTGATAGAACTTGTAATCAAGAATTCTCAAACACTCAGCAATAATACAACAGTGGACGTAGGCCATTCTTATAAGGCTGAACCACTTTAAAATTCTTTGTCTCATTTATTTATCTGTGATTGAATAATTAGAGTGATCTAATTTTTTACATCAACAGATTGGCGCCGTCTGTGGGAAACGACTGGTAATATCGTTTTCCATCAAAAACAATTCATCATCAATGGCGGATATTCCAGAATCCAGTAATCGAAACACTGGAACTCCTCCAAATCCATCTGCTCCGCCAAATATTCCAGATCTGGATGGAATAATGACAAATCTAGCCCAAGGCCAGACCGTCATGCAAGAAACGATGCGACAACTCATCCAAACTCTCCATAGCGGTGCGTCAGCCCATTCAGGACTGCAGAGTATTCAAAGAAACACCCGTGCACCATCATCACGTTCTAGACGTACCAATTCGAATCACAATGAGGAGTCTAAAGATTTCTCTTATCAACCTGGACGAACTTCGTCAGTGCGAGCCACAAATACTGAACAACGTGTCACTCTCTCCCTAGAAAGGACCAGCGTAGTGGAAAGGTTAAGTAGGGTTTCTCCTTTCAATCGATTAGGCCCTAGAAGGAACAAAAGTCCTCCTAATGCAGCGTCGAGGAGTTTTCGACGATCAACAGCCTTAAGGGAAGGATCTGCCCAGTCGCGACCAGCTGCTCGTCAAGATAGATCCCAGGAAGCCACTTCAACGCGATCAGTTGCGCGAACCAATAGGCTCGAGGAAAGAAATGATGCATGGAAAGGATCTATTCATAGGCTGGAGGATAGATTAGGGTAAATGGATAAGGCCAAGAACCCTCTACAACGAACCTTTGTTCGAGGAACACCTTTTGTCCAGGACATTGTTGATTTTCCAACACCATCAAAGTTCAAAGCACCTGTTGTGACTCCCAAGTATGATGGGAAGACTGACCCCGTCCTTCATATAGAACAATACCAAGCTGCAGCTGACATCTATGCCGTCCCAGATGAGATGAGATGCAGAGCATTCTCGGGAACACTTACTGGATCTGCTCAAATATGGTATAATAATCTTCCTCGGGGTAAGATTTCAACTTTTCTTCAACTGGCCGAGTTATTCATTGGGAATTTCTGCTTTGGAGCAAAGCCAGTTAAACGAGTAGCACATTTGTTAAGTGTTAGACAAAAAGCTGGTGAGAGTATCAGAGATTATATAACTCGTTTTAATAACGAGAAACTCGAAGTCATTGATTATGAGGAGAAGACAGCGATTACTGCTTTGATGAGTGGACTACTGCCGAATAAGTTGTACTACACTTTGGCCAAAGATCCACCTCGAACCATTTCAGACCTGATGGGAAAAGCGTCCAAGATTATGAATGCCGAGGAGGCTATGTCTGCGAAGAAGAATATGGACGCCAAAGAAACCAAGGTGGAAGGTGATAAAGCTAAGAAGAAAGAACATAAGAACAATGGTGGTGACAAACAATCCAAAAATAGGTCGTCATGGGAGGTCTTGAGGAAATTTGATAATTACACACCTTTGAAGGAAAATATCAACCACGTCCTGGAAGAAATTAAGAACAGCGAGGAGTTAAACTGGCCAAAGAAAATGAAGGCAGACCCTGACACGAGGAATAGGGAAAAATATTGCGAATTCCACAAGGATCATAGCCATATGACCAAAAATTGCATAGCTCTTCAGAATGAGATTGAAACACTCATCCGACGAGGAAAGCTAGCAAAGTATGTTGATCGGGGAGGCGAAAGAAGAAACAATGACCCAACTAGAGAGAGGTCTAGATCTCCTCATCGAGCAGAGGAGAATAAGAAGAGAAACTATGAAGTTGATCCAGAGGATGACCCCGATCTTCCCAAGAAACCAAGGCAGTCAGAACGAGAGGTATTTTCAATACGCTTTGGATCATTTGACTGTAATGTTATTACAGGTGGAGATACAGGAGGAGGAGACCTTACTGCAGAGAGAAAAGCTTTCCTTGAAGAGGCACAAGCTTGCTCTCACATTCAGTGAATAAATTTAGCTGAAGAGGATCGCCCGAGAAAGGTGAACAAAGAGAAGTTGGTCATCGGGTTCTCAAAGAACGACCTCGCAGGTGTTTTATATCCTCATGATGACCCATTGGTGATCAAAATGAGGATGAAGGAGGTTATGATTTCAAGAGTACTGGTCGACAATGGTAGCTCGGCAGACATCATGTTCTACTCGTGCTTTGATAGTTTAAATCTAAAGCTATCTCAACTGGAGCCTTATCACAGACCCCTCATCGGTTTTGCTGGCGAAAAAGTATTTCCACTTGGGACGATCAAGTTGGATATATTCATTGGTACGTGGCCTGCTTGTCGGATATAAAGAATACGTTTCTTCGTGATGGATAAGAATGTCCAATCATCGTATAATATTATCATGGGAAGAGTAGGATTGAAGAAGTTCGAGGTTGTACCATCTACAGTGCATCAGTGCCTAAAATTTCCAACAAACTTTGGAGTAGGAGTTGTGAAAGGTGATCAGAAAGTAGCTCGGGAATGCTATTATTCATCCGCCGAGCAAGAAAAACTGGAAGAATCAAAGAAAAAGACTACTACCTATCAAGTGGATGAAGGTGCAGAAATTGAAACATTGGATCCTAGAGATGAATTGCAACTCGTGAAGGGTCAAGTGGTGGAAGCTACTGAAAATATCATTCTGGATGACGAGCACCCTGAGCGAACTACTCAAATAGGTTCATCATTGGAAGCCTCATTAAAACAGGAATCGATAACGTTACTTAGAAGCAGAAGACAAACTTTTGCGTGGAGTCATGAAGATATGCCTGGGATAGATCCAAACTTCTTATGTCACGAGCTCAATGTGAATAAGGAGATCAAGCCTGTAAAGCAGAGAAGAAGAGTATTCAGTCCCGAGAAGAATCAAGCTATACAGGAGGAAGTCGAGAAGCTCCAGAAAGCTTGTTTCAATGAAGATGTTAAATATCCAGATTGGTTAGCTAATGTGGTAATGGTAAAGAATAAAAACAATAAGTGGAGGATGTGTGTACACTTCACCGACCTCAACAAAGCATGCCCAAAGGATCACTTTCCGTTGCCCCGAATTGATCAACTGGTGGATGCTACCTCGGGACACGAGTTGCTGAGCTTCATGGATGCTTATTCTGGTTACAATCAGATCAAAATGAAACATGAAGTCAGGGAGAGTACTTCTTTCATTACCCCTAGGGGAACTTATTGTTATAATGTTATGCCTTTTGGTTTGAAAAATGCAGGTGCGACATATCAGAGGCTGATGAACAAAGTCTTTGCTGAACAAATCAGTTGCAATATGGAAGTCTATGTTGACGATATGCTGACGAAGAGCAAAAAAGCTGTTGATCATCTAGTTGATTTAAATCAAACTTTTGATCAACTAGATAAATACCAAATGAAGTTGAACCCGATGAAGTGCATATTTGGAGTACGAGAAGGCATGTTTCTCGGGTACATTGTCAATCAAAGAGGCATTGAGGCAAATCCTGAAAAGATCAAAGCTCTATTAGGGCTGCGATCTCCGACGACGAAGAAGGAAGTACAGAGTCTTACAGGACGAGTAGCAGCACTCAACAAATTTGTATCACGAGTAACTGATAAATGTCTCCCATTTTTCAAAACACTCAGAAAGACTTTTGAGTGGAATGATGAATGTGAGAAGGCTTTTCAAGACTTGAAGAAATACTTGGGAGCACCACCACTGTTGTCCAGGCCGGTGATGGGAGAAAAATTGTATTTGTACCTTGCAGTATTCGAGAATGCAGTTAGCTCGGCGTTGATCAGAGTGGAGAATGGAGTGCAAAAACTAATTTACTACACAAGTAAAGCCTTCCGAGGAGCATAAATCAGATATCCGAGGCTGGAGAAGTTAGCATTGGCATTGATTAAGGCAAGTAGAAGAATGAGGCCATACTTCCAGGCTCATACCATAGTAGTATATACCGATATGCCATTGAGGCAAGCCCTTCATAAACCAGAAAAATCAGGGAGATTGATGTACTGGGCAATAGAACTCGGTGAATATGATATAGTTTATGAACCCAGATCATCACTAAAAGGGCAGGCTGTAGCAGATTTTATAGCGGAGTTCACCTATCCTGATACCCCCGAGGAGCGAAAGTTGCTCGCTGATCAACCTGTGGATGTTACAGGGTCAACAAACACAAGCTCAGACCAATTTCGATTGGTAAAAGGGCATGTGGATGTTACAGGATGTGGTACAGAGATAGTTGTGAACACTCCGGACGAGGAACAAAAGTTGCTTGTTGATCAACCTGTGGATGTTACAGGATTAACAAACACTAGCTCAGACCAACTCCGGTTGGTAAAAGGGCAAGCAGATATTACGGGATCATTGAATTCGAGCTCAGACCAACTCCGGTTGGTAAAAGGGCAAGAAGAAATGATCGACGAAGAGCAAGAAAAATTCGAGGAGGAAAGGAAGCAAGAAATTTTTCACCGAGGAATTCTGACTGATCAGAAATTTAAAGACGAGTTACCTATATGGAGGCTATATGTAGATGGTTCATCTTGCACTGCAGGATGTGGCACGTGGATAGTTTTGAACACTCCAGACGAGGTCGACATGGAATACGCCCTGCGATTCCAATTCAAAGCTTCCAACAATGAAGCTGAATATGAGGCCATGATTGCAGGACTTAGTTTGGCAAAAATCATGGAGGCGCAGCAGGTTATGGTTTATAGTGATTCTCAATTGATCGTAAACCAAATGATGGGAATATATGCAGTTAGAGGAGAATTAATGATCAGATATCATGCAAAGGCAAAGGAGCTGGTGTCAGAATTTGCTGTTGTTCAGCTGATCAGAATACCAAGAATGGAGAATGCGAGAGCAGACGCCCTAGCTCGACTAGCATCAGCTACTCGCACCGAGCTACGGAGAACAATACCAATTGAAGTTTTAGCTAATCGGAGTATAGATGAAGATCTGACGATGAACTTTATCACCCTTGATTTAGGACCATCTTGGATGGATCCCATTAGGGCGTATATCGAAGAGGGAGAATTTCCAATTGACAAGCTCGCGGCCAAGAAATTGAAGTTTAAATCTGCTCGGTATGTATTAACTAATGGTGTTTTATATAGACGAGGAATTATGGCAGGTTTGCAGAGATGTGTACATCCCTCCGAGGTGAATGAATTGATTGAAGAGATCCATGAAAGGTCCTGTGGAGCACATATAGCAGGTCGGACTCTTTTGCAAAGGGTGATGACGCGGGGATATTATTGGCCGACGATGTGAGCTGATTGTATAGCTTATGCCAAGAAATGCGACAAGTGCCAGCGCTTCTCCTCCATCCGAAGAACTCCACAAGCATTATTGACACCCATAACTTCCCCTTGGCCATTTTCTATGTGGGGAATTGATTTGGTTGGGCCACTGCCAACAACCCGAGGAAGATTCAAGTATCTCGTCGTCGCAGTGGATTATTTTACTAAGTGGGTAGAAGCTGAACCACTCATTGACATGACGTACGAGAAGGTGTACCAATTTATTTGGAAGAACATCATTTGCCGATATGGTCTCCCTCATGCCCTCATCACAGACCATGGAACACAATTTGATAACGAGGAGTTTGCCGCCTATTGTCATCAGTCAAACATTTTGAAGGTCCACTCAGCACCAGGCCATCCTCAAAGCAATGGACAAACTGAAGTGACGAACAGAACGCTGCTGAATGGTTTGAAGAAAAAATTGGATGATGTGAAAGCAAACTAGATCAACGAGCTACAATCAGTACTTTGGGCTTACCGAACTACATCCCGAGTAGCAACAGGAGAATCACTATATATGCTGGCGTTTGGAAGTGAAGCTGTCATACCTGCCGAGTTGGGCCTCCCAACACACAGGGTACTGAATTTTAATTCCCATGTCAGCGACTTAATGAGAAGACTGGATTTAAACATGCTCGAGGAAGTTAGAGAAGAAGCAACCATTAGAAATACTACTTACCAACAACGAACAGCTCTATTCTACAATAAGAGGGTGAAGAAATACGACCTGAAAGAAGGAGACTATGTGCTGAAGAAAGTAATTCAAAAGCACAATAAGCTGGAGGCAAATTGGCATGGACCATACCGAGTTACAGAAGTTGTTCGACCAGGAACCTATCGAATAGCAACTCTAGAGGGAGAGGAGTTTAAGAACGCATGGAACGCAGAGCACCTGCGCAAGTATTATCAGTGATGTATATGTAACACAGTTTCATCAGTATGAATAAAATGAAGATATTATGCTAAAGTTTCTCCTTTTATTGAGAATTTTTTGGGGAATACTAGTGCTACACACTACTCGGTAAAACTCGGCAAAGCTCCAGACTGCTCAGCAAAATATTCCTAAAAATGCTAACTTCGGTTGGTTAGGAAACAAAATATTCCTAAAAATGCCAACTTCGGTTGGTTAGAAAACAAAATATTCCTAAAAATGCCAACCTGTTTGGCTAGGAAACAAAATATTCCTAAAAATGCCAACCTGTTTGGCTAGGAAACAAAATATTCCTAAAAAGGCCAACTTCGGTTGGTTAGGAAACAAAATATTCCTAAAAATGCCAACCTGTTTGGCTAGGAAACAAAATATTCTCGCAAATGCCAACTTATGTTGGTCGGGAGGTAAGATTACATCCAGAAAGCGATAAAAGTCTACTAACTATGGCTGGCCAGGGATAAAAACCCACCAACTGTAGTTGGTCGACATGCAAAATTTACTGACATTGGTTGGTCGGAAATATTTTTTTTTTTTTGGGCAAAATTATTTCAAAAACCCACTAACTGTAGTTGGTCGACAAGAAGAATTTAACGACCTTGGTTGGTCGGACACATCTTATGAAAAATGTACCAAGTATGGCTGGTCGGGGATAAAAACCTACTAACTGTAGTTGGTCGACAAGCATAATTTAACGACCTTGGTTGGTTGGAAAAATTTTAAACAATATTTTTATACTTATTACTTTATTATTAAGTGATCGAGCAACAGTACTGATACTTGTAATTTTTAATTACTACTGAGTTGGTTGACAAACAACACAATATTGTTATCTTTTTAACAGATATACGGAAATATAAAGTGTTTGATAACTACAAGACAATAGCAATCAAGATTTGCAAACAAAATGAGAGTTTTTCATTGAATTCAAAATAAATTACAAGTACATTGATATTGAAATGTATACTAACTATTACATAAAAAATTCCTATTCTACTGGTCTCTTCCCCTCTGCTTTTGACACAGGTTCCTCGCCAGCAGGCGGATCATTTAGAGACAGAGGAGAATTGATGAAATTAAGATCTTTCAACATCCTTGTATTCGTCACGGATGGTCGATCTAAAAGATGCTCGGGACGAGATACCTCGATTTGAGAATGTAAATTGCAGTCACCGAGATACTTTGAAATTAAGCTCCGAGGAATGGCCCGAGCAGGGATCCAATCCATGTCCAAATTGTATGGTGGCACAAGCAAGTCGAGAAACTCGGGATCATGATAGTCCCACAGATAATGACCTTGTTCGAGCTTCAACACACCTAAGGCATTCAGCCAGCCTTGCTTGTAGCCCTCATTGTTGGCATTCTGGATACGATCGTCCAAGTGGAATAGTGCTTCGTTGTATCCAGCCATCCAGAACTCCCTGGGATGTTTGTGGAATTGATATGTTAGCCTTTCTAGCTGCTCATGGAGATTCTTGATGAAAAGCTCCTTATTCTCCAAGACTGGCTTCTGCGCAGAGAGCTGTTTTTCCAGGTCCCTAATCTTCTTTGACATATCAGACAACGCCTGGTTCTTCGCCATTAGTTGGAAGGCCTGGTTCTCTAAGGCAGACTGAGTCCTCTGTTCCTCGACAAGAACCCGAGCTGCTCTTGCTCGTCCCCGAGGAGCTCTTGCTCGTCCCCGAGAAGATGTGGAAGGCCTCAACCTCCTCAAGGTGTCCAACTCTTCCCTTAACTTAGCATTCTCAACCTCTAAGAACGAAAATCCCTCGTCAGTCACTGGGATCAAGGCACTAGAAGTAGAAGCTGCAGACTTCAATTGTGATAGCTCCTTTTGCAGGTTGTTGTTTTTCTTTTCCAGCAACTCAGCAATCTGTCTGCATTATTCAACCTCACCTCTCAAGGTTCTCTCCCTCACATCATACCCAGGAAAGAGCTTCTCGTAGCCCTTGTCGGCAACAATCTGCTGGTACTTCTTCTCATATCCCTCATGCAAAAGGGCAGTTGATTCTTTGTATTGAAGCTCAAGGTCTTCGAGGGTGCCTTGGAGATCTTTGATTATTTCATAGTAAGCCACATTATTGGCCACCGCTCGATCAAGTAGACACTTCAAATACTGATATGCTTCAACTGCCTGTTCTGAAGCATCATGACCAAGGATGTCGGCAACTTGTGCAGTACTCAAGTCTGTGTGACCAGCCTTAAAGTACTCATTACACTATCTCAGCAATTTTGTATCATGGGCAGATAGCAGTTCCATCCTGGCCAGAAACTAGCAGAGAAAGAAGAGCAATCATCAATAAGAAGAATAAGCAGAGTACGAATAGAAGATGAACAACAGTATGGAAAAAAGTTTAAGTTTTATTAGATCATAGTTTGGAGTTACATATTCTGGGTTACATTTGATAAAGAGACAAAAAATAAAGATAAACTCGAACAACACTACACCTTTTTCTTATCTCCCAAAACCTTCTCGGAAGGCTGGGATGAAGAGGTAGGTTGCTCGGAGGGAAGGGGTAGTTGCTCGGGGAGAGTAGGCAGTTGCTCGGAGGAAGAAATGACTTGCTGATTTTCCGCAGCAGCAAGCTGAATGGCTGGAGGATGATCACCCATCACCATCGAAGACTCTTCGGAGGTAGCTTCGTCCTCTTATAATTCTTCTGGAGTTGGAGGGGGACCAGGGATATGTCTCTGGAAAATCTCAGAAGACTCGTCGACCTTCATCTCCTGACGGGCAGCAACCCATCCATCCCTAAAGTACTTCAGGCTGCTATAGTCCACTTGCGACATCATAGCAGCCAACCCCTTGTTCCACCCCTTGTCCCAGCCAGAGCTGAAAGACTTCTTCACTGCCATCTTCCTCTTCAATTTCTCCGAGGAGAGCTTCTCGGACAGCAGGTTCTCAACAGCCTTCAATTTATTTTCTATTTCCTCCTTCTGCCGACCTACTTCCCGAAGTTGAGCCAACTCCTCCTCGGCAGCTTTGAGTTTATCTTCAAACTCTCCAGCAGTTTTGAGCCTCTCCTCAAGCTCCTTATTTGCCTTCTCTTGGGCATTTATTCTCTTCTCCAACTCCTTGGAGGCATCAACAGCTCAATCTTTCTCCTGCTCGTTGGAGGCAAGCTTTTTCTCCCAAATAGCCTTATCAGTGGCATAATTCTGGCGAGAGTGTTCCAAAGACTTGATAGCCTCTTCTAGAGCTCCCTCCACACTGGACGAGGAGCATGAAGCTTTAATTGCTTCATCCTTCTTCAGGATTATGTTGAAGCAGCTCGTCAACTGTGAAAGTAAAAAGAAAGCAAGTCAGAAATAGAAACGACAAAGGAAATATGAAAAATTCAAAGTAAAGAGACTTACAGAAGCAAGGTGACGAGCAGCTAGTGAGGTGACCATATCCCGAGTAAGGTTTTCTTCAGTACCTTAGACCTCGGGAATGATCCAGGACTTTACCGAGCTCATGGCAGAGCTCGGGAGAATAAAAGTGGGAATTCCAGTCCCAGCAGCCAAATTGATCAAGGAGCTCTTCTTCAGCCTCCTCGAGGGAACAGGTACAGATTCAACCAAGGAAGAACCCTTTGTCGGTGATATCACAATCACCTCTCCAGGAGCAGCACACCTGCTCGGAGCCACTGCGGGCTTCTCAGCAACCTTCACAACTGCAGCAGCTGAGGAAGGTGCATCATTCTTCTTCGTCCCCTCCCTTGGGACATCGATCCTACTCCTCTTTACCTCCCCAGAACCAGAGGCAGAATTCTCAAAGAGAGTGGGAGGTCTTCTTTGATACGGCGGAAATATTGCGTATTTCACCCGTTAACCTACGCGTTATTAGCCCCCTCGGGTATCTTATTCCCTATATTTATGCTCGTTAACCAGACAACCCTCGGATTTCTATGATAACATGTTTCGCAGGTGTTAATTGAGCTTTTGTAGGTATTTGGATGCTAAGTGTGAAGTCCGGATGCGTTTCGCTCGATTTCCGTACACAACCGCACGCGCAAGGGCATTTTAGTCTTTTGACAGCTTGGGCACCTGGCCCGACATCTACACGGAAGTTGTAGCCCTCCTCGCTAGCTTCGCGTGGCCGCAAACGGTGCGCGATTCCGATGCATAACGACAAAGTTACGGTGATCGGAGCGACGTTGGATTGTATGCCAAAACAGGGAGGATTGCAGGCTGCCCTGCTTGGTCGATCTATCGACCATAAGGGTCGATCGATCGACTCTTCTTATTTTTACCACGAATTATACTGTCGATCGATCGACCAAAGGGGTCGATCGATCGATCCCCTGTTTTTCTGCAGATATTTTCTTTTCTTTTCTTTCTTCTTTTCTTTTATTCTAACTTATTATATAAGCTAATTTTGTTGTAATATTCAAGAAGAATTAGTTTCATACGTTTTTAGGTTAGTTCTTAGCTAGGGTTTGGGGTTTTTGCTTGGTTTGGCTTCAATTCTCTTAGGTTTGACACCCCATTTGGATTGTAAGTTGTATTATTCATTACCCCTACCATTAATATAGTTTGTATTCATTATTTCCTTGCTTTCTAATTAGTTTACATGCTTTAATTCTTGCTTTCTTAGTCTAATTAGCATAATTTAGTTTAACTCACCATGCACCCTTAGATAAATAGGGTCGGGATTTCATTTCCGCCATTTTCGGGCCCCGAGCTCCGAAAACTAGGTTTAGTGCAAAATCGCGTTTAATTGAAACCGCGCGTATCAAAGTTGGATTGCTAAGCGTTTATCTTTCTTTGTCATGCAACGTTAGAGTTTATAGCGACAATCGGAGTTTAATCCGCGTGTGATCATTTTTCAGTTAAATGTTTTATCTCGCAACTTTGGGTTAAATTCCTTCTTGCGTGATGTTTATGCTTAATTGTAAATGTTCGATTAGATTGCTTTCGAGCCTTAACTCTAGTTAGTAGTTGTTTCGATCCGTTTGGTAGAATACGATCCCGATCCTCGCTTTACTTTAATTTAGCGTAGCTTCTCATTTTCTTTAGTCACCATAACCTCCTATCACCTTTTACACTTTTATTCCTGAAGTAATTAAACAATTAACATCTGAAATTTAATAATTCCCTGTGGATTCTCGATACCCGACTTACCGCTTTACTTGCCCCGCAAGTGTAGTTGTAACTTAGGTTCTTTTGTATCGCGGCGGCGAAACACACAACGATTGTGCACTTTACACGCGCACACTTTTACCGCTCGATCAAAATTGGCGCCGTTGCCGGGGAATTATTGTTTTAGATAGTAATTGTTTTATGATTTCGTAGTATTTTTCCTTTTCTATTTGTATTCTTTCTTTTAACCTTTCTTGCAGGATTTGCATGCTTTGAGCGCTAAGAAGCTTCTATTCGAGGTTGCTCACTGTCTTTCTTGGATTCTCCATCTTTCAACAACGAGGTAACCATGTCTTTCTTTTATAGTAATTATGGTTATTCTAATGATTCATACTTTGGGGATAGTTTTCAAGATTTTCTTGAAAGTGAAAGACTTGAAAACATTTATCGGAATGATAATCGTTATTGGGAGCTTGAGTTGGATTCATTATTCGAATCCAATGACGATTCTTATTTCATTACTTTCGAAGACGAATTTCAACCAAATGAGGAATCCGAGGATCTAGAGCCGAGGAAGCCTACTTTGGAAGAGACTTTTCTTCTTTACTCCCAAGGTTTGGAAAGCTTAAATGATGCTGGAATGAGACTTGGTTCACTTTGCGATGAGATGAATTCTTTTGCACAAAACAACGAGGAGGTGGAAACTTGTGTTTCACCTCAATTTTTCAGAGAATTTCTCATCGAATGTGAATCTTTCTCCTCCGAAATTCAATCTCTTTCCGACGATGAGTCAATTGAGATTGAATTTGTTTCATCACCATATACGTTTTCCGTCATTGAACCATTAGAATTACCGGTTGATTCCTATGAGTCGGTAGAAACTTTTACAACTTCTACACTTTTTGCCGACGAGGACTCTTTACCGGACTTGTTTTCGATGGATCCTATCCCCGTGTGTGCACTATCTCCCATTCCATTTGAAAAACCTTTGGGAGATGAGTCGACTTTTCTTGGATCTCTAGTGTACCTTTCCCCCTTGTTATCCAAATCCCCCATCGTCCGCCCAAAATTTCAAATTGGCGATGGTTCACTTTTTTCACCACCCACATGCCTTCCGTTGTTCAAACGGAATTCATATCTTTCGGGAGGCATGTTCACTTTGGAGGGTCCACCATTGATCTTTCAAAGTCAAATACATTTTTGGGTGGACCCTCAACTATTTAGACTTCTAGTGTATAGTTAGTGTGAAGCCTAAATAGTAGGTTGTAAATAGTTAGCTTTTTAATTTTCTTTCTTTCCTATTTTTCTTTCCTTTTTAATTTAGTCTAGTGTAATTAGTTAACTTTTTGTTATTTGTTTTTGCTATTCTCGGTACTAACTTGTTTTGTAGATTCCTTTGGACTCGCGCTTATGGAGATCGCTCCAATTTTGGGTAATATCGTTCTTTTCCTCTCTTTGTGTTGTGTTCTTAATGCGCATTGAGGACAATGCAACATTTAAGTTAGGGGGTGTAGGATATTCTATCCATTTCATGTGTAGTCCATGGATTTGCTCACATTTAGTTACTAAGTATGCCTTTTTGTGAAAAATTTGAAAATTTTCAAAAATATTTTCTTTCTTTTTTCTCCTTTGTTGGGCATTTTGCCTTGTTTCCAGTGATAAATTTCAATAATTGCCCGATCCAATAGACAACTCAATGATGCATGTTCTCGATTTTAGAATTTATTAGACTTTAGTCCTCAAATCATTGATATTGTGAATAACTTCATGAATTAAACTTTATCCCGTGAGCATATGCACTTTCCTTGTCATATTGATTTGGTTTAAGATTTTTATAACTCGGTAATCTTTTGTTGCATTGTATATACTTACACCGAGTAAGCTTTGTACCTTTCGTCGTTTGTGAGTGTTATACACTATTCTTTCCTCATTGAAAACATTGAATTCGTTGGTAATCTCTCTATTCTTTCATTTGACCGTTGATTAATTGAGTTCATACTTGAAATGTGTTACTTGATCATGATTTTCATATATTGTTTTGACTCGAGAATTGCGTAAACTTTGTGAAATGATCATAGGCCTTCTTTGTTTTATCGCCCATATGACCTTGACCTCACCTTTTATATGTTCCCTAGTCAACCCACTTGAGCCTAAATATAGCCTTTCGTTTCATAACCCCAATCCCATAACCAACTCTAAATTGGAGTTATAAACCATACATACACTTTCCATACCTTTGTTTGGAATGTTACTTGGGATTGAATGATGTTGTTATGATGCCGGTTGCAATTTAGGCATATGAGAGTTTGATAAGTATATAAAAGAAAGTAGTGAAAAAAGTGAAGAAAAAGAGAAAGCAAAAAGCAAAATAAAACAAAAGAAAAAAATGAGAAAAAGAAGAAAAGAAAAAGAAAGAGAAAGTTGTTTATAGTGTTTGTAGTGTTTCAATAAGCTTTGATTACTCTCCCCGGTGATATATCTAATGCCGTTTTGGAACTTGTTTTTTCCAATTTTGTTATTGCCCGCATTATCCCATTATTCCAAGTTTTCATCTCCGAACACTTTGAATCCGTACATACATTCCTTCATTTCGTACCTTAACCTAGCCTACATTACAACCCTTTACAAGTCCTATGTGATCTTAGGGTGCATTTAATTTAAAAGTCATAATAGTTTTGATAATCTGTGAAAATCCATTTCGCCTCTTTTAATGTGCGGTATCCTTTCATTGAGATTACAGTTTTTCATTTTATATATAGCGTTCTTCATCTGTGACATGTGTGCGGCCTAGTTTCCATTTACATTTACTCTTTATGCCCGCATGTCCCGTGTATTACCTCCCATTCCGAGTGATTTCATTTGTTGAGCGTAATGCCCGTGAGGATTGAATGTATGCATGCTTTTATGTGTATCCGAATTATTTAAGTTTTTCGCCAAATCATACCTTGCATATGCTCACTCCCCTCCCACATGTTAGAGTTTCAATTCATTGAGGTGCATTCGATAATGTTAATAACTACGGACTTCTCATGCGAATTCGTTTGCTATGCTGATAACATGTTGAAATCTTGTTCGCACTGATGAGTTTGTCTTACTTGATTGGGCATATTTTGAGGAAACTTTATGATGTTTGTGGGTTTAATCCCTGAAAACCCTCACGAGACGACACTCGTCCACTAGGGTAACCTAGGGGTTTAACGGCTTATTGCATACGCTAAATGCAATCGAATCGCCCGCGAAAGTGGCTTTATCTTTTCTATTGCTTTTATACCATACTTTTGTACTCTCTCCTGTGTTGGTTTACTTGTTCTCCTTGTTGCATCATATTTCATTGCTAGGGACTAGCAATGTGTAAGTTAGGGGGTGTGATACGGCGGAAATATTGCGTATTTCACCCGTTAACCTACGCATTATTAGCCCCCTCGGGTATCTTATTCCCTATATTTATGCTCGTTAACCAGACAACCCTCGGATTTCTATGATAACATGTTTCGCAGGTGTTAATTGAGCTTTTGTAGGTATTTGGATGCTAAGTGTGAAGTTCGGATGCGTTTCGCTCGATTTCCGTACACAACCGCACGCGCAAGGGCATTTTAGTCTTTTGACAGTTTGGGCACCTGGCCCGACATCTACACGGAAGTTGTAGCCCTCCTCGCTAGCTTCGCGTGGCCGCAAACGGTGCGCGATTCCGATGCATAACGACAAAGTTACGGCGATCGGAGCGACGTTGGATTGTATGCCAAAACAGGGAGGATTGCAGGCTGCCCTGCTTGGTCGATCTATCGACCATAAGGGTCGATCGATCGACTCTTCTTATTTTTACCACGAATTATACTGTCGATCGATCGACCAAAGGGGTCGATCGATCGATCCCCTGTTTTTCTGCAGATATTTTCTTTTCTTTTCTTTCTTCTTTTCTTTTATTCTAACTTACTATATAAGCTAATTTTGTTGTAATATTCAAGAAGAATTAGTTTCATACGTTTTTAGGTTAGTTCTTAGCTAGGGTTTGGGGTTTTTGCTTGGTTTGGCTTCAATTCTCTTAGGTTTGACACCCCATTTGGATTGTAAGTTGTATTATTCATTACCCCTACCATTAATATAGTTTGTATTCATTATTTCCTTGCTTTCTAATTAGTTTACATGCTTTAATTCTTGCTTTCTTAGTCTAATTAGCATAATTTAGTTTAACTCACCATGCACCCTTAGATAAATAGGGTCGGGATTTCATTTCCGCCATTTTCGGGCCCCGAGCTCCGAAAACTAGGTTTAGTGCAAAATCGCGTTTAATTGAAACCGCGCGTATCAAAGTTGGATTGCTAAGCGTTTATCTTTCTTTGTCATGCAACGTTAGAGTTTATAGCTACAATCCGAGTTTAATCCGCGTGTGATCATTTTTCAGTTAAATGTTTTATCTCGCAACTTTGGGTTAAATTCCTTCTTGCGTGATGTTTATGCTTAATTGTAAATGTTCGATTAGATTGCTTTCGAGCCTTAACTCTAGTTAGTAGTTGTTTCGATCCGTTTGGTAGAATACGATCCCGATCCTCGCTTTACTTTAATTTAGCGTAGCTTCTCATTTTCTTTAGTCACCATAACCTCCTATCACCTTTTACACTTTTATTCCTGAAGTAATTAAACAATTAACATCTGAAATTTAATAATTCCCTGTGGATTCTCGATACCCGACTTACCGCTTTACTTGCCCCGCAAGTGTAGTTGTAACTTAGGTTTTTGTATTGAGTTGGCGAAACGAAAACAACGATTAGCGTCTTTACACGCGCTACTTTTCGCGCTCGATCATTCTTTTCTTCATCCTTTCGCTTAAAGGTATGTGGGATTCAGGCGATGAGCTGGCGAAAGCTGGTACTAGCTCTGATTCACTTATCACTGGACGAGCAGTGAAGGAAGTGGTGTAGCTCTTGTACTGCAGCAGATACGAAGCTGATCTAATGTACTCGTCGGCAACACTTTGATGCAGATTCCAGATAAGTTTCAAATGCCTTATATTGACATATGCTTCTTTTGGGCACTTTCTCTTGCTATCAACTGCAAATAAATAAACATGGTTATCAGTGGCACATTTTATCAAACACAAAAGAAACATGATTTCAAAATAAATAAAAGGAAATACAAATAACCTATCCCATTGCCATAAGGAGGGCATTTGGGACCCTGGTAAACCTCATCTCCAGTTAATGGAGAGTGTTGCCAATTTTTTACGACAACCCCGTGTTCAAAATAATCCCTAGGGAGATTGACTACTAAGGCTCTATTTAAAAATCTAGTTTTTAAATAAAAAATATTATCATTAACTGCCCATCTATAGCAGTACATGATTTCTGGAATTCCTATACGAGTTCCATGCACTTGATTTAATCTATGCACCCCATTAACTATTCTCCATGTGTTGGGGGCTATTCGTGCAGGAACAACGTCAAAGTACTGACAGAATTCCAGACACAAGGGATTTGGTGGAAAAGAAAATCCACACTCAGCAAAAAAGAGACTGGGGAACCAATGTCCCTCAGCCAAATCGAAGTAATTAGAAGGCTCGGAAAGCTCTTCCAAAACAACCCATGAGGGAATGGAGAAATCAGAACGAAACTTCTCAAGAGACTCAACAGGGTAAACCATGGTGAATAAAGAAATGAAGAAGAAGGAAGAAGATCTTACAGGAAAAGAATGGATCTGCTGACAACGAACTACGGAAAAGATGAACGCACAAGAGAGTAGGAAGAGACGACGTAAAACTTGAAGATAAAAATTTGAAAAGGTAGAAGACGATGGGAGTGTCTGTGAAGTTTAAATACCTTGCCTTGGGAAATGGTGAAGTAATGATTACAAAAAAGGATGATTATGTTACCGGCGACTAAAAAGATGAAAAGTGGCGCGGGAATCAAAGCGGACAACAGCGGCTAAAAAGATGAAAAATAGCGCGGGAATCAAAGCGAACAACAGCGACTAAAAAGATGAAAAATGACTCGGGAATCGAAGCACGCAGAAAAGTACAAAAAAGCATGATTCTACGAATCGGGAAGGAGAAATAAATACAAGGGAAACGCTCCTAAAAATCAGGAAGACTATTTAAAGCTACCATATTCCGAGAAAGAATGTTCCATACTCCTCAAATTTCAAACTAGGAAACATTGGGGACTTCTGTTGATACCAAATTTAATTTGCTGACATGGACCAATCAATCATATGAAGACACGTGGTTATCTACATGGCAACAACAAACACTTCCGAGGAACCCAAGCGCTCCGAGGAACAAGAGTACAACGAGGAAGACTAGTTCCCCGAGGAACACTGCTTCACCGAGGAACTCACACGCTCCGAGGAACAATGCCTCTCCGAGGAACTCTTGAGTACCGAGAAGCTTAGGCAGTCCGAGCAACTCAGGTGGTCCGAGCTACATCTCGAACAAAGCATTAATAGCGGGATAACCAACAGTTCAACTAATTCATTAAATGATTATCATTCAGACGCACACGCATAAAGGGCATTGAATGTATTACCCTTTCATACGTACATCATTTAATGTATCACCCTTTCACATGACAGCCTCAGGGCTATAAATACATTATACAATCCTCATTGTAAGAGGATCTAGATCTGATCCCCCAGACCGGAATTTCTTGATAGAACTTGTAATCGAGAATTCCCAAACACTCAGCAATAATACAACAGTGGACATAGGCCATTCTTATAAGGCTGAACCACTTTAAAATTCTTTGTCTCATTTATTTATCTGTGATTGAATAATTAGAGTGATTTAATTTTTTACATCAACAGGGGTATTTCAAATAGACAAGCTAACTAATGAAAATAAATAGATTAAATGGTGAAGTTTAATCCCTTCAATTACCTCATAATTGTTTTCTCCTCACATTTAGCTCACTTTATCATTTTCTTTATTTATTATAGTTTTAATTTTAGTTCATAATTAATAGTATAAATATCCATTCAAAATTATTTTTAAAAAAATCAAACTTAGTCTTCACTTTGCTCTTATCCACATTAAAGAGCGCGGATTGACCCCTTACTTGCCAATATACAATTTTAGTGTGTTTGTAGGTACCAAAAGGGATTTTTGATTGACCCTCTTTAGTCTACAATGATATATACACAAAAGACGTGTTATCATAAGCATGATGAGTTATTACAACCTCTTTTATCTTTAAATTTAATATTCACAAGAATTCTAGTTGGGTCACTTTGGAAACTACTAAACTATTCCTTATATGAATATTACATTATTTTATGGATTGTTTAATGGTTTCAACGGGCATTAATATTTTCAATAGGCATAAATAGCCAGTGTGTTTATAAATTAAGGAAAGACATGGACTCTTTGGAACAACCTATAGTAACCTCAACTAATAAACATATAGCACCTTAATATTAATTTAACCAGTACAACCGGATGTAATACCCCTTATTTTTGAGTAATTGCTTTTATATTAATTTTCCATGCGGGTTAATTATATATAGTAAAGGAAGTTGGAGTAAATATTACTTTAAGTGATTTATGAGATAATATTTACTGAGTTTAACATAATTGTTGTTGAGTGAATGTAAATAGAATCACATAGTGTTTTATTGTGTCGATGTGCTTTAAGCGACGGGTATGACTTATATTCCAATTGAATCATTATTGATAAATTAAAATGATGTTGGAAGATGAAATAATTTATGTTATCCCGGATGCCAATTGAGAGGGCGCGGATAGTTCGAAAATAGTCCAGATAGTCAAAGTTAAGTACCATGTTGTATTTTTGGGTTCCGAGTACTTTTGGCTGGTTATGACTTAATTATATTGTTACGAGTCATTTTAATTATGTAGTAGCATTTAAAGTTAGACTTAACGTAAATTGGGTAATTTATTCTTGCTAAAACATTTGATCTCATTTATGTTCTAAACCTAGAGAAAGAGAGAGAGAGAGAAAGAAAGAGAAGTTGGGAGAAAAAAAAAAGAGAAAAGAGGGAGAATTGAAGATTGGAGCTTGAATTTGTTGTCACCGGAAGAGAATACGAGACTACAACCCTAAGCCAAGTTTCTAACTTGCAAATGTATGATTTGGTGTGGATAATTTGTATTGGTAGTTGTGTTTTTGAAGATTTAAGACATTTATAGGTTTTGATGAATTTTTGGTGTTTAAACCTTTTAAACATTGATTTAAAGATGAATTTGTGTTGGTTACATTAGTTAATGGTTGTGTAGGATTGATTTGGTGGGATTATTGATGGATGGGGTTGGCTAAATGGAAGAGAAATGAGTTTTGAGGTATTTAGGGTTCTTAAGACCCAAAGCCGAAATTGGGCAATCTGACCCAGGGGAATCGATTCGCCCCTAGCGAATCGATTCGCTAAAATGGTAGGCTACAGGCCTGTGTTTGGAGAATCAATTGGGACTGTCTGAATCAATTCGAAAAACAAGCAGAAAGATTGGTCCTCTTGACCGGATCGATTCGGCTAGGATCGCTTTCAAGACCGAATCGATTCGGCCAGGGCGAATCGATTCGGAAATCCTGTTGTTTTAGGATATTTTTCTAACTTAGTTTTTAGCCATTTTCTTTAAGGTTTAAGGCCTGGTAACCTTCTATTATAAAGTAATATAGAGTACTAGAGTCTTGTATTAAGAATATATATACCCTAGAATAGAAAGGGGGTAATTGGGCTTATTTTAGGGGTCAATTAGTAAGAGTATTGTAGTTTTTCTTCTAGCAACCTAGCCTAGGATTAAAATAAAGTCAGGTGGTATTGTTTTGGAACCCATAGAGACTAAAATGAGGAAAATTACACTTGGTAGCCCTTAGTGTTGTTATAAATAATCGGAGGTGAGTTTGGGGGCAAATTAAGCTTGTTAACTTATGTCGTTAGACACACATGATTCCGGATGAAATAAAATGTAAATTTTAAATTGGAATATCTTATGAATATTAACTTGCATACATACATCTCTAAATGCTATCATAATGTAAGTTAGGTGAATGAGGAGAAGTCCCCTGGCTAGTGCATGCAGGGTGAATATAGTCCTCAGCCATATGACCGGTGGTTACATTGTGTTGTTGTTTTATTCGAAGTGAGGTAATTCCGAGTATGGTCATGACTCACTGTCGAAGGTATATGGACGCTTCCCACGCGATGTGATTTAGGATTCCCAAGTGGTCTTGATTTTAGGACCTGGAAGATCCTAGTGGGTCACATCCAGTGGGGTGACACCCAGAAGGATAGTCTTAGAATAGTTATATATTGTGATTATAACTATTCTCACGAATGTGACATTTTATAAATGGCTAAAGTCTTTAATAAATATACTATTTGGAATAAGTTTCCTAATGAGGAATGGAGTTGTGAAATTATATTGTGCAAAACTAAAATGTAAACTTATTAAGTTGGAATTTAGTTATTTCTCTTGCATTATTAAATAGTTAACATCATAAATGACATTGCGTTAGGTTGTACATTTAGATGAGAGGTGAGGATTATTCTTATTGTGAAGAGAGAGTTAAGCTTGTTTATGATGTTAGCAATTCATAACTGTCATGCATTTTATTCACATGTATATCATATTAAATCGGGCCCTAACCCGTTTGTATCTCTTTGTTTTGTATGGATCCTATTTACACCCAGGTGCTCCGCCATAAAGACGCCCGTGTTGATCCTTCCTTCCTAGTGTCCAGGGACTATGGCATTTTTGCGGATGTTATAGGACTTTTATTATAGACGCATCAATCTTTTGTACACTCTAGTTATGATCAAGTCTACACATTCGGGTGTGTTGCCCAAGTTTTGTACTTGCTTATATAATGTGATATTTATTTTAATACTCAGTGTAACCGTTTGTATTGGTTTGTTAACCAACGGCTTATTTGGTTATTAAGTTGTAAATGATTGTTAAACAGTTATCTATCTTTATTTATATCCACCATCGTTTCAATTTGGATTGTCTAAATGGTTTTATTTAACTTACCAAAATAATTTTGACATCCGTTTTCTGAAAGAATTGGTGGTTATCTCGTATTATTAATTTTTGACAGTGATGCTAAAAATGGACCATCTATGACTCCTGTATTTATTGGAGTATCGGGATGGACACCTCTTATTTTAATAAGCGGGGTGTTACAGATGGTATTAGAGCATCAGGTTCTAGAGTCCTTAGGATCTATGCGTACTTGTCACGTTCTATCGTAGTGTTCAGTGATATAGATCCCTATTGTTAGGACTGTTTCGTTTGTGTATGCTTGCGATCTTCTGTAAAGATAAATTGTTTTATATTATATTCTGATTCAGTTATTCTTTATCTCAGATGCCGCCTAGAAGAGGTCGTCCAGCAAAGAGAAATCGAGTTGTAGAAGATAATGTAGAACCCCACCACCGCAAGGAACGATTAATACAACAGAGGTGGCTAACATCGTTGCCCAGGCAGTCAACGCTGCAATGAGTGCTATGGCCCAACAGCTTCCTCAATCCCAACAACCGATAGTACCGGAGGTGCAAGCCCCTGTGGGACCTTCCCCGTGGGAGAGAGTAGATAATATTTCTTGAAAGGTCACCCCCCAGAGTTTCAGGGTGGTGCTGACGTGATTGTAGGAAACCAGTGGAAGAAAGATATGCAGCAGCATCTCCGAATGGTAGAGTGTAGCGGGGAACGAAAACAGATCCTTGCCACTTTTGAACAAGTAGGATCCGCTTTGCACTGGTGGGATTCGGTGACCACACGGGAGTAAAGGGATACCATGTCTATATCGGACTTTTGTATTTTGCTTGATCGGAAGTATTTTCCTCCCGTCGTCCAGAAGGAGATGAGGAGGAAACTCCAGGATGTGGTACAAGGGGAACGGTCAGTTGCAGAGTATGAAGAGGAATTTACTCATCTATCAATCTTTGTGCTGGATGAAGTAATTCCGGAGGAAAGGAGAATATCAAAGTTTATTGAGGGTTTGCATTGGAGGATTCGGCAGCACTTGTTGGGAAATCCCGCTTTACAAACGTTTGGTGACGTGATGAATGCAACCTTGCTTCATTGCCAAGATCACCATCTGCATGTGAAAGGGAGTAAGAAGATTTCAGATCCGGGTCAAGCTAGTAAGCAAGGAGGTAATGGTTCTAGTCGATCATGACCCTCACCGCAATAGTCGGGAAGCAAATAGAAAGAGAGGGACACCCAGCAGGGGGACTCGTCTAAGAATCAACGTTTTGGGGGTTTTAATCCTGACGGAGGTGGTTTTAGGCACGATCAGGGTACCCAGCAGCAGCAGGTGGGCCTGCAAGGCCAAGAAGGCCGAGGTAATAATGGGGGTCTAGGCCATCCGGGTCAAGGCATGGGGAAGTTTCGAAATAATAATCGGGGTCATTATCTGGAAAATATGGCGGGCCACTGCTTTCAGTGTGGGGAACCATGTCACTTTAAGAAATCTTGTTCGCAGTTGATTGGGGGACAGTTGCCAAGGGGTCCTCAGCATCAGCAGGTGCATCTACCTCCACCAGCGCCTATTCCAGTCGTCCCTTTACAACATGGGCAACTACAGTATGGGCGCGTTTATCATATTCAGGATGCTTTACTTCCTCCAGCCCCGCTCATGCCGCCAACTATCGAGGGTAATTTTCCCATTCATGGGTATGTAGGTCATGTGTTATTTGATACGGGCGCAATGCACTCGTTTATTGTTAGGCATTTTGCTTAATTGATAGGGTTGATTAAATTTGCGGAGAGTACCTTTACTAGTGTGGAATCTTCCATGGGTGATGGTTCGCTTATATTCTTTGTTTCTAAAAGAATAGGAATAGACCTTGGTGTGGCCATCCCCTTCCGATCCTCGCGGCGGGAGAGACGAAGAAGAGGGGGGGGTCCCCTTCGTCTCGAGAGGATCTTGGTCTCGCGCATCCCTCTCGGGAGCGCTTCGGCCGGCGTCGATAATAAGGTGAAAATGTAGAGAGATAGAGTCACTAGTTTATTTTACTCAAAACAGACAAAAGAAAAAAGGGAGCCATCCCGAAGGACAGCATCCAAAGACATACTGATACATACGAAACCAAAATGATTCGAAAAGGGTCTAAAGGCTAAGTTATGAAATGGGAAGGTGTTAGGATCCCATTCCTCCCTTACGGTCTCTCATGGGTTATTGACATTTTCCTTTATTTCCCCATGATATATGTGCATGTGTATATGTAGTGGAGATAGGAATCATCGACTTGTACCATGGAAGAGATAAAGCGAATCATCCGTAGGAATGTTCCTAAAAGTAATATTAGAAAATAGGATTTATGCAATTATCCTAGCTCGATCATTATAAGGGAATGATAATGCATGCGGGATAATACGCTACTAAGCACAAATATACGTATATGTAAATGTATAGAATCCAAGAGAGTTAAGTTTAAGAAATATAGAAAAATAGGAAAAAAAGTAGGAAAAGGACTCGAGTCTCGGGTTTTACCCCGAGATGCCTACGTAGCCTATAGAGGCATCAAAGTCCACGTAGTTCGTATGCAAAATGAGGGGTGGGCTTTATCCCATAAATCCAATTGGGGACTTCTCTTGTATGTGTGTGTGTGTGTGTGTGTGTAAAAAAGTGTTTTAGTTGTGAGAAGAGTGTGAGAAAAGTGTGAGAATTCTCGTTTGGAATTTATGAACAAACCCTATTTTTTCTTGTTTTTTGGGTTTTATTTATATGAAAATAAGAGGTGTACGATAATACTAAATAAAAATTATATTACGGTATGTGAGATGAGAAAATAAAAAGTGCTAAGTAATAAAACAAATTAATGCGAATTGAGGGAAATTTAAAGAGAGAGTTGAGAAAGTTGGATCTTTTTGAAGATCTTGAGCTTGATCTTGGATGTTGGAGAGCAGCCCTTGCACTTGGGTGATGATGGAGGATACTTAATTCACCAAGTTTGATGAAAAAGGTTATGAAAGGTGAAGTTTGGAAAGGGATTTGAATGTGGAAATCACGCTGACTTCGAGAGGGGTTTTCTGAGCTTGCTGAGAATGATGGATCTCAGATCTTGTCTTTCTTTAGAATGAGGTCAGGCCCTCATTTTTATAGGCCCAGGGAATTTCTAATCGGCATAGCCCTGATCCTGCCAATCGGCAGGTGTGTTTAGGCACACTGCTGATAGGTAGGGTTTGGAACCTGTCATTTGGCAGTCTCTTTCAAGTTCCTTCGGAAAATTGGTCGTAGAATGCGAACCATTGATCCGAATCTCACATGGGGAAATTTTTTGGAAAGGTAATTCGGAGACCTTCAAAAGTCTTTTGGACTGCTCCCGGGTCCGAGAGTTGACTTTGAGTCAAATTTGACTCAGAAGCGTTCGTCGGTCCTTTGGACGGGGAATCGTAGGACGCAAACGGATCGCTCGTCCGCATGGTAAGTCAGAATTGTGCATGGGGCAGACCATTGGAAAGGTTATGAGATTTACTTCAACATTCCAAAGAGATTGACTCGGTTTGGAGAGTTGACTTTGGTCAACTAGGGCTTGGAAGAGCTCGATGACCTTTCAGAGTAAAACGGATCGTTCGTCCGTACTATAAGTCAGAATTGCGCACGGGGTGGATCGTTGGAAAGGGGTTTTAGTTCCCTTTAAAGATTCATTCAGTCTCGATCGAGCTAAAGAGATAACTTTGGTCAAACGGAGCATGGGAGCGTTCGGTGACCTTCTGATTGAGTTTCGAGGGAAAATGGGTCTTTCGTCCGCACCGTAAGTCAGAATTGCGTACGGGGTGGACTGTTGGAAAGGGGTTTTAGTGCCCTTTGAATATTCATTCAGTCTCGGTTGAGATGAAGAGTTTAATTTTTGGTAAAATGGAGCCTGGGAGTGCCCGATGGCCTTTAGGTCAGTATTCGGGGTGTAACTTAGGTTTGAAATGATGAAGGGAGGTGTTAGGGACCTTAGGAGAAGTTAGGGGGTATTAGAATGAGGTGTCTATAGATCCCCTCGATGGGTGAGTTTTGAACAAACGATAACTGTCGAATAGACACCACGTGATGCCTTTGAAAGAGGATGACCAAAGGGTCAAGGTCGATTCTAAGGACCTGAGGATGAGGATGACTGATTCTGTGGGTTGAAGCCAATTCTGAGGGCTTGAAGATGAGGGTGACCGATTCTGCGGGTCGAAGCCATTTCTAAGGGATTAAGGGTGAGGGTGAACGATTCTGTGGGTCGAAGCCAATTCTGAGGGCTTAAGGGTGAGGGTGACCAATTCTGCGGGTCGAAGCCAATTCTGTGGGATTGAATTGATATGACCAATTCTGGGGTTCGAAGCCAATTTTATGGGCGTTTAAGTTGAAATGACCAATTCTGCAGGTCAAAGCCAATTCTGCGGGCTTAAGTGTGATGTTCTCGGGGAACTCTCCCGGGAAAATTACCTCTTGATTTTGATTTGAGCTGGGGAGATGATTGATGGGGAAATCCTCATGTCTTTGGAGACTTTATTTGGGAAACAACCAATTTGGATGCTGGGGAAGTGATTAGGTGATCCAGGGTTTGGACGTATTTCTCGGGGAAATTTGAGACCTTTGGGGAATTTCGGGATACCTTAGGGGTTCTCCGGGGACGTTGCTGGGAGGATATTCACTTAGATTTTGAGAGTTTTGCTGGGGAAAAAGGGATTTCGCTTGAGGGAGTGCGAAATTTTCTTGGTCAAAATGTTCTAAATCCATTCCGAGATTTTTCGGAATTTTCTGAGGATTTTTCAGGGTTTTTTGGGAATTTTTGTACGAAAATTTAAGGGAGTGCCGGTCGGCATGGTGTGGAGGGTGCCATTCAGCAGTGGCACAAACTTTTGAGCTGCCTCGAGAAGGCAATGGGTCAATGCCGATCGGTAGGTGGGGGTGCACTGCCGATCGGAATGACCCTCGGCATCCTATAAAAAGGGGATGAATTCCCCTCATTTTTCATAGCTTCTTGCCTTTTCTCTTTCTACAATTTTCGTCTGCGAATCATTCTAGAATTTCGTAATCTAAAAAATGGCATCTTTTGTGAGCACTGTAGTACACAGGGAGTGGTTGGCTATTGAAGACTGGGCAAACTTGGAGTGGAGAGCCAAGGTGCCTCTTTCTTTGAGGAGCGAGAACTCTTTTGATGCATTCGAGTCGATTGCGGATGAGCGGACCTTGCTGTGGGAACCGTTGCATCATCACTCTTCGAGGGTGGTGAACCCTGGCGATTATGTAAGTAAAATGACTTTTGGCATTCCTTTTGGGTGGTTTTCCCTTTTTTCTTGGATTTTGACAAGGATTTTTCTTTTGGCAGTCGGATGTGTCTTTGTCGACTATACGTGCTCACGGGACAACGGGGCTTAAGGATGTCTAGGAGCATCTTCCACCTGTGGTACGTTGGGTGGTATCCTCAGCAGGCTTTGGGAGGTTAGCATCTGTGCTGGATGAGATGCCTCGTTCAATGGCGGTCTTATACACTCTGGGGGAGAGGTGGTGGGACACTACCCATAACTTTCATTTTGGTTTCGGTGAGATGATTGTGACTCCCATAGACGTGCAGCAGCTGCTGGGGATGTATTGCGATGGAGAGCAGATAAAGGTGGATCACTCTTTGCGGGTGAGGCCGGAGGCAGTGCGCGCGGTGCTTAATGATGTGGGGAGGATAGTGTCTAGGGACTCCATCCGTCTGTCGCTGCTGAAGGATGTTTTATTGGGCAGGGTGATTGATAGGGAGGATGGGCTATAGGTGAGGCAGATGGCCCGATTGTTTGTTTTACTGGTGTTGGGGGGATTTCTGGTGGCGTCGAGCGGCGACGTTTTCCACTTATGGTTTTTACCGTATCTGAGGATGTTTTTAAACATTCCTCTTTATGATTGGGGGAGCCTGACTTTGGCGACCCTTTATTTTTCTCTCGATGCATTCAGTCGGTGCTACCGGCAGTCTTTCACTGGAGCCACGTATCTTCTTGAGGTATTCTTTTACTTTTTGCATTTTTCTTTCATGCATTTGTATTTTCCTTATGCGTCTATTTTTTTATTATGCTCCCTTGTCTTTGGCAGACGTGGTTCTATGAGGTGATTGGGTGCAATACCCCGCTGATCGCTTTAAAGGACGAGATCGTTGGGGGCTTTTATCGGTTGCATCGGTGGCGGAAGGCCAATCGGCAGTCAAGGTGGTCTCTCTCTCTGAAGACGGTGCGTCCGGTCTTAAATGGCCTGACCAGTGATAGGTTAAGACTTTTTCTTCTTCAGTCCTGGTCTTTATGTGCTCTGATTCAATATTTCCTTATATTTTGCTGGGGATTTTTCAGGTGACCTTTTACCCTTGGGGGACGACTGTTCAGGACACAGGGTTGACTGGGGTGAATGAACAGATGAGGCATTTGCTGGAACATGAGTGTGTCCACTCTTGGTATCTCGGGGAGAGGGTGGTCCGACAGATTGCTAAGGAGGAGGTGGTGGTGCCACCTGTGAGGCCCCCTATGTCTATGAAGCGGGAGCGGCTGCTGCCAGAGGATGTGAGGATCGCGACGATGATTGACGAATCCTACCTGTTGTACACCGATACGGCTATACCGTATGATTATATGGACTTTGTGATGAGCTAGTTGATGGCGCCCAGCATATATGATGCACTCCCCTTCCCTCCTGCGGGTTCGAGTTGGCCAGTGGGGTCCTCCCACAGTGGTGGCGGTCCGTCGACATCTGCGGTGCCGGCGACTTCAGAGGTTCCCTCTGTAAGGCTACATACCCCTTCATACAACATTCGAAGGGCTGATGGAGGGATGGTTCCTATGTTGCATCGTCCTCATGCGATGGACCCGGAGGAGTTAGGCTTGACAGAGGAGGTTCTTCGTCCTGAGGTATATCTTTTATGTTCTTCTCCTTTGATTTATTTTGATCTTTTCTGCTTGATACTGATTCTGCCTTTTCTTACATCACGTCTGGGTGTCCACCACTTGGATGAGGGATATTAGAGACTGGATATCTTCGACGACTGTACATATTCAGTATGTGGTTCCTGTTCCTTGTTGCTTGGTGTCCTCTGCCTCATCCGGGGAGGAGTCTGGTTCAGGTAGCGGTGGTGCGTCATCTCGTCGTCGAGGAAAGAGATCGCGTCGCAGGGGTGGAAGCTCTTAGGAGAGAGAGAATGTGGGTTCGGGCTGAGTCCCATTTTTTTTTTTTTCATGCAAAATTGATGTAACACAGAAAAATATCTATGCAATGTAATGGAATTTTTTATTATCTTCTGTTAGAGATGAATGAATGAATGTATGCACATGCCCTTTTTACTTTGCTACTGAGACCGTAAAAAGAAATATTTTTAGTATCTTGAAGGAAAGTTTTATCCATAAAGATGAAAGGGGAATTGGAAATTCCGTTGAGAATATCAATTTATTTTTATTGGGTTTTCTGAATTTTAACAAAAGAGGAAAAAGGAAAATTTCCAAAAGTAGGGGGTTGCCAATCAACAAGCACCTTGTCCTGCCTATCGGCA
Source organism: Sambucus nigra (assembly GCA_949130495.1). Taxonomy (NCBI): domain Eukaryota; kingdom Viridiplantae; phylum Streptophyta; class Magnoliopsida; order Dipsacales; family Adoxaceae; genus Sambucus; species Sambucus nigra. Next base: position 687,083,863 of record OX422210.1, read on the forward strand.
GGTCAGTTAAGTCCCATCAATTTAAAGCTTTGATTGGTACCCTCTTCATCCTTTGGTACCTTGTGGTGTAGGATTTCTTCTGATTTCTTCAGAGGTTATGTCTTTTGTGGGGGTTTTCAAGTATAAAAGAGGGGTAAGGGTAGAATGTTTTCCTCACACCTTCACATTCCTACTTTCTTGTTCTGTGAGATGGCTCTCCCTGGTAGTGTTGAGTTTGCCAACTACCTCGAGACTTTGGAGGCGATGTGATCCTATAACGTTGACTACGATGCCTACAACATGCGTCGAGTTTCTTTATGGCGTAATCGGCCCATAGAGTGGAGCATGCTAATGGCGGCGGTACAATTCTGGTACCCCGAAGTCCATGTATTTTGCTTTGGCTTGGAAGAAGTCTGTTCAACCTACGAGGAATTTTTTGCCATGTTGGGGACAAATCCCGGTATTACTGCGGCTCTGCCTGAGTTTTCCCATTCTCCCCGGGAGTTGTTGGTCGGGCTTCTTTGTGTTTCTTCCTCGGCGGCCAGATCACCGGTGGATGGAGGTATGATTTTTCTTCCGGTGGTATTGCGGTTCGTGCATTTGCAGGATGTTGGTGATGCTGGATATACCAGAGTTATCGATCTTGGCTTGGTTTCAAAATTGTTGTTGGTGACCGGGGATCTGCTGGTGGACCCACAACTTATAGCTATTACTTCATAGATGTCCTACCATCGTAATCCTATAGCGGTGATACTGGCGGAGACTTTGAATGGCTTAGATGCCTGGCGAGAAGGTCGTTCTGACTTTCTGAGGGGTAGCCCTATGATGCTGTTCATGTGGTTGTCTGAAAGATTCCACCTGGTGACTCCTCTGGAATACCTTTTGTCGGCTGTACTCAACTTCTTTTCGCGCTATTTCATTAGTGTTGGTCTGGATATTGAGAGCTGGGAGAACTGCTTCGTGGATTATGGGGCTCTAAATCTGTACTGGTCAGTTTCTTGGTGGGGATAGCTGCTGCCTATTCTGGAACTGGGAGAATACCCGTATGTCTAGCCGGTTGGTCTCAGACAGACCTCTTTTTATTTCCCTTGGGGGATTTTGCACCAATTTGGCTGGGAGCAGATCGTGCCACCTCGGACACTAGACTTCTTTCCGGTAGAAGATTTGACAGAGCGTCTGTGCATGCGGCTTGGCTCTTTGTGGGAGAGTCAATGTCCATCGACCCGTCCCTCTCAGCTTGCTGGGAGAGTTTGGTACATCCCTGGGAATTATATGAAGTGGTTGTGGAGACTGGACAAATGTGGCTTGTCTTATTTGATACCATGGAGGGAGGTGTTGTAGCTTTTTCGAGGCTGGTTCGAGCTTATCAGTCCATGGAGCATATGCAGCACTCCATTCAGACAGGGGAAACTTGGGGACCCCAGGAGGTAGATGACGATGATGGAGCGGGCTCCTCTGGTAGTTGTGGGTAGGGCTCTTGGGGGAGTTTATTTTGTACCAAAAAATGTTTAGGAATTTATTTCGCTTTTTAGGAAGGTAAAGAGGGAAGGGAGTCATCCGTTCCTTTTCTTATGTAATTGTACTGTAATCTCTTATTAGTGAAATAAATAAGTTTTTGATCATCTAGCTGTGCCTTTTGATGAATTTTGTATTTTGAATTATCTATACCGATCTCTAAGGCATGCATAATCCTTTTGTTCAAATATATATTAGAATGAATTGTCTTTCTCGGAGATAAGAAAAGAATAGTTTTTTGTGAAAAAGAAAGGATCGTCCTCATGTAAGATGTATGAGTTGCCTACGTACCTCTGGGGGGGTTTTGGAAATTTTTAATTTTTCTGAGAATGATTTTTGCAGAGGATCAGGCCCACGTAGTTCTGGGTAGAGGGAAATGAAGAGATTTTTTTTTAGAATGGAAAGGAGATGAGAAGAGTCGTAGCGCGCCGAGATTTCGGACTAGGGGTAAAATTTCTTGAAACGGTCTAGGTTGACTGGACGAGCCATCTCTTCTCCATCTAAGTCGGTGAGCATAGCGGCACCGCTGAACAAGATCTTCTTGACAATGTATGGGCCGCTCCAATTGGGCTTGAATTTCCCTAGGGGTCTTAGATGGGCTCTACTATTTCTTTGATGGCTAAATCCCATTCTCGAACACCGCGATCCTTGACTCTCTTATTAAATGAATGCGTTATGTGGAGATGGTACTCTTGTATGTGATACAGTTCTTTTAATCTCCTTTTGTCCAAGAGTGACAGCTCGTCGAGGCATCTTTGATGCCAGTCCTCCTCACTGACCTTGCTTTCAAGCATAACGCGTAACGAGGGTATTTTCAGCTTCACGGGTAGGACTGATTCCATGCCGTATACTAGAGAGTAATGGGTAGCCCAGTAGAGGTTCGAATTGAGGTTCGATAGCCCTAGAGGGCGCATAGGATTCGATCGGCCCAATCTCGACAGCTTTCGGTCATCTTACGGATGATGGCTTTGAGGTTCTTATTGGTGACTTCAACTGCACCGTTGGTCTGAGGTTGGTAGGGAGAAGATTTGTGTCTCTGAATTCCATACTCGTTGACCACTTCTGTGACTTCAGACTCGAATGCAACCCGTTATCTGATACTAGCTTGTGCGGGACCCCATATCGGCAGATGATTTTTTTCTTGATGAACTTGGCCACTTTCTTGGTGTTCAGGACTGCGTATGACTCGGCTTCGATCCATTTGGTGATGTAATCAATGGCAATCAGGATGAACTCATGCCCGTTGGAGGCCTTGGGTGTAACCTTCCCTATGATGTCGATGCCCCTGGTGGAGAATGGCCAGGGAGAAGTCATGTTGTACAATTCATGCAGAGGCGGGTGTTGAAGGTTGAAGAATTGTTGGCATTTGAGGCATCTCCGGACATAGGCGGTGCAATCCTGGGTCATGTTGGTCAAGTAGTAGTCTTATCGGATGATCTTCTTGGCAAGCATTTGACCATTCATATGGGGCCCGCATTCCTCGCTATGGATTTTCTGCATTACCTCTTCAATGTCAGCCCATGCAATGCAGTGTAGATGGGTTCCATCAAAGTTTCTCTTGAACAGTTCTTTGTGACAAACGATGTATTGGGCGTCCAGTCTTTGGAGGGTTTCCCAATCTTTCTTGTTGTAACCCTCGGGATACTTACCATGCTTGAGGAGGTGCCAGATATCATAATACCAGCAATTGGCTAGCTCAGGATCTTCTTTGGTGATGAGCTCAATGTGGTAGCAGTGGGTTTGTTTGTTTTTCTTTTGGACCAGGAAGGGGGCCATTATTATTCCTTCGGGCATATCGACCATGGAGGCCAAGGTAGTAAGGGCATCGTCTAGGTTATTCTTTGCTCGAGGTAGGTAGTGGAAGGTGATGTCTTGGAATTGGGAGGCTAGTTCTTCTAAGTGGGCATGGAAGGGTTGGAGTTTCTCGTCCTTGACTTTCTATTTTCTGAGCACTTGACCAATGATGAGGGCAGAATCCCCATAGACATCTAGGCATTGAATACCTTTCTTGAGAGCAACTTTGAGACCTACCGTACACACCTCGCATTCATTCATGTTGGTTGTGCAGGGGAAATCTAATTTGATGGCGATGGGAGTGTGGGAGTCATCTGGGGTGATCAAAAGTATCCCAATGCCATATCCCTTTTTGTTAGTCGTGCCATCAAAGAACATTTGCCATCGAAGGTCATATTGAGCAGCGTAGAAGATGTTTTCATCTGAGAATTCGGAGATCCAGTCATCAGCCTCTTCCATGGGGTAGTCAGCGAGGTAGTCAGAGATAGCTCTTCTTTTCATGGCTTTCTGTATGATGTATACGAAATCAGACTTAGCTAAGAGCATCAACTATCGGTCCATTGGGCTGGATAAGGCGAGTTTCTCAAGCAGGTACTTGATGGGTTCCATTCGTGATACAAGTTTAATGGGGAAAGCGGGCACGTAATGTCATAACTTTTGGGTAACCCAAACAAGCGCGACGCATGCTTTTTCCAAAGTAGTGTAGTTGACTTCATACCCGGCTAGTTTGCGACTGGCGTAATAGATAGCTCTTTCTTTATGGGAGTCTTCAAGGTATTGAGCTAGCAAAGCCCCAGCTACAATGTCGATTATGGTTAGGTATAGAAGCAAGGGTATACCAGGCTGTGGAGGCATGAGTACCGCAGGTTGAGTCAGGTATTGTTTGATTCGGTAAAAATCTTCTTGGCAGGCCTCGTTCAAAACTTTGGTTGAATCCTTTCGGAGGAGTTTAAAAATAGGTTCACAGATGGAGGTGAGTTGGCTGATGAACCGGATGATTAACTGGAGTTTCCTAAAGAAACCTTAGACTTCTTTCTCCATTCGGGGAGGTGGCATCTCAAGTATGGCTTTTAGCTTGGCATGATCTGCTTCTATCCCTTTTTCACTGACCATAAATCCCAAGAGTTTTCCCTTTGTAATGTCGAAGACACATTCCTATAGATTGAGTCTCATCTGATATTGTCGCAATCGTTCGAAGAAATTTCTAAGAGCGGGAACATGACCTTCTCTAGTTTTGGACTTTATAATCATATCATCCATATAGACCTCGACTTCTTTAAGAATCAGATCGTGGAGGATGGTTGTGGCAGCCCTCTGGTAGGTAGCCCCAGCATTTTTTAGACCAAATGGCATAATAGTGTAGCAAAAGTTCCCCCATGGGGTGATGAACGCAGTTTTTTCTTGATGATCTGGGCACATTTTGATTTGGTTATATCCGATAAACCCGTCGACGAATGACTTGAGAGCATGACTAGTTGTGTTGTCCACGATCATGTCGATATTGTGTAATGGGTAATCATCCTTTGGAGAGGATTTGTTCAAGTCCCGGTAGTCTACACACATCCTAACTTTCCCTTCTGATTTTGGCATAGGCACTATGTTGGCTAACCATATGGGATATTCGATCACACGAATGAAACCCACGTTCAGCTGTTTGACCACCTCTTTTTTTACTTTGAGCGATCATTCAGTGCAGAGCTTTCTTAGCTTTTGTTTAATCGACTTGTAATCTGGAAGAATGAGGATCTCATGCCGAGCTATTTCAGGGTCAATGTCGTGCATATCATCATAGGACCATGTGAAGACATCCACGAATTCCTTTAATAATTCTTCGATTTGTGCGCGCTCGTGCTCGTCAAGGGTAGCCCCTATCTTAATCTCGTGTAGTTGGCTACTAGAACTGAGGTTAACAATAACAGTCTCTTCTTCATTAACTTGAACGCGGTTATGTTATTTGTTATTAACCTTATTTAGATCAGTTAAAAATTGTTCATTTGCAAAATCAGCATCATCAAAAGTTTGATTAGAATCTAAATAATTAATGTAAGGCACAGCAAGATACTCAAAATCTTTATTTATTTCATTGATAGGAAAAACAGCATTGAGAACCTCATCAAAGGAGGTCTCGATTACATTTGAGCAAGGATAGACAATAGAAGAAGCAATGGGGTAAACATTGGGGTTAGGTGGGATTTCAACAAGTAGAACCGGCACAGCATGCCAGTTGAGGAGAGGTGTATCAGTAGCTTTAATCAAGTGGGATAGATCCAATAATGTAGTGCTTGAATAAAACATGCAGAGTGTTAGCCCCAGTGTCTGTAATTTGAATGAGTCCTCTAACTCACTTTCCTCAGTCTCTTCGGTATCTTTGATGAGCGGTTGTACATGCTGTTAGGAACTTTTAGCCCATGGGTAGCTGTCTTGGAAAAAGATCTCCATTCTGGGCTTTATCTTTTTGTCTATATGGTCATACCAAGGTTTCGAAAAGCCACAAAAGGGTAAGTCTTCGCCCTCTTTAATGAATCGTCCATTCAAGGAGTCACCTGGGATAGTCTGAATGCAGTCTAGTCTTCTCTTTGGTCGAGATTGGTGGATCATTTTGAGCTCTTGTTCTGATAGTTGATACCCCAAACCACAGGGGGAAAGCTTTCTTCAGTTCAATGGGATCAAGTATCCCTTGTTGTCTTTTCCCTAGCCCCAATCCGACCATGAAGTGCATGTTTCTGAATATCTGAATCACATTGACATTGCCATGAGGGTCGTATTCTGGATAAACCCTTTCTTTGAAATTGTCCCCTTCCAGGAGTAGAAGTGGCTCAACTCGGAATCCTGACATGAGCATATCATTTGACCCGTGCTGTATCTCAAGGATTGGACTGCTGGTACTTTCACCCTCGGCATTGTCATCGTCGCCCAAAATGGTGATGACTCATCCATCGGCGAAGAACTTCAATTTTTGATGGAGTGAGGAAGACACACCCTTGATATTGTAGAGTCAAGGTCATCCGAGCAACAGGTTGAAACAAGATGGGATATCAATAACTTGGAATTCAACGATGAGGTTTATAGGGCCAACCCCTATTACAAGTTTTATGGATCCCATCACCTCTCGACGGGTATTATCGTAGGCACGTATAGCAGCAGAAGTTGGAGCGAGGTCACTTTCCTTCAGTCCTAAGCATTTGAAGGTTCCTAATGTGGAGACACTAAAGGCGGATCAATTATCAACAAGAGAGAGTGGTACGATTTTCCCCATAACTTCGACGGAGATGTTGAGTGCATGATTATGGTTTGGCCCGATTCTGGGGATTTCTTCTTCAGAAAAGGATAGCATTCGGGTAGAGGTCAAGGATCTGACTAAATTTACCTCTTCTTTTGGTGTGGTAGAAGGAGGAACTGTGGGTACAGTGAGCAACTTGATCAAAGCATTTCTGTACAGCTGGGGTGATATGAAAATCCCCCATCGAGTGATGTTAGCTTGAGTTTTCTTTAGTCGATCGAGGATCTAGCTCTCCTCGAGGGTCATTTCTGGCAAAGGAACGTTTTCAACGCCCTTCCTCTTGTCATTGACGGGTAATGAGCTTAGGATCTGGGAATGCCTCTTAGATCTGGTCCTGTGATTTAATGAAGAAGGGAAAAGCATGACCCTATTTCTTCATCAATCGCGGGTTGTTCTGCCACTTTGTTTATTTCTTCGAGGAGATCCTCAAATGATATCATCCCGAACATGTTGGCTACCAGGCCAGTTTTATCGAAAGCTTGTTCTTCATTAGAATCTTCGAATTCTTCCCCCCATCTGGTGGCAACAATTATGTCTTTCCATGTAAAGTCAATGCATTCCACAACTTTAATGGCTTCTTCATATAGGTTTTCCCATTTTATGGGGATATGTAAGGGTGAAGGGACCAGGTTCCCTTATAGCTTTAGAGTATCAAGTAACTCGGTCATACAGCAAATATCATTGGTTTGCCCGAATAATTTTGCCATGATCTGGATGACATCATCCAGGCTGACTTCATCGATTGGTACCACCCAACTGTCTGACTTTCGGGCCCATTTTTATGCTTCCAAGAACAGCGTGCTGAACCTCTGGTAATCAATGATCATCTGTGAGGGCAATTTCAGCTCGAACTCTAGGAGTTGGTTTAACACTTCTGATAATTCCATACCTCTATTTTCAGAACGGGTATGGATAGCGATGTATGCTCTAGTAAGTAGTGACAGTGCCTAATCAGTGAGGCTAACAGGGTGTAGGAGGAAATATGGGCAAGTTTAGAGAGTTTTGGGAGAGTGTATGGGTGTAATTTGAGTTGAGGGATCAAATTTTTGGTTCATTTCTAGGAAGATAGCATTGGTATGATTTGGGAGTGGGTTGTGAGTAGTGTTTGGCTTAGGATTGGCTGGTGGGTCAATGGTACCCCGTCAATTAGACCTTGGAATATATTTCGAAGGTAAAAGCATTGGTCGGTGGTATGACCAGCGGTTTGGTGAAGGGCATAATGGGCATCTGCCTTGAAGTTTCTTGGAAGTGGATTGGGCAATGGACGGGGATCCAAGGGTTTGATGAGGTTTTGTCTTAACAGGGCTTGATAAACTTTGGAGAGGGGAGCAAGAAGCTTGGTGTATTCCTTTCGTACTGGAACAGGGCGACTTCTGGTGCCCACGAAGTGGTCAGTTGAGAGATGTTGTTGATAGTTGAGACTGCAGCACTGGCAGGTTTGTCATATTTTTTGGGGGTGAACTGTCCGGACACTTTCTTTGGTTTAACCTCTGTTTTAGCAAGACCTTCCTCAATTCTTACTCCTGCTTCTCTGAGAGCTCAGAAGTGGGGATAGTATTGTCCTCCCATGGTTGCTCGGACATGGGGCAAGAAGTTCTTCTTCACAATGTTGACATGTTCTTCCTCAGATGGCCGATTGGTCATAGTGGCTGCCTTTTCCCTCCATCGAGCTATGAAGTTACTGATTGATTCCCCAGAATTCTGTTTGAGTAGTTCTAAATCACGGCGGGTGACCTCAACCTCTTCATTGTATTTATACTGCGACATGAATTTATGGGCTACAGCCTCCCAGCTAGAGACAAAAACCATCGGAGAGCGTTATCCTTCAAAGTTTGCTGAAATAATTGGGCCATCACTTCTTCAGAAGCCCGTAGGAGAGTCATGGAACGATGATAACTGCAAAGATGAACAATCGGTGGTCCACTTCCATCGATTTCTCAATATTCGGCATCTTGAACTTCTCGGGTAACCTTGCCTTTGGATAAGGAGACATGTGGGTGTAGTCCATATAATTTTTGGAGATTCTGACTTGGTCAAACTTCGTAGTTAGCATCTTGAGATCTTCTTTGACCTTGTTCAATTCTTCCTCCGTCGGATCAATGATCACAAGAAAGTTAGCCCCAGGCTGGGCAAGTTTTGGCATAGAAAGCTGGGCAGGCGGCGGCTCATTAACAGGAGGGGCACGTGGAGTATGTTGATACTCTTAGGGAACCCAGATAGGCTTGAGTGGACCCATAGCATGAAGGAATAATGCCTCGGGCTCTTGAGGAGCAGGAACCTGGTTTCGTTGCATCTCTCGGACCTCAGTCTGAAGGTTGTCGATCTTGGACACGAGCTGAGCTAAAACTTCCGTCAGATTTGGCTGCGCAACTGGCACTTGATCTGTGTTCTCCATGGAAAGCGGATGGATACCGAACTCGAAAGAGGTAGCAGGGGAATGGACGAAGCTCCGGGGTGATTTGACTGAAGACCAAAGCCAATAAGGAGTCAGGCCAAGGGCGTGCAATCGACCTGAGAAGGCGTAAAACATGATTTATTTTTTAAAAGAAAGATGCAAAATATTTTTAACATTTTTTTTAGATTGAAAGACAAAATATTTTTGGATTTTTCATAAAGAAAAGAGAAATATTTTTGGATTTTTGATGAAGAAGGGAGAAATATTTTTGGATTTTTGATAAAGAAGGGAGGAATGTTTTAGAGACGGGTCTCAACATGATTATTATTATTATTATAATTATTATTATAATTATTATTATTATTATTATTATTATTATTATTATTATTATTATTATTATTATGTTCTCACTTGGATTAAATTCTCCTAAATGTAAAATGAAATGTCGGACAGGACCCGAGCCTGGAAAAGTTGGGTTTGTAACATATGCAAAGCTATGGCTGGACTTGTAACCAGGCTCACAGTATGGTCCCGTTAAAAATTCATGAAAATTTAGGCGGAAGGCCGACCCGGAATTTTGGCAGAGTTTCGGGTTGAAACTCGCGATCTAACATGTATGTCCTAGGCTTGGCACCTATATGCGGGTATGCAACTTGGTTGGGTGAATCGAAAAGGGTTACCCCCTTTGGCATGGCTTTCACGATATATGTCTTAATTTTGAGGGCAATCGGTATGTGTGGACAAGCCATTTGATATACCTGAGTGTACGTGAATTTCCTCACTATATACCTCGTTGGGACGATACGTGTGAGAGCGAATTCGATATACTCGGCGTACGTGAACGAGTTCCCTATGATATACCTCCCGTCATAACTTCGGTCAAGCGGTACGGTGCGGGGGAACCGTTCGATATACGTAAAAAGTACTTGGTCAATGGAAGGTGAGAGTCATATCGCTTAGGCTAACTGCGCCCTGTCGGACCAGCGCCCATCACGAAGTGACCCTCCAGTTATTGGACAAAATTTGGTCAATCACAATGCTCTTTGGTGATATTGTGTTAATCATGCATGATTCCCTTATTAGTATCTTATGAGAGTATCTTTCTTGATCATGCCCAACAGGGAGCAAAGTATGAGTACCGATGGTATACCAAGTATGGGTGGGTGATGCGCGCAACATGGGGATATATGTGATCTTAGGTGCACGTGGTGTAAAGAGTACATGGAGAATTTTCTACAAGTGTGTGAATGGAAGCATAAGCATGAGGTACACATGAATAGTAAAAGGGAAACATGCAAAATAGGGAAAAATATAAACAAATATAACACCCGTGTAAATAGATTCTAGCCCTCAAAATGAAGAGTCCCCAGTAGAGTTTCCACTGTGGCCATCCCCTTCCGATCCTCACCGTGGGAGAGACAAAGAAGAGGGGGTGTCCCCTTCATCTCGAGAGGATCTTAGTCCTGTGCATCCCTCTCGGGAGCGCTTCGACCGGCGTCGGTGATAAGGTGAAAAATGTAGAGAGATAGAGTCGTCAGTCTATTTTACTCAAAACAGACAAAAGAAAAAGGGATCCATCCCGAAGGACAGCATCTAAAGACATACTGATACATACGAAACCAAAATGATTCAAAAAGGGTCCGGAGGCTAAGTTACGAAATGGGAAGGTGTTAGGCACCCATTCCGCCCTTACGGTCTCTCATGGGTTATTGCTATTTTCCTTTATTTCCGCGGGATATGTGTGCATGTGTATATGTAGTGCAGATAGGAATCATCGACTTGAATCATGGAAGAGATAAAGCGAATCATCCGTAGGAATGTTCCTAAAAGTAATATTAGAAAATATGATTTATGCGATTATCCTACCGTCGATCATTATAAGGGAATGATAACGCATGCGGGATAATACACTACTAAGCACAAATATACTTATATGTAAATGTATAGAATCTAAGAGAGTTAAGTTTAAGAAATATAGAAAAATAGAAAAAAAAGTAGGAAAAGGACTCGAGTCTCGGGTTTTACCCCGAGACGCCTACGTAGCCTATAGAGGCATCAAAGTCCACGTAGTTCGTATGCAAAATGGGGGGTGGGGTTTATCCCATAAATCCAATTGGGGACTTCACTTATGTGTGTGTGTGTGTGTGTGTGTGTGTGTGTGTGTGTGTGTGTGTGTGTGTGTGTGTGTAAAAAAGTGTTTTAGTTGTGAGAAGAGTGTGAGAAAAGTGTCAGAATTCCCGTTCAGAATTTATGAACAAACCCTCTTTTTCCTTATTTTTTGGGTTTTATTTATATGGAAATAAGAGGTGTGTGATAATACTAAATAAAAAGTATATTAGGGTATGTGAGATGAGAAAATAAAAGTGTTAAGTAATAAAATAAATTAATGCGAATTTAGGGGAATTTAAAGAGAGGGTTGAGAAAGTTAGACCTTTTTGAAGATCTTGAGATTGATCTTGCAGCCCTTGCACTTGGGTGATGATGGAGGATACTTAATTAACCAAGTTTGATGAAAAAGGTGATGAAAGGTGAAGGTTGGAAAGGAATTTGGATGTGGAAATCACGCTGACTTCGAGAGGGGTTTTCTGAGCTTGCTGAGAGTGATGGATCTCAGATCTTGTCTTTCTTTAGAATGAGGTCAGGCCCTCCTTTTTATAGGCCCACGGCATTGCCTATCGGCATAGCCCTGGTCCTGCCAATCGGCAGGTGTGTTTAGGCACACTGCCGATAGGCAGGGTTTGGAACCTGCAGTTTGGCAGTCTCTTTCAGGTTCCTTCAAAAAATTGATCGTAGAGCGCGAACCGTTGATCTGAATCGCGCACGGGGAAAACCATTGGAAAGGTACTTCATAGACCTTAGAAATTATTTTGGACTGCTCCCGGGTCTGACGGAACCGTTCATCGGTCCTTTGGACGGGGAATCATCGGATGCAAATGGATCGTTCGTTCTCATGGTAAGTCAGAATCGCGCACGGGGAAGACCGTTGGAAAGGTTAGGAGATGTACTTCGACATTCCAAAGAGCTTGACTCAGTTTGGAGAGTTGACTTTGGTCAATCGGGGACTAGAAGCGCTTGGTGACCTTTCAGAGTAAAACGGATCATTCGTCCGTACTGTAAGTTAAAATTGCTCACGAGGCGAACCATTGGAAAGGGGTTTTAGTGCCCTTCAAAGATTCATTCAGTCTCGATCGAGTTGAAGAGTTGACTTTGGTCAAATAGAGCCTGGGAGCATCCGGTGCCTCCTGATCAAGTTTCGGGGGATAACGGGTCGTTCGTCCACACCATAAGTCAGAATTACGTACGGGGTGGATCGTTGGAAAGGGGTTTCAGTGACCTTCGAAGATTCATTCAGTCTCGGTCGAGCTGAAGAGTTTGATTTTTGGTGAAATGGAGCCTTTGAGTGCCCGATGGCCTTTAGGTCAGTATCCAGGGTGTGACTTAGGTTTGAAATGATGAAGGGAGGTTCTAGGGACCTTAGGAGAAGTTAAGGAGTATTATAATTCCGTGTCTACACTTGGTAATTTATGTTTTGAGGCCGATTTACTCATCCTTGATATGGTCGGGTATGATGTTATTTTGGGTATAGATTCGTTACTGAAATACCGTGCTATGCTAAATTGTTATGAGAGGAGTATAGTCTTTGCCATTCCGGGGCATGAAATGTTTCTAGTGGCTATGCCTCTTTCAGAGGGAGGTTCGAGCATGTACTTATATTATATTACGGAGGAGACTTCACTTGATAAAGTCGTTTCCTTAGATTCGATTCCCGTTGTGAGATAATTTAAGGATGTTTTTTGAGAGATTTTGAGTTTACCTCCAAGTCATGAGATCGAGTTTGTGATCGATTTAGCACTGGGAACTTGGCCGATTGATAGAGCTCCATACCGTATGGCTCCTGTGGAGATGAGGGAGTTAAGGGATCAAATTAAGCAGTTGTTAGAGCAAGGGTTTATTCAGCGTAGCATGTCACCATGGGGTGCTCCTGTGTTATTTATGAGAAGATAGATGGTTCCCTTCGATTATGTATTGAATAGCGGGAATTGAATAAGGTTACCATCAAAAACAAATACTCGTTACCTCGGATCGATGATTTATTTGATCAATTAAGGGGAGCGCCGTACTTCTCTAAGATAGATTTGACTGGGTATCATCAGCTGCGAATTCGAGAGCAGGACGTGTCGAAGACTGCATTCTTGACTAGATATGGGTCCTATGATTTTTTGGTCATGCCTTTTGGGCTAACCAATGCTCCTGTTGTATTTATGGACCTTATGTACAGAGTATTTCAAGACTTCCTAGACTAGTTTGTCATACTGTTTATAGACGACATCCTAGTCTAGTCTCGGACCAAAGTCGATAATGCTAAACATTTAAGATTGGTCCTGAAAATGCTACAGGATCATAAATTATATGCTAAGTTCGAGAAGTGTGGTTTCTGGTTACAGGAAGTGTATTTTTTGGGGCACATTGTGATAGCTGAGGGCATTTCCGTAGACTTGAGTAAAGTTGTCGCAGTGAGGGAATGGGATTAGCCCACGATGCCCACTGAGATTCGTGGTTTTCTGGGTTTGGCGGGTTATTATCGTCATTTCATCAAGGGTTTTTTCAAGATTGCTAGCCCTTTGATAAATCTGACCTGGAAGGGAGTAAAGTTTGTATGGGATGATTCCTGTCAACTAGCATTCGATAAATTGAAGGACAAGTTGACTTCTGCTCGAGTACTACTCGCATTGCCAAGACTGGGGGTGGACTATTTAGTCTTTACTAGCGCGTCTCTATAAGGATTGGGAGGTGTGTTATAACAAGAGCATCGGGTTATTTCTTACTTCTCACAAGCTAAATCCCAATGAGAAGAATTATCATGTGCATGATTTGGAGCTTGCTGCGATAGTGTTCACCTTGAAGATATGGAGACATTACCTCTTGGGGGAGAAGTTTAGTCTTTTCACGGACCAAAAATAGTTGCAATATTTATTCTGGCAGAAGGATCTGAATATGCGACAACGTCGATGGTTGGAGTTCATGAAAGACTATCAATTTGATGTTCATTATCACCCGGGCAAGGCTAACGTGGTAGAGGATGTGCTGAGTCGTAAACCTGCGGGGGAGATAGCAAAGGTAGAGTTTAGCCAGGAGGATGGTGTGGTAAGGGCATTTATGTAAGTGTTAACCGTTACGCCTGCAATTGTGATGAGAGTCATAGAAGCTCAAGGAAGGGACAAAGATTGCCAAGATCGAATACGCCAGTTGTTAATCGAGGGAACGGAGTCCTACTCTATAAGTTATGAGGGTAGGTTACATTTCCACGGGAGACTTATTATCCCGGATGAGGGAGATTTGAGACATGCTATCATGACTGAATCCCATGGGTCTATATTTGCAGTACATCCAGGTAGAGATAAAATGTACCAAGACGTACGCCGTCAATATTGGAGGGCGGGTATGAAAAGGGACATCTCTCAATTTATTTCCCAATGTACTACTTGTCAATTGGTAAAGGTAAATCACCAGCGACCAAAGGTACTGCTACAACTTTTAGAAATACCGGTGTGGAAATGGGAGAGTATCTCGATGGATTTCATCACGGTATTGCCAACGTCACAAAGCGGTCATGATTCTATTTGGGTTAAACGTCTCGTTATGCTCGGCTCTTTATTACGGAGATTGTGAGACTCCATGGGATGCCCATCAATATAGTCTCCGACAGAGACAAGATTTTTGTGTCCCATTTTTGGCAAAGTTTCTAAGAAGCAATGGGGACTGCATTGAAGTTGAGTAACTCCTACCACCCGCAAATAGATGGGCAGACGGAAAGAGTCAACCAGATGTTGGAGGACATGCTTAGAATGTGTGTGGTTGACTTTAAAGTAGGATGGGAACAATACCTTCCTTTGGTCAAATTCGCTTATAATAATTCGTACCAATTCACAATAGGTATGGAAGCATTATATGGCCGACCCTGTAGATCACCTACTTGTTGGTTGGAAGTAGGAGATAATAAGCTCCTTGGACCTGAAATGATCCAAGATACTGTGACAACCCCCTTATTAAAATAAGAGGTGGCCAGCCTGATACTCCAATAAATACAGGAATCATAGATGGTCCATTCTTAGCATCACTGTCATTAAAATAATAATACGAGATAACCACCAATCATTTTAGAAAACGGATTGTCAATTTTGAATTTATAAGTTTAAAGAAAATCATTTAGGCGATTCAATTTGAAAAGAAGGTGGATATCAAAACAAACGAATAAAGGTATAACAATAATGCACAATGTAATAACCGAATAAGCTGTCGGTTAACAGACCGTTATAAGTAGGTTACACCGAGTATTAAAATTAAATATCACAGTATATTAAACGGGTATAAAACTTGGGCAACACACCCGAATATGTAAACTGATCATAGCTATAGTGCAAAAAGATATGAGCGTCTACAAAGAATATCCTATAACATCCGCAAAATGTTATAGCTCCAGGACAACTGGGATGGAGAGGTCAATACGGGCGTCATTGCGGTGGAGCACCTGGGCGATCATAGAATTCATACAAAACAAAGAGATATAGACGGGTCAGGGCTCGATTTGATATAATCACCAAGTGAATAAAATGCATGACAGTTATGAATATTTTATCATCAATTAACTTAACTTATTCTCACAAATAATTATAAGATTTCTCACCTCTCAGTCTAAAAGCACAACCTAGCGCAATATCAATAACAATGAACAATATTCGTTTTCGCATGATAAAATATCTAAGTTTCACTTAATGAGATTTCATTTCAGTTTTACACAACTTAAATGCACAGTTCCTTTTTCTCTTTAGGAAACATATTTAAAGCAATTTATTTCACAAAATGCTTCACAAGTTCAATTTTACACCATTTAACTTCACAGTTCCCTTTTTCTCTCTAGGAAACATTTCTAAGCAGTTTATCTCACAAAATGCTTTACCATCAATAAAATTCCACTTTAATAAGAATAGTTATAGTCACATCATATAACGATTCTAAGACCATCCTTTCGGGTACCCCCACTGGATGCGCCCCTAAATGGCTATCATCTTCCAGGGCCTATCACAAAGATAACCTGGGCATCCTACTTCGTGTGATGTCAGGAAGCGGCCATATACCTTCGACAGTGAGTCATAACCACACCCGAAATTACCTCACTTCGAACAATAATCACACAATATAATAACTGGTCCTATGGCCGAGGACTATATTCACCCTGCATTCACAAGCCAATGGATTTCACCTCATGCGCGTAACTTCCCCTATGATAGTAATTTAGAGAGGTGTGTATATGCAAATTATCATTTACAAGTTATACCCATTTAAAACATTCACTTTTTCCATACTCAAAAATCATTCATGCTTAGCCATTATGTGCCGATTTGAAATATACATTTCTTATTCTCGAAGTCATGTTATTATTAATGATGTAGGCGACGAAGTACAATTATCCTCATACTAGTCTCCAAGAGTTCAAAGTAATATCATAGGCTATCAAGGGTAAGTTTTCCTCAATACCAGTCTCCCAAAAGTCCTAAACCATATCACTCAATTCTCCCTTAGTTCGAAACTAGCTCACTAGATGAAACGACGCTAGCTCCTATTGAACAACCCCCGAATTAAACCCACTTTACCCCCATACTAACCTAGGGTATAAATCTCCCTAATATAAACCCCTAATACTCTTTATTACTTCCCAAGAGAAGGTTCCTAAGCCTTAAAACCAAAAGAAAAAGACTAGAAACTAAGTTGGAAAAATCTTATAAAACAGCAGGATTTTCGAATCGATTCGCCCCTGGTAACGAATCGATTCGACCAAACGCGAATCGATTCGGCTGAGAAAACTAACTTCCTGTCTCATCCCGAATCGATTCGGCCTTAACCCAAATAGATTCGTCTCCTCAGACCTGTAGCCCTTATTATTAGTGAATCGATTCGCCCTAGTCAGATTACCCAGTTTGGGCTACGGGATTATGAACCCTAAATTCCCAAAACTTAAATTTCTCTCTTCAAATCCTAACCAACTCAACTTATATTATACCCAAATCATTTCTATGCAAACAAGACCTACTAAAACTAACTTAAATCAAAACTAATACCATTTTCAAAGGTTTAAACACCAAATTTCTTAAAACCCAAAATTTGTTCCAATCTTTCAATTTCACAACCATCAATACAATTTATTCACATTAAATAATACACTAGCAAGTTAAAAACTTTCCTTAAGTTTTTAGTCTCGGATTCTCTTCCCGTAGCAACGATTTTCAGCTCCAAATCGCCAATTCTCTCATTTCTCTCCATTTTCTCCCAAGCTCTCTCTTCTCTCTAACTCTCTCTAAGTGTACAACATGCAATTGGGGAAATAAGAGGGTTTGGGAGACTAAACCGTTCATTTAACATTTTTTTCCATCTTTAAATGTTAATACACCATTAAAATGACTCGTAACTACATAATTGAGTCATAACTTGTCAAAAGTGCACGGAACTCAAAAATACAATATGGAACTTATTTTGACTATCTCGACTATTTGAGGACTAACCGCACCCTCAAAATTGGCATTCGGAATATCGTATAATATTTCATGTTCCAACATCATATTAATTCATTAATAATGATCCAATTGAAATATATGCCATAACCGTCACTTAAAGCACAACGACGCAATAAAACATAACATGATGCTATTTACCTTCTCTTAACTGTAAATATACAAAACCTCAGTAAATATTATCTCTTAACTCACTTAAAATAATACTTACTCTATCTTCCATTATTTTATATAATTACCCCGCATGGCAATTTTATATAAAAAAATCAATTACCAAAACCAAAAGTAAGGGTTGTTACAAATACCTCTTCAAAGATTAAGCATATTCGAAACCGCATCCGAATCGCCCAAGACCGTCAGAAAAGTTATGCCGATGCGAATAGAAGGCATGTGGAATTGGAGGTAGGAGACCAAGTTATGGTACGAGTGTTGCCAATGAAGGGTATAACACGATTTGGGAAGAAAGGCAAGCTTGCGCCTCGCTATGTAGGCCCTTTTTCTCGTTATTGCAAAGGTAGGCATGTAGCTTATCAACTCGCCTTGCCTAGCAGATTTACGATGTGTTTCATGTTTCATCCTTGAAGAAGTACAAAAGGTGCGACGGAGCTCATTGGCACATTCCTTTGGATGATATCGAATTGCAACTAGATATCTCATACGAGGAACAACCAGTTGCAATCTTAGATCACGGAGAGCGTAGGCTAAGGTCAAAGGTGGTGCCCTTGGTTCATGTCTAATGGGGACATCATAATACCGAGGAATCGACATGGGAGCATGAGGATGATATTCGAGAGAAGTATCTGCACCTCTTTTTCCGAGGTACGTCTGAATTTTGAGAGCAAAATTCCCTTGTAAGGGGGGGAGTATGTAATACCCCTTATTTTTGAGTAAGTGTTTTTATATTATTTTGCAATGCGGTTTAATTATATATAGTAAAGGTAGTTGGAGTAAATATTAATTTAAGTGATTTATGAGATAATATTTACTGAGTTTAACATAATTGCTATTGAGTGAATGTAAATAGCATCATATAGTGTTTTATTGCGTTGATGTGTTTTAAGCGACGGGTATGGCTTATATTCCAATTTAATCATTATTGATAAATTAAAATGATGTTCGAACATGAAATAATTTATGTTATCCCGGATGCCAATTTAGAGGTCACGGATAGTCCGAAAATAGTCGTGATAGTCAAAATTAAGTACCATGTTGTATTTTGGATTCCGAGTACTTTTGACCGGTTATAACATAATTATGTTGTTACGCGTCATTTTAATTATGTAGTAGCATTTAAAGTTAGACTTAACGTAAATTGGGTATTTTAGTCTTGCTAGAGCATTTGAGCTCATTTATGTTCTAAACCTAGAGAGAGAGAGAGAGAGAGAGAGAGAGAGAGAGAGAGAGAAGTTGGAAGAAAAAAAAAAGAGAAAAGAGGGAGAATTGAAGATTGGAGGTTGAATTTGTTGCTACCAGAAGATAATCCAAGACTACAACCCTAAGGCAAGTCTCTAACTTGCAAATGTATGATTTGGTGTGGATAATTTGTATTGGAAGTTATGTTTTAAAGATTTAAGCCATTTACGGGTTTTGATGAATTTTTGGAGTTTAAACCCTTAAACATTGATTTAGAGATGAATTTGTGTTGGTTACATTAGTTAATGGTTGTGTGGGATTGATTTGGTGGGATTATTGATGGATGGGGTTGGCTAAATGGAAGAGAAATGAGTTTTGAGGTATTTAGGGTTCTTAAGACCCATAGCCGAAATTGGGCAATCTGACCCAGGCGAATCGATTCGCCCCTAGCGAATCGATTCGCTAAAATGGTAGGCTACAGGCCTGTGTTTGGAGAATCAATTGGGACTGTCCGAATCAATTCAAAAAACAAGCAGAAAGATTGGTCCTCTTGACCGAATCGATACGCTTTCAAGATCGAATCGATTCGGAAATCCTGTTATTTTAGGATATTTTTCTAACTTAGTTTTTAGCCATTTTCTTTTAGGTTTAAGGCCTAGGAACCTTCTATTATGAAGTAATATAGAGTACTAAATTCTTGTATTAAAAATATATATACCCTAGAATAGAAAGGGGATAATTAGGCTTATTTTAGAGGTCAACTAGTAAGAGTAGTGTAGTTTTTCTTCTAGCAACCTAGCCTAGGATTAAAAGAAAATCAGGTGGTATTGTTTTGGGACTCCTAGAGATTAAAATGAGGAAAATTACACTTGGTAGCCCTTAGTGTTGTTATAAATTCTCGGAGGTGAGTTTGGGGGCAAATTAAACTTGTTAACTTATGTCGTTAGACACACATGATTCCGGATGAAATAAAATGTAGATTTTAAATTGGCATATCTTGTGAATATTGACTTGCATACATACCTCTCTAAATGCTATCATAAGGGAAGTTACGCTAATGAGGTGAAGTCCCCTGGCTAGTGCATGCAGAGTGAATATAGTACTCGTCCATATGACCGATGGTTAGATTGTGTTGTTGTTTTATTCAAAGTGAGGAAATTTTGGGTATGGTTATGACTCACTGTCGAAGGTATATGGCCGCTTCCCACGCGACGCGATTTTGGTTGCCCGGGTGGTCTTGGTTATAGTCCCTAGAAGATGATAGCTATTTAGGGGGGCATCTAGTGGGGTGACTCCCAGAAGGATGGTCTTAGAATCGTTATATATTGTGATTATAACTATTCTCACGAATGTGACATTTTATAAATGGCTAAAGCATTTTATAAATCCACTGTTTGGAATAAGTTTCCTAATGACGAATGGAGTTGTGAAATTATATTGTGTAAAACTGAAATGTAAGCTTATTAAGTTGGTATTTAGTTATTTCTCTTGCATTATTAAATAGTTAACATCATAAATGACATTGCGCTAGGTTGTACATTTAGATGAGAGGTGAGGAATATTCTTATTATGAAGAGCGAGTTAAGCTCGTTTATAATGTTAGCAATTCATAATTGTCATGTATTTTATTCACATGTATATCATATCAAATCGGGGCCTGACCCGTTTATATCTCTTTATTTTGTATGGATCCTATTTACGGCCAGGTTCTCCGCCGCAAGGACGCCCACGTTGATCCTTCCTTCCTAGTGTCTAGGGGCTATGGCATTTTTGCAGATTTTATAGGACTTTTGTGATAGACGCATCAATCTTTTGTACACTCTAGTTATGATCAATTCTACACATTCGGGAGTGTTGCCCAAGTTTTGTACTTGCTTATATAATGTGATATTTATTTTAATACTCGGTGTAACTGTTTGTATTCGTCTGTTAACTGACAGCTTATTCGGTTATTAAGTTGTAAATGATTGTTAAACTGTTATCTATCTTTATTTATATCCACCATCGTTTCAATTTGGATTGTCTAAATGGTTTTATTTAACTTACAAAATAATTTTGAGGTCCGTTTTCTAAAATAATTGGTGGTTATCTCGTATTACTAATTTTCGACAGTGATGCTAAAAATGGACCATCTATGATTCCTATATTTATTGGAGTATCGGGCTGGCCACCTCTTATTTTAATAAGCGGGGTGTTACACCGGACTCTTTGGAGCAACAAAATAATTGTGGCTTAATCAGTTATCATAATGAAATCATTAATAACCCGAATACTCAAAACCATATTCGGACTCTTTGGAGGAACCTAAACATAGTTCTTGAATGTATCCATAAAATACAACATTTACAGTCTGTTATATTAGAACACTTTTGTTAAATCATATCCTAATCATGATATAAATACTTATATGAAAACCTCAAGGCATGCTTCTAATATTTCATAAACTATATTGGACATAATAAGCATGTACACATTAATCTAATATTTACAATTTTAGATTGGAGAAATTCTAACAACCTAATTACACTTCATATAAATAATTTCTAAGGATATAAAAAATTAAATCCTTCGAGGTTAAATTGATGCAAAAGAAAATTACTCATTAATGTTCATTTAATGATCGTAATTGTAACTTTGGGCAACCAACTTACAATGAACAAGCCACATCATTATCACATCAATAACCTAACATTCATAATTATAATTAGACCTTTAGACAGCCAAATTTATACACAATAATTTGATATATACAACTATAGATTATGACATTTTTAAGGACACCTAATCTAACATAATATAAATATTAATATCAAAATCTTAATAACAAATTTAATATTCATAATATTTGGTGTATACCAAAAACATCATATGATATGAATATTATGGCAATCAAATAAGGAAGGACAACTTATATTAAAACATACAAAATGGAGAAGTTCAAAATTTTCAATAACGAATTTTTTTTCGTAATCATTACGAAAGTGTTAAGAAAAACTTTTGAAACACTCTCCAATAAGAGGAATTTAAAAAATAATTTTAGATAGAGAAATAGTTGTTAACTTACCAAATATGACATACTTAAGGTTTTAATGGCTTAAATATGCTCGAATAGCCAAAACAACATTCATCAATAAAAATGGTGAGTTTTGATCATTAGGCCATTTTGGATTGACAAAAAAAATTATTGAATTCTGAGTAAGTTTGCAATTTTAATTTATATTATTGATTATTAGAGGGACAAGAAAACTGTCGCTAAAAACGTCTCAAAATTTTAGATTTACAATTTTATAAAATAAGTAGGCCTAATTAAATCATCACATAAAATCATAATAGGGGAATCAAATCCATTTATAATTTGGTCATCTTAAAGTTAATAATCAAGAAATCCATCTTAAGCTTTATCCTTTTATATAATTACAAAGATATACCAATTTATTCATTTGGTTTCATGGTTCTTCCTTAATTCATCTTTAAATATTTAATCCATTAAACGTGCAAAAAAAATACTTCCAAGGGACATACACAAACATATTAAATGATGTATGTAAAAATTAATTACTTTAATAATATTATACGCAAAACTAAATGGATAATCATGTGATCCCATCACAACGCTCTGGTACCACATGTAAAATATATTTTAATTAAATAACACAAATTGTACAACCTTATTTTAATTCATCTAAACACTAATAGATTAATTAATTAACTATGGTATGGTATGATTCTTTAATAATAGGCTCTTGAATCATCATGATATTCACATATAATCATTATACGAAACATAAAACAATAATCTAATCACATACATCAATCCATAGCTATGAATTTAGAATTCGTTCTTCTACCTCCATCATGTTATAGCTGGAAAGATTAGTAGAGCATTTGACCTTAACAATGCCCAATCGAACTGATTTCCATACTACAACTTCATCTCGTCTTCTCCAAAAACATGCTCCAGTTTCAGTGCATTCCAACAGTTAGATCTTCCTCTATGGTCAAAACACTACTGTAAAATTAACTCTAATTGAGAATTTGGATTGCTCTCCCTTTCCAATGGAATTGTGTCGTCTTTAGAAAAGTTAGTAAATGATAGCCTTTACCACTTTATTTACAAGCAGGGAAAGGACCCAAATCTCCAACAGCCACTTAATCTCGACCGCCCATCAAGGTAGATACTCAAGAGTCCTTAGTTCTTAATAAATCAAAGATATCCTTTGATTAACCATCTTAATAACACTGACTCTTGATATTTGGAGTACCCTTTCATTAATCAAAATGACCCTTAGTATTAATATAATTATGGAACACATTATGAAGAATTATTATTTAAAATAATTCTAATATATATTACAAATATACAAACTAAACCAATAGTCATATTATCATGTAAATATTCCCTGTTCCAAATTAGTAATCATATTTTCCATTTTTATGTTCAATATAGAAGGTTCACCTTTCTTGTTGGACATAATTAGCGAACCAAATTCTACAACAAAGACTAAGTCTTAATTTTGATTACTAATTGAGTGTATCTTTATTACTTAAAAATGGTCATTTTAAATAGTTATTATTAATTTGGAAAGGTGGAGTATACAGAAAGGTGAATAATTAAGATGGTAAAACAAACCAAACTCTTTAACTCGACACATATTCATTTCGATATCGTATAATTTGCTACTATCTTGTATAATAAATGAATGAACTTCGAACATATTTGTAAGCCCTATCACTAATAATCATCCTAAAATAATACTCATTATGTCCCAAATTAAGAGTCCGTGACTTTATTTTGTATGTACCTTCACCCAATCAATTGCCAAAATTAACTTGTGTTCACTATCGTGGAACTTTGTTCATTGATTATTTTCAAAAAAGGAAAATGGACTCTTAATTTGGGATGATCCAAACAAAAATAACGAACTATTAATTTGGTATGGAGGGAGTATGAAATAACCAAGGTACTTATGTTTGACTTTTATTTGTACGCTTAAAAGTCCATTCAATCTTAGCTGAATGTATAACTAAACTTGAATATATTTTTAAGTTCATCAAAATTTTCAATGCAATTTTGAGCAATTTTTGGTTCAATTCGACTCTTTGCATCTCATGAACAATAATGTCAAACTAATTACCAATGTCACTTCATTAATAGAAAATTTACAAAAAAATATTAATTATTAGTGTGTCTTAAATACTACCACTTAATACTTTTTATCGTCCTATAGCTTGTATTAATCATTCTACTCATAGTATGTTAATCTATATTAGACATATAATACACAAACAAATCAAAATGTATAGAATCCAAGTGAAAACAACAAGCATGTCAGCAAACAACAATGTTAGTTAACAATTCCACAAACTATTACCCCTTTCATCACAAATGAAAATCTAGCTTTTACACGGGATTATAATTACTTCGATTCAAACTGCATTACATTAAAAAAATATACATATTCACGTGTATAAGGTACAATGTGTTAATTTTCAACATCAACAAGGACATAACACATTTATACTGTGACAACCCGCTCAAAATAATAACGGGTGGCCAACCCTATACAACATTAAATTAGGTATCTCAGATGGTACAGTCTCAACATCAACTGACAATACTAAATAATATAAGGCTAACTACCCGAAATCATTAAAAGTGGATTGTCAAAAATTTTAAACTTTTATTTAACAACAACTACAAAACCAATAATGCAATCACAACCAATGATACACATCTAACTACGATGAGTGATCAGTGCAAACTCCAAATATATGCAAGAGTGTAATACAATGTATAAATAAAATACCCGAATATGTTGTCGGGTAACAGACAATACATTGATCTGAGAGATAAAATATGAAAGTGTTAATCTACAACACTTGAATTTAAACTCAATATACAACTGAATCCTAATCTAGATATACAAAGATAGGAATCGACTAAAGCAAAATGCCGCAACAGTTCACTACTGCCACAGCTCCACGAATACTGGATGGATGAACATCAATGGCGTCCTTGATAAGGAACACCTAAAGTAATACAATAGATACATGGAGGGAGAAAATATAAACGGGTCAGAGCCCGAGTTGAAAACATTTTATAGCAAGTGCATTAAAATGCATAATAATTATAAATGCATTATTACATGATTTAATGGAATCGAACTCTCCATAAAATTCAACTCACCTCTCAACTAAAGCGCGTAGTAAGCGTATGCACGTGATCTCCAAATGGATGCCCAATTCTATTTAGGCAAGAGAATCTAATATAAAACCCAAATGAGATGTTTAATTAAAATCATCTAACCTATCTCTCAATCTATACCTATCTGAGTTCCATCTAAATCATATACTTTAATTTAAATGTTATAGTTATCTTTATATTTGTTCATTTGTTGAACATATAAAGTTGAATAATCAACCTCATAATAACATCATCACAATACATCAACATTCATTTACTAGAATTTCATATATTCTAGTGGTGCCCTTATTTGGCATTTAAACACATATATATTATTATATATGAGTTATTAGCATCACGAGTTAAGGACTAAAATCCTCTCGATTCTCAACACGGCACTGCGTTGCGGGAGTGGGACGTCTCGCCGAGGCGAAATCCAAACAAGGAACCCCCCGTTACACTACTCCTGACCGTATTGATCCTCGAGGCTCATTATGCCTTCAATGCACGATGCATGTAATCCAAATTATTATTATCCAGTTTTAATTAATTAATATTCCTAATTCTCAATAGTACACGACGTTTCATGCATGGGACGTCTCGCCGAAGAGAAATCCAAACAAGGAACCCCCCTGTGACACTACTCCTGGCACTGTCGATTGTCAGGATAGGTGATATATATATATATATATGAGCATTAAGGACTAACTTCTCCCCAATTTCCAACATTACACTGCGATTCATGCCTGGGACGTCTCACCGAGGCAAAATCCAAACAAGGAACCCCCCGATACACTAATCCTGGCAATATAGGTCGTTGAGGTCCATTATGCCCTCGATACCCAAGTACAAGCACAAGCAAAAATAACCATCCAACCGAGATATAACTCGAGGATGCAGACTCACATGCTATCATCTTCCAGCAGCCCATACACATAGCAAACTGGGGACACCTGATGGGGTTCAACGACACCCACCTCGTGATCAACTCACGCACACGACATCCCGAAAGCGGACATAGCTCCTAACCGACGAGTGAGAACGACACATACCCACGACTTCTCACCCCCAAAATAAATAATTATATCACATAATAAGCACATGGATGACTATGACCTGGGGAATATCCACACCCTGTTCTTTGAGCCAGGATGCTCACCCTCTACGCACGTAACTTCCCAATGATAGCAAGGAGGGGGTATGCCTAACTTTATGTATATATACCATCATATAAGGTTTACATACATCCCACATAATAAATATATACCATCATATAAGGTATACCTGCCACATTACTTTTATTTCATTATACGCTCTTAGGATCAATAGCTTTAATGTCATTGTTTAGTATATATCTCTCTCTCGATATACTAATCGTCATTTCTCACACATCATCCCCACGTCGAATAAACTATACTATTTGTCACTTGAATCTCACATGTCGCTTCTAATGATGAATTGTCTCTCAATTCTATTTAAGTTAAGGATATTCTATATCCCTATGCACCTCAATTAGCATTCATAATTCTCCATCCATAATAGGGTTTAATTCATTTTATGAACCTTTAAAGTTATCCCATTTGGGATTGGATCCTAAGATCCAAAATCTCTAAGTTATTCTCATTCTTTCATATGAATTGTAATTAATATCTCCACGTAGAATCTCTAAATCAAAGTGGGCTTCCCCACTTGGAATATACCATAATATCTACTCGGCATTCCTCAAATTTAGTCAATATGACTCCAATAATTTCTTATAAGGGAAACTCTCTAAAAGTCTCCAAAACATACTCCAGATATCTCCTATGGAGGTTCCCAATGGATAACCTTGAACAAAACGGAAAGAAATTCTCCCTAGAAAAACTTCCCTTGAAAAAGCCCTGTTTCCGAATCGATTCGGGCCAATTCCGAATCGATTCGGTCCAGCGAATCGATTCGGCCAGAAAGGCGAATCGATTCGGTTCATCGGACCTGGGACTCTGTCTCAAGCCGAATCAATTCGGCTGGGGTCCGAATCGATTCGATCACTCAAACCTAGGCACCTGTATATTTTCGAATCGATTCGGCCCTTCAGAACTCTCGAAAATGGCTACTTTTTAAGTAGGCCAAAATCCCAAAATTTGTTTCAATCATCTTGCAACCATTTTTATCCAACCCAATCACAAATATATCATCAATATTCATCCTAGAATACATATAATATAATTTCTATCCTCAAATCAAAGATCTACATATCAAATCTAAGATTATACCCAAAAGTTAGGTTTTTATCAAACCAAACCTAAAACCCATAATATCAATCCACAAATCATGCAATAAATGGTACACAACAATTATTTAGCAAGTTTAATCACTTGCCTCGGGTTTGTAGGGTCTGAATCCGCCTTGAGATCGCGTATTGGCCGGAAAAATCCTCTTTCTCTCTCTTTTCTCCTTCCTTTTCTTCTTCTTTCTTCTTCTCTCTATATTTATTTCTATTTCTCTTTCTCTCTTTGGAGAATAAACCTCCCGTAGGCTTTTTAAGCCTTAACTCCCAAGATACACATCTTTAAATGATAATACACACTTTAAATGACTCGGTAACTTTAATTCGAGTCAAACGGTCCTAAATTATTTCGGAACCTAAATAGACCCCAAGTACAGTCATTTCGACTTTCTTGACCCTTCCGAACACAACTACACCCTCAGAATCGCCATATGACACACTTTCTAACGACTCCAAATTTTGACCTCAATTGCTAATTTAATTATTCTCCAATAAAATAATATTTATTTCTCCCAAAATAAATAAATCATCGTCTCCAAGACCTCGGGTTGTTACATATACATGTAAACATATTATGTTTATAGTGGGAAACATGTGGGACTCATATCGTATCAATGTTGTATCGTAGAGTACAAGACCTTTTCACCACTTAAATAGGAATAAATTAGACATGATTACTGAAATCAAGTGTCCAATAATTTTGACATCATTTTATTTTCTCTAAAATAACTACTCTGTCGAGAGTAGTAACTAACCAACCAAATATTAGTTTGAAATTATAATGCACAATTTATTATTTTTTAAAAGAATAAAGGCATAAACTATACCGAGGCCCCATATTTTTAGTGATTATACCAAAGCTCCATAATTTTAAAGGAAATCTCTAGTAAAATTTTACTAAAATGTTACTTCAAAGTTCAAACTAATCTCCTATCCACTGACATGTTCATTTACCCCTCTCAAAGTCACAATTACAAAACTAAATTAATTGGTTGGAAATATGAAATGGACGTTTTATTATATAAAAAATACTAATTAAAAAAACAATATTAGGTTTAGATATTAAATTTGTTAGTCGGGGTCTAGACGAATCCTGGTATACGGAGAAGTATATTGATCACTCTACAAGAAGTAGTGGAATTAAAAAGAAAATATTATATCTAAAGATAAGATTTCTCACTACCATGTTTTGCAAGGAAATGGGTTTATCATGCCTCACTTTTCTCTATTGCAAGAAATTATGTCGTTGTCTATGTTAAGCTTCAAATTCAAAGTCATTTTTGTTGGAAAAATTTAGATATTATAATTAAAAATCACACAAAAGAGTTTTATGGAGAAATCAAAAAATTAAAGTAATATTTTATTTTAGTCTACTACTCAAATTAAATTGTTACATCATACGATTTTCGTAAATATGAACGACATGGTTTTGAATCCAAATATATATTGCACAATAAAAAATTAATATTACATCAATTGTTTATAAAATCTCTAATAGACTATTCTTGGATTGAATCACGAACTAGGTCGCTCTCTTTAAGACGTTTCGTGGCTATACCATCTATGTGTAGGTAGTATACAGTTATGCCGTCCATAAGATAAAATAAGCTCAGAATCAACTATGTCTCTACAACTATGTACTGTAAGTATATAGCATAGTAATACCCATTCAATATTTGATTCTCATTAGCACAGTACTACAATTGGGGGAATAAATAGTTTTCTTTGTGAGAAAATTTATAGAGAGAATTTGAGAGAGAGCCAATTCTTTTTTCTTACAAGTCTGATGCATCTCTCTCTTCTTTCTTTTTTCTTTACAAACAAAGCTCGAGCTACTTTTATATATTTAGCCGGATGTGGGAGTATTCATTGTGGGTTGATTGTAGGTTGACTAATGGGAGATAATAGGTGGCTTGGTGGGATATAATAGGTAGTCGTTCAAAAAGCATATAGGATCATCTTTCATTTTAGTAAGCTAAGACATGTGGTTCCCATGTCATATTTATTTCTCTTTTTATTTTAAATATTTACACACACATAAAAAAAACTCGAATAATCCCCCACTTGTAAATTTTGAGAAAAAATATTTTTATTAAGCAATAATTCACAAAATTGTGCATAAGCAAAGGTGTCATTTGACTTGAACATTTATGTAGTAAAGATGATTTAGAATATACTATAGTAATCGTAGTTTTGAACTATATCTCTGATAATATCCCACATACAACCCTACTTGGCTGTAGCCCATAAGTCAACACATTACATTCATGTGCTTTTATCCTAGTATAGTGAACGCTCTAGAAAATTTGCCCAAATTTACTGTAAGAAGCGGTCACACTTCCACATTCATATAGGTGAGTTTATCAATGATACTCCTGTAGCTAGGTACCCTACTCAAAATATAGCTATAGATATACATTAAGAGTTATTAATTAACTCAACATTAAATCGCTTTAGGATATCATGCTCCATAGAGATGAACTCGAAGTAAAACCCCGTACATAATAATTAGAATGATTTAACTCATGTCTCTTGTGAACTTATTATTACCCTTTGAACCTATTTGTAGGGATCTCCAGTTTATATGTTGGGTTAACACCATAATTTATTTAACAATTAACGGCTTTAGTCCCATCCCTTTCTCCTATACTACTCGTTTCGTCAAAGGATCAGTCAGATTATGTTCTCATCAGTCCGAACATAATCCACTATCACGACCCATTTATTAGAAATTATCAAACTTTGTTATGCTTATGACACATTTGTCATTCTTGACATTATAATAACGGTTCTAAAATTATACAACAGCCATGATCTATTATTGTAGATAAAATGACTAGCATCAATCTCTCCCATAAATGGGTATCTTATAATAGGTCTTTTAACATTTTTATTTCCTCACTAGCCATAGCTAATGGTATCACCATAAATTCCATAATTAATTGTGTCAACAATTAATATTTCCTAGAGTTCCAAAATACTGCATCATAATATGTGTTATACACATATCCATTAATTGATTCAGAATCAATTATAGGTTTATGGTGTGACACCCCGCCTAATAAAATGTCGGGTGATCAATCCTATACCAAATTAAAACAGAAGTCTCATATGGTTCATTCTTAGCATCACTGTCGAAAACCAAATTAATTACTAATAACCTATTAGGTTGGCGTCAAAATTTTATATTAACTAATCTTTTTAACCAAACCAACTAAGTAAACTTCCACACAGTTTATATATATACGAAATTTAAATGAAATAAAAAAATAACCAAACACTCGGTAACATAATACGACCAAATCGAATGCCGCACTAAAAAGGCGATATAACAATAAATGAATACAATTGGGCTATCGGCCCGAGTATTTTTACAATACCTCCTATCTAGATTACAATGGTAGAAGCGTCTAAGATAAACCTGCATGCATCCACAGCTGTTGCAGAAAATGTCTAACTCGAAAGAATCATCATACAGGCATTCCTGTGTCTGGACACCTAATATATATACATATATAACAAGAGAGGGAAAATAGAGAAACTGGTCAGATCCCGAGTTTGGAGCAAGTGCTTAAATGCCATATTTTAAAATATGAAGTCTCACATATTTAAACTAGTATCGCACTCCCATGAGTTACACCTCACCCCTCCTCTAATAGTGCACACCTATCGTATACATTTTTAAACAACCTAGTTAAGCTACCCTGCCTAACTAATCTCTTTAGCCCATCTTCTAAAACCTTATAACTATCACCTACCCTGCAAGAGGTAATGTAAGTTATACCATAAGCTATCGCATAGGCTTTAAGTCGATATAATCATCAATGTGTTATATATATAGTTCTCGTTTCTATATATATAACCACACCGTTCATAATTCGTAACTTTCACTAGTTTAAAAAACCATTTTCTCTTTAGTATATAAAGTGTCGTATATATATAATTCTCATGTTAATAAATGATTCACATTATTTTAATCCGGATATAAGTCTCCCGGAAGGAGAATAAACCCTTATTCATTTTACTCTTTACACTAGTCAAGGCTATATGATATCTCGTCTTCATATACAAGAACTATACTATACGCAACAAGTATAATTATACCTATTATAATCATAAGTATAATAACCATCCCACCGAGCTATAACTCGAGGATGCATTCTCATAGTGCCTATCCGCATTCGGGTTTACTCAATCAACCATGGTACCAAGCCAAACTCACTCATGGTCATAGTAAAAATACACAACGATGGAGGCGGTCGTATTCCCTCCTGAAAGTGGAATAACAATATCGTACTCATATGCGGGACGATATGATCTGGGGATATACTTTCCCTGCTCCTCAAGCCAGGGGATTCACCCACATCGCGCAACCTCCCTGGATCGCACTAGAGAAAATATATAATCTGGCTGTCCAACCATATGCCCGGGGAAGCCTGTGGAACCAGCCTCTAAAGTATAAATATACCAATCACATAAAGATATATTTATATTCATATCATATTACATATACTGTAATAACATCGTATATATAATATATATCAATTCTAAGGATTGTAATATAAACCCGAATATACCAATTCGTAACAATTTGATAAGTATACTAACTACTTATCTAAATTCCATAGGTATCGCATCACCTATAATAATAGTCGTCAATAGACGTACCGAATAGCGGCTCAATCCTCTTTAGCCCATATCCTAAAATCCATCCAAATCGTATCCTAGGATTTACAAAAATGCAATCGGCCAATATTTATTCTAACCGCATAAATATATCTAAACGCACTTGCCGAATACTTCTCTCGAATGCTTCTCGTCCTAAACATTCATTAAGTCCATACCCCGGATTGTAACTAATTAACTCAAGGTTCCCTCTTTCGATCCAAGGTTTAGTCACCCTCAATTCCATCGTCTAGGAGTCCTAATGTCATATCTAGAATCCTCAAAAATAACCTCCAAATTTATAATTAATTTCCTCTAAACTTAAAAGAAGAAAATTTTCAATATCTTTTAAGGCGAATAGATTCGCCCCATTTGGAAATCGATTGGAAAATCGATTCGGCCTGAGGCAGTTTGATAGGTCTTCCTATGCAAATCGATTCGGTCCAAATCCGAATCGATTCGGCCTGTCCGGAGTTGACAGTTTGGCCAATTTTGCTTAAATCTCTAAAACCCAAAAATTATCCTAATCTCCATTTAAAATATAACCCAAACTTATTTCTACGACCCCAAAGTTTTTATATCTCCTCAAGTCCTTTAGAAGTCCTAACACTTTATTTGGTAACCCCTAATATTTATCTCCAAATAATTCTAGCCTTAATTTCTGACTAACGATTTCGATCTCGGACACCCTTCCGTTGAAAAATCATTACTAATTCAAAAAAAAATCAGAAAAAAACACGGTCGGCGCCCACGCGATCGTAACAAAATCTACAAATTTTATTTTTTGACCAAGAGACGAATCGATTCGCTTCTCGGCCGAATCGATTCAAAAATGACGCTATGTCACTGTAACAACCCATCCTTTTGGAGATAATTAAATTCCATAATTGGGTGTAAATTGGAGATTTGGAGAATTTCACGGAATAGTGATTTTTGGGATTTTCAAGGATTAGATGATTTTCGATGGATGGTATATTTACTTTTGATGTTAAGTAAATGAATTGGAGTATTTTAATAATATGTCGCTGTTGGGTAAAGCGACAAAAGATAATATTTTAAGGGGAATACCACATTTATTTGTTTTGGGTTGAAATAGTGATTTGCGGTCAAGTACCTCGGATGAGAATTTCGACTATGCCGTGAGTCTCGGAATGGCCGAGATAATCGGAATAGAGTGTCCGATTATCGAAATCGAGTTTCGGAGAATTTTAGAGTTAAAAGGGCTCATAATTGAGTAAACGAGTCGTTTTTGGGTTTTAAGGGCTTAAACCCTTTTTCTTTCTATATAAAGAGGGAGAGAGGGAGAAAATAGAAAGAAAAGAAAATAAAGAAAGGACAGAGAAGAGAGAGAGAGAGAGAGAGAGAGAGGAGGAGAGAAAAGAGGAGAAAATGGGAGATTTCGTCCAAACTCCGCCGGATTCGACTTGAGGTCATCGGTTTCATCCTCCAGGCAAGTGTATACTTGCTTTATTTCATTTTGTGCATTTATTTCATATCATAGTTGGTAAACTATATGATTTTGGGTTAGAACCCTTAAAATAAAATTTGGGAAAAGTTGAATATGAGTTTACATATTGATGTAATGTAAACTCTTAATGATTTCTAGTATTAAAACCATGTTAATGGAGTATAAAATTGAATTGAAATTGGAGAAATGCCAAAACTAGGTTTTTATGATTTTAGGATTTGAATCTAAGGAAAATGGGTTAATACCCCAAATTAATTAACGTGTTAGTTGTAAAACATAGATTAGATGTTCATTGAGTTGTTGGATGAGGTTAGAAACAACAAAAATGGAGAAAAATGGAGTTTGGGATTTTGGGGAAGATGATGAATAGTAAACCCGTGGCTTGTGGGATCATTTCATCCAGGAAGAGAATTGATTTAGCTCTCGGTCAAAACACAAAAGTTTTAGATCTTTTCGATACGGTCGCGTGGGCACAAACCGCGTATTTTTCTGATCTTTTCTCGATTTGATATGATTTTTATAAGGTGGCAGTTCCGGGGTTGAAATCATCAACTCGGAAATCAAATCGGAAATCGGAAAAATAAAGGCTAGAATTAATTGTGTAGATGTTTGGGATGATTTTTGGTGTAGTTTAGAAACCTCTATAATGAATTTGGGGTTGTTGGATGGAGGATTTGAGGAATTTAGTTTTGGGTATCTGGTGTGACCGGTCGACCGTGCCCCTATGGTCGGTCGACCGTGTCAAGGAAAAAGAGCCTACTGGTTGGTTTCATAGGCTTATCTGCAAACTGCGATGGACCGAGGGTTCGGGACCGGTCGACCGGTACCCTGTTTTCAGCCCAAGATTTTGGAGATTGTTATTGCTTCTCCTCTTTGAGTTTAAAGCGGGCTTTCTAAATTTGTGTATTAAAGAGGATTATGATCTAAAGAGATAACATAATTATGTTGATTATGGATGAGTGATTACGACGAGATTATTAGGATGAATTGGAGAATATACTTACTTAGTTAATGTAAAATGGTATAATTGGAGAAATCCAATAAGTCCTTAACTGAGAATAAGGTATTTATTAGTCATATAAGTAAGAAAATACTTTGGGTTTAATATCATGCGTATATGAATGCATGATTTTGATTCTTTGAGAGAATCTTTGGAATTATTGGTCATCGCTAGATGTGATTGACAATTATGGTCGTATATATATTCGAGGAGGTATATATATATATATATATATATATATATATATATATATATATATATATATACTATGTGATTAAAGTATATATATGATATGATGTAAATGACTTTTAAAAATGTAAAAATGAATGTTTTCAAAATGGAAAAGAAATTATTTTCATAAATAATAAATATGGATACACACCTCTCTAAATCGCTATCATAAGAGAAGTTGCGTGCGTATGGTGAAGCCCCCTGGCTAATGAATGCAGGGTGGATATAGTCCTATAGGCCATATGAGTGATTATTGGATGTTTCTGCTTGGTTAGGTGATTCTGGGTGTGGTCATGACTATCCCGCAGGCATATGGTCGCTTCCCGGCGTCTTGCATTGTAGGATCCCAGGTTGTCTTGATGATAGGCCCTGGAAGATGATAGCCATTTAGGGGCGCGCACAGTGGGGAAACCCAGACGGGCGGTCTTAGAACGCGTTATATGATATGAATATATGACTATTTCCAATAATGTGGAACATTATTGGTAGTAAAGCAATTTATGATAATAAATTGGCTTTAATTACATTTCCTGGGTGGAAGAAGGGAAATGGGATAAATGATTTGGCTTCAATTGCCTTTCCTGGATGGAAGAAGGGAAATGGGAGCATATTAAATGGTAAAGCATTTTTATGATAATAAAATTGGCTTTTAAATACATTTCCTAGATATAAGAAAGGAAATGGGAAGTTTTGAGATATAAATGAAAAGTATTGATAAATACTTTGTTTATAAATCCTCAGTCCGGGAGATAGATCCGGATGTGTTTCATAAAGATGAAATTGAATTGGTAAACCTCAGTCCGGGAGATATTATCCAGAGGTATATTGTAAGATGTATATAAGAATGAATGTGATATGTATATTAAAACATAAGTATGTGTTTGTATTTTGGTTTTGTACTACGGGCCTAATGGATCTCTACCATTAATCCTGCCAAGTAGTAGTGTATCGGGGGTTCCTTATTTGGATTTCGCTTCGCGAGACACCCCACGCACGAACTTAGCGTAGTGTTGAGAATGGAGAGAATTTTAGCCCTTAGTGCTCGGGTGGTAGTGGTTTCTAGTAGACGGGGGTATTAGATTAGTTAGGCAGGGTAGCTTAACTAGAAAGTTAAGTGCGTTAGGTGTGCACTATTAGAAGAGAGGTGAGGGGTATCTCATGGGAGTGCGATACCAATTTAAATATGAGATAAAACATATTTTTAAAATAAAGCATTTATGCACTTGCTAAATATTTTCACAACTCAGGCTCTGACCCGTTTATATACTTTTCCTCTCTTGCTATATATTATACATATATAGGTGTCTAGACACAGGGACGCCTGGATGGAACTTCTTTCGAGTCAGACGTCTGCTGGAGCAGCTGTGGATGCGTGCGGTTCTTGATAGACGCTTCTATCCTTGTACTCTAGATAGGAGGTACTGTATAAGTATTCGGGCCAATGGCCCAACTATATTTATTTATTCTTTTAGTACGGCATTCGATATGGTTGTATATTTTGACCGAGTGTTCGGTTATTTTATTTCATTTCAGTTTCATTTACGCATAATGTCTGGATGTTTTAATTTAGTAGTTGTTTGAAAAGAGTAGTTAAGTAAAAGTTTTTTACGCCAGCCTAATAAGTTATTAGTAATTAATTGGATTTTCGAGAGTGATGCTGAGAATGATCCATATGCGACTCCTGTTATAATTTGATATAGGAGTGATCGACCGGTATTTTATTAGGCGGGTTATCACAGTCACTATTCACCATCTTCTTCAATCCTTATTTTTCCCAACACTCATCCAACCCCATTTCCATGGATCTTAACATCCCCCAACAACAATATAAACATATCCAAACTAAAAATTACCCAACAAAACAATTTATTTGGGAATTTAATCAATTAAACCCTAACTTTCATTTCTTACAATTTTTCACCATAATTTACAGCATTAACATGGATTTAAGCTTAAAATTCATCTACTATCATCAACAAAATAAATCCTTATGAAAACTTCTCCCAAAAACCCATTTATACAACCAAAAATCATATAGTTTTCTATTATCAACTATAATATGAAAAACAAACACACTAAATCATTAAAGCAAGTTAAACACTTGCCTCATGGATAAAATCCGACGATCTCGAGTCGAATCCCGTGGAGTTTGGTCGAAAATCCCTTCCTTTCTCCTCTTTTTCCTTTTCCTTTCTCTTTTCTCTTCTTTATTTCATTTCTCTCACTCTCTCGTGTGTTATATTAGAGAAATAAAGGGTTATCCCTTATAAAACCCAAAAATGACTCGTTTACTCAATCGCGAGTCCCTACTAGTCCAAAAATCCCTATAACCCAAACACTACCCCCGGGTACTCTATTCTGACTATCTCAGACCATCTGAAACCAACCAGCACTCGAAATCTCCATCCGAGTCACTTTACAAAAATTTACTATTTAAATCCAACACATCTCAATACACGTGTTTTCCAAATAAAATATTCTGCTTTATCGCTTTACCCAACTGCGACATGTAATTAAAATAATCTAACTCATTTACTTAGTCCCGTAAGAAAATCTAATCCGTGTAAATATTAATCCGACACCAGCCAACTAATATTTACTATTCACTTTAAATTTTAAATTATTCAATTACACTCATAAATTCCAAAAATTATTATTTATAGTAATTCCTCAAATTTCTAAATTACACCCACTTATGCAATTTAAATCTCTATAAAAGTACCGGGTATTACATATGGTTCTTGTCAAAACGTATAACCTTTCTCGATAGTATAAGAATGCACTTTTCAAGTATAAACCTTAATAGTACTCCCACAAAATAAATAATTCTAAGCTAATTGTATTTAGTAGCTCAGTGAAGATTAGTTAAGATGTCTGCATATTCATATTTCTTAACAGTATATATATTGTTCTTGAATAATTCATACTTAGGTCATATAGAGCAAAAGATGGTTCACAATAAATATATATATCTAATAAATAGATATTCTTGTATTTTAAGGTTCTAGATATATTAATGATTATATTAGGCCTTGTAATATTAACAAGTAATATTCTTGTTTCATTGAAACTCATTATGCCAACACTATGACTTAGCATAAATTTATTTATTTTTTAGCAACAAAATATCGTAACAAAATATTTTCTAATCAAACTTGCACAACAAATAATAGTTCATTCATATTTCAACATACTTAATGACGAACACGATTCATATTATTCTCAATTCATTCTCATTTAATGATTTATCAAAATATCATGTCGTTTATAAGTGCCTGCTATATTCATAAATTCTCCAACTTCAAATTGGTCCAAGTAACTTTCCTTACCCAGGTCACCATTTTGAAAACGATATTATATACATTTAATTTTAACTCAACGTCATGTATAATATCAATGGCAATCAAATTAAATGAAGCGACTGAATTTTTATGAGAATAATTTAACATCCATCATATATAACTAAGTTATGTTAGTGTCAATAAATTTCGGTTACTAAACAAAGATTATATTCATAAATGATAATGGTCTCAATATTTCATCAAATGATATATATACTCATTATC
Organism: Sambucus nigra; assembly: GCA_949130495.1. Taxonomy (NCBI): domain Eukaryota; kingdom Viridiplantae; phylum Streptophyta; class Magnoliopsida; order Dipsacales; family Adoxaceae; genus Sambucus; species Sambucus nigra. Next base: position 687,122,126 of record OX422210.1, read on the forward strand.
TTAAAGTTATAAAATAAGCCAATTATATTTCTAGTTCATTCCAGGAAATTCAGTTAAACATTTATGAGATGGCTTCTCTAAGCATTTTGGAAACCTTTTTAATAGCATAAGCAAGCTTTTATTTTTAAGTCACAACTCTTAAAATTAAGTGTTCTCTTGAGCACCAAAGTTTTTAGATTATATTAAAATGTTATCCAATTATAGTTTAGCGGTACTCGCTTGAGTGCCCGCACTATTCTCTAGGTATAACATTGAGAAGCTACATGTAATCTTTTCGCACTATAGCTTCAATTCATAAAACGTAATCTAAACTCATAGAGTTTCAGCATTAAATAAGAATTTAATCTTATTCCTTGAATCAAACATGCTTCATGATTTCAAGTATAGCCGATTCAAAAAATGCATGTTTATTTGTTTTAGTCATAAGTTCATATTTTTTAGGGTCTGAAAGTCACATATAGATTACACAATCCATTTCTTAAGGAAATAAAACATATGTTTTCATATATCATTTTTCACCATATATAAGATAATATTTCATAATAGAGTTTAAACCTCTATTCTAAATCAATTAACTAGAATATCTTTAGCAAAGTAAAAATTATATTTGCACCAAGCTCAATTATGTTAAAATTATCCAATTATTATCATTTCAACATATGGATTCTATTTACTCAATATGAAGCCCGACATATGGGATCTCTACTCATAATATTAGAGCTCTATAGGTCTAAATCAATGCATAGATCAAACAACCTCTTATAAGCATAACACATTTGATTTCATATAAAAATACACAAGGTAAAATATTTGTCTCAGAGTTTTAAACTCTATCCAATATATAGAATACGGTCAAAATAATTTTGTCTAACTAAATTATTTCTACACCGATATGAAGCAAAACAATTGATTTCAATGTAGTAGAATACAATTTTATTTATTTATTTACCTCTTATAACTCATACTAAGGGAATAATATGAAGAATTATTCATATAAAATTCTAAAGGTTGCACTTGTAAACTTAAATAGTGCATCAGTCCTGATACCATTTCAAGAAAATTCATCTTCCATAAATTTGAGTCCAAATTTTTCTAAGTAGTTCATAATTCCTTCAATAAGAAATTTGAAAAGATTTCAAAATATTTTGAATTCATTGGGAACACTATCATGGTACATTTTTCAAAGAAAATATTGTTGTCCAAAATATTTGTTCAGAAGGAAAAACTTTAAGTTGTGAATTTTTACCACGATCAAACTGCTTACTGAAAAAAAAATCTTCTTTTTTTAATTCATCGTTTATGAGTCTAGTTTTAAACAAAATTTTAATCACTCAAAAACATTAAGTATGAGTTAAGATAAACCCATTTTACTGCAAGCTGCCCAAAAATTTATGCATTGTGTATCAGATGTGTAAAAATTATAATAAAGATTTACAACTCACTTTTCAAAAATTCCAAACCCCAATATTCATAATATCATCACACTATATACATGCCAAAATTCATGAAATTTCGGTGTATATATCATCAGAAAACTGAGATGATATCCCAAAAAATTCATAAAATATAATTTCATATTTTTTTCTTTCCATCATTAATCACTTTAGTATGGTTGAAAACTACCAATTACACATTCATATAAATACTTCAAAAAATATTTGAACAAATTTATTTTATAGCAAACATAGCGCAAGGTGCAAATGTTTATTATTTACCCTTCAAATCCTTATATCAAATTTTCATTCGATTCCATATAACAAATTTTTATTCATTTCCAAATATAATATTTTCATTTGATTCCATATATCAAATTTTTATTTGTTTTCAAATATCAAATTTTCATTTGATTCCTTAACCACGAGTGGCTCTAAATGAATTATTTAAAAATGTAGACAATTCGATTTCCAACAATAACATCTTATGTGAAATATCATTTCACATTCATAACTAAAAAAATATGATTGACCTTTTTTAGAGTTTTTCATGAAGGCATTCATTATTGTTCAAATTTTAATTTCTCACAAAATTATTGATCGATTTTGGATTGATATAAATACTGAAATTTATTTTTCTAGTTCTCAAAATATAATAATTAGGAAGTCTGTGGGCATAACTGTAATTTCTAGAGGTACACAGTCAAAATTATGATTTTTATAAACTATAAAGAAAAATTGGTAATTAAACTCAAACAAATAATTCAAGCTTCTTTAACTAATAATGAGTAGCAAATCAAGTGTTAACTTGTGAAAGTGTTTGTTGTTAATTTTTGGCAGAAATTTATTGGTCTTTTTTTCTTTTATACACCATAGAAATAATCATACAATCCTGTTAGATTTATTTTTAGATCTACATTTTCGATATAAAACATTTTACGATTAAAAATCATACTAAAAAGTTTTATGGAGAAATCGAAAAATCAAAATAATATTTTATTTTATTCTACTACTCAAATTAAATTATTACCTCATATGATTATTTGCAAATATGAACCGCATGTTTTGAAATCCAAATATATGTTGCATAATAAAAATAAACAATATTACCTCAATTGTTTATAAATATATAGTAGATGATTATGGGGTGGAGTCACATACTAGATCGCTCTCTTTAAGACATATCGCAACTCTACCCTTTATGTGCATATAGCATACAGTCACGCTGTCCTAGTATAAAGCAAGCCTAGAATCAACTATGTCTCGTATAACAGTAGTTATATGGCATACTAACATTCATTCAATATTAGTTTCTCAATATCATAGTATTACAATTGGGAGAATAAATAATTTTCTTTGTGAGAACAAATTGTAGAGAGTATTTGAGAAAGAAAGAGTCATTTTTTTCTTACAAGTTTGATGCATCTCTCTCTTCTTTCTTTTTTATTTACAAACCAAGATCAACCTACTTCCATATTATGGTCGGATATGGGATTAATCATTATGGTTTGATAGTAGGGTAAACTAGTGGGAGAGAATGGATGGTTTAGAGGGAGATAATGGGTAGCCATTTAAAAAGTACTAGAGAGCACTTTTTATTTTAGTAAGCCAAGGAATGTGGATCCCCATGTCATATTTGATCCCCTTTTTGTTGCAAACATTTACACACACATAAAAAACTCCAACAATTTTCATGACATAAAAAATTCAAGTAATAACTAATTATATTTGCGATTATTTTTGTAGCCAAAACATTTTTAGCCACGTTTACTTTCATTGTTGTGTGAAATCAACACCCATTTAAGTTTTTTGCTAAACTTTAATATTAACACACTTCATTGTTAAAAAAACATTAACATCACTACAAGTGTTATGAATTTATCTTCTTTATCTACTTTGTGGATTATTGCTCATTCTTTCTACTTTAATTTCACAATAAATTCACTAACAAAGCTTCACATATTTTGAAATAAATGTGCAAATATTCCGAACAAAACTTAGTTCTATAAGTCATGATAAAAACAAAAAAACTTAACATACAAAACCCAAACAGAATACAATTACCAAATCTATTATGATATTAGGATAAATAACAAAAGGAGCTACTATGGAGGTAAGACTTAACAGGTGTGGAAGCTAAGGAGCAAACAAACTACTTCAATGCCTCAATCTCTGCATTATTTTACTTGAAATGATCTTAAATTCTAGACATCTGATTGCACTAATTTCTCACTTTTTTCCACACGCTTGGATGTACATGACTCAAGACAAGGGCTATAATCAAGAGACCATTCATATATCATGATCTTTTACTAAGCATTTGGTAACAAATCTAGGTCTCACGTATCTTTCAAATTGTACATCTCATACTACAAGGAAAGAACAACACATGTTATAATAAAATTAAACAAAAGTATTGGAAATGAATCATTAAGAGAATTCAATTTTTACGCTTTATAAATGACACGTTGTAACATGTGGTAAGGGTGGCAATTTGTGTGTATTATGTCATGTTCAGGTCGTGTCATATCGGATTCGTGTTAAGTATTACTCAACCTTAACCAAACCCTTTTAATTAATCGTATCAAATAAGCAAACACTATTCCAACCTGTTTATTAATCGTGTCGTGTTTAGGTTGACACGGATAACCCGTTAACTAGAACATGTGACCAGTATCATCCCAATAATACCACTCCTATGCCTGCCTTTTGCTAAATTTTAAGTAATTTCAAATGCTAGCAACAAATATTTTATTCATCATCTAGTTGTCGAGGTATTTTATAGACATCAACATGTAGAAATGGGCTAATTACACCTACCCCTTGAATTTTACCAATTTGCATTTCACCGTTCGAACTTTCCATTTCTGCATTTAACCCCCTGAACTTTTTGAAATGACTTCAAATAACCCCTTGCCATTAACACCGTTAATTTATTAGATGAAAAATGGGTCATGTGCAGCAAATGAGGGTATTTTAGTCCATTCCTAAAAACACATTTAAAATTAGAAAAAAGACTATAAAAATATTTGAAAAATCTAGATTTTTTTAAAGCATGTATGTATATATATATAGACATTACCAAAAACTAAAATTTCGGACATTACAACAAAACATCTTAAAATATGGAAAATACTTAAAAATATATATAAAAATAAGGAAAATGCTAAAAAAAAACAATCAAAAGTATGAAATGACAAAAAACATTTATAACATTTAAATGAAAAAATATTTAAAAATATTGAATATTGTAAAAAATTATTTAAAAATAGGAAAAATAATAAAATAAACTACTTAAAATTTTGGAAAATCCTAGAAAACTTTAAAAAAATATACGAAAATTAGATTAAATATAATTCAAAATTAATTAAAATTCTAAAAATTACCAAAAAATATTTTTAAATCTAGAAAAAATTAAGAATATTTAAATTTATAAAATATATTAAAAATTATTGATAATTATAGAAGAAGTTGAAAATATTCAAAGCTATTAAAAATCAGAGAAAAAAACAACTTTTGTCTAAATTAGGAAGTCGTCGAGAGAAAACGGCTTCTAAACTTATCCTTCTACATTCTTGGGAATCTGACCTTAATCATCACTCATATAATATACACAGTCAAATAATAGATTTATATCACCACTTCTACATTCATTTAATACTCATAAATTTTCCAAGTGATCTCTAAAATTTCAGCATCAATAAGTGTAGTCTACTTATAAGCCACATATCTAAAATAATCGTGTATCCCATCTACACCACCTATAACTCAAAACTTGACAATAAATTATCTCCCTCACCCATATCTCCACATTTTTCTTAATTCCATATATACCAAAATCCCCGTAAGTCGCTTAAATTTTCTAACTTAGTCTAAACTTCCTAAGCATCCTAATGCGTCAAATCATATTTCTCAAACATCAATTTGATTTCCTCAATCCATAATTTAAGACAACCTTCCTATCGTTTCCTAACATCCCTTCTTCTAGTAATCTTCAAACATAACATCTAACACGTTAAAGCCCTAAGTCAACTCTCCATACTAATATAAGTAACCCAAAAATCATTCATGCATCTCAATCCCTACATATAAAATCCAATATCATGATCACAACGACATCAAATATACTTATCCGATGGCATATGCCCCCAATGGTGGCCTCATATGGTCAACAACATTGTCCCTCACTAATAAAATATAACTAACAACATAAATCCCTTTGAGAACAATGAGTAACCACAATATAAGCCTCCTCAATAACAAATTTCAACCACTCGATATAAGTCCCATCAATGATAACAAATAACCAACAATTTAAATTCGCTTCGTCAAATAATTAACTATAAACCTAAATCTCATCAACAATAACAATAGTTACCAAACATAATAATTCCATAGTCAACAATAATTTTCTAATAGCACAAATCCCCTCGATAACAAAAAAAATAATTGACAACATAAATTCCCTTGATAATAACAATTACTAACCAATCAACAATCATACCATCAACCATAATAACCAAACCATCAGCACATGTATCATCAACAGCAACAAATTATTACCCAAAAATCCTAAATCACATCGTTAACAAAAATAATTAGCCCAAACAATCCAAATCCCATCATCAATAACATACAGTTAATAGCATAAGTCTTATCGAAAACAACAAGTAACTTATTTTTGATGAGTTTCTTAATCAGTATTAACGAAACAGGGTTCAACCACATAGTGAAGGTTATGAGATATGTCTTTGGTCATTTAAATTTATGTAAATATTATCTATCTTTGGTACCTTTGAAGGACTGGTCATAAGTGATAGGATTCTTTAATTTTACTTTTAAAATTTTGTTTTATGTGTTTTACCATGGAATAGATAAAGGGGGAGATTGTAAGAGTATAGTTTACTCATGTGCTTTGGGTTTTGTTAGATTGTCTAATTCTAGTTTCTATAACACACTTTAAGTCTTGTCCAAGGGGTCTCTAGAAATATTTACCAATGTTCAAGATATAAAAGTGAGATCTTCATCTTCCAGTCATAATGATCACATATTTAGGATGAAAGTAAAGATATAGATGACATGGCCCCTTATTTTTTATAGTATTTAATTCATTATTAAATTGATTATTAGTTTGTTGATGAGTTGGCATTTGCATATGACATGAGTTGGTATTTTCATATGACATAAGGTATGTCATTTCATGGTTTGAGATGCTGGACTTTCGATATACTGTTTAGTAGATTGAGATATGATTGTGAGATATCACATATGTTGACTTACGTAATTAAGTTATGTGTTGTTGTGATTGTATTTCTAAATATGTTAAAGAGATCGTAATAATTCATTAAGATAAATAACTAAGTGACTTAATATTACGGGCACCTAAAGAATTATCAGGGGCTAGGCGTCGGGGGTTTCTTTGTTTGGATTATTCACTCGGTATCGAGTCCCGCCGATCATAAAGTCAGTTCTAATAATACCAAGTCTCAATCTAATTAATTAATAATTTACATTTAACTTAAGCTGCATGTATTAGATATCTAATTAATTTAATAAGATAATTAACAAACCTAACATTGATGATTGACCTGTGAAAGATGTTAACCTTCTAGTGGGTTCATATGACATTTAGAATATCTGGTTTGAGCATATTTTAGTGGAGTTTTAGCCCATTGGGTTAGTATATGGATTGGGCCGAGTTTTAAGCCATTTGAAGCATATTTTAGATCTTTTTAGGTGAGACTATTTTAGGGCCCTAGCCTAATTTCGTGAATAGTAATTAATATACCCTTTTAGCCTAACATAATACACGTTTGGGAGAACCCTTTTTGCTAAGGAAGAGGTGGAAAAATCCTAGCTTATAGAATGAAGTGTTCGGCCTAGAGAATTAGGGGAATTGGGATTTGATTTTTCAATCAATTCAAGGCAAGTTTACTTTGTTTAAGAATATGATTAGATTTGTGTTAGAATAACCGTAAGACGTCGAAATCTATTTAGATAACAATTATAGACTCGATTTTATTCATAATTATATCTTAATTCGTAATTAAGATTAATCTAATTATGAACCCTAATTTGGTATTAAAGAAGTCATGTAATCTTGTTAAAGAATAAATCGACTGAGACTCGAATCATTGAAATGTGATTTAGATATTGTTAGATGTGAATCATGAATGCTTTAATCTATAAAAAAAACATATTGTATTCATGTTAATTAATGATAGTTCATAGGCTAATTAGACCATTCTTGTGAAGAACATAAACCTATGGTTTCATTAATGATTTATGAGTTTAGATCTTTATATGAGTTGTTGATCAGTGATGAATTTATATCTTAAACCCCTTATATTTACGCATTCTAGTATTCTCATGTGCATTAATCTCAATACTTATGCTCAATTACTGGATAACCTCTATTTTCATTTTATATATATATATATATATATATATTATTTGATCTTTTATAGGTATTGGGAATGTGTGGAGTGAAGTTTGGTTGAATACCAGGAAAAAATTATCTTAAATAGCAACTTTGGGGGAATTTTAGTCCTTTCAAAATTTGGGCTTCGAGTCCAAACTCTATTTGGAAGTTTTATCTCTCCTTGTAGCTCGATGTAGCCGCCGACGTGCCCCATTCCGATTCTTAATGATAAAGTTACGTCGTGTTCTGTGAAAGATGCCACATGAAAATGAAGCTTAAGGACGGCAGCAGCATAAGATTTCAATCTTACAAGTCCCGAATTGATTCGGTCCCGGTCCGAATCGATTCGGATGGAGGAAAAATCATATTTCTTTGGCGACAAATAGATTTGGCTCTACCTCGAATTGATTCGGCCCATGTTTCATTGTTTTCATCTTTATCAAAAGTTTGACAGTTTTTCATATACTATATATGGTTTTTTCGTCTTTCTTTTTATATATACATTCATTATTATCACATATTTTAGGTTAGCTTTGTATTTTGGGTGCTTTTCTCTCTATCTCTCTTAGGTTTTCCATAGTATGGGTATGTAATTTACTATTCATTATCGTCTTCGTTAATTCACTCTTTCTTATTTAGTTTTAATGCTTTGTTAATTAGATGTTTTTATTCATTTATTGCTTTTCTTATTGTTTTCTTTCATTCCATGCTTTAACATGCTTTCTAGATAAATTAATTTAGGCTTTGATTGTTGAACTCATTATGGATTAATTATTTGCTTTATTAACGGTATGATGGTTTAGGTTAGTTTTGATTGGTTAATTATTCTTGATTTTACATCTAGGAGCCTTAAGGGAGTACATCATCTATGCGACATATTTGTGACCTTTCGTGTGTAATCTTGGGGTAGTTGTTGACATCAAACTCAAATTAAACGTTTATGAGAATTTAGGGGGTGACAAGTCTAGGTTTTATTAATCCTCCTAGTGAGATTAATCTTGAAAACGCTTTTCTTTCCATGCAACTATTTATGTTGACCAATCCATGGTGAGGGAGATAATCTTCAACCTATACCTTTCCTTCTTGTTAATTACTTTCGTTTCAATATTTGCCTAGATTAATTGTAGTATAAAATATTTTAAACCAAAAATCATTTTTTACATTTCTATATTTGAAGTAATAAATCGATTAAATTCTAATCAATGTTCCATGTGGGTTTTGATACCCGAACTTGTCAATATACTTATAAAATAAGTGTAGTTAAAGTTTAGAGTTTTGCACTAAGGGTTAGACTAATAACAATAACCAGTGTCCTTACATGACTGCTCAGTTTTCACCTTATCAAAATGGCACATAAGGCATGTTCTGGGCGGAGGAAGAGAACCAAATTATGTCCCGCCAATTATCCCTTAAAGTCAAATTATTTTTTAGGTGGACCTTCAAATATTTCAATTTATATTTTATAGTAAAATTTGTAGCTGAAATGTAGTTGTATATAGTAGCTTATTCCTTTTATTTTTATTTAGTGTAATTAGTTTTAAAAAATTATATTTTTAGATATGCTTGGTTCAAACGTGTTTTGTATGATCAGTGGACTTTAACTATTGAAGATCACACCATTTTGGTTAATTTCGTTCTTTCCCTCTCTTTAATCGGTGTCCTTGATTCGTATTGAGGATAATGTATAGTTTAAATTAGGGTTGAGGGTTATTCTATAATGGTAGTTTCTTTGATTTGATTTCACATTCATCCCAAGCATGCTTTTGTTAAAAAATTGAAAATTTTCAAAAATATTTTGTTTCTCTTCTTTTTACTCCTGCGGGCCTTGTGTTGGGTTCCACATAGGTTCGTATCGGGCTTGTATATATAGTTATATATTTACATGTGTTAGTACCTTACCTTTTGGTCCTTTCCCACCCATTTTTGCTGTAGAAAAGTGAACATCCAAGTCCCAGAGGTTGAACCGATTAGGCCCAAATCCAAATCGATTTGGAGGGAGGCGGTGAGCTGGATTTGGTCAACTGAAACAATTTGAACTAGCCCTGAATCAATTTGAGACCTGTAGGCTACAAAATATTGGGACTTTTAAGTTACAACCAATCCTTTTATTTCCCCCTCACCCCTATTACTCTCATTACTCTCTAAAGTCATCTAAGAACCTTATTCTTCCAAATCCTTATTTCCTCACCCCTAATCATTTCAAGGTTCCAAATCTCTCACTTCTTAGGTAAGATTACTTCATTTCATTTGGTTTTTCATGGATTGATTTGTGGATTTTATGTATTTGATAGGGTTTCTCATTTTATTAATGTTTTATGATTCAATTTACTTGTTTGATACATAAAGGCACATTTCATGTCTTTAATCTCTTCAAATGCATTTATATGTTTGTACATTGTTGTCGTTGTGTGATTTATTTGATTAAGCAGGTTGAATCCATGGTATCCCACCCCACTTGAACACCTTTCCCATAATGTGTTTGATAAAATGTCCCAATAGGCTTTTCACGCACAAATTAACACATTTTTGTAGAAATATCTCCCACATTCATATTGTCATTTCAATTTGGTATGCATTGTAGGTCGCTCACCCTTTGTCTGACCTAATTCCTTGCACCCCCATGCACGTTTTTACCGAATTTCTCATTTTTACATCGATTTATGTATTGCACTAATCGTATTTTGTATTAAATTCTTATCTTATAGGTCTTGATGGCTACTAAACCTCATACTTCCAAAATCTCGAGGAGAAGTGGTTTTAAAGGTTTTCACTCATGAGCGAAGCGTGATTGGTACCGGGGAACCTTCAAAACCATTCGATTGATATTCATAGAGAGGGCCCAGGAATTAAATGATTTTCATAACTCCGTATGGGCCTTTTTACATAAATTTCGATGGGAAAACCACTTATCCAAAGAGGTAGATGCAAATGAAGAGTTAGTGAGCCCTTTCTACTCCACTCTAATCAAGAAACCAGAGAGCATATTGAGTATTTTGTGTGTGGACACCTTATACCCATCACTACTATCGTACTTGTCGATTATATGAGTTGGGCATCGATACCGATGCCTACGACTATCCAGTTGTTGGGAATGTTGATAAGTTTCCTACTACTTCATTGGTGGAGTTTCTGGATCCAAGGAAGGTGTGGGAATCTGATACATTCCTAGTTAGCCGCATGACCTATAATCACCGCCTCCTTCACCTCATCAGTGTTAATTTTATCGCTCCCATCAAGAACAAGTTCTCTTTCTGTCACAAACATAGGCCCTTCCTTTATAGTATTCTAGGAGAGAGGACATAGATTAGCCTTCCTGCTTTGTTCCAGGACTAGATGGCGGCTTCCGCCTTCGACATATCGACCATGACTTCATTCCCATATTCATGACTCATCACGAGGATATGTTTTGATGTGGGATACGACGTTATGGGCAGTGATAAAATACCCAAGGCGCCTAGCTTATTGACTATGCATCGATAAGGAAGTGCTTTGGTGAATCATTTGGGGAGCATCGAAGACGGTAGAGGATCGAGGTGGATGTTGAGGAGGAGGAGCGGTTGCATGTTGTTGTGGACACCCCACTGTGAGAGGCATTTATGATTGTCAGTCACTAAGAATCCAGGTGGATGCTCTTCAGGCGGGCTTCACTTCTTTCGAGGTTGACTTCACTTCTTTCCAGGCTAACTATCTCCAGGACACTATCACGTTCACACATCTTAGGATGGACATGTATCGCTTTGAGCATGGGAATCACGCACCGAAGCCACCATATTTCTATGATCCCTAAGCACCACGCAATCTCGATGCTCTTATACTTCCTGGTGGTCATTAAGATATTTTCCCTCCCTGTCATATATCTTTGTTTGTAGTAGACATTTTATGATGTTGGTAGAGCAATTCAGGGTTGTATGGGCTGGTTGATATACTCTTTTTATTTCAAACATATATAATTATCATTTATGTAACTCTTGTATAATTTTGTATACACTTGCATTGGTATTAATGTGTTTTGTAAATTTGTCATTGCACACTTATTGGGGATCTCTCTATATGGAGTGACGCGTTTCTCACCCTCTTTTACATTTTTATCTTTAGCAATATTAAGGGCGATTCTTATTTCAAGTTAAGGGGTGTGATTTACTTATTTCATTTTATTGTGAGCTTCATAACATGCTGCATTAATTCATATATATATATATAATCAAAATTTTCTTTATTTTCTCTTTTGTCTATTTCCTAAGCATTTTGCATTTGTTTTCGATGATAAATTTTAAATAATTGCCCTATCCATTTCTCAAAATAATGTTGCATGTTTTATTTATTTCATGTTATTAGATTTTTGTCCTCAAGATTTTAATATTGGGAATAAATAATTGAAACTTTGCCCCATGAGCATGAGCAATTGTTATTAAATGATTTAGTTGCTTTGTTTACACTAAAACCAAGAGAGCTTTGTGATTTTTTTTCGTTTGTGACTATTTATACATTACTCTTTCCTCCTTGAAAATGTTGAAGTCATCGATAATCTCACTATTCTTGCTTTGATCATTCATTAAATGAGTTCATATGAAATGTGTCATATGAGCATGGTTTTCAACGTTGTTTTTACTCTATAATCACATAAGCCTTAGTAAAGGATCATGAGCCCTCTTTGTTATTTAACCCATACTGACCTTGACCTCACCCATTATTTACTTCCCCTAGTTAACCCCTTTGAGCCTAAATAACAACCTTTCATTTTAAAACCCAAAATCACATAACCTACTCCACATTGGAGTTTTTAACCATATATGCACCTTTCATACCTTTGTTTGGAATGATAGTTAGCATTTAACGATGTTTTTATTTCATGATTGGAATAAAGCATATGAGTTGACTTTCATTTTAAAGTGAAAAAGAAAAGATAAGGAAAGCAATTGAAAAAAAAGTAAGAATCCCGATTTTATAATTAGAGAATAATATTGAAAGTTATACTCCATTTTTATATCCATTTCTTTTTATGAAATTTATATTCCAATTTTGAAATTGCCCGCGATTTTTCATTTTCCCAAGTATTCTCTCCGAAATCTTTTAATTCATAAATATCCCATTCTTATCCTAACCCTAGCCTAACCTATGTTATGACCTTATAAAGTCCTATATGATCCTAAGGTAAATATGATTCAAAAGTCATAATAATTGTGATAATCTATTAAAGTGTTTTTCACCTCAAGCAATGAACGGTATCCTTTCATGAGATTATAATTTTCATTTTATATATATCGTTCTTCATTGATGACATGTGTGTGGACTTGATTCCTTTTACATTTACTCTTCATGCTCGCATGTCATGTATGTTGAACCTCGCTCATAGTGATTTCATTTGTTGAGTGTAATATTCGGAGAGGAATTGAATGAAAGCATGTTTTAATTATTATTCGAGTTATAGGAGTTTTTACCTAATCAACACATGCACATGTGCTGCATCACACACATTTAAGGTTTCAATTCTACGAAGTTATTCTTTTAATGTTGATAATTTCAAATTATTGGGAAAAATTCTTATTTGATTTGTTAATAGCATGTTCAGTATCTTTGTTGTTGTTGTCGAGCTTTGTATATTGGCTATTTGGGATCATTTTGAGGAAATTTAAAATTTGTGGGTTTCATCCTTGAAAACCCTTATGAGACAACACTCATTCAGTAGGGTAACTTAGGTTTTTAACGATTTAGTAAATGCAATCGTTTGTCCGCAAAAGTGACATTTTTTTATTGTACATATTTTCCTACTTATGAATGTTGTTTCTTTTCACCTCATTGCTAGATACTAGAAATGTGTAAGTTAGGGGCGTGATCAGTCATGAATATTGTATTTAAAACCCCTTATATTTGCACATTCTAACATTATCGCATGCATTAATACCAATACTTATGCTCATTTACTGAATAACCTCCATTTCATTTTATATATCATGTGCAAGGTCTATTTGAGCTTTTATAGGTATTGGGAATGCTAGGCATGAAGTTTGGTTGAATTTCGAGAAAGTTCCAGTCTAAAGATAAACTTCGGGGGCATTTTAATCATTTCAGCATTTGGGCTTGGAGCCTGAATTCTTACGAAAGTTAGGGGTGGCAATTTTGGGAACAAAACGATAACACGATACGAAACGAAACAAAATTGACACAGTCTTCCGTCTTTAGGTCGTGTTCGGGTTTGGGTTTTTGGACCCGCCATCAGGTCGTGTCGTGTTCATGTCCAATTTCTTCAACGAAATTAACCCGATAGTGGCACGACAGTGACCCAATTGAGGACAAGATATATATCCTATGTAGACCCACTATTGACCCCATTTAGACCCATTATCAACCCACTATTTAGATTTACTATTTTTTTAATTCCTTACAAACTGGTCTAATCGTGTCCAATCGTCTCGTGTTGGGTCGGGTCTAATCGTGTCTAAGCGAATCATATGTACTTATCGTGTTACATCTCGTGTCGTGTTTTTAACGTGTCGTGTTCAGGTTAAAGAAAAAATACGCTATCATGTCATGTCGTGTTCGGGTCCACTGGTTTCTTATCGTGTCGTCTCGGGTCATGCGAAAACCCGACCCGTTGACCCGTTGACCCGTTTTGCCACCCCTAACGAAAGTTGTAGTTCGTTGAGTTAGCTTTGTGTAGCCATTGATAATGCCCTATTCTAGTTCTTAACGATAAAGTTACGGCCTTTTGTCAAATATGCCACATTAGAATGGAGCTGAAAGAAGGCAACACCCCCAAGATTTCAATCTTACAGCACCTGAATCGATTTGGCCCTGATCCAAATCGACTCGAATGGAAGAAGAACCAGATTTCTTTGCCCACGAATCAATTCAGCCCCTATTTCTTTGTTATCTTCTTTATGACAAGTTTTCCATTTTTCCATATACTATATATAGTTTTTCCCTTTTTCTTTTTAGATATACATTCATTATTATGAGATATTTTAGGTTTTCTTTGGATTTTGAGAGCTTTTATCGCTCTCTTAGGTTTTCCATAATATGGGTATGTAATTTACTATTTATTGTATTCTTCGTTAATTCAGGCTTTCTTAATTAGTTTTAATGCTTTGTTAATTGGTTGCTTTCATTTAGTTACTCTTTCCTTATTGTTTTCTTTCATTCCATGCTTTAACTTGATTTCTAGCTAAGTTAATTTAGGTTGTGATTGTTGAACTCACCATGCATTAATTAGCTGCTTTGTTATGGTATGATAGTTTAGGTTACTTTTGATTGTTTAATTGTTCATGGTTTTGCATCTAGGAACCTTAATGGATTATATCATGTATGTGCCATGTTTGTGACCTTTCGTCTGTAATTCTAGGGATATTTGTTGATGTCAAACTCAAATTAAACATTTATGAAAATTTAGGGGGTTACAACTCTAGGTTTTATTAATAGCCCAAATGAGATTAGTCTTGAAAATGATTTTCTTTCCATGCAACCATTTATGCTGACTAGTCTGTGGTGAGGGAGATAATCTTCAATCTATAGATTTCATTATTTTTAATTACTTTCATTTCAATATTTACTAGATTAATTGTAGTATAAAATGTTTTAAACCAAAAATCATATTTGACACTTGTATTTGTGAAGTAATAAATTAATTGAATTCTAGACAACGTTCCCTATGGATTTCGATTCCCGAACTCACCGCTATACTTGTAAAACAAGTGTACTTATATTTTAGGTGATAGTATTGAGGGTTAGACTCATAACAACTACCAATGTCCTTACACGATCGCTAAATTTTTGCCTCAGCAGTTTTTTAATCAATTAGAAATCGTATGAATAGGTTCCTAATATTTATGTGTTGCTTATTTATGAAGGAGAAGGGTTGTTTTGATGATTAGAACCTTTAAGTTTGAGTTTTATATTAATTATGTTCGATTCTTTTTGAGGAAGGAGAAGGGCTCTGCGGCTATCTTATCCAAAGGAGATTAGATTCACATTCGAAGGAGATGGCTTCTCGTTCCAATGACTTGATGTTCTCATTCGAATGATAAAGGACATCTTATTAGTATGGCTTAGGAGTTTCGTTCCAACGAATTATGATCAGGGGATGTTTTAGTCAGATTTCTATCGAGATTCGATTAATAATATTTTAGACCATTTTAAATGAATGTTAGGGAAGTAGGTTTGAACATAGAAATCAATTTTTGATACCTTAAGAATTAAGTCCAAATTTATTAACTCGAGTAACGTTTTAGCGATAGTATTTATCAAATATGAGGTGAGAATGTAGTTGTGACCCAACAAGTTGGGTAGTTATTGATTTAAAATGATTATGTAAGAAATAGGTTGGAGATGACACCTAATTTAGAGACCTTGGATTTCAAGTCGAGATTTATGATACTTTATGATACCGAGTGATGGTTAGTGATTGTGTGCATATTAACTTGTGATAAAAAAGATTATTTGTGTAACCTAACTGAGTAGGGTTTGTGATGTTTAATCAATTTATGTGCAATCATACTAAGTGTGTGTGTGTATGTGTGTGTGTGATCATGGGTGATGTACTCGGAGGGATTTGATAGGGTGTGTATGACATTGATCGCACTTAGTATTCCCGGCGATTGAGACTGGCTCTACCTAGGTTATATTTACACCAATCCTATGAGCAACATACCCATTTCCTGAGTAGGATGAATAAGGGTTTCCTTTCGTATATCCTTATATATAGGGTCGTACGAATGGTAGGAAAGGCGTAGTAATTTTCCTATTATTGATATAACTATACCTAGTATGGCACGAGTGATCGTTGAAGGCATTAGAGATAGTCCTTCATATATTTTCTTTACGGGCTTCGGCATAGTCCATGTGATTTGATGTGCTTTGAACTCACCTGTATTTTGGATTATGTGATGTTTGTGTCTATTATATCCTAAGAAGATTGTACTAAATTATGTTTATTCAAGATAATTTTACACTTGAGATTACGACTCGGGGATAATAATATAAGATATACTAGAGGCATATATGTTGAACTCTGACTTGAGAACATTAAGGAATGATACGGGATCGTAATGTAAGAGAATATTGTTTAGTATATGAGATACTGTTAATATAGGAGATTATTGTAAAGTAGAGATTCTTAATTCAATAGAGGGGGTGAAGGTTTTTCAAAATTAAAGAGTACATAAGTAAAAGATAAAAATTATATCACATGGGCATCATACGGGCTGGGAGTAGAATCGCATGCTTATTTAGGTTGTTTGGGTTTGGGTAATTTAAATACATAAAATCAACTTAAAATGGAAGGACAATGTGTTTTAATTATTACGGCCCATATATAGTTATATTCTTAAGCATTGTAGACTTTCTAGGTTTAATCCTCATTGTTGACCTTTTTTTCTACAGGTTTTAGGTCGCGATAGTTGCCGCGGACTTGAGCTATTCATTAGGAGAGTCTCTCCAGCACCACTATATTCATCATTCTTAGGTTGTAGAACTCGAGCACTGTGGCTCTTTTACAATTCCGTATTCTTTTACTTTTCATTTATCAGTGAGTCGTATTATTTTAGATTTCCCGAGTCAAACATTATTCGGAGTTAAACATTGACATATTGAGATATATTTTATATCCCAGAGTTGAAACTTTCTTTTATTGTTATTCTGATGGTATCAGCGATATTTTAATTTATTGAGCATTTTATTATCTTGAATTATTTTTACTTATATCGTTTTTATATTTCGTTCAGGCTAAGAATGTTACTAATTATTATTTATTCCCGTGATTTTTGTATTAGAAATTAACAATCTATTTATGGATTTTGCGAGTATCACACTTTGGTTATGAAATTAAAATGCAAATCTGTTTGAAAACAAAAAGTCAACTTTGTAATTTACCGTCACTAAATGCCATAGTATTTGTGTATGAAAAATACTTTTGAATATAGTCATCCTTGTGTAAATTCAAAACATTTTACTACATCGAAGCTTAGCTTCGCTGAATGCAAACTTTTTGAGATTTCTTTGCTAAAATCTCTGATTGCTGTGGCGACTTGGCTTTGTTGTTTAGCAAAAAATTACTTCACTTTAGCAAAAGTGTCTTCGTTGGTCGTGCCTAAATGACTTTTCATAAAGAAATGTTTTGAACCACTCCGCAACGTGAGATCATTGAGGATTTGCTTCAGCTAAGCCCCTAAATCGAGAATCTATAGTATGTAGCCCAAAAGATTTCCTTATTAAAAAAATTATTTTTTGGAGATGTTATGGCTTTTGATTGGACTTATAGCTCATTTACTCTCTTACACCTTGAGGGAATAAGGAATGGGATATTGTATCTTCTCTTGGTTTTGAAGAAACCCATTTATTTGGGTTTTTTCTATTAAAATAATTATTCTTTTCATTTCAAAACCAATCATTCTCGTAATATTTCAAGAGAAATTTTTTAAAGGGTGAAGCTTGTGTTCTTAAGTTTGTTCTTCTTTTAAACTCCTATAATAAGCTTAAGGAACTTTAGAATAAGAAAAAAAGGTAGCTAAAAGGTTTAATATTGTCTATATTTTTCTCCCTTCTATTCTTTTCTTTTGATCACCTCACATTTTAGGGTGATCAATAACAAAGACGAAGAAGAATTTTGTGAGCCTAAGAAGTTTTCATCACCCACTTTAGGACCTTTATATCTTTTGAAGAGTTTTTATGATATTGTGGCTCATTTTCGGGTTCCATACGACTTAGAATCAATAGATCCTTCATCCAAAAAGGACACATTTTTTAGTTTGGGTCAAGAGCAACAATGTTGATCGCAGATCAAAACATAAGAAATGCCGAGATCCTTACTAATGTTGTAAAGGCATACGACTTGCTAAATATTGGTGAAAATGAGTAAGGTGTGATATAGCGTGGAAGGAGTGTAAAACTTTTATCCTATTTTCAAGTCTTTACCAAGTGATATACATAATTGTGATCTCATCTGGACGACACTCAGTTTGACCTCATGACCCCATCCAAGTGCCAGTCAAACTCATCCTCATATGGGCCCAAATCACGGAACTCCATGTCAGTCAGTCTCAGACTTTGATACCTAATCAATAAAACAGTTGTAATGACTCAGGAAGGCTTGCCCAGCACTTGTAAGTGCCTCTATGTCTCGGTTGCTCCATGTGTCGACCTCACATGACATCGTTGGGCCGAGACCTCATACTATAGCCTTAACACGGATATCACCTTAGGTATTATCACCTAGAAGCTACTCCATTAGGTCTCGGCCAAGCCAAGACCTCCAAATCCGACTTTAGTATCTCACGTGGGACATGCGACTCGTGCATCACCAAGCCATGTAGACAAAACCGTTATAGGAGATCAATAATCCACATGAGATATTATTCCAACATCATGACTTACACATGCAGAAGATAGATGGCATCCTCTCATGGGACTACAAAGCTCATGCACATTACGTGCATGCTTGGGGGTGGCACTACGCACCCCCAACACTATATAGGCCCACTTCATCTTCTTTTTAAAGGATCTAACAATTCAAGACCCTACTGAAACTCTGCAAAACTATATTCTAGAGAGAAAAAACTTGTGTGTAATAAATGCCTTTAGTGACTTATAGTGATACAAACACCATTACCTTGTATAATGGAGTAGGCTAAGGCCGAACCACTTATATGCATATGTCTTTGATGTCTTTCATCCCCTTCTTATCTATATATACATATCTATGTGTTATTACTGTGATTCTCAACATCATCATTTTAGCGCCGTCTGTGGGAAGAGATTTATCTTCCTCTTCTTTTTCTTTGCTTAGACCACTTTACCTTTGCCTCTGATGGTTATCTAGATCTACCATTATTGGACCTAAATCACCATTGAAAGAGCATGGGTTTGAGTTCTCTTTAAGATTTTCTATTGAGCCAGCTCACCTCTAGTTTCACTCTCTTTGACCGTGTGTATCTCGCCAGAGATGGTATCTGACTTGCTTCCCACCGCTGGCCCAAACTCCAACCAACCACCACCTCAGTCAGAAATGGCTGATGTCGCAGTAGCGCTGTGATCCTTAGTGGCCAGCTAGCAAAAGATGAAGGAACAATTCATAGCTTTCAACCAAAGCGTGCTAGGAAGAGCTCTCGGTATCCTAGCGACAGTGGTCATTACTTTGGCCTCCAAAAAAGTGGTAGATTTGGCTACAGGGGGACCACCCCCAGCCCCACTCAAGGAGATGCACCACCACTGTAGGTGGAGAGACATCACCGACCCTAGGCGTTTCTGCCTTGGAAAGCAGATTTAGGGTTGCCTAAATGGCCAGGACTGTGATGAGGAGGAGTATTGGGAGCCATATGAGATTCCTGGTGATACTATTTATCCCAGATGGACACTGGCCCCAACTTACCAGGGAAAAGGCATTCAGCATAATCTCAAAAGTCGATAAAGAGCTTCAACTTTTGATGGATTGAGAAAAGGGTCGGCCTTTGACTGTTTATGCCCCAAAGGAGAAAGTGCTCTCATTCTCGCGGCGTTGATGAATCTAGAGGAAATGGAAGACGTTATGATAATGGCCTAAGGCAGAGATGAGACAGAGATGACCAGAGGGAGGTAAATAACCGACAGAGGACTACTGGACGAGAGCTAGCACCAGTGGTAGTAGTTATAAAAGGTAGGGGTGATAACGCAGTGGCAAAAGAGAAGTCGTGGAATAGTTCCATCCAAAGGCTGGAGGACAAAATCGAAAGTTTGATTAAGAGCCAAGACCTAAGCAGCCGAGGCTACATGGAGGGGTCTTCGTTTGTGCCAAGAATTATAAGTTATCGTACCCTTACAATGTTCAAACCCCAACTGTGATGCCAAGGTATGATGGTTGCTCAATTTTGTTTCATTATATATAGATGTATTAGTTGATCGTCGACATATATCGATGCCCAATGAGAATAGATGTCGATCCTTCTCTAGCATTTTCACAGGTGCATCTCACATGTGGTACACCGCCTTGTCGAGAAGCTCCATAAAGAGTTTTAAGCAGCTATCCAAAAAGTTCATTCATAACTTATGTTTCGACACGATGCCACCAAAGAGGGTCAGCCATATCCTTAATGTTAAGTAAGAAAATAATGAAGCTCTGAGATATTACATCTCTCATTTTAATAAGGAAAAGTTGGAGGTGGAGGATTACGACGGAAGTATAGCGATGACAATGCTCATCAGTGGCCTGCTGAAGGGCAAACTCGTTTGGAAACTCTCTAAAAATCCTCCAAAAATAATGACAAAACTCCTAGTTATGGTCAGGAGAATCATGAATGCGTAGGAGGCCATGGTGGCCAAGAGGGAGACACAAAGGAGGCTAGTATTAGTAAATCTAGTCAGGCCAAAGACAAAGAGGGAAATAAGAGATCAAATGAGGATAAGTTTGTCAAGTACACTCCCTTAACTATGAGTCCGGACCTAATTCTTAATGAGATATAAGACGATAGAGAACTTAAGTGGCCAAAAAAACTCAAGTCTCCTCCTCACAAAAAGGATAAAAACAATGGTTTGAATTTCACCGAGATTATGGGCACATGACTGACAAGTACTTTGCCTTAAAGGACGAGATCAAGAAATTGCTGAAACAGGGTAAACTTTAAAAATATATGGATAGGAGTGGTAGAATGGACGAGTCCATAAAAATCACAATGGAAGGAAATACAACAAGTCGAGATAAGAGGTACAGGATAAAAAAGACAATGATGAGTCTTATGACAGTGAGGAGGATGACCCCGACCTCATGGAAAAAGTCCCTCATGTCAAAGGAGCTCTGCATATAATTTCTTTTGATATGAAGATGATCTGTAGCGGCCTAGCAGGTGGTGGAACAGAACCCACCAATAGAAAATCACATGTCATTGAAGCCAAAATGGCACCAAAGAGGATAGAGGTGAATTTTGCTAAAATCAAGGCAAAGCCTGAGAAATTAAAGAAATCGAATATGGACACTCTGATAATGGGATTTTCAAGGTTGGATTTCAAGGGCATCTTAACTCCGTACAATGACCCCTTGGTAATCAGCATGAGGGTACATGACTACGACGTGTCTCGCATCCTCGTAGATGATGGAAGCTCGATGGACGTTATGTTCTGGAGTTATTTTATGGGTCTAAAGCTGAGAAAGAAAATACTTATGTCGTATCACCAGTCGCTAATCGATTTTAGTGAAGAGAAAGTTCACCCACTGGGGGTGTACGACATGGGCGTCTATATGGGCGCCTGGCCAAGGTGTCTCACTAAGAAAATTAACTTTTTTGTAATGAACGAACATGCGTTCTAGGCCTATAATATCATACTGTGAAGGGTGGCCCTCAAGGAGTTCGAGGTCGTGCCTTCCACGATTCACCAAATTATGAAATTCTCGACTCTCTATGGAGTAGGGGAAGTACAAGGTGACCAAGTAGAGGCTTACAAATGCTACTTCATTCCAGCTGAGGAAAGGAAAGCCCACAAAAGAGCAATAACTTCATACAACATCGACACTCTCAACCTGAGAGAAAAGAGAAAGCTGAAAAGGGTGAACCCACTAAGGAGTTAGAATCCATCATCCTTAATGAGTACGAGCTGAAAAAATCCATCCATTGGTTCACCCTGAAAGCTGAGGTCAAGCAAGAGCTAGTGAAGCTGTTGAGAAGAAGGCAAAGAATTTTCGCCTGGAGACATTAAGATATGCTGGGGATTAACCTCAACAATATCTACCATGTCAAATAGAGGGATAGAACTTTTGCAAGAGACAAATACGAGGTTATTCAAGATGAGGTGAAAATGTTGAAGATAGTCAAATTTATCATAGAAGTCCAATATCCTGATTGGCTTTCTAATATTGTCATCGTATCTAAATTAAATAGGAAGTGGAGAATGTGTGTGGACTTTAATGATTTGAACAAATCTTTCCCTAAAAACAGCTTCCCACTACCTCAGATTGATCAGATGGTTGATGCCACGGATGGGCATGAACTTATGATTTTTATGGATGCATATTCGGGGTATAATTAGATCTCCATGAACGAAGCCCATGCTAAGAAGACTTTCTTTATCACGGATAAAGGAACCTACTGCTATAAATTAATGCCATTCGTCTTAAAGAACGCATAGGCAACCTATCAGAGGTTGGTCAATATGATCGTTGAAGACCGAATTGGGAAATTGGGGGAACTGCATGTAGATGACATATTGACAAAAAATTTAAAGGCTAAAGACCATGTGGCTGACCTTGAGCACACCTTTGAGATGATTGATAAGTACAAGATGAAGCTAAATTTGACCAAGTGTGTCTTCGAGGTCGGGACCGGAAACTTTCTAGTTTTTATAGTGAATCAAAGGGGGATAGAGGTAAACCCCAAAAAGATCGAGGCATTGAGTGGCATGCAAACACCAAAAATAATCAAAGATGTTCAGAGACTTACCAAACGAGTCACTGCTCTGAACCGTTTTGTCTCTTGGGAAATTGATAAGTGTTTGCTATTTTTTAAAATCTTAAGAAAAGCCTTCGTCTGGGACAAAGAGTGCGAGAAAGCTTTTCAAGAACTAAAAGTTTATTTGGGGCCTCTTATTCTACTTTCCCGACCTGTTTAAGGAGAGAAGTTGTTTTTATATTTAGCAATCTCATAATCGACAATCAGCGCGGCCATCATCCGAAGTAACGAGGGAATCCAGAAGCCAGTGTATTTTAATAAAAAAAAAGCCTCACAAGGGACCGAGCTTAAATACCCAAAGATGAGAAAAGCTGGCCTATGCACTAATTCACGCCTCAAGAAAAATGAAGTCATATTTCCAAGCACACACAATGGTGGTGCTCACCGACACTCCTCTGAGGCAGGTCATTCATAAACTCGAGAAATTGGGTAGGTTAATGGCCTGTTCAGTTAGTTAGGTGAGTTTGACATCATCTATCAGCCCAAAAATGCAATTAAGGGACAGGTTTTACAAGATTTTGTGACCGAGTTTACTTGGGCCGAAACTAATGAGGATACTATTAAAGAAACTGAATTGTCAACAACTGTGTCGAAGGAAGTTGTGGCAGACACCATTCCAGCCGACAGTGTGAAGGCCAATACTACTAAAAAAGACTTTTTTTTTTTAACTAGAGTTTTGTGTGAAGGACCTTTCTTAAATGGAGGACCAATTTGGAGTTTATTAGTGGATGGGTCATCTTGTAAAAATGGTTGCGGCACGAGGTTGATATTATTGGCCCCGTATGGAACAGATATTAAATATGCCATGAGATTCATCTTCAAGGTTCAAACAATGAATCAGAGTATGAGGCCTAGCTGGCAGGTCTCTCTCTCGCTAAAGAACTGAATGTCGGCTAACTCATTGCCCACAGTGATTCATATCTTCTCGTCAATCAAGTCTTAGGTGTTTACGAAGCTAAAGATGAGAAGATAGCTAGATACTTAGGCAGTTTTAGAAAGATGATGGTGAAATTCAATGAAGTAAAGATCAAAAGAATTTCGAGACTTGAAAATAGTCGGGCTAATGCCTTGCACTACACCAAAACACTCTTTTAGTAGTAGACTATTTTTTTTATTACTAACAGTAATATACCATTACTATTTCTCACAATAAAATATCGTTAGTAATCTAATATAAGTGTTACTAATATTGACTCAATATTTTTTTATATTTTTCCCAAAACTCAAAATCCCTAACGCCCAAAGTCTTTCTTCGTTACCACCCAAAGTCTCATTTGCCCAAAGTCTTTCTTCGTTACTGCCCAAAGTCTGTCTTCTTTTTCGCCAAAAGTCTGTCATCGAAAGATTAGATCCCAAAGTCTCATTGGAAGCTTAGGTCCCAGAGTCTCATCTCATCGGCAGAAGGTAGATTTAAATGTTTTGATATATCTTTAAATAGGTTTACGATATGTATGTTTTAAGCAAAACTTTAAGGGCAAGCCCACTGGTCGATGCCAGAAGAGATGCCTATGCACTTTATTCTCTTCATTTCTTTTATTTTTTTAGATCTGGGTCATTGCATTTGGGTGGAACTAAATACATAGTGATGTGTTTTTATTTGATTTGATTTCAGTTTATATCTTTTATTTTTTAGATCTAGGTCATTGCATTTGGGTGGAACTAAATACGTAGTTATGTTTTGTGGTGTTGTGCCTTTGAAGTTGTAAAAATAAGATTGTAAATAAATGCTTGAAAGCTTAGCAGGTTGGATTTGCTTATTAAACCAAAGATAAATAATCCATCAAGATATAGTTAAAGAATTTTTTGGGGTTCAGTAGGATTTAGTAACTTCTGATATATATTTTTTGCGTAAATTGATATGTATGTTCTGATATATATTTTCATTTTTTCTGATTTAAATCAAGGTTTTGTTATAATGATTGGCCTAACCCAACATACAGCTAAAATAAGGAGGCCTAATAACCTCTTCTAGCCAAACAAATGATTAAGGGTTTATAAATTTTGATTCTATACTATTATTAGGGACTAAATGATAACTCTCTTCTACTTTTAATCAGATTAAAAAAATTACACTTTTAATCAGATCCATAAAAAAATGTTGAATGAATAGATTTAAAATCTTTTATTTTGCGGTGAAAAGATTGTTCGATGTCTTTTATTTCATGCCCATCTAAAAAAATTACATGTTCTAGTAGTGATTTTACTTATGTGTGTATCAATCATTCTGTTTTTGTATATTTTCATATAATTTTTGTGTAAACCATAATTTTTTTGGTAGTGCAGAATGTCACAAACATTGAAGAAATAGTGGATGAATGAGAGAAATAGATACACAAATGGAGTTACATCTTTTCTTAATTTTTTAATTGCAAATAATGGCCATCAGTTCTCGACCTTTCCTTGTCCATGTGTTAAGTGTCTAAATAAGAAGTGTTTCACTACAGTAGATATCAAGGGTCATTTGATAATGCATGCTATAGACAGGACATATACTACGTAGGTTTTGCATGGTGAAACACTATCATCGAACATAACATGTCCCATAGTAAAACCTGTTGATTGTGAAGGACATGATGAAGCTGATAACAATGAGAATGAAAGGCTTCGAAACTTAGTTGATGCGTGTTACGGAGTGCACGAATAATATTGTGTAGAACCCCACCACTCTAAAAAATCGTATGTCGACAACGAGAAGTATAAGCAATATAATAGATTAGCGATCGAGAAACTATACCCTTCATGTGAGGGTCCTGAGACTACTCTCTCTGTAATTGTGGAATTGTATAATTTGAAGAAGCAGTTCGATTGGTCGGGAAATAGTGTGACCTCTCTCTTGTCGGTCTTAAAGAGGTGGCTTCCAAAAGGAAACACATTACCAGAAAAATATCCGCACATGAAGAGAATGATGAAAGACCTAGGGATGAAAGCAAATAACATTCATAATTGCATTAACAACTATATTTTATATTGGAAAGAGTATGAAGATTTGGAGGAATGTTCTCAGTGTGGAGAATCGAGATATGCAGTGACCTCAAAGAAAGGGAAAAGGTTACGCAAAGAACCGATGAAAGTGTTGAGACATTTCCCTTTAATTCCAATGCTAGTGAGATTGTATACTGTACCTTGGATAGCGCATGAAATGACATGGCACCATCGGGTAACAAGTTCATGAGATTATCATCAACATCCTTGTGATTGATCCCAATGGAGAATGCTAAAAAGTAGATGGCCCGATTTCTCCGAGGAAGGGTACAATGTTTGGCTTTCAATAGCAATAGATGGGTTTAATTCCCATGGTATTCAGTCTAGTAGTTATAGTTGTTGGCTTGTCATGACCGCACCTTATAATATGGGCCCTTCTTTATGCTTGAAGCGTGAGTTTTGAATATTATCTTTATTGATTCCTGGGCCAAAGGCACCGGGTCAAGACATTGATGTTTTTCTTCAACCATTAGTAGATTAGTTGAGGCAATTATAGGAAGGAGTTCCAGCTATTGACATGCACAAAATGTAACCTTTTACGTTGAGAGCTATGCTGATGTGGGGGATTCATGATTTTCTCTCATTTGGGAACTTATTTGGGTGTTTAACACATGGTTACAAAGCATTTCCTATTTATGGCGATGACACTCCATCCATTCGGCTAGAACACAGCATGAATATAGTTTACACAAACTATCATATGTTTCTTAAAAGCGATCATCCTTTTAGGAGTGGTAGAGTTTTGGGACTTAGGACACAAGAAGTTGGACGTCCCCCAGTTTGACTAAACAGAGATGCACTTGTGGAGAAGTTAAGAAACATAAAGTATGTACCTGGAAAAGTCTCAAAAGTTCACACTAAGAAGAGAAAGTCTAATAATGTTAATGAGAGTGACAATGTTGAAGTTAAAGAAGCTTGGTATAAAAAATCCATTTTCTTTGACTTGGAATACTGAACATATCATCAAGTTAGACATGTCCTTGATGTGATGCACATTGAAAAGAATGTTGCAGAGCATTTAATAAACACAATTCTTGATGATAATAAAACAAAGGATACTGAAAAGGGGCGATTGGATATGAAGGATATGGGCATACATAGTGGTCAATGGCTTCAAGTTGATGGACGCACTGGAAAAACGATAAAACCAACAACACCATTTATCTTGTATAAAGAAGAAAAAAAGACAATTCTGCCAAATTTTGAAGGACTTAAAGGTTCCTACCTGTTTTTCCTATAACTTGAGAAATATAGTAAGCCTTAGTCCCTCGTTTTTGCACTTTTTAAAGTCGCATGATTATCATGTCATAATTGAACATCTTTACCTGTGTTGCTCCAACATGACTTTTTGAAACATTGAGATTTGAGAAGAGCAATCCAACAATTAAGTTTGTTCTTTAACATGTTTTGCTCTAAGGTCCTGATTCGGCAAGATATCCAAAGATCCAAATACATGGTTGTTGAAGCATGTGCGTGTTGAAAAAATATTTCCCACCTACATTTTTTGATATTAACATTCACCTCACTGTGCATCTAGCAGATGAATCCCTGGTTTGTGGACCAATCGATGCTCATTGGATGTATCCGTTCGAAAGCTGATTTTTTTATCTTTTGATATAATAAAATATGCACAATTTAAGTTAATAATGCTTGTTATTAATTTTCACTTCCTTATACAAATAGGACGATGAAAGATTTCAAAGATATACCCAGCAATAAGCCGTATGTTGAAGGTTCTATTACAGAATCCTACGTTGTTGCTGAATCTGTTAGCTATTGCATGGAGTACATGCCATATCCACTCGATGGAAATCATAAACGCTCACGTGAAGACTTTTTAGAGGAAGGAGGAGATTTCTCTGATGAAGGGCCTTTGCTTGATGATTAGACTATAACGTTGGGACCCGTACAGTTTCAACAAATACGTCGAACGGTATTATTTCGACTTAATGTCGATGGAATTCAAGATTACTATATGTTAGAGTTCTTTTGTTTATTTATAGTTAATAACTAATTAGCCTCTTGAGTTATAATTACTTATATCAAACTACAAATTACAATGAGTATGAAGCATCACTGAAATTCGTGTCTCGTATTAAAGGGAAGGGGATTAAAATGGCAGAAGTGGGGAAACAAACTTATTTTATCCCTTGGTTATTTGATAATGTGATTATATAAATACTAATGTTTTTATTAATCTTTCCATTAAGTATGATGAGAAATTAAACATTGTAGTAATTATGATTCGTTTCCATCAAACAATTGTTAAAATCAAGAGAGACGAAGACAAATGAAACATTGTCAATGTTAGTTCAAGGGCCGCAATTCAAGTTTAAAATATATCAAATATATCATGTAAATGGTTTCATATTCTCTCCTAACTATTATGACAATATTGTTGTCACATAGGATAGCGGTGTTTGCTTGAAGGCATGACACCATTTCGAGCTAGAAAAAGTGATAAGTATCTCACAAATACTCGGACTATGTGGTATGGAGTTATCAAAAAAATTATTGAGCTAGACTATAGCTTGTTTAAGGAGGTGGTGTTTCATTGTGATTGGGTGAGAGTGAAGGATAAGACTAATGGTTGTAAACATTTTCTGGACTCTAACTTAATGATGGTAAAATTTAATAAGTTTAATATCATTGATAATGAGTATGATGAGCCTGCCATTCTCGCATCCGAGCCTAGTCAAGTATTCTATTCGAAAGATCTTAAAAATACCAATTGGTGGGTTGCTATACATTCACCAAAGAGATTGACGAGTCAAGTGGAAGACTTAAAGATACCAACAGTCTTCCAATCTATTCTTGAAGACCAACTGCATTTGGAAAGTTTGGTCAAGCAATACGACTCCATATAGTTGTTTTAATATTTTCTTTTGGATATTATAACCGTTGAAAGTTGTTTTGTTTTGCCAACATGACTACATTTTGTTTTACCCCGTTGCTAATATATAAATTTATTGGTGGTATGTTAACCGTTGAAAGTAGAATCTTATTATTTCAATGATATGATCTTATGATTTCTACATGTATCTCTATCAATATGTTAATGATGTGGTAATCTGAGAATTCAGTACATATTATTTTATGACTATTATTTCCAGTGTTGGCATCTATTTTTTGTTTTGGCAGCATTGTATTGGGCGTTATGGCTTCAAGTGCAAGTGGTGGCTCGAAGCAACAAACGTCATTAACACCGCAATAAATATCATCTACTCCCCAACAAGAATTATTAGATGGAGGTTCGAAGTACTTTAAGTGAAAATAAAAAAAAGCAAGAAGAAATGGATAAAAAGGCTAAACAATTACAATATATGACCCAAGATGGTAAAATGATGGTCACCGTTTTAATGGATGGGAGTGTAGTCGATCTGTGGAGCGGGAGATGGAGCACTCGTGTCGGTGATCTTGTTAGATCTTATATCCCGATTAGCTATAAAGATTGGAGAGTTGTGCCAGACAATTATAAAGATGATGTTTGGAATGCTTTAATGGTAGGATTTGAGTTAGATGTTGAATCGTAGGTGGCCCGCCCACTGATGGAGAAAAGGTTTGCACAGAAGTTTAGAACACACAAAAATAATATGAGATATTTTTTGCCTACCGAAGACCATCCTGGAGTCCAATCGTAAGGTGTTGATCCCAACGTATGGAGATTGTTTTGTTGGAATGAAATTAAAGAAAAAAAGAAGTCACAAAATATTCAAAATTCCAAGAATCGAACCAATTCAGAATATTCCCATACACTTGGGCGTCACACCTATGCTGCTTTGCAATATAAAAAGGTATGTATAATAATTTTTTTCAAATATAAGCACTACTTTTGTGTATAACATGTGATATTTAAATTATAGGTGAACCCAGGATAAGAATTAACGCGAATTGATACATAGCGTGCAGGACACGAGGACAAAACGAGAAATGTCGTAAATAGTGCTAAGCTTTACTATGTGCGTATTTACATTAAAAATAACAGTATTTTTAGTATTATTCATTGCATTTATTGATGAAATTTTCTTATTCTGATTTATAACTATCATTTGATATGATAAAGTAAAAGATGCGATGGAGAAAAGAAAGAGAAAGAGTGCAGAGGGTAGTAGCAAGAGCTAATGCATAGAGAATGATGAGTTGATAGAGGTTTTTGGGAAGGAGAAAAAGGGAGGAGTCCATGCAGTTTGTACCCTTATTTCGAAGAAGAAGTTGATGCATTTTGGGGTGGCAAAGACCAAACTTAAACAAAAAAAGAAGGCAAATGATGATGTAAATGCATTAAAGGAAGATATCATCTCTTCCGTCAATAGAAGATTTGAGGAAAATAACACACAAATTCTAGTATATATGTATTTTATATAATTTCATTTATTACATAGACCTATTTAGATATAATAGATATTAACTAACTATTGTTTATCCATTTTTTCATAGGGTTCTATGCAAAGCTTGGTTGATGCCTTCAATGCTCAAAACGAAAAGTGTCCACCAATCACACCGATAAGTGAGCATGCATCCAATACAAGTCTACCATGTACGAATCTCTCTCAAAATTTGGATAATATTTTTGCATCCGCTTCTCATCCTTTTTGCATGACCACGCCTTCTCCTACCAACAATCCCAAAGTCATCTTACTTGATAGGTATAATGAAGAATTGGCCAAGGGGTATGTCGCGACAGATGAAACAAAGGATATATGTCATGGTAAGCGAGTTGGAATCGGGGAGAGGAAAGTATATGTGGAGGAAGTGATGAAGTCGGACGCTAGGTTGTTTAATGATCCTCAAGGTGGACAATCCACTTTGTCGACCTAGTCTTGGAGGATATTTGATTTGGTTGGATTGTTGGCTTAAATATGTTTATTCTATGCTGTGAACTTTGTTTGAGCTAACTATATGTGGACTTATTTTGCATTATGTTGTGAACTTTGTTTGAGCTAACTATATGTGGACTTATTTTGCATTATGATTTTGTTGTGAAATTTGTTTGAGCTATCTATATTTAGACTTAATTTTCAATATATTTTGTTGTGAACTTTGTTTGGATCTATCTATATTTGATTTGGACTTAATTTGCACTGACTTTTTTATTGTAAAACCCCTTTTAACTCTGCCAATGCTAATATTTATTTTAGCAATTGTCGGTCCTAAGCCTGGATAAAGGAGGAAGGAAAGGTAAGCATATGTTTAATTTTGTTCAACAAAATAATTCCATTTTTAGCCAAAAAGACTATTTTTTTCATTTATGTAATGCAGAATGAAAATCGAACCTTGGTCAAATGAAAATTCTCAAAGATGAACTCAAATTGATCCTTCTTGGCTGTGGAAAACTATCATTTTTAGTGAACGATGTGGCGACTAGACACAATTCTGAACATGGTGTCCTTTTTGAATTCATCCTCGAAGGTTCTAAGATCAGTTCTGGTCTTTCATCAAGTTTTTCTTCAATCATGGATAAAGTGTTTGAGCTCGAGAAAGGGTCATCTGCGCCTTCTTTTTCTGTTCGGGGTATAACTTCAACATTCAATAGTTCTTTTGCTTCTCATTTTGGCTCTTCTCTTATGAATCTTCATAGTATCACCCCCACTTACAATGGTTCCACTAATTCATCAAGCAATATAAAGAGTTTGATACAGTCCGGTTCTGCCAGTTTACTATCTTCTAACTCAGGAAGGAACACATTCGGCTGAGGTTGGTTCTTATACCGGAATGGATAAAGATCAGTTGACTGTAACTAGAAATTGGTCAACTCAATTATTATCTCTACCCCAACCAACTGGGCCTCAAGTTTCTGTATTTACGAAAAAAGCTAATTGGTCAAGAAACTCATCTAGACATGATAAAACGTTAGGGAAGCATACGATGCCAGATATGCTAAATCTAGTCCCGTCACTCCAATGCCTTATTATCAATGAAGGCTATTGTAAGAGAAGAAAATTCACGGATTTAGATCTCACTCAACAGCCTTCATTGCAGACACTTATTTCATCGAAAATGGTTGGTAGAATTGAAGGATACAGTTACGCAAATCTTATATCTGAGGCAAATAAAGGTACCTATTTTGTTTAATTAGAATCCATAATATTTGTGTTCACAATAATCTTTGTACTATGTGGGTGATGGAAAAGTACGGTGCAATTGAGTCGTGGAGTAAGAGGTATACTATTAATCTTCAGAGGAGATTAATAGTGAAGACCATTGGTTTGAGGAAGAATGGGGATTTGTTTTTGGCAGTGGGTAAAGAGTTGGTTTTCGTATAATTATTTGAACGGTGAAACGAAGAAGCTAGGAGTGAAGAGCACCCAGGATGGGTTTTGTATTGTGGATAGCTATATAGAGAGCCTTGTTTTACTTAAGGAAGGGTATGCAATCGCAGGGGAGATAGAAAGTTCACAAGGAGAAGACGATGAACCTAAGGGTCTTGGAATTGAGCATAATGAGTACGGGATCAAGTTCTTTACTCATCGAGCTGTTTGTCTTGTTGAGAAGTTCCTCCTTTAATTTATCACATTTACTTAATTACACAACATGCTGCATATCCCAGTACAAGTTTTTGTGGCTTACTTCTCTGAGTTGTTATGATTAAAATGACGTGTTTATCTTACAACTACTAAGTATTTGGTGTTTAACTTTTATGTTTGATTGATCGGAACTACTTTAATGGGACTATGTTATCAAAACTTGTTTCTTGCAATGGGTATCGTATTTGTGTTTCACCTCATTGTGCTAGTAATGATTGTATGATTTGTTTTGATAGTCAGTAGTAATCGATCTTATTTTGAAGTGTGGTTTCAAAGACATTAAAAGGATAGTATTGTCTCATCGTGCTAGTAATGTTGAAACACGTATTACGTGTCGAGTCCATGCTTCATAGATTATGTGGTAGTATTTTTTTTATTTTCCACGTTACTGTTTCTAAAACTCTATTCTTTTTTCTCATAAGCTTCCCATTAGGAGTTTTTTTAGTTTTCAAATCGTTAATCAGTACCTTTATCATATTGTGGAGTGTTAGGCTCTTTGTTCATTGATTTTTTTTCTCTGTTTTATTCTTTTTTGAGCTACCTTATTCTCTTTTCAAATTCATATGTGGTTTATAAAGTTATAGTAATAAATACAAAAAAGTATTGCTTGGAAGAATGACTACAATAACTTTATTTTCCATTGTCACTAGTTTTGGTAGCTTGTGATTTTTGTAAGAGTAATTGTTCTCTCAATTGGGGTGATATTTTTTCCATTTGACTAATGTTATCTGTTTTTGATATGGCGTATATTTCTTTGGGATGCATTTTCTTTACATATGCAAAGTTCCTATAAGGTATAGTTTATTTCATGATGCTCTAATTCTCCAATAAAATGTTATCAGATATTGATGATTTGTTATGGCTATTTATTATAGGGTTTTTTTTGTTCAAGTTTCTTGTAACATTATCGTATTCCAGTTGCAGTGTATTAACTATCAAAACTGCTCATGCCATCGAAAACCACATAATAAGTCTTTCTACTACCCATGTCAAACTAAAATTGAGCAGACAGGTACCTATTTTGTTTGATCTATCAGTATTTGTTTTAGATTGATATAGTACGATTCTGTACTAATGCATTCTTTGGGCGTTCAATTCAATCTAGCTAACTATGTTTTTTTTATTAGATAGGTTTTGAAATCTGATGTTGATGTTGCACTCAAAGTTCTAAACTTTGCCATATACCATCAAGAGCTAAATAACATGGAGGAGCGTGAATATGAACATGAAAGGGAATGTGAATTGGAGAGGAAACGCAAAGCTGACCATGATTCCAACAACACTAACAGAGATATTGGAGGATAAGTGATATATATTTGAGAACTCAACCATTTACTTCTCTGAGTTTATCATGAATTAAAATGTCACCAATGTGCATGTTTTTTTCGTCTAAAAGATAATCAATTGTGGTTTTCAGACTTTGATGTTTCAATGGGAGCTAAAAAATTATAAACAAACATTTTAATAATTTCAATAGTATCATATTATTTTGGAGGCACTGTAAAGAAGATTTACAGGATATTTTAATTAATTATATTACAATTGTATGTAAAAGTGAATACTTCTTTTCAAAGTTATCTTATTGTTACAATTTATTACGGATATGACTTGTACAATGCACCTTTAATTAAGTGAAACATGTGTTTTGAACTCAATTATCACACCGAAAGTTAATCTTTTGATTTTAATGACTACATATGGACTGGTATAATTATAATTCAAAGATTTAGATAAACAAAGTATTAGTGAACAAAGGTTTGTTGCTGATCTTAAAGAAGAATTGGAAGACCAGATGAGGTTGTTTGTAACGTTGGAATGGAGTTGGATTCCTTGATTTGTGAGTGTTAAAACACCAGATGTATTGTTGAGTGGGGATTCTATATTAGCAGTCCACACCACTATTCCCATGCCTACCTTCTTGTATCATATTCCTACATAGCGATACTGGGAACTATCGGAGCTGAAAAATCTCAGTTCATATCGGTAGCTAAGCCATCATTTATGATAAGTTTCAGAATGTTACTATCAACACCATAGAGTCAAAGACTTTGAATTTTATTGACTATGTACATTCTTGGTTTTCTTTGTAGACCACCATATTTTAACTTATACTAGCTGATTAAGCTTTTGCCCAATATTGTAGCAATAATGATACTACATTAATGTTACTTTTCGATATCTTAATGAATCAATACCTTTTGGTTTAGAATTGATGGCATAATACCTTCATGCAGCTAATGGTATTTCCGAACCAGCTTGAGACTTTCTCGTAATTGAGGTTGTAGAGGCATTTATCATTTATGTCCGCTTTAAGGCAATAGCAAGTGAGGTATCTTGTATTAGTGAAAACTATTGTATGATGGGAACATGAAAAATTATCTGCTATATCATTTGTGAAGCATGAATACTCTTTATTAGGATCACCGTTCAAGAGGTACGTGGAGATCGGGGGGGTTACTCTTGTCAACTACAGGGAGGACTATGGCAAGCTCGTTGTCATCGTCAACATCATCGATCAGAACAAGGTATGGTATCCCCCTATTTCTCTCCTTTTTTTACATTTCACCTTCAAATTATTATCTTTACACTCTATCATACATATCACATATAGTCATTATTGTAGAGTTGGCGATCTCGAGTTTCCATTCATCTTGAATATTGTTTTTTAGTCAAATTGATCATTTATTAGTATGCTTTGTTTGTAGTTGAAGTAGTTATGCTCATTAATAACGAGTTATTTATGTTCTTAGGATTTGAATAGTGTGGTAAGAATAATTGAATATATTTAAATTCAGGATATTGGATCTTGAAAAATATTTTTTTTAAATATGTATTGTTATTTCTAACAGAATTTTACTGTCACTAATTCTGGATTTTACCGTCACTATTAGTAACATAATTATACCCTTATTAATTATAGATTTTACCATTACTATTAGTAACAAAATTTTACTAAAATTCTGTTACTAATAGTAACAGCAGGAGGAGGAATGGTGCTAGTACCCTCAGGATCCTTTCACTTCTTGGAACCCTCGGCCTAAGTGGGGCCCCTATTGTAATTTGTTTTATTGGAGCCGAGGGTGTAGACTTCTTCCTTGGCAACTTAAATATCAAGTTGGCGATGTTAGGAGCGATCATTTTTTAAATTTCTTCTGATATATATCGGCTGGACGACATAAAAATAAGGGGAATGATCATTATCAGTAGTATAAATAAAAGACGATAGTAAGTTTTCACAAAAATTGTCGAACTTACATAGCTCAGTGAGGGGTTGAACCACCATACCAGTCCCGGCCCAAAGCGATAGGTCCATTAGTTGTTCAAAAACAAAAAGCCTACACTTCTTGTCGTAAGTTCGCAAATGGTATATCTTATAACGACTATCTACACTTTGGTCGGGATCAAGCTTAGCCGATATTCATACTTTATGCCATTTTGGGGGGACTCTCGGCTTATTGGCATCGGATGGAACGTCGGTGTTAAATTCCCAAGCATTCGATACAAAGAAGTACCAGGGTTTCTAATAGTGGTTAGAGGTTTGGTTCACGATCGGAAATTTTTTATTTTGGCTCTGAGCTACGAGGTATAGTGTAACAAGCCCTAAAGATGCAAACTTGAAGATCGACTTAGTACGCTAGCTTCCCTCCACGCATTGAGAGAGAGTTGAGTTAGGGAAAGCCCTATGCTGGCAAGAATGGCTCTAACGTTTGGGTGGATCGTTAGTCTGAAATCGATCTTAAACATATGTCCGTACACTAAAATCTTGCCCTCTCTGTTGTTGAAGTCTCTCTCGTCCTCCGGCGGGACTCTCATGTCGATAGATGACTTTATTCCATAAAGATGCCTCCATATAATTAAATGTGTCTCTCGGAGAGTGTTAGGAAAGGTTGAGATGTACGAAGTATCAAGCTCTCCCTCGTCCTCATCTTCATCATCATCATCATCATTAACTATAGCTGCACCTCCAGGGTATCTACTGGTAAATTCAGTGTCGTTCATTGACGATATCGAAACATTCATAGGTGATTGCTTAAAATCTACCTCAACTCTCGACTCATCGTTGTCCGAGATCTCATGAACCTTGGGTGATTGGGGATTCCCTTGATTGCTTAACTCGACAGCCCCACTGTCATTCAGAAGAGACTTTGGAACATGCATGACCTCCTCAAAAGAGTCGCCTTCCTCGGAGTCTTTAGATGAGGAAGAGTTGTAGCCCTCAAATGAGGCTATGGATTGGGAACCCTGAAACATGTTCCAGACATAGTATCACTACTTATACTTATGAAAACCCTAGGCTCGACTCGAATAGGGTATGTAAGGATTAGTGGAGGACGAACTATAGATATTGGAGTTGGGTTAATAGGAAGTTTTGACTCAACCTCATCCCTCTTCTTAGCCTCAGCCTCAACCTTGTGAATTTCCCTAAGTATTCATTCCCTCAAGTGTGGGTCCTTCTCACCAAGTTCGTATAGACTTTGGTACATCCAAATAAGGACAAGTTTGACCAGTGTTAACTAAAAGATCAAAAGGGGGAGTGCAATTTTTTAAGGAACCCAGTCAAGAACAATTGAAGAACTACAAGAGAAGATGATCGAAAAGCTCACCGAATAGATGATCCAATACCTAAAAAATGACCCAATCCATAGAACCTAATGCCCTAACCTACAGCAACCTAAGAAAAGCATTAAAACCACCAGAAAAACCCTAGAAATAGCCACAAGCAGTGGTTGAAAAACTAAAACTTCGTCGAAAAATAACCAAAACAGAAATCAAGATATATAATGGAAAATGAAGGCACAAAATCATAAAAGAGGGGTACCTTGGTAGAAAAGGAAGCTTTGAGAGAGAAAAGGAGACGAAAACACGCCTAGAATAATAACGCTGTAAGAGAGAGAAGTGAAAGCTTGGGTTTCATAGAAAAAATCTCGAGCGAGAAAATGAGGAAGAAAGAGAAAAATGAGAATTTTGGGCATTTAAATAGTGCAATGATTGCACACATTTCCCTATGCCCATATCATTAGTGAACTATTCCCCAGTAGCACGCCACAGTTTCTTGGCACACGCGCCAACCCTTTCACTTGCTGACATGTGTCCACTCAAGAACACTCAGATGCCACGTCTTCTAAGAACACAGAAACAACTCTCCCGACACCTGTACAGCCCATCCATGTCTCTAATGAATCCTTTGACACTGAGTGGTGATCCCATCACAGGGTCAGGCAACTATACACCTCAACCTCCCATTTGCACTGAAGACTAAGGTTTAGGGGTGATTGATATGCATAAGTGTGATCTCGTCTGGACGAGACTCAGTTCGACCTCGTGACCTTATCCAAGTGCCTGTCAGACTCATCCTCATATGGGCCCACGTCATGGAAGCCCATGTCAGTGAGTCTCGACCTCTGAGACGTAATCAACAGAATAGTTACAACCATTCAGGAAGGCTAGCTCTACACTCGTAAGTGCATTTACATCTCGGTTACTCCATGTGTCGGCCTCATACTACACCGTTGGGTCGAGACCTCATACTACAACCTTAAAACGGATATCACCTTCGGTATTACTCACATGGAAGCTACTCCATTAGGTATCAGCCAAGCCGAGACCTCTAAAGCCAACTTCAGTATCTCACATGGGACATGCGACTCGTGCATCACCAAGCCACGTGGACAAAACCATTACAAGAGATCAACAACCCATGTGAGAGATTATTCCATCATCATGACTTACACATGCAAAAGACGGGTGGCACCCTCTCATTGGACTACTCAGCTCATGCACACCAGGTGCATGCTTGGGGTGGCACTGCGCACCCTCGACACTATATAAGCCCACTTCATTTTCTTTGTAAAGTATTGAGTAATTTGGGACCCTACTGAAACTCTGTAAAACCATATTATAGATAAAGAAAGCTTGTGTGTAACAATGGTTTTCACTGCCTTATAGTGATACAAACACCATCACCTTGGACAGTGGAGTAGGCTAAGGCCGAACCACTTATATGCTCGTGTCTTCTATCTCTCTCACCCCCTTCTTTTATATATATATAAATATATACACACGTGTCTGTGTTATTACTGTGACTTCCACCATTGTTGGCATAGCTTGAGCTTGAGTTGCCTACATCTTAAAGGTGGTGATTCTCAACATCATCGCCAAGTTTTTAGTGAGACTGATGCTTTCGCCCGAGTTTTTCCCATTTCTTGGTTTTTCTCTTTGTCCGTCTGATATTATTTGTTGATTCAATTTTTCCACATAATTTATAATTCAATATGCTTAAAAAGATTAAAATTATGAAGTGTATGGTAAATCATGGGTAAGCATTATCATGTAGACTTTTAGGTTATGCACTTTGTTTTATCATGATTAATATTTGGAAAAGCTCTAATTGGTGGCTCCTTATTTCTATACGCATAAATGCACTCTCATGTTTAACCTTATCGGAGTCGTAAATGACTTTGCAAAGTTATTTTTTTGCATTCACTACATGTAAGCAAAGGCAGCAAACTGACATTTTTCATCATCACGGTTTGCTTTATGTAGATATTAAAGCATGTCTACAATGTTATCCATCCTAATATGTGTACGTGTTGTGTGAATTCATGCACGTTGATATATATATATATATATAACCACTTAATTATGAGATAACAATTTTTAATATCTCAAATAACACTTTGCAAGATCTCAGACGACAAATATGGGTATCCCATGCGAGACTTGTTGAGAAATAAGACAAAACTTAGTGGAATCTCAAGCAACACGTCATGTACCCTCATACGGCACATTTGAAATCACTAGAAATATTGTGTGAAATTAAGAGTAGTGGTGACCGTTGATTGAGTATACCATTATTCCTTTTTGGGTTGTCCCAAATTAAGAGTAGTGGTGACCGTTGATTGAGTATATCCTTAACCTATACGAAATATCATGGACTCTTAATTTGAGACGGAGAGATTAAATATCAGTCTTACATCTTAAGAAATAGCCATGCTTTATTTTGAACAATTTAAACTTCTTCATCTTGTTTAAAGATAGGATCGTAGTCCCCAAGAGAGGTAAAATCAAATACGATAGCAAAATTCAACTCAAACGATTATCTATCTTATGTGTGTTAATAGAGGATATTGTAGTTTATTTGTTGTCCAGGCATAGTATATGGTGAAAACTCCATTAACGATCAATGATCAGTCAATTGTAAATATTATAGTTTTATTCTTTCCCACACTTAACATCTTTCATCCCCGTGAGCCTGGAGATTCATTTAGCTGAGGAGTATGAGCTTCCGTAGGGCACTATTCACATCATGTCTATGTTGTGTACTACGTCGGACCTCTTAGTTAGGTGGGAAACTAGTTCCTATTAGTGTCCATTCATATTAGTCGTGTCATTTTCAAATTGTGTTACTTTTGATTTGATTCAAAAGTTTGAGTACTCTTAAATGTGCAAAATTGTCATCACCATACTAGGGATAATATCATATGTGCCTCTATCTCAACAGTAAGGGTGTACCTCTTATCAACATTCCCAACAATAATGGTATCCTTCTCAATAATAACAGGAAGTCTCTGATTTCATATTTGTAAATGATTGTACCGCCTGAATGGACTTCTCGAGTGCAAAAGCACAGACGGGCCAACAATAATTAGTGAACTCTATATACATGCCCCGTACCTAGATAGGCTTCTATTATCCTAACCCGGGCCCTGTGTTCTACATGGTGGAAGAGGAAGATGGTGACTAATGATCCTCCCCTCATCAGAATCTTGAGTGGAAAATCCCATGTCATTATCGGTTACCCTTATCGGTTGGCCTTCTGGTACGGGGTTCGCAAGGGTATAATAAGGACCTTACCTGGATGTGCTGATGGTTGAGGTGTCTATTCATGTCGTATATGATGGTGGGTTCAGTGGTATGACAATCTCGTTAGTCAGTTGTCAAGGAAAATAATCTCCAAAATGGTACATCCCCCATTGGTGGGTCAATTAGTAATAAACAACTTAATGAAATATCCTCTACCGGTCAGATCCATTCATTTGTAGACAAATTTCTAACTGATTCTAAGGTTGCCGTGTAATATATTCTTTTGATTGCATTTTTAATTGCACGTGTAACCGGAAAATTATTAAAATGTATCGACCCTCTTGACGGACAATATTTTAGTTAGCGCTGGTAATTTTTGACACGATAACCCGTTTATGGTAATAACCCGAAAATGACCCGAACATGACACGACTAGCTTGTATAGATTTAAGAGTACTTAAAATTTATACTCAAATCAAAATCAATGCGACCCGAAAATGACACGACTAACCCGAATTGCCACCTCTAATTTTAGTGATATATATCAGTTAATTATTGGTCACATATCATGAGTTGCGTGTTTCATTAAAGAAGCGTTTACTTTGATCTACTCGCACTGAGAGTAATAGAAATGCATGGTTTGCAATACTTAAAGAATGTGGACGCTGAGCCCATTGCATGGTGATAGGTCTGTCAATGGGTCGGATCCGATTCGGACCCGATCCGTATAATAGATCTGAGCATATTTTTTGGACCCAAGATCCGAAGACCGAATATTCGTTTATTAAACGGGTAGGGTCTGAATCTTATACAAGACCCGGACCCGAAGACCCGACCCGAATTGTACATTGTTATTTTTTAAATATATATACATATACTATAAATTTATATATATTTATAAATATATCTTATCAATATAACATGTAAGTAATATATATATATATATATATATATATATATATATATATATATATATATATATATATATATATATATATATGTATATAATAAATATAAATAATATATGTTTTATTTATACTAATAATATTTTATAATACATTACAAAATATTTTAATTTAAGATTAAAAAATAAAGAAGGGGGATAATATAAAATAAATGTATATATTTGGCCAGACCCGAACCCGAACCCGACACCCGAAGCCCGAACGGATCCGGGTCTAGATCCAATATTGTAGACCCGATGAAGACCCGGAGCCGAACCCGATGAAGATCCGATTACAGGGATCTGGATCTTCCTAAACCCGACCCGACTCCGACCGTTAACAAGCCTACATGGTACATACGGGCCATAATAGCAACCCATTTATAACTATTATCATTTACAACAGTAATACCTCTTATCAATGGGTTGCTATTGGACATTGTTTTTTTTTTTAAATGTCAATAAAATATAATAGAATGGTCGAGCGAGGATCATTATTTTGAAGTAGTTCTTAGTCATATAGTTGAACTAATTATTAAGAGTTATGCACTCTATGAATACAAAATCAAAATATGTATGATAGTTAACTTTGGAAACAATTTGAATTTGTTGGCTTCAGTCAAATAAATCTCATTGTCAAAAGTAACTCTCGAAGTCCAACCAAAATGCCTTTAAGAAGTTATAAAAAAATAAAATTATGTTAGGATTAGGGGTGGTAAACAGACGGATACGGATCGGATAACATGTTTTTCATATCCGTATCCGCTATCTGAATGTACTATCCGTATCCGTATTCGTATCCGCCCGGATAGTTAAAACAACTATCCATATTTGTATCCGCTTGGATACCTTGGATTCGAATAATATCCTTATACGTTTACATTATTTATCCATCGCAAAAAATAACTATTAAAATATCCAATCCAATGAAATCCAATCCAAATAAATATATAACAAAATTATTGCCTCCTAACATCAACAATTATGGATTCAATAATAATAATATCATTCCATAATGATAATATGACTTAAAGTCATCCATACTTTACAACCATATAAACTTAAAGTCATCTAAAAAAAATAAGAGTCGCATTCCATGACAGTAGAAATAAATATGCACATTTTAGATTAAATCAAAATTATTGAGAATGATAACCTCATGGACCTTTTGTCTTCAAAACGTAGTGATATTTTTATTTTAATAAGTACATTTTTATTTTTTATATAATATACTTTTTGTTAACTTCAGTTCTCATCACAATCAAAACCATCTCTTTACTTTTTTGTTTCTCTCTTACATTCTATTATGTTTCTCTCTTACATTCGTTTTTGTTTCTCTCTTACAT
Source organism: Sambucus nigra (assembly GCA_949130495.1). Classification (NCBI taxonomy): domain Eukaryota; kingdom Viridiplantae; phylum Streptophyta; class Magnoliopsida; order Dipsacales; family Adoxaceae; genus Sambucus; species Sambucus nigra. Next base: position 687,164,979 of record OX422210.1, read on the forward strand.
TTATTTATAATTAAGAAAACTAACGAACAACCACATGAGGGTTTATTTTATCTTGTTTTGTACGAAAGAAAAATGAAATGAAGTTATTTTTATTTTGTTTTGAGTGGAGTATGTGTTCTTTAGTGGTTGTATGTTGTGTGTGATAGGGTGTATTATAACTTTAGTGTAACTCCATAATAATATACCCAATAAAATAATAATACATGTCATTTTATAATATACCTAATAAAATAATAAATTTACGGTGTTTTTGTTTTAAGTGGAGTATGTGTTTATTTTGTTTTAGGGAATAAACGATTAAGTTTTTTTTTAATATTATTTTATTAGTAATACTAATACTAATATTATTAGTAATATTTTAAACATATGTTTGATGGATACGGATATCCGGTAAAACGAATATCCGATAAAATGGATACTCCGCATCGGATACGGATTATCCGTGTCAGATACTAGTACTATCTGTATCCTCATCCGTTTTCTCGGATATTTTTATAGAGTATCCATATTCGTATCTGTTTCCATATTTTCGGATAAATATTCACAAATTCGGATTCGGATATCCGACGGATGCGGATTTTTGAATATCCGTTTACAGCCCTAGTTAGGATGTATTTGGCAGCGCAATTTCGAGCCTTGAAATTGGAATTGGGAAGGTCAATTCCAATTTTTTTATTTGATACATTAAAAAGGTCCATTCATTTGGAATTCATTATAATTCTCTCAAGCCCAATTTCATAATTGAATTCCATTTTATTTTGTAGAGATTTTGAAATCCAAATCCATTTGGAATTTAGAACTACACACACAAAACCCTTTTTATCTCTCCCTCTTTCCTCTCTCCGGCGGTAGATACTTTGCTGGCGCACTCTCTTCGACAGCACTCTCTTCGGTCTTTTTCAGGTAAGAACTCATTTTCTGACAATTATATTTGTTCGTTTTCCCATCATCTGTTGTTGGGATCGTTTTCCGATGGTTTGTTATTCATTTTTTCGCAACTACTTTTTCGATCGTTTTCCGGCCAAATCCTCAAATCTGTTTGTTGTTGGGATGTCAGATCTTAGATTCATATATACATACTTAAACGAACAGATATATATCTGGGTTTTTTTTACATATATACATACTTAAACGAACATATCTCTGATTCATATATAGCTGTTTGTTGTTGGGATCTGTTTGTTGGGATGCTCTATTTTTTTTAATTTTTTTTATTAATTAAACGAGCAGATATAGTTGCATACTTTTTTTTATTACAACTTTTTTTTATATGCATTGCTATAATGATTTGTTTTTTTATGCATTGCTATAATGTTTTGTTTTATTAATTAAATGAACAAATTCATATATACATACTTATTTTTTTTAATTAATTAAATAATAATGATTTGTTTTTTAATTTTTTAAATGTATGTATCATATCAAATGTTATATAATTTTTATCTATATATGTGTTATAATTTGTTTTATGTATTGTGATGCAATTTTTTTATGCATTAAAATCTTTATTAAAAGTATACTTTTTAAATAGTTCACAAACTACTAAAATTCTAAAAGAATTCTGTAATTGATCCAAACAAGGGAGTTAGAATTCTACTAGAATTCCAAAAGAAATCTACACTTGAACCAAACAATTGAAATGGAATTGAAATTCCTTAAATTGCAATTCCATAGAATTAGAATTCTAATTCAATTTCAATTATGCGCATCCAAATGGACCATTGGGTCCGTTTGGCAACCCAATTCCAAGCAATGAAAATAGAATTGAAAGACTAATTTTAATTCCGTGGAATTGAAATTGTCCTTCCAATTTCAATTCTAAGCGCTGGAATTGGTTTGCAAATGGGCCCTTAACGTATTTATTAAAATACCTATTGGGACTTTGAAACCGTATGTATTCAGTCCTTAGTTCACAAATGGGGAATTTGGAACGTGTTGTCCCACCAAAGTTTCACAAATCCATCTATTAGTGCCTAGTCAGATGTTTACAATTTAATCACATACATTAGTTCAACCTCCCCCGTATATTGTCCTTACAACCTCTGAGCAATTATTCCACTTTGTATAAAATTACCACAGAAATATATGGTTGATTTGTTCAAATAAATTACTACAACACGGAAAATTTGATTTCAACAATGAATAATTGAAGTTTTTTTTGGAATTTTGGAACATCGATTGTAGTGAATAAATAAATTGATCATGCATTGTATATGTGTGTTTGGTTGGATGAAAATAAATGAGGTAGTTAAATAATGACGGTAATTGTGACACATGATGTGTCTCTTGAGGTGTAATTGGTGATAAACTTAGCGACATATAATGTGTTGTGGAAGCCAGTTCTCATTTAAATGGCACAATGTCTTTTAGGCCAAAAAATGTAACAACTCACCAAATATAGGAAATTAATCCCTTAAATAACCAAAACTTCTTAGGTAGCCCTCAGACTTTTGTCAAATTATAAAATTATCCCTAAACAACATCATCCTAGTATTCACACCATATACTAGCAATTGAATCCAAACTTGAACCCAAAGTTTCATCAAATTTCATATACTTAATATTAACATTATGAACCAATCCTCTAAATTTGAAAAATTACAATTAAACCCCTAAAACTTTTAAAAGTTAGTTAAAAGCCCTAAAAACTAACCTATAAACTATCTAAGGACCAACTTAAAACCAAACTTATCCCACTTTCACTCCCTGCTGGTGTAGACTAGCTGGAGGCCCTCATGGAAGTATACCATATGGAGTACCAATGGTACCCATTTACCCTCACATGGTACATGGTTGAAACTTGCACAAACCAAAGTTAAAACCCACATTTCTTTCAGCCAATAAGCTCTCTGCCACGAACCCTATATAAACCCTTATTACCATTGTGAAAACTCACCCTAGCACAGCAATATTCTAAAGTAAACTCTTGAGTTTTCTTGTATCTTATCATTTTATGTGTGTATTTTGATTCTTAGCATTTGGTTATGTTTATGCATTTCCTCATAGTAAAATTATGCATTTACATGAAAGTTCTAACGTGAGAATGGCGTTGAACCAGCGTGAATACCAAAAAAATCCATTAAAGCTTGAGCTTTAAAAGTGGATTCTCTACTCTTGACTTTGAACTAGTTTTAAAGTGACAAAACTCAAGCTCTGAGTTTGAGGATCCTAAGTTCAATGCTTAATTGGAACAAAAACTAGTTTTAATTCCCCAAATCAAAGTTTTATAATTACGGCTATGAAATTTTCAGAACTTCAATTCAGAGGTGAACCAAATCATTGAAACCAAACTAGTTCGAGTGCAATTTGAGCATAGGACATGAAAATCACCATGTCGTAAACCAAATCATAGAGTATAAACATAAATGTTTAGGTCAAACTTTTGCCCTTTTTTACATAAAGCTCGAACCAGCCCACCAAAATCCTGAAAACCAATATGGTTGGATTCCTCTTAAAAATTTATACATCCTTGATTCAGGAACCAACTTAAATGGTATTTCTAAAACGGTTCAAATGTAAGGCCAATCCTAAAGTCAACGAAATGAAGGTAGGAGATGATGTGGAATACACGCACGAGAGTGAAGTCAACATCAAGCGCGTCTAGGATTTGACCCAGCACGTGAGGGCTCATCCCCAATCATAAAATTGTGATTTTTTTTTCAAAAATTGTATTCTATAATTCTGAAAATTTTGATATATGGCATCACCCTGTTTGGATTCCTAGAAAATAAAATATCGAGAAACCAGTTTTAAAGTTTCAAAATTAAACTTTTCATTTACACATAACCCTCTGGCAGTTTTTCCAACTATCTCAAAACAGCTCTAAACTTTTTATATAACTTCCTTAGGTTAAATAAATCATATGTGTCCCTTTCCATCAAACCTGAATCCAAATGAAAAGTGAAGAAAAATTTCAACTATAAATTTTCTAAAACTATACATTTGACCCCGACAGTTATTTCTACACTGAAAATTTCATTAAATTCCACTTCCATGCATATTATAAATGTACTTTAAACCTATATCACGTACTTATGCTATCCCTGATTTCAGAATACTCGGCTCACTCACGAGAAATTGACGATCAAACCCCTACACATCGAATTTAAAAGTAGGTGATTCTATTTCATTATTAAATTCGAACTTATGCCTTTGAAATTACTGCATTGTTTATAGCGCTGTAAACGAATATTCAAAAATTCGGATCCGTCCGATATCCGAATCCAAATTTGCGGATATTTATTCGAAAATATGAAAACGGATACGAATATGGATACTCTATAAAAATATCCGAGAAAATGGATGCGGATACATATAGTACTAGTATCCGACATGGATAATCCGCATCCGATGCGGAGTATCCATTTTATCGGATATCTGTTTTACCGGATATCTGTATCCATCAAACATATGTTTAAAATATTACTAATAATATTAGTATTAGTATTACTAATAAAATAATATTAAAAAAAAAACTTAATCGTTTATTCCCTATAACAAAATAAACACATACTCCACTCAAAACAAAAACACCGTAAAGTTATTATTTTATTAGGTATATTATAAAATGCCATGTATTATTATTTTATTGGGTATATTATTATGAAGTTACACTAAAGTTATAAAACACCTTATCACACACAACATACAACCACTAAAGAACACATACTCCACTCAAAACAAAATAAAAATAACTTCATTTCATTTTTCTTTCGTACAAAACAAGATAAAATAAACCCTCGTGTGGTTGTTCGTTAGTTTACTTAATTATAAATAAATCTAAGAGAGAAACAGAAATGAATGTAAGAAAGAAACATAATAGAATGTAAGAGAGAAACAAAAAAGTAAAGAGATGGTTTTGATTGTGATGAGAACTGAAGTTAACAAAAGGTATATTATATAAAAAAATAAAAATGTATTTATTAAAATAAAAATATCACTATGTTTTGAAGACAAAAGGTCCATGAGGTTATCATTCTCAATAAATTTGATTTAATCTAAAATGTGCATATTTATTTCTACTGTCATGGAATGCGCCTGTTATTTTTTTTAGATGGCTTTAAGCTTATATGGTTGTAAACTATGGATGACTTTAAGCCATATTATCATTATGGAATGATATTATTACTATGGAATCCATAATTGTTGATGTTAGGAGGTAGTAATTCTGTTATATATTTATTTGGATTGGATTGGATTTCATTGGATTGGATATTTTAATAATTATTTTTTGCGATGGATAAATAATGTAAATGGATACGGATATTATTCGAATTCGAGGTATCCGAGCGGATACGGATATGGATAGTTGTTTTAACTATCCGGGCGGATACGGATACGGATAGTACATTCAAATAGCGGATACGGATATGAAAAACATGTTATCCGATCCGTATCCGTCTGTTTACCACCCCTAATTGTTTATATCACTATGTGATAGCCCCTAAATTCATGTTTTCATTTATGAAATCTTTTGTGTATTTGACTATTTATCATGAATATTAATTAAATCCTTATCCCAGTTATTCCATAAACCCAACTTATGATTTCAGTAAAACCACTGGATTCAATTAAACCCTTAAATGGTTATTGCCCTGTATCCTATTAAACCATGATTGCAGTAAATCCCTGCAACTTTTAACCCTTATTAGTGAAACCTTAAGTGGCATACCTTACAATTCAGGGTAGACTCTGATATACCCCGAAAATTTTATTTGGCCTCTTTTGAGTGCCTAGTTTTTATTTGCTACATATGTATGAGTGTCACTCTAGCTAAGTGTGCCAAGTCATTTTATTGTTCCCCAATTATTTGGGTCAACTATCCAAAGATTTTGGGCGATATTGTCACAATATTGCTACACATTTAAAGCCCTTATAATCGTTAATTTATGGGTTATCCAGTTATAATCTGAACCCTTACCTCCTAACTCGACAAACAACATGTCCAGTTACAAATCACCATAAGTTTCCTTTAATATCATTAGACTCCCCTGTACCCCTGTCAGTACTATGATATATCATTTTGCTTCAGTTTATTATACATTATGTTACCATAAATGCATTGTGCTGCTCTCAATTATTCCATCACAATAAATTCTTGCATACACCCTATTATAGAAATAAAATTATCTACTTGACATATTTTGCTTAATTGTTTCCCTTCCAGATAGACAATGAGCTAGAAGATAGAGAGATACCCCCCGCACCTATGAATTTTAATTCGGCCTTACCAAGGAAAATATTTTTGGTAACATACAAGTGGGAGGTAGCAGACAAAGATGGTAGTCCCCGATGGAACATTTTAACTACAACATATAAGCTCATGTGATCTTTTCATATTAGTTATTGTCGTTCTATGTTATAATTAGCCATATGATTGTTTAATTTTCAGTTATAAGGGCTCCCTACATGTAATAAATATGCTATGTATCTACAATAATACAAGTTTACTTTGCTTCCGCTTATTTATTTCATGTTATTACTATTATGACTTGGTACCATTAAGCATAGTACTGCAGATGCGACAACATGGTATCAGAGCTTTCGCCAAGCTTTTATGCCTATACGGGATCGAGCCCAAAAATCTTCTGTATGCATTCGACTCATAATATTATTATTATCATAAATTTCCCTTGTTACATTTTGGAACTCGTATTGTTTTGCAGTCATGAATATACGGGAAGAAATCTACCTCGATATTCTTGGTACCACCCATGAGAGATTTGAACAAGCTATCAAAAACGTAAGATATGCAAAGTTGTGTCAGCATATTACAAGCATTTATTATGATTGGTGCATCTCCACCCCATAAATCAAGCATAATCTTCTCATTGGACGTCTAATAGGTGAAGCCCAAATGACTCGGTAAGCAAAACGATTATCCAAATATCTCGAGGTGCTTTAGCAGTCTATTCACCTTGCCTAGGACGTATTTCCACCCAAAGAAGTTTTTGTTACTCCCCCACATTTGCCCGTGGATTACGGCCTAAGTTCACCAAACACCACTTGTTTCACTTCCACGACTTAGGCACTTCCTTAGATGATTCTAACCCCTCTGAGCTCAGCATCGATTTCGATCACATTGTACCCCAGATAGTTTAAAGATACTGGTGGAATATAGATGTGCATAAATAAATCTGCGAAAGACTGAATAACTTTCGTTAAGTGTATGAATGTGATCTCCATATTCTATAGTGATGACCATAGACCTAACTGCTCGCTACTATTCTAACTGATCATTTTTGTTTTATTATGATGTAACATAGACTCCTAAGAGAATGTATTATTTCCTTTCTATACGTTTGAAATGTAAAATACCCTTGTAACTGAATGTGAAATAATATAACAAGTTTGCTTACTTTTCTCCATTTGTACTTTTTCCATCAGTATGTTGTTATATATGATAATTAACACACATGCGTCTTCTAGTGGAACCCAAGATGAAAAATAAGTTCCTTATGTTCGTAATCTACCTACAACCAACGAGGGGATATCATATTGTCTATAAGAGCTAACTGTTTTAACCTGCATGCAACATAATGTACCACCACCACTGCCAATTAATAATGAGGTTCTAGAAGAAACTCGAATAATGTACGCACTTGAAGAATTACTTAAGAAAAGATCCCCAATACTTCATGGGAAACATAGTGTTTCCGAAGCCAAAAAATGGATGTGTCAAGCACTTAAGGTCCTTAATGGAGTAGGTATCAATCTAGACTTGAGGGTAAAATAGGCCACATATCTGTTCCAACGATAAATAGATTTTTGGTCGCAATCTATTCTTCGATCCTGAGATATTAAGAACCTAACACGGGATCAGTTTGAAGAAATCTTCTTCAAAAAATACTTTTCAGAATCAGCCAGAGACCAGGTGACTGTGGATTTTCTAATCTTACAACAACAACACCTAACGATAACACAATATGAGGCAAAATTTACGGAGTTATCTCGATATGCCCAAGAATATGTTAACACGGAAATCAAAAAGTGCAAGCACTTTGAATGAGAATTATTCCCTAACACTAAATCCCCCATCATTACTTTCCAAATCCGTGAATTTAGCTGGATAATTGAAGTAGCCTCTCTTATAAAAATAACCCCGCAACTGGTGGAGCAACTCGAATCTCCACTCCAACCTCTAGGAACCCATATGTCCTTAGGAGCCAACCCAATCAATGAGACCATCCCTACACAAAACCTAAGGATAGTTTAGTTTTTAGACAAATCCACCATAACACAAATGGACCTCTGTTGCAATGCCATGAATGTAATCAAGCTGAACACCTCGAGCCACAATGCCCGTTTTTACAAATTCCCCCTCCTTCTCCCACATCCTCCAATTTTATCAAACCTCCCTTCAGGAACCCAACCAATAACTTTAATAACAATCCGCAGCAGTAAAGGCCCCCCGAGAAAAGACAGGAACCTCCAAGTAGGACTTGATATCAGAACTTCACCCTTCTCCCAGTGAAAAATCAAATTACCATGGCATAGTGGAAGGTAATCTTCCTTTTTACAGCATCTTCGTGCATATATTATTTTACTCAGGTTCCACGCATTCTTTCATTATCTATGCATGTATGCCTCATATGTAATTGCCTACTATCCCATTAGCATATCCTTTATCCATAGAAATGATAATTGGGAAAGTAGCAGTCACCAACCAGGTATGCAAGCATCATACTTTACAACTTGGAACAGGGACGTTAAAAGTAGATTTGATAGTCCTGGATTTAACCAAGTTCGACTTTATTATAGGAATGGATGTTTTGTCTCCTAATTTTGCTCACATCGATTGCCATCAAATGACGGTAACATTTGAGTGACCGCATTAGTTTCCATTTTATTTTCAAGGACAAAGCCCTCCACAACCCATACTTTTCCAAATATGTGAAAAAGAATCCTCATCTATTCCTTCTATTCTATCTCGGTACAAAGATGTGTTTCCCGAGGATTTTTCTGGATTATCTCCACCCCGATAAATCGAATTCACCATCAATTTGTTGCCAAACACCTCCCTATTTCAATACCTCCTTACCGTATAGCCCCACTTGAGTTACGTGAACTCCAAACCCAGTTAGATTAACTGCTAACGAAAGGAATTCTACGCCTCATCACATCACCTTAGGAAGACCCAGTTTTATTTGTACGGAAAAAGGATGGCACTTTTCGATTGTGTATTGATTATCGACAGCTAAATCAGTTGACCATCAAGAACAAGTATCCTTTTCCTAGAATAGGAGACCTATTTAACCAATTACAAGCGTCAAAGATATTCTTGAAGATTGACTTACGATCAGGATACCACCAACTTCGCGTTAAGAAAGAATATATACCCAAAATGGCCTTTTGGATCAGATATGGTCATTTTGAGTTTTTAGTCATGTCTTTTAAACTAACCAATGCCCCTATTGCCTTCATGGATCTAATGCATAGGGGATTTCATCCTTTCCTGGATCAATTTGTAATCATCTTCATAGATGATATACTAATTTACTCCAATTTACAATAAGAGCATGAAGGATATTTATGAACGGTATTAGAAACGCGATGTCAACATCAACATTATACCAAAAAGAGAAAATGTGATTTCCTCATAAAAAAAGTAAAATTCCTCGATCATGTAATTACCAAAGCAGGTATACGGGTAGACCCCACCAAAACCACCACAGTACTCGAATGGTCGCAAACTACAACCATTATGGAATTACAAAGTTTTCTAGGACTTGTCAGTAATTATGGACGTTTCGTGGAAGGATTTTCCAAAATCGCCTTACCACTGATGAAGTTAACCAAAAAGGACATCCTGTTTGTATGGACCTTCGATTGCGAACGATCCTTCCTTACATTAAAGGAAAAATTAAACACCACTCTTGTCCTTACTATTTGCTTCCAGTAATGTTAGTTACGACGTCTACACCGACGCTTCCCTACAAGGATTAAGATGTATGTTAATGCAACAAGGAAAGGTAATTGAGTACAGATCGCGACAGCTAAAAATCCATGAGCGCAATTACCCAGTATATGATTTGGAATTAGCGGTAGTAGTATTTTCCCTAAAAATTTGGAGATGTTATCTATACGGGGAAAAATTTCAAGTATTCTCCGACCATAAAAGCCTCAGATACATCTTCATGCAAAAAGACTTAAACCTTCAGCAGAAACGATAGATTGAATTCTTAAAGGATTATAAATTTAACTTTTAGTCTATGACTTAAGCAAAAAATCCCAAGGAACTCTCCACGGTATGTTCGTATTCTTAGATACCATAAGAGAGTATAATTTATAAAGCGAATCCTCTGAAGGCCTTATTATTCTATGAAATATAGCTTTCCCCACCCTGCATAAACAGATCGCTAAACTCCAGGAAGAAGATGAATTCTTGAAAACTCAAAAGAAAAAATTACAAAGAAACCTCCCTGACAAGAACTGGATCTTAGACCCCGAGAGAGGGTTGAAGTTCAAGAATCGAGTATGTGTTCCCCTCGTACCTCATTATGAGAGGAAATCCTTTAAGAAGCCCATCGTTCTAAGTCCATGATTCATCCCGAAGCACCAAAATGTATCAAAACCTCAAACAACATTATTGGTGGCCAGGTATGAAGAAGGATATCATTGCTTTCGTGGCAAAATGTCTAACTTGCCAACAAGTGAAAAATGAACATCAACATTCAGGGGGACTGGTACAACCACTCCTAATTCCAAAATGAAAATGGGATCATATTACCATAGATTTTGTCAGTGGATTACCCCGAACCTCTTACGGATACAACTCCATATGGGTCATTATAGATCGCCTTACGAAATCGGCCCATTTCCTACCAACAAGATCAACTGATTCATTTCGAAAAGTAGGTGAACTTTATATCAGAGAAATTTTCATACTACACGAAGTACCCCTCTCCATTGTATCGGATGGATATCATAGATTCATAGGAAGATTTTGGCAAAACCTACAAGCATCTTTAGGAACCAAATTTCATCTAAGTACCGCTTTCCACCCTCAAATCGACGGCCAATCCGAGAGAGTGATCCAAACCCTTGAATATATTCTATGAGCATGCACGTTAGAATTTTCAAGAGTATGGAGTGATCATATTACATTAATCAAATTTTCTTACAATAGCAACTATCAAACTAGCATCCAAACCACCCCTTATGAAGCTTTTTGCGAAAGACTATGTCGTTCACCCTTATACTGAAATGAGTCGAGAGAAAATTATAACCATGGACCCGAAATTATCACCAAAACCAATGAGAAGATACACCTCATTTGGAAAAGATTGCATTCGGCCCAGAGTCGACAAAAGTGTTATGTTGACACACGAAGAAAACCCTTAGAGTTTTTAGTAGATAACCAATAATTCTTACTCATTTCCCCAAGAAAAGGTATAATACGATTTGGGAAGATATGAAAGTTAGCACCCCGGTATATTGGTCCCTTCAGAATCATCGAATGTAGACCAGTAGCCTATCATTTGGAGTTGCCTTTCGAATTATCCAATGTACACAACGTGTTCCATGTTTCGCAATTACTTAAGTACATACCTAATCCCAATAACATCATCACCTGAAAAGGCATAATCATCAAACCTAACCATGAATTTGAATAAACCCCTATCCAAATCCTCAACTGGAAAGAGAATATTCTCCGACATAAGGTTATCCCATTAGTTAAAGACCTTTGGCAACATCAAGGAATGAAGGAAGCAACTTGGGAAACTGAATACTGTATAAAGCTACACTACCCTGCACTTTTCCCAGGTAATTCAAAGCCGTAATTGTTTTTAAGAGGGGAGAATGTAACAACCCACCAAATATAGGAAATCAATCCCTTAAATGACCAAAAATTCCAAGTAACCCTCAAACCTTTATCAAATTACCAAATTGCCCCTAAACAACATCATGTTAGTATTCACACCTTATACCACCAATTGAATCCAAACTTGAACCCAAAGTTTCATCAAATTTTATATACTTAATATTAACATTATAAACCAATCTCCTAATTTTAAAAAATTACACGTAAACCCTAAAACTTTTAAAAGTCAGTTAAAAGACCTAAAAACTAACCTATAAACAATCGAAGGACCAAACTTAAAACCAAACTCATCCCACTTTCATCCCCTGCTGATGAGGACCAGCTAACAGCTCTCATGGCAGTATACCACATGGAGTACAAATGGTATCCATTTACCCTCACATGATACATGGTTGAACCTTGCACAACCAAAGTTAAAAACCACCTTTCTTTCAATCAATAAGCTCTCCCCCACGAACCTTATATAAACCCCTTGTTACCACTGTGAAAACTCACCCCAGCATAGTGATATTCCAAAGTAAACCTTTGAGTTTTCTTTCATCTTTATCATTTTATGTGTGTATTTTGAGTCTTTGCATTTGGTTATGCTTATGCACTTCCTCGGAGTAAAATTATACATTTACATGAAAGTTCTAACATGAGAATGGCACTGAACTAGCTTAAATACTAGAAACTCCATTAAACCTTGAGTGTTAATGGTGGATTCTGTACTCTTGACTTTAAACCAGTTTCACAAAATGAAAGAACTCAAGCTTTGGGACTAAGGCTCCTGCGTGCAATGCTTGATTGGAACGAAACTAGTTTTAATGCCCCAAAATAATGTTTTAAAATTACGACTATGAAATTTTCAAAAGTTACATTCAGAGACTATGGTGAATCAAAATCATTAAAACCAAACTAGTCCGGTCGCATTTTGAGCATAGAACATGAAAATCACCATGTCGTAAACTAAATCATAGCATATAAACATGAATTTTCAGGTCAAACTTTTATTTTTTTACAAAAATTCAATAGCTCGAACCATTTCACCAAAATCCTAAAAACCAATATGTTGGATTCCTCTTAAAAATTACACAACTTTGATTCGGGAACTAACTTAAATGGTATTCTAAAATGGTTCGAATGTAAGGTCAAAGTTTACAAACCCTAAAGTCAACAAAATGAAGGTATGAGATGATGTGGACTACACACGCGAGAGTGAATTCAACATTTGATCTAGGATCTGGGAGAGTATAGAGGCCTATAATAGTATTTTTAATGTGGCAAATTGGTCCTGGGGGTAGGTACACATTTGGGCCAAATTTTAAGAGTATTCGGTTAGTGTTATGGACTTATTTCGGATTCCAAAAGTGGGCTCATGGTGGACATGCGGGATTAGGTTATAAATAGATAATTAAACCTAATTCGAATGGGTAAAGTTTACTCCTTTTCAATATAGGTAATATCAAAAAAAATCGGGTGAATTTTATTGATGAAGAGGGTAGTATTTATGGGGATAAAAGCTTAGTAAATAAGGTTAGTGGGGTAGGTAGATAATTAATGAAAGTTGGTGGAGGTAGATAAATAGTAATTGATTTTATCGAGGCTTTGGTAATTGAGGAGAGTTTCAAGTTCTCAAACGCAATATGAAGTTACGCCTCATTAAAACGGAGACGTTTTCAGGAATAGTATGGTGTATATGAGATGTCCCAGTGCGATGACCTTTTCTAAATGTTAAATATAGCATAAATATTTGCACATTTGGCATACCCAGGATGCTCTCACAACCAGAATTTTTTTTTAAGTTCCAATGAGTGTGTTGGTTTTAGCATGGAGAAGAATGTTTATAGTAAAAGTAAGGGAGCTTGAGCAAAATTAACTTCGGTTGGTCAGTAGTTGGTAAAAATTAAATGGGTTGAATACCAAGATTGAGCGTAAATGTATGAATGCCTAGACTATACATCTGAGGCGATGAATTTCACACAATACATCATAACAGTGGCAGATCTAGGGGCAGGCGTGGCCTGGCCCCCAAAAACTTTTGGAATTTATTTTTTTACCCTTGAAATTTATGATGTTTTCAAAAAAATTATGTACACATTGAACATCCCCCCACCCCACCCACACACACACACCTAAATCCTAGATCCGCCACTACATCATGATGCATTGTCTCAATCTGCTACTAAAAAATAAACACACCAACATATATGGGGTTGCAAATTCTATACATGTATGAAAGAGTTAGGCTATTGGAAGTTTACTAGGCCTAGTAATGGGATAAAATAATCACACTTATTTGGTATGATGATTTTATCCCACACTTAGTGGGATAAGAGCCTTATTTGAAATATCTTATCTCACTTGAAATTTTATCCCATCTAAAACCAAACAGGAAATGGAATAACTTATTACATTTAAAATCTTATCCCATTCCACAACAAACTTAAGATGGGATAAATTATCATATCCCATCTACTTCTCGCGCACATCAAATGATGCCCTAGTGTACAAGTTGTTTGGGTTGATGGGTTTTTTAATTAAGATTAGCTCATAATTAATTATTTTTGTTATTATGTACAGTGTTGATAGGATTTTAATAGAGAGAACCTTTTTTTAACAGTATAAAATATTTTCAAGAGAGAATTTAGACGGGAAAAAAAGGAGAGAGAGAATTAAATATAGATTTAGAGTTTATTTTAATGAACTTAACTAAGCCCACCTCAAAGCGAAGGGTAAATTTGAAATCATAAGTTCATTCACTCTATTTGTAAAAGGAGCTTCGGGGGATTAGAGAAAATGAATGGTAAGAACCATAATGTCGTAGAACGAATTATAATCTTATCACAAAAACACATGCGTGGACATCTATAGTGTTAACATTCATTTAACTTGGGTTTCAAATAAACAGGTGCATATATGCCATGTTTTTACCGGTGTAAAGTTTTATAAAAAGTATGGGACGAAAGTAAATTGTTTCATTCTTTATCTTGGGTCTCAATCCAAGATAAAAAAACATGAGCATGCACAGATATACCGTTGAAATTCATGTATCTTGAGCTTCAAATAAGAATAATGATATAGTCCCCGAATTAAACTTACTGATCCAATACCCAAAGCAATCCTAACCCTTAATCTAATACCCAAAACAATCACAACCCTTAATCTCTTTTTAAAACACAATGCATTATGTCAATTAATAAAGTGCCAAAACAAAACTAACGGATATTCTCTTAATTTATTTTAAATGATAAATAATTAGAGTATGATTGTCGGAGCTCTGGCGACCCTCGCCAGATGATCTTTTTTTAATGTTTTATGTGATGAGGGAGTTTTTGGAACAAAATAAAAAGGTTTGAACTAAACATATGTATTAAAAAAATGTTCAAGTGACTATTTGGTATATGCCCCAATTATTTTAAAGTTACATAAAGTTTATATTAAATTAATATTTAATTGGGTTATGTGGTGTCGCATCTTAATTATATTGTGTGATAAAAAAAAACTCGTGTCGTAACTTACGTAACACAATTTAATTGACATTAGATATGACATAAAACTAATTTGAACAAAAAAAAATTACTACCTAAAAAAAATATAAAACTAATTTTAACAAAAAAAATTATTATCTAATAAAATTTACTACTGAAAAAATTTGTGTCGTGTCGTATCGTGTTTTAATTAGGTCATGTTCCTAAAAAATCATTTTTTGTCGTATTTAATTAGGTCGGGTACGGGTTAGGTAATAAAATTAATTTTTTCTGTAAAATCTTATTGTAATTTAATCGTTTTCATGTTTCTTTTCTTAGTGGCTAAAATTTACATTTTAGTATTAGCTGAGTTTGTTGTGATTGGAGATAAAAGAGTGTGTAGGAAAAAAGAAAAAATAAAGTGAAAGTGTTGGTATGGTATGAGGTCAGTAATTTGTTACAAACCTCGCTCTACATGGAATGCATGTGAATAGTGAAAAATAGCCTGTGGTTTTAAATGCAAGTGGGTGGACGTGGTGGTTTCGCGAGCATTTTTTGGTTTTAAGCAGATCGTGGGTATATGAGTGGTAAAATATGTTTATTTTCCTAACTGGAGTGAAACACGTGTGTTGTGGAAAAAATACGTTTTAACATTGGCCATCCAGTGCATGTGCGGCAAGAAGGTTTGCATCCCATTGATATTCCTGTAGAATTTTGTCCGCCCCCACCTCTCCACACCTTTGGATACACACATCAATAGACACTCTCATGCAGTCAATTCACAAACCAACAAAGAAGATAAAGAATGCAGGCTATATAAAAACAAATGGAAAAGCAAACCCTGTAAAAAAAACGCGGTTGACAGTATAAAAAACGAACGGCAGTTCATTTACCTTCACCTCATGTTCTAAAAACTCAAACGTTTTCTCAACATCGGATCCGAAAAACAACTTACAAAAGTTGTCCTTCAATTATGGAAAGTGTTTAAACAAATATGAAAAGGGTTACGTTTGTCAAGTGGTTTTGTTTTGGAACAGAAAAACGTAGACAAAACGCTGAATCGCATTAAAAAAAGTAAAAAATAAAAATAAAAAAAAGGATATAAGTTGCGTCTTTCTTTATCTTGGGTCTCAATCTAAGATCACAAAAACACACGCATCCACAATTAACTTGAAAAATCTTAACGAAAGAACACAAAAACGCACCAACAAATACCCTGTGAGAGAAAAACTAAAAAATATAGCATCTTGAATATGTATACGTATACACAGAGAAAATACAAACCTATAGAGAGAGTAACTTGCGAAAGAGAATTGATGCAGGGCAGACATTGATGTTAAGTCGGTGACTTATTGTTGGTTGTGAAGCTTAGAGTCAATGTGACAAATGACTTCATGTTTTGGATTTCTTATCGCAAATTGTTCAATGTGAGGTTGAACCGATTCGAATCTCTTCTAATAAATTCAATTGAAGAAAAATTCACGTCAAAAGATTTCATAAAATTAGATGACATTTGTTGATGTAAAAAATTATATTTGATCTAATTAATTAATCACAGATAAATATGAATAAAGAAATAAGATATAGAACTTTTAAAGTGGTTCAGCCTTAATGAAATGGCCTACGTTCACTGTCATGTATTGCTTGGTGTTTTACCTTAATCTTGATTAGCTTTTGCTTATGACAGCTTACCCGGTACGAGGGTATTACAATGTATTTATAGCCCTTGGGCCGCCCATATGAATAGACAATACGCCGTTATTAGATAGGCATATGTATCGGTACATAATAAGAATATTCATTGAATTTGTCTTGGTCGTTTGGTCTTCCCAAATAGTTGCTCGGTATACTGAGTAGCTCGATATTCTGAGTAGCTCGGCATGACAAGTTTCTCAGTGTAAATAATTATGTCATGTTGGACGACACGTGTTTTATCATAACTAGTCCACATCAGCTGACTAATTTTTGTATCAACAGGAGCTCCTAATATTTCATAGTTGAGATTGGATGTTAGAGTCTGAAATATTATTCCAAAAGTTACTCGGGAACAATTTACCATGCCTTGTTTAGTTACAGCCCTTCGACACTTGTGAAATTTTCTTCTCAGCATACTAGTTTTGAGCACGAAGTGGCAAACTTGTAAATATTTCATTTTTTTGCGAACGCTTGGGGACTTGTACCTTTTAGCCGCCGAAAACGCAATCGTCATCATCTGTAACCATTACTTTTCTCGTTTTCCAAAGCAGCGTATATAAAGGCGGTAAAAACATATTATTCTCTACCTTTTTGCCATCTAGATTCTCAAACTTTCTGTCTTCTCACTTTTCTTCTTATGATCGTCTTCTCAGTTCATCTGCCTTAGCTGATTTCTTAATTTTCCTCTAAGAATTTCTTCCTTCTTTCTTCTTTCTTTGATTTAGCCATCAACGTTTATCTTATCGGATTGTTCGATAAGTTTAGGACCGATTTTTGGATTCCCTCTTGGTTTACTTTGGAAGAACCTCCTTGCCCTTCTGATTTATTTTCTCTAACTGAGGGACATTAGTTTCCTTCCATTTTTATAGCAGAATGTGATTTTTCTTTCCCGCTTAATCCTTTGTGTTTGGAATTTTTCCAATATTTTGATATTGTTCCTGCAAGAGTAGTTCCAAATACATGGAGGGTAGTTAATGGAGTACATAGGTTGAATCAGATTCATGGAACTCGTCTAGGGATTCTTTAAATTATATACTGGTATAAATGGGTTACTAGCGATACCACCTTTTATTTAAAAATTAGGTTTTCTAACAGAGCTTTAGTGGTCAATCTCCCTGATGCTAATAGGGATTATGTTGAACATGGGGTTGTGATGAAAAATCGGCAACACCCCCCATTAAAGGGGAAAGACGTGTACCAAGGTCCCAGATGTCCACTTTATGGCAATGGGATAGGTTATTTTTTATTTTTTCAATTTAGCTCTGTTTTTGTTTGATAAAATGCATCACTGGCATTTAATTTTTATATGTTGCAGTTGGCAGTAAGAGAAAATCCCCAAAAGAGAGTGATATTAATATAAAAGATTTGAAATTTATCTGGGGATTGCATCAAGCAATAGTTGGGGAACACGTGAGGTCTGCTTCCTATTTGCTGCGATACAAGAACACCACTTCTTCTTTTATTGCTCGACCTCTTGTTCCTCCCTTGGTGATTGACCTTGAGCAGGCTCCATCATCTTCTTCATTTGTTGAAGAATCTTCCTCTGACTTGGGTACTTCTATTGCTGACCTGATGACAAAGAAAAGGAGAATGCCTTATCTATTTGCCAAGGTTGCCCCTAGTACTGATGGGGTGAAGAAGAGCAAAGATGATGTTCGAGCTGAAGGGACTAAGAAAAAGGATGTTGCTCCATCTAGTGGAGCAGTCGCAACTGTTAAGGACATCAGCAAGAAGCCCCATGTTGCTCCTAAAGAGGTAGCACCTTTGATTGAAGGGGTTGTCCTTATTTAAGAAGAGGCAACACCTTTGATTGAATCTGCTCATTTGAGAAAACTGAGAAGGGGTCTTGCTGAGAAGACCGTGGATGCTGCTGCCCAACCTTCTGGGGATGAGGTACCTTCTTTGAGAGTTAGTACCCCAGATCTCATTACTTCTGGCTTGGCTAAGAAATTGATCAGGTCGGGAACTCTTCCTGACTGCCGAGCTGCTGAGACTTCTACTCATCGGGAGAAGGTTACTGACTTGGCAGGCCAATATCTTGCATCAGTAAGTGTCATTACACTTGTCATTTTACCTATTTGTACAATGCTCATATTCTGACTTGGGCTTCTTTTCTCTATCAATATGCGGAATTAATACTAGAAATATTACAAACTTATTATTATAGACTGGAATTAAAGACAGGAATTAAAACTTATGTAAGGACACAAATTTCCAATTGAGTCCATATATAGTTTTGGCTCAATTCCGGACAAAAACATTTATTCATAGGATAGTATTTATTGTAATATTCTCAAGCCTATGAAGTGTATGTTGAAGACGTAGCGGCAAAGAACTTAAAGCTTCATCAAAATGCCGGTTTGTGTGCCTCGTTTCTACGTCATCAACTAAGGTTCCATGCTCCCAAGATATGAATGTAATTATATGTATATAGGAGCTTGGAACAATATGTATTGGGTGTTAGGTTAATAAAAACTGCATTTTATTTTTCAGAAAGAATCAATTAGAAACTTAAAAATAAGTATATAAAAGTTTATAAAAGTTTCTGGGCCAAAATCGAATTTTACAAACTTTCTGGACGTTCGTTAGAAATGTCGTTCGAACGAGTTTTTTCGTTCGAACCAGATTTCGTTCGAACGAGTTTTGTCGTTCGAACCAGGTTCGTTCGAACGAGTTTGCGAACGACCCTAATCTGATCCGTCGTTCGATATGTCGTTCGATATGTCGTTCGAACGAGTTTTCGTTCTAACGAGATATCTAACGAGATTCTAAGGAGCCCAGGCTGGTCGCTCGTTAGAAGTCTCGTTCGAACGAGAGTCAAGTTCGTTCGAACGAGACGTCAGGCGGGAACGGTTTTGAGCAGTTTTTGGCAGTTTTTTCCCCACTTCTCCACTTGGTTTTCAACCAACTTTTTCATACTTTATTATGTGCGGGAAACACATTTTCCAAGAGAACTTTTCCATCCTAATACATCTCCTAGAGAGAGTTTGAGAGATCATTGCAAAAAGGAAAATGTTCATGTTTTAAGTGTTCTTCAACTTAAAGAAAAATCTTTAAACACTTAGTTTACACCCATTGTTGTTTGTTCCAAGTTCCATATATAGATATCAATTACTTGGAGATTGTTTTGGCACCGGTTTTTCTCTACACCGAATTGAAGAGAAGTTCGTTTCATTTCTACCCATTTGGAGAAAGGCTCCATGTTGGGGTGACGGTGTGCCTAATTGCCCAATCGGTGGAAGTCCGAGACCGCGGTGGAGCTCCGTTGGTTATCCGCTAATTTGAGGTCGATACAAGAAGAAGCATCACGGCTTGAGAGGGTTCGAGTTTAGGAAGTAAGTCTTTTGTCTTGTATTTTGTAATACCGTTTTTAGTGGATTTGAGGCTAGGGCCGTCCCGAGGTTTTTCCCGTTAGTGGGTTTTTCCTCGTACATCGCGGTGTTGTGTGACTGTTGATTTTATCTTGCTCTATATCACTTAGAACGCAAGTTAGATTAATTTCAAGATAAAATTTGGTTTTACAATCACACTAAATTAAATTGGGACTTTAATTAAACACTTGCTAAAATTGGTTTATTCAAGTCACTTGCATTAATTTGGTTTCGCCTAACTTTGGATAATTGTTAATTATGACTTAGGCAAATTCTAGGACTTGAATTATGTTGTTTTAATTTGTTTCTTATGATATTAAAACTCGGCCTTGTTTGTTTTGTTGAACCACCATCACTTGTATTTAACGCTTCCGCATCTATTTAAATAGGAAATTATTATATTTATAATTGTGATAATTATTCATCACCGGGGATCCCGCACTCTTACAACTTACAAAGAGAAGAGAAGTCCACCGGAATGTAGCCGGGAAGTTCTTATTACAATTATAGAGAGAGGGGGAGAGAAGTGCTGAAAAGTAAAGCGTAAGAAAATGAAGAGGGGAAGCCCACTATTTATACAAAATAAAGGAATCATAATTCCTGAAAAAGGGGGGGCCTCCATGATGAAAGGTTTGACAAAGTCTCTTGTCTTCTAACGACGGCTGAGGGGCCAAGTGGGGCCACAGAGGTCACGGGAAATTGCAAGTGGGTCTGTGAGTCACCAGGGGGTCCTACCACTTTCACCGAAAGTAGTGAGCCTTGTCCATATGCGTCGGCTGGAATCTTTCTGGGGCCGATAGGGGCCAGGTGGGCCAACTAACCCAGATTGATTGATTTTCTCAAATCATCTAGGCCATCAGCGCCGGGACTGGGAAAAGGGCTAGCCGGCGGTCGTGCCGGAAAGGCTGAGCTCATAGAGTTGAAGAATGCTTCCATCGTTGGCTCAGTAGGAATATTGGTGTCAAACATGTCACCAATGTAGGGATCGTCCTCGGGGTTCTGCGATTCTCCGGCCAGACAAAAGAAAGGATTATCTTTTGTGGCAGAATGCATTGATGTGTCATCATCATCATCTGAAGGAAGAAGAATGGGATTCCTGGGGCTAGGACTGGGCGTCGCCGGAACATCAGGGGTTACACAAGCCCCAAAAGTCGCTTTGAACTGGCTGTGAGTGTAATCCATAACTTTCTGCAGAAGCTCAATCTCAGTAGCGTTAGGATACTGCTTCATCATGGCAACCTTCAACCTTTCAATGGGGTTAACTGCAGGGGTCATCTTTTCTGCAGGAGGAGGAGATTCTTCCATCAAATCCATGTTGTTTCTCAGGCTTCCACTAATCTGATTGATGGTAGAAACAATATCCACACCACTCCACCATCGATAGAAGAAGATGCGTTCAAGTAGAGGAACATAGAGATTGTTAACTCTACAACGCAGATCCCATCTTGAGATCCAAGGAATGCTCATCTCAGAGAAAAAGAGTAGGGTGTTTAATCCTATCGGAGCTTTGGTTTTCCCTCTTAAAAGAGGATGAAATTGACACCAGGGAAGAAAAAGTTTAGCCTGGGTAATTTCATCAGGGAAAAAATCAATTCCTTGGCCAAATTTGTCCCACCAATTGAACACCCATCCTGGGTAAGATTTTTTCAAAGAGTTTGGGCACAAAACAAAAAACCAAGTATGTTTGTGCTCAGCATTTTGGTAATAAAAAGCTTTTGTCCAAGCCTGGACATAATCCCAATAATTATAGGATCCACCAGCATGCGAACTTAATTTTCGTGCTTTTAAAGGATGGATTCCCCATTCTCGGGGAGAAATATTTTTTTTCAAAACAGCCTTGCTATAAGCAATGGGGGAATGAGAATTTCCCTGGTGTTTATTAGTATGATTAAACACCACTGAATCAGTTTCCACGAGAATCGCCTCGTATATCGTCCGGTATTTGCCTTCTGGCACCTAATAATTATGAGTATCAAGATACAGGGACTTTATTTCCCACGGAGAAGTCATCTTCTTCTCATCCTCATCATTGAGGATAAGTACCAATTCCGAAGTCCTTTGATTAGGAAGGAAATTGTACTTAATAGTTTCCAAAACCTCTTTAGCAGATTTCTTCTTGTTGAAAGGGTTAAGAGGGGGAGCATTCTTCTCCCTGTTCTTCGCACTCTGGCGGAGGAACTCAACATAATCCTGTATCGGAGGATATTGATCATCATTCACGATGACCTTTTCTTTACCAGGCCGGCGAGAATACCCGCTGTTGTTGCCTCTACCATGCCCACGAGAGGGGCCACTCATCGGTCCTGCAAAAACTCTCTAGTTAGAAAATCGGGAAGAGAGTTATTTTCCCCTTTGATATGTTCTATATCAAAATCAAAAGCCGATAAGTTTTCTTGCCATGTGGCAAAAATCTGTTTGGAAACAATGTTTTCAACATCTTTTTGCAAAACCTGTTTAACAGCACTACAATCAATTCGTAGCAAAAATTTCTGATTTAATAAATCATCTTGAAATTTTGAAATGCATTTAACAACAGAAAAGATTTCTTTCTTTATAGTGGAGTAATTTTTTGAGGCATCTTTCCAAGATCCTGAAGTAAAACGAACAAGTTCTTCCTTTTTAGTTGAAAAATTTATTTGTTTTAAAATACCACCAAAACCTAAATCTGAGGCGTCGGTCTCGACAATTTTGAAAAAAGAAGGATTTGCTAAAGCTAGACAAGGCAATTGCTTGACTTTCAGTTTAATTTTCTGAACAGCTTTAGTATGCTCGTCAGTCCAAGGAGCAGGATTCTTTTTTAATCTTGAGTAAAGAATTGCACTATCCTGTGCAAGATTTTTGTAATAGTCACCAATATAATTGAGACTACCCAGAAATCTTTGAAGTTGCGTCTTTTCCTTGAGCTCGTCAAGGAACTTAGAGGCAAATTCAATACTTCTGTCAATGGGGAGAATCTTCCCTTCTCCGATGTTATGCCCTAAAAATCTTACATTAGTTTGAAAAAATTTCATTTTAGGGGCGGAGACAACTAAACCATTAGTTTTAACAACATCTTTAAAAATCTTTAAATGTTTAAAGTGTTGGTCAATTGAGTTAGAGAAGATAAAGATATCATCAATATACACAATTGAAAAATCAGAAAAAGGATTGAAAATATCATTCATGATATTTTGAAACTCAGAAGGGGCGTTCTTGAGCCCAAAAGGCAAAACATTCCATTGATAATGGCCAAAAGGAACCACAAAAGAAGTTTTATACCTATCTTGTGGTGCAATTTGGATCTGCCAATATCCAGATTTTAAATCAAATTTGGAAAAAATGGTGGCAGAATGAAGCCTGTCTAACAAATCTTTTTTGTTAGGAATTGGATATCTTATCCACTGCAAAACTTTGTTAAGGGGCTTATAATTAATTACAAGCCTAGGAACACCACGTTCTTGTTCAGCAGCCTTGTTAACATAGAAAGATGTACAACTCCAAGGAGAATAACTTTTGGTCATAAGCTTTTTATTTAACAAGTTCTGGATCTCATCCTTGCAAAGATCGAGGAGCTCAGTCTTCATCTGACTGGGTCTAGCTTTGGTCGGAATGGATCTTTCATGAAAATCTTTTTCATAAGGAAGAGAAACAATATGTTTTTTCCTGTCCCAAAAAGCATTTGGGATATCACTGCAAATTTCTGCTGTTAACTGATTCTTAACAACCTGAATTTTGCTCATGATATTAGGGGACATTAAATTCTTTTTAATGTTGAGATTAGAGATTTCTTTCTGAAGAAAATTAAGGTGGTTTTCTTTGAAAATAATGTTATTACACTACAAGAATAATGATTTTTCCCGGCATAAATTATATGCCGAGAAAAGCACTAAAAATGCCACTAACACTTTTTACGGCACTTTTTGCGGCATTTTCACAAGTGCGGTAATAGCCAATGTGGTAAAAGAATAACGGCATTTTAAAAAATGCAACGAAAAGTTAGTGGCACTTTTGACGACATTTCCACAAGTGCGGTAGCCAATGTGGTAAAAGAACAACGGCATTTTAAAAAATGCCGCAAAAAGTTAGCAGCATTTTTAAGCATTTATATTAATGCTGGTAATAACATTTTTGCGGCAGTAAAAAAATGTTGAGAATAACCTTTTGCAACACCTATTAAATGTAAAACACGCTTTTGGTGGCACTAAAAAAATACCGAGAATGGTAATAGCGGCATTAAACAAAATGTTGATATTATTTTGCAATATATGACTGGGAACAAGTGTTAAAAAAATCATTTATAAGATGAATCGTATTTATGTGCAAATACACTACCAGAACATTAAATTAAGAGGACAATAATAAAATTAAAACGTGATTAAATTAAAACCAATAGCATTCATCATAAATAAACATAATTGTGCTTGGAACAATTATCCATCCACAAAATAAAATGTACTACATGTCCAATAAGAAAAAGCGAGGAAACATGAAGCGAAACAAAAAAATGTATAATGTACGATCCTTGTCCATCAAAGTCAAACATCATCTTCAACCTACAAATAAAAAAGGTCAATCGTTAGTCATTGATACTTATTCTTTAGTATTTTACTTTAAAAAATAAAATTAAAAATTAGTACATTAGCAATATGTCACGCTACGGTTGAATGATATGCATCTCCAACTGTGGACTTGTTTCCATAAGGTCTAGGCAATGGTTCATTTGTTACAAATGTTTTTTCAATATATACTTCCCAAAAGTCTTCACCCACTGGCGTACCCCCTACTTTTGTTGAAGGGTCCTTGCTCACAATGAATTCACGTGTCACAACCACTTTTGAAAGTTCGAAAGTAATAAAGTCTACAATTTTAGGAGTGCATTATTCGAGACCCTTTGTCGCAGTTGATGGAGCTTCTTCTTCTTTGATGATTCTTTCTACAAAAAAAATGAATGTCATCAACCATATATTTCTGAAAAAAAATCGGCAGAATTTTATTTGTTTTTAAGACATCCCAAAAATTTTAAGACTATATACAACCAAATAAACCAACAACCCAATGTCAAGTATACCTAAAATCCCCAAGAAAACAGTGCAAATAAACAAATTCCAACAACTAGTGAAAATCTGGCCATAAATCCATCAGGGTCGGGAGCTGCAAGCCCATTTAGAGCGAAAATTTAGATAGTAATTTTTTTTAGAAAAGTTAGAAAACCGAAGTTGGTATGAAATGTCAGAAGTGTATACAGTGAAGTTGGTATGCAATGTCACAATGGTATGCAATGTCCAAGGATTATTTTGGGTCAAAATGCCCGAGGCCTATTTGAGATAGGCTGCCTTGTTGGGGGGATATTTTTGGTCAAAATGCCCCAGGCAATATTGGACCAGCTCTTAGGAAGGCCATAACCTGCAAAGAGGTTTTTTTTTTTTTTGCAAAGAAACACAAACATTTATAGAAATTGAAAAGATGAAGAAAAAATAAAGATTAAGAGAAGAATGATGTATCATTATGGGCATTAGTCCTCACCTTCTACAGCTTAAATTTATTAAAACTAACATTTGAATAAAAATAAGCATTACTCAACTCTATAGAAAACAGAATATAATCTGAACCTCTACCCTTGGGCATCGAAGAAGAAAAGATCCAAATTCCCTCGTTTCTTCATCACTGAAACAATGCACCTCAACAGCTCCTTTACTGTCTTCGAAGCCCTCTAATGAAGTGAATATGAAAGCAGATATAAACATAAATTCTCAATTCCTACCAATACAACAATGGTGGATGGTCCCATACCATTTCAAGATATCCATCCTTTAAATTAACCCGACTTCTAGTAACCACCTCAAATAACCAAGCCACTCAAGCAAACTGGTTTTGCTTTGAATTCTGGTACAACTAGATTTTTTTGCACTTTCCTGAATCTCACATTGGTAACTTCACATACAATGACACGTAAAAATCTTGTTAAGAGTTCGAATCACAAGATACCAAATTCTTTCTTAAAGCTCAAATTTTTTGTGTGAATTTACCAATATGAGATCCAAGAAAAGCACAAAATCTCGAATCGAATGTGCCATGAGGCGTGGTACACACATCTTTGCTAAAGGCCTTCCCATAGGCCAGATAAAGCTACCCAGCGTATTTCACTTTGCCCACCGAAAAGTGTTTTATCATTTGCTTATAAGCTCACCATAAAAGCAGTTGAATATCTTTCCCTCTTACCAATCACAGGATCTTCACAAAATTTGGCGCATCAGCCCTCGGCCCTTCAAGAGATCGATACATATACAATGTATAAACAAAATCATCGTTCTCCACTCCATCTACAACCTTATCCCTACTAAAAACCTCCATTACCAAACGGGGCATTTTCCGCGCAATCTCTTTGCAACCCTGGCGAGTAACTTTACAAGTTGACATCCAAACAAACCTCATATTGTAATAGTGATGCAAACCAGCATACAAGGCTGAATCTCCAAAAGGGATATCTCTAATCTCAAGTTTCGTCAACTTAGAGCACCCCTCAAGCACATATTTCAACCCCAAGTCACTGTCTCCGACAAAAGCAACTGTTCGCACCACTTTCCCATATTGTCTAATATAACTGAAAGCCCTGTCAGTAAGCAAACCAGAGATAGCAGGGTGTGTGAACTTCTTGCAGTTCTTCATGATGGCTCCGAAACCCTCATCCATTGGTTCTCCAGCAATACGGTCATATCGATATCACCCAATTATGCAGAGACGAAACACCACAAGATCGGGGCAGTTCTTCGACACGGCTATCACAGCTGCATTGGTCATCTGCTAACAAAAATATAGAATGGACAGTAATTTTTTGCACCCCTCAGAAATCGCAAGGAGACCCACGTCGGAAACGGGGCCCTCGTTATTCTCAGGGGTGTCAATAGGGAAAACCTGAAGCTCGCGAAGATCCTTGCATGTTGTAGCCACTGCCTGGAGTCCTTCATCACATATTGAATCAAGTACCTTAAAAATCTGGAGCTTATGGCATTGTGGAATGACTGGTTTGAGTTGTTCAGTGTTGATGTTGGCTTAGCTAAAATTCAACGAGGTAAGATTAGCACAGACTGAATGGATGGCGTGCAGATGCTCTGGTACAATTTCCCTAAACCTAGAAAGACAAACTAATGATCTGCAAGCAGCGAAAGCAGAACCATACTCTGGATGGTCACCCTGTTGAACATTTTCCGAGGGGCTAAACGAACCTGTCCCCAGGTGTGTTAGCTGAGGGGCTCGAGTACTTGATCCGGATACAGTGACACGTACTCGCCGGGGACACGGGTTATTTAATAATGCTCCAATATGTTTTCACATTCAGCAGAAAGTGGCAAGATCTGCGGTAGACTTGTCCAGGTGTTGGATGGTAGAATTTGGAAATAGGGAAGACTACTAAACATTAATCAAGCCCCTGTCTAGACGGGCATTTATTACACCATATTTATCTATGTTATCACACAATCATCTAGTGCTTGTTAATATACAAAGAGGTTTGTATATAAATCATAAATGTGTTAATACTTTTTAATAAATTTTAGACAGTAACTATGTTCAAAAAATTATAACCTGTTATGGTACTTAACTTGTTGTGGTCATTTCTTATTTATGTTTGTAGGAAAATTATAGGAGTTTGTCTGGATGCGTTTAAAAAATTTATATAGGGTCTTAACTAAGATGTAGAAGGAAACCTGTGTACACAGTCAATTAACAGTGTAACTTCAGCTCATTATTTGCATGTATATGATAATTCCTCAATTATGTTTTATATCTCTGATAAGATGCCCAACAATGAAATAAATATGTACAATTATAGTCATATTAGTAGTAGAATAGTCTAAATACATAATCTATAGAGTTCCATAGCAACAAAATAGATTTAATAAATAATATTTCCATTAAAAGATACACAGAAGTTCTCAAAATGCATTCTGAAAATCCCATAAATTACTATTCCAAACAAACCTCATCTTCTAAATAAATAGAGACAAACATATGCCTTTGTGTACAACTATTAGATTGTGAATGGGGAGAGGAAAGAAAGTTTTACCAAAGAAATCAGGAGGGCACACTCATCATCTGATAGAAATCATCTATATAAAATGTCCCTATCCTAAGAAAGAAAATATCAATTTCATATCCACTCGAATGATTTTTTCTTGGCTTACCCCCTTATTTCTCAATTCCTTTCGAGCACGGAAGCAATATGATTGCATATGAAATACTATAGAAGTAACAACTTGACACATTTAAAAACGTTTCTAACTAAATATTTGAAAACATGATATCTATATAAAGTTATCAATGCAAGTACTAAACATAGCTCACAATCGTGAATGCCACTAAAGTGGATAGAAGTCATGAAAAGTTCAGAGAAGTCATGAATTCATTCGGATTTTGTCAATGGGTGCAACGTTAAACATACACTTTCGAGTACATATTGAAATCCAACAAACTAAAGATGATTTCTTGAGACCCTATTATGGGTTACGGCTAAAACTCATGCCTTTATGTTTAACTAAGACTTGAGTTGGCATGCTGTATGTGATCTCCAAATCAATCAAAACCTAGAAAAATGACGATACAATTTAATAATTCCTTCACTGTTTGGTTACTTCAATGTTTCCTTATTATGTAGAACAATGTGAAACCATATTCAACTCCTATTGGTAGTGTGCTTATTTCACACCTTAATTTGTAGATGATGTTATAATCTTTCTAAAAGGGGAAAAAAGAATAATAAAGAATTTGATAACATTTTTAAAAGAGTGAAATTTCTTCCTCACTACAGTGAGTCCGAAATTCTTGAATATGGCAGTAAAGGATGACAATGATAATCTTCATATTTTGTCAATGGGTGCAACGTTAAACATACACTTTTGTTTTTCGACAATATGTTGGACCAAGACTATATAATGAGAGAGGACGATGAGATATATGAGGCGAAATGTTATCATAAACCGTTGAATTTTTTCAACGATGATGCATGTATGAATTAATTTGGGTCCATAAATTAAAATTATAATCGAATAGTATATCAAATTAATGGTATGAAATACTTGCAAAGGACATGAACTAATTAACACAAACAAACATATCAATAATTCTAATTAAAATTCACACAAACAAGTATACAACTATTTTCATAAATTAATCTTAAAACTATACTACAACAACCAATTGACAATCCGGGTTTTCAATTGGCTCACCCTCAACCTCCTATCACCACTACAAATCAACAAAAATAATCACAAATTGCACCCAAAACGGATCTATATGTAACTCGAGTAATAAAAAAACATATAAAGTAATATATGACTTACCTAGAGCGATGGCAATGGCTGGTGACTAGGGCGGCGAGGCTAGGGCTAAAGGTTCAAACACAAATAAACACACAAACAATAATAATTATTTATCAGGAGATTATATCTAAGCATACGAGATATATATATTGATTTGAAACTACCTAATTACAATTCTTTAGAAACTAAACAAAAAAATTCAGCAGAATACTGACAAAAAAATCTCTCGCTCACACACGTATCAATTAAACAATGGTACATATGTTTTTTCAAATTTAAATCAACAATGAACAAGTGAAACCAAAACACACTGATAAACATGATATAGGTCAAATATCTAAAACTACATTCTTAGAAACTCTTACTTTAACAATAGCAACAACAACTACAAGAAGAAAAAGAATGGTACATATCAATTAAAGAATGGAAAAGCAATCGTTATCTCACACAAACACACATTATAACAAAAGAAACATTAGACAACAACAAATTACCTGGTATCAACACACTCCAAGTATGCCAACTAGGGATGATGGGGTTAGGTCAAAAACGTGTAAATTTAGGGAGAGAGAGGGGAGTGAGGAGGGGGTTACATTCTGAAATTTAGGGAGATAAAAAAACGTGTATAACATTCTTGGGAAAGAGGGGATTGAGGAGATGATAGAGGAGAGGTAGCTTGAGATAAGGAAGCGTGTTGCCAAAAATGAAGACCCGCCAATTTTTTTTTTTTTTTAAAGGGCTTCCGCCAAAAATAAAGAGGTTACGCCACTTTCCCCCTTAATTTAAATGGCATTAGTTACTAAATGCCTTAAAAATACATTATTTACTTCGGCATTAATTAAAAAACGCTCTATTTATGCGGCACGTCAACATAAATGATGTGAATTTTCAATACTTATAAATAAATGCCGGGAAAAAGAAAATTCTCAGCATTTTTAAAAAATACTGAGAAAAAAGTGCCGGAAAAAATCAATTTTCTTGTAGTGTTAGTCAAAGAGTTAATTTTCTTAATCTCAGGTCGATTAATGAATTCAAAAACAATTTTTTGATTTTGAATAGTGGTGTATATACCACTAGAATCAATTTTATCTATAGGCATAAGCATAGATAAAAAGGGAGTACATAAAATTATCTGTTGAGATAAATCGCCAATAAGCAAAAAGGTACTGTCTAAACAAATTCCATTGTTACAGATAGCAACATTAGTTAATTTAAACCTGATGCCCATGCTATCTCCGCTAGCATTAAACAATGATTGAGTAGTCTTCTCAAAGTATTCAGTAGGAACATGAAAGAGTTGGCGCTTGCGTTCAATTAAGAAATAATATAATAAATACCCTT
Organism: Sambucus nigra; assembly: GCA_949130495.1. Taxonomy (NCBI): domain Eukaryota; kingdom Viridiplantae; phylum Streptophyta; class Magnoliopsida; order Dipsacales; family Adoxaceae; genus Sambucus; species Sambucus nigra. The sequence continues at coordinate 687,195,952 of OX422210.1, forward strand.
TTTAACCCAAATTAACCCTAAGCATGCAACTAGGTGTGATTGAAACAATATGAAATCATGCAAGAATTATTCAACACACAAAGTTTAAGGAAAAATCCTCCACAGGGGCAAAACCATATTTCTATTCACTATAATTTGTAAAAGACGGTTTACAATCGGATTACAATGAAATACAGGTTGACTAAGAATTACCCTCGGGTATCGGATTCTGTAGTCGCGGCTGGAATATCCCTTTCCAGTAGGGTTGGCGGCTGGAGCTATCCCTGTCCAGTAGGGCTGCAATGAAGAGGAAGGAACGGTCCACTTCACAAAGGGTTGAACAACAGCAATGGTGTTCTTGGGTTACCAAACTTGATTCACATAGATATGGAAGATGTGTGAATCTAAAAACCTAGAATCATAGGACTCAATAGGTGAAGACTTTAGGGTTGATATGCTCTGAACAACGTGGGAAAGTCTTGTGAAAAATAACCTCTGATCGTGGATTAAATAAGGAACTTTTTGCCCTAGAAAATCTGACCACGATCTGGCAGAGTTTATCCTCGTCGGATCGGTCCGGTCCTTTAGGCGGATCGGTCCGGTGATCTCGGATCGGTTCTTTTTCTGAAATCGGATCCATCCGGTTGGCATCGGATCGGTTCGGCCTTTTTGCCTTCATCGGTTCGTTATGGATCCGGGGTGTACTGGTCTCAACTCAGCAGGCGGATCGGTCCGGTTCCTTTAACCGGATCGGTCCGGTGGACCGGATCGGTTCTTTTTCTGAGACGGATCGGTCCGGATTTCTGGATTTCTGATTCCTTCCTTGATTCGATACTCGGATTCCGTTGATGACGATATGGACATGGATTTCTTCAACGGTGTTACGGCTAATGACATATACAAGTATGTTGGACAAAATGTCCTTACAAATCTCCCCCTATGTCTATGCCGGAACAAACATAAAAAATCCGAATTATCTCTAATCACAATGCCTATACAAATCTACCCTTCCATGAACCCAAAACTGAAAGAGGTACAAATGAGTAAGGCTGCATCGTTTGTTCAGCAAATCTTCAGATCAGAAATCTCAACGCTTTTCTCATCAGGGTGTGCATCATGGGATTATCAAGGATGTACCTACACACATGAGACAAAGCAAATACCAAGTGACGTATCGAGTTTGAAATGAGATAAACATAAGCAATATATACCAGATTTATGATGAACCTCAAATTTCAAAACTCCCCCATAATCAGATAATTCATTCTCCCCCTTTTTATGATGTCCCCAAATAGACAAATGAGAGAAATAAATCAAGCAATCAAGTACCGAGGTGACACAAGGCATAAAATCACACCATGAATGAACATAAAACAACCAAGTCGGTGATGGCGTAAATGAATGGGTGTGATCAAAATTCGATAGGAAAATCAAAGCATACAAACATGACATATGTGCACGATGAATATTGGATATTCCTAACGAATGAACTCAAATGCTTCCTTTGGTGGAAAAGATTGGAAATATAAGACATTGACTATATCAAATCTACAAATCAAGGCTCAAAGTGATTTCTACACCAATAACGTCCAAAATGATTTTCATGCTTTTTAGGACTTTCAAGGAAGTGCAAACCCGTTTTGTCAATCTCCAACCAAACTCCCTCAGATTTATATTTTGAATAGAGGTATACTAAATTCTCAAACTTTGGAGAATTGATGGTGAAACCTACAATGGCCCATATTTGGCATGAATTGCTTTTTATTGCCTTATTAATTTTTTCGGGCTCTTTTAACCTCTTAGAACCTCGGATATTAAAATTCCTCCATTTTTTAGGTCCTTTTAAACGGTGGCTTTTGCGCAAAGGATAAAGAATCAACTTTCGCAGCCCCTCCCCGTTTTTCAATATAACACACAGTCTCACCAAAACGATTTTTACATGCATTCCAATCTTGTCAAGTTTTATCGCATTTTACACATTGTATAGACAGGATTGAGATGGAAACACTCAAGCCAACATGAGATTGACAAGTGCAACAAACAAATATAGCCGTGCATGTGTGCAATAAAGGATATAAGAGTCAAGCATGTAGGAAATATCACTAATTACATCTCAAGGACTCCAATCAATGTTAAGCACATGGATGAAATGATGTAGCCTCTCAAATCTCTATCAAACAGTCACATGGAAAAATGGAATGAAGTTGTGACTTGGCTATCTTAAATGCTCATCCATAAAAGGCAAATCTCTTTTTTTTTTGAATTTTTCAAAAATTTTATCAAAATAAAATCTTTTTGTGCTTTTTCTCAAAAATTTTCTTAAAGGAAAATCTTTTTGTATTTTTTTTTTTAAGAGAAATATAAAAAGCAACAAGAATAAAACAAAGCTGTACAACAAAGCAATGGTACATATAAAACAGACTAGCAATAGGAAGCATATGATATGAACCTGAAGAAGCATCCTATTCTAGACATAGACCAAACCCTCAGTCAACTGTGCAAATCCCCAAAGACTTCCTAAGACTCTCAAATCTAAGGACATCTAAAGGTTTCGTGAAAATATCGGCTAACTGACGGTCGGTAGGAACAAAACTCAGGGATACGACTTTCTCTTCAACTAACTGACGAATAAAGTGCTCACGTATCCTGATGTGCTTTGTGCGCGAATGTTGGACAGGATTGCGGGATATGTGTATCGCGCTCGTGTTATCACAGGAAATGGTCATGGTGTCCTGTGAAATTCCATAATCCTCCAACATTTGCTTCATCCACATGAGTTGCGTGCAACAACTCCCGGCGACGATGTACTCAGCCTCCGCAGTGGACAAAGATATGGAGTTTTGTTTCTTGCTCAACCAAGAGACAAGAGCAGAACCAAAGTAGAAACATCCACCAGAAGTGCTCCTACAACCATCTACGTCCCCAGCCCAATCAGCATCCGAATAGGCGGACAAACGGTCATCAGTATCAAAGGAATACCAAATACCGTATGAGAGAGTCCCACTCACGTATTTGATAATACGTTTTAGAGAGAGTAAGTGTGACTCTTTAGGAGACGCCTGATAACGCGCACAGACTCCAACACTAAAGGCAATGTCGGGACGACTAGCAGTCAAGTAGAGAAGACTGCCTATCATACTCCGATACAAGGTTTGCTCTACATCCTTGCCTGAAGTGTCCTTACTAAGCTTGGTAGTGGTACTCATAGGTGTACGAGCATGCTTAGCGGAGTCTAATCCAAATTTCTTCACTAGGTCTCTAGCATACTTGGATTGGGAGATGAACATCCCATCCTCTAGCTGACGAACCTGGAGACCAAGGAAGAATGTAAGCTCACCTACCATGCTCATCTCAAACTCACTTTTCATCTCCTCCTCAAAGTGGTGAGCATGCTGGGAGCATGTGGATCCAAAGACTATGTCGTCCACATAGACTTGGGCAACCAAGATAGCACCGTCATCTCTCCTGACGAACAACGTCATATCAACTCCCCCTCTCTTGAAGCCACGGGCTAAGAGATAGGAAGTAAGCCTCTCGTACCAAGCACGGGGTGCTTGCTTCAAACCATACAAGGCTTTCCTCAGATAGTAGACGTGTTCAGGGTGCGTAGGGTCTTCAAACCCTTTTGGTTGTTCCACAAAAACCTCTTCCTGTAGAATGCCATTCAGAAAGGCACTCTTGACATCCATCTGATATAACTTGAAGTGTAGATGACATGCGATGGCGAGTAGTAAGCGGACGGACTCAAGCCTCGCAACAGGAGCAAATGTCTCCCCAAAGTCTACACCCTCTATCTGAGTGTAGCCTTGAGCGACCAACCTAGCCTTATTACGGATTATGGTACCATTTTCATCCATTTTTTTCTTGAAAATACACCGGGTACCTATCACATTAGTCTTACTAGGTTGGGGGACTAATTCCCAGACATTATTCTTTTTAAACTGAAGCAACTCATCCTGCATAGCAGATATCCAGTGTTCATCCTTGAGAGCTTCTTTATGGTTCTTGGGCGCGACTTTGGACGTGTAGCAAAGATGGCTAACAACGTTCTCTAGCTGAGCACGAGTCTTGACCCCTAGAGTGGGATCGCCAACAATGGCTGAAGGATCATGACTCTTGCGAACCCAAGCAGGTGTGTCCCCTAACACAGGAATAGGGTCCACAGAGTGTGGGAGAGGAACAGGAAAATCACTGTCAGAACAGTCCTCATCCTCACACTGAAGGTTGGGATCAATAACCGTCGGAGGTTCGTCATCTTGCACAGTGACGTTTATTGATTCCATAACCTTAGAGCTCTTCAGGTTAAAAACCCGGTACGCTCTATTATTCGATGAATATCCTAGAAATATTCCCTCGTCGCTCCGGGAGTCGAACTTTCCTAATTGCTCTCTATCCCGTAGGATGTAGCATTTACTCCCAAAAACACGAAAATATGCCAGGTTGGGCTTCTTGCCAGTCCACAACTCATAAGGAGTGTGAAGTGTGTGTGGACGCAGATACACCCTATTCACCGTGTGGCATGCAGTAGACACTGCCTCTGCCCAAAATCTCCTAGAAACTTTACGACCTAGAAGCATAGATCTAGCCATCTCTTGGATCGTTCTATTTTTCCTCTCAACAATCCCATTTTGCTGAGGAGTTCTCACAGCAGAAAACTCATGTTTGATCCCAAGGCTATCACAGTACAAATCTACCTTTGCTTCCTTAAATTCAGTGCCGTTATCACTACGTATTCTGTTAATAGTGACTCCGTGTTGATTTTGCAGGACACGGCACTTGGTCGTTAAAAATTCTACAGCATCGGGTTTCTCTCTCAGAAAACCTACAATGGAGTACCTCGAGAAATCATCCACCGTCACGAGAATGTATCTCTTACCACCTAGACTCTCCGTGCGAGTAGAACCCATAAGATCCATGTGAATCAACTCAAGAACACGTGAGGTGGTAATGGAATTCAACTTCCTATGTGGGCTACGGATTTGCTTTCCCAACTGACAGGGTCCACAAATCGTGGAAGTTGGCTTTCCAAGTGACGGTAAGCCACGTACTAGGTCCTTTTTAGCTAAACGGGATAATTCTCTAACGTTCACGTGACCTAGACGTTGGTGCCACAGATCCATAGTAGTGATCGTGACGCTGTTGAAAACAAGTGAGGATTTGGTCTCAGTCCCATAACAGTTATCCTCTGTCCTCACCCCTTGCACTAATAGTTTACCGGCTTGATTATAGACCTTACAAGCTTCCCGGTCAAACTTTACTGCAAAGTCATCGTCGCACAGCTGGCTGATGCTGAGAAGGTTTACTTTCAAACCTTTGACGTACATCACGTTCTCTAGCTTTGGAAATCCTGGTAACTCTACTGTACCTCGTCCAACTATGCTAGATTTGCTACCATCTCCAAAGGTGACTCTCCCATCATTATAATCCTCAAGATGGGTAAAATATGAGACATCACCTGTCATGTGTCTGGAGCATCCACTATCAAAATACCACTGTGAGGTATTATGTGCTTTGAGAGCGACATGGACAACAAGGGCCTTTTTCTCTTTCTTAGGAACCCAAGAGTAGGTACCTTTTTGTATTCCCTTGTTGTTGTTGGTTTTAGCCGGAATGCGGGGTGCATTCATTGATGGTAAGGTCATCCGTGGGAATTCCTCCATCAAACTCTGTGATGTGGCGGCTAGAAACTCAACACGCTCTCTCAGACTGGCAAACTCATCAGTCTGATGTGGTGGAGAAAACATATGTCGTGTCCGACCCAACTTATAGCAATCATCCCTAAGGTGTCCATTTCTTTTGCAATGGGAGCAAAAGAGCACAGTATTCGGAGGACCTTGGATTGCTTTTCTTGGTCGAACTCTCCTTCTTGGTTTTTGACGACGGCCATAAGGAGTTGTAGTAAACTCAGGAATTGGTCCTGGTGCAATTTGAGACGTGGAGGCACCATCAAAACCTATTCCTTGCCTATCACCAAAACCTAAAGCGGGACCGAGGAGCATCTTTCCCATCTTCCCAGATCTGTCCTCGATTTGTACCTTGACTTTCCTAGCTCTCTCAAGGTCATGAGTAAGCTGAGCAACAAGGGCTTCAAGTTTCTTCCGAGTCTCCATGGAGGAATGGATCTCACTAGTAAGACTAGCCACTTGTTTAGTCAAGTCCGCTTTCACTTTCTCAAAACTGCTCTCTCTCTCTCTAAGAAAATTCTCTTTACTAACCCAGGCAGACTCTCTCTCTCTCATGGCGGTGCAGGTGGAGGACTCTCTCTCTCTCATTTCTCCTAACTCCTCTTCTAACGCGGTGATCCTAAGCACTAGGGATTTGTTACGCTTTTTAGTTTTAAATGATTCATTATACAACTCAGCGTACGCGCGTTGAAGGTTACTCTCGTCCTCACTACCTTCCTCCTCTCCCTCACTCTCTTCACACTCACTGCCGAGGTGTCTCTGTGAGGTAGCATCTTCATCGTCGTGAGATGCACATGGAGTACTCACATGACTAGCCATGAACGCGGTGAAGTTACGCTCATGCGGTGACTCATCTCCCGAGTCCACCGACTCGACCTCACTGTCGTCACTAAGGGTAGCATTTAGGACAGCTTTACCCTTTTCCCTATTCAGACGAGTGGCACACTCAAACGCTCTGTGTCCCTTACCGTCGCACTCAAAACACCTCTCACTGTCTTTAGGGGGTTCTTTGAAATCTTTCTTTTCAAACTTATTTTTCTGAAAATTCTTTTTAACATTGAAGTTTCCACCCTTTTTAAATTTCAGAATTTTCTTGAAGTTTTTAGCAAATAATGCCAAATCATCTAGGTCAAACTCACATTCAGAATCAGAATTTTCTATCTTTCTAGATGACTCGACTCTCTTTCTTGCCGACCCCTCATTTTTTCTCTCTTGAGCTTTAAGGGCAATTCCCTTATCTTTTGGCTTGGCAGATTTAGGAAACATGTCTATTTCATAAGTTTGTAAATCTCCTACCAGTTCTTCCAATTTTAGAGTATTTAAATTACCCAAGGAATTTAGCACAGTGACTTTAGGTATAAAACGCTTAGGAAGGGAACGAAGAATCTTTTTAACAACTCTAGCATTTGGAATATGTTCACCAAGATTATAGCTTGTATTAACAATGTCAGAAAGCCTGGCATAAAATTCATCAAAACATTCATTATCATGCATGGTGATGGTTTCAAATTGAGTTGTTAAATTTTGCAATTTTGATTCTTTAACAGCATTTGTTCCTTCATGGGTAAGTTGCAAAACATCCCATGCTTCTTTTGACGTGGTACATGTCATTATGCGTTTGAACTCATCAGGTGTGACAGAACCAGAGATAGCACTTAGACCCTTAGAATTAAAAGATGACCATTTAAATTCATCATCAGTCCAAGAAATGTCAGGTTTCAAGTTGGTCACATTATCAACAGTCACAGTGGGAGGAGTCCACCCTCGTTCAACTAAAATCCAGACACGTTCATCAATGGCTTTTAAAGCCGACCTCATACGGGCTTTCCAATAAGCATAATTTGTCCCGTCAAAAATAGGCATTTTATAATATGATTTCTCCATTTGAACACGCTCTTTTCAAAAATCAATTTATTTCAAAAAATTGATATCTTTAGAAAAATTTTGCGGAAAATAGGAATACGCGATAGATTAGCGTAACCCGCTCTGATACCAATTTGAAAGAGTTGGCGCTTGCGTTCAATTAAGAAATAATATAATAAATACCCTTTTTAACCCAAATTAACCCTAAGCATGCAACTAGGTGTGATTGAAACAATATGAAATCATGCAAGAATTATTCAACACACAAAGTTTAAGGAAAAATCCCCCACAGGGGCAAAACCATATTTATATTCACTATAATTTGTAAAAGACGGTTTACAATCGGATTACAATGAAATACAGGTTGACTAAGAATTACCCTCGGGTATCGGATTCTGTAGTCGCGGCTGGAATATCCCTTTCCAGTAGGGTTGGCGGCTGGAGCTATCCCTGTCCAGTAGGGCTACAATGAAGAGGAAGGAACGGTCCACTTCACAAAGGGTTGAACAACAGCAATGGTTTTCTTGGGTTACCAAACTTGATTCACATAGATATGGAAGATGTGTGAATCTAAAAACCTAGAATCATAGGACTCAATAGGTGAAGACTTTAGGGTTGATATGCTCTGAACAACGTGGGAAAGTCTTGTGAAAAATAACCTCTAATCGTGGATTAAATAAGGAACTGTTTGCCCTAGAAAATCTGACCACGATCTGGCAGAGTTTATCCTCGTCGGATCGGTCCGGTCCTTTAGGCGGATCGGTCCGGTGATCTCGGATCGGTTCTTTTTCTGAAACCGGATCCATCCGGTTGGCATCGGATCGGTTTGGCCTTTTTGCCTTCATCGGTTCGTTATGGATCCGGGGTGTACTGGTCTCAACTTAGCAGGCGGATCGGTTCGGTCCCTTTAACCGGATCGGTCCGGTGGACCGGATCGGTTCTTTTTCTGAGACGGATCGGTCCGGATTTCTGGATTTTTGATTCCTTCCTTGATTCGATACTCGGATTCCGTTGATGACGATATGGACATGGATTTCTTCAACGGTGTTATGGCTAATGACATATACAAGTATGTTGGACAAAATGTCCTTACAGAACAATTCCTTCCTGAATGCAGTTCATATCAGCACCGCTATCAACAAGAGCAATGATGTTACAAAGGGAAAATTCTTTGTTAATCACAAGGTTGATAGTAGTATACCACTTTTGGCTTGGTACATGGCTGATAACACCTAAATAATCCACAGAATCTTCAGCACTAGGAGTAGTGTTGGAAGTTCCTGGATCAGAATGATTCTGAGCATTCTTGAGACTATCGATCTCAGTTTGCATCTTGTCATGCTGTAACTTAAGTTGTCTTAACTCAGTTTTAAGTGTATTTACTTCATGTCTTAGATCATTAAGACTAGCAGGCTTGTTATTAGTTCCAGATTTTTCCAAACGATTTAGTACTTCCTTAAGGCTGTACTCTTTAGAAGAATCAGGAATAGAGGCTTCTTCTTGGGCATAACAAGACTTAATAAGTTTGAGCTTAATGTCAGGGTCAGTAACCTGATTGATCACATCAATCATATTCTGTTGCTGACTGGTAAGAACATTAAGACTTAATCCATTAAGTTGAATTATGGATTGGAGATGATCGCATCTCTTAGTTAATTCATTACACGGATAGTCTCCGTTCTTGGAGACATCTGAGTCGCTAGAGCTTTGGATATAACAAAGGTCATCATCGCTCTCAGAGGAGGAGTCCTCTTGTTCTTCAGAGGAACTGGAATTAAGCAAAAGTTTGCTTAATTGGGACTTCAGATGTTCACCAATCTGAAGATTGCTAATCTTAGCTTCCATTTTACATTTATTAGCATAGTGGCCAAACATACCACATTTAAAGCATTTAGGGCCAGATTTGTTAGATTTCTTTTAACAAATTTCTTTTTATGTTTATATTCTTTTTCTTTAGGAATATAAGCCCTTTTCTTTTTACGTTTATAGGTGGGTTTTTTAGGAACCTTTTTAGTCTTTTTAGAGACTTTATGGGTAGAAGTTCCCGTGTCAAAAGAGAACTGCTCACAAAACTCACCAAGCTCTTTCTTTCCTGAAAGATTCTGTTTCTTAAGTTGTCTCTGCAACTTAAGGTCATTACAGAGGGAAAGACCCTCCTGGATGACAACACTTATGAGCTGACCATAAGTGTAGTTAGAGTAAGGGATGGAGATACCACCATTAGCGTCTCTCATCTTCTTACGAACTTTCTCAGCAAAGAAAGTAGGAAGGCCATCAATGAATTTGGCTTTCCAGTGCTCAGAGTTGGCGTCGCCTCTCTGAGTAACCCTAGCAAGGAACACGTCCTTGTACCACCTAAACTGGCTAAGCGTAGGACACCTAAGGTTTTGTAATAGTTCTCTATTACGCTCACCATGCGACTCAGTACTACCAATAAAGTGATGAACAATGGCGAGCATAAGGGTATAAACCGCATCCGGTACACCTATGTCTTGCTGTTGTTCGTTCTTTACAATTTTTACGGCAGTAAGAATCTCATTTCTCTGAGGTTCAGTCAGAATATTACCCCACCACCCTCTGATGGTACCAGTAAAACCAGCAGAAATCATCTGCGCAATGCTATGATCCGTAGGGTTATTCTGAGTACATATGGTGGCATACATAGTTATTTGATGAATCATCTCATAAATCTGGGATTCAGTTTTACCATCCAGATTCCAATCATAGATTGACTTACCGTGGAAAGTATTCTACATCACGGTGCTCTCTTCGAAGAGCAAATCCTGAGGGGTTGGCCTATGGTAGTAATTTTTAGCTGGGCCAACATTATTACTATAAGTAATTCTGTTAACCTCGGGAGGTCTACCAAAAGAAAGTTCAAATCCTTGAACATCTTTTAAAGAGATGTCTGATTCAGAATCAGAATCATCATGGGATAAAGTGTTAAGCTTTAACCCTTTGAGATCTTTCTCGATCTCTTTAAGATGGGACATAAATTCTATTTTAGTTCCCAATTTAAAACCTTTAACTTCAATTGGAGGTTGAATTAGAGGTTTAACAAGACTTTTAGTAGAGTCTGGAGGGATCTTAACAGAGTTATGTGCCTGAGCAATCTCAATTCTATTGAGTTGTTTACCTATCGTGTTAAGGATAAGGTTGGTGTAATTACCTTGTTTCATCAAGGGATTCAGATCCTTAGTGTGCCCAAGGATTCTGGTATCAGTTTCTATCCTAAGAAAGGCACTAGCTGCTATGGTAGGAGCTGCGCTATTTTGGCTGGTGCTGCCAATTTCTATGGATAGGGGTTCAGTCGGAGGGTGAACAGCAGATATAATCTGCTTATTCACAGTGGTCCATTTAGTTTCATGTTTAACATCAGTTTTAGGCTGATTTTCTGTTTCAAGAACAAAAAGTTGCCTATCTTTGGTAAACATGAGGAACCAAACAGCAAAAGAAGTAACCAACTGGTTTTCTTCCACCCATTTATAAAATTCTAACATGGTTTTATCATACTTTTTAAAGTACCAAGTCCTAAAACTATCCCATTCTGGTAAGTTAAACTCAGCACTTATTTCTTTCCTATTAATCGTAAAAACCATTAAAAAAAAGAAAGGTTAAAGTCTGACATTCATTTCAGACGGCGTAGGGGATTCCCTGCGCTGAGAAGAATCCTTCTTCTCATAAATCCCATGGGGTATTTGGTCATGGATGAACGTACCATGAACATTCATATCATCATGATATGAAGGGTTTCTAGGATTTTCTTCACAGACAGAGTGTCTTGAAGAGGATGGAGGACAGGTAACAAAAGGGTTTCTAGAAGAGTAACTCCTAGAGGATTGACACCTATTATATTTTCTAAAATTTAGAAAAACATCTCCATCTTTCTCCTCAATGATGTCATCGACATCATGGTTCTGACGCGGTTGAGGAGGTACAGCATTTTTTATAGCCCAAGTCTCTGGGAAGTCAATTTCGTCCCAACTTATAGTTCTAGGTGTGTGAACATTAGAATCTATAAGATGTGTGTCAATTAACACAGTTTTACCAAAAGGACTTAATTGCTTAATATTGGGAGCCATAGTATTCATTACTTTGTAATAAATTCTATAAATAATCCCAACGGTTTCCGATCCCGGAAGAAAATTATAACCTTTGGTTTGGACCCTAAGACTCAAACACTTACAAAGGTGCATATCCGTTAAAGACAAAGTTATATTTGGAAATCAAAATAAACTGGTCCATTACATAAACTAGTTTCAATTGCTCCCATCAAAGATTGTCTAAAATTAGTACATCTTCCATCACGAAGTGTAGCTTGGAGACAGGCGTTCATGCCAGAAAGAGTCAAAGGTTTAAAAGAAATTTGAATTAAACCAACATGTATAAAGTGATAATTTTTATCCTTTATATGACTTAAAAGATCTTCTTTTTTAAAGAGCTCGATACTCTTATCTTGCTCGTCCAGACTAAGGGTTTGTTCCATAGTCTTAATAGCATATTTGCTACGAAAGTTATACCAGTTAGTGTTGTATATAACTTTAGGATGGACCTTAGGAATAGTCCACTTGTTCAGATCCTTCTGAACATCAAATTCAATTAAAGAAGAGTTCTTCGTGAACTCTTATGTTGTGTGTGTATCAATGGTTTGTTCTTCCATTACACAGATGTTAATGTTTAGAATAGTAATAATCCAATGGTCTGGAATACGAAAACATTATACAAATCAAAATATTTGTTTAAATAAAACAATATGCAAATCAAAATTCTAAATCTAAATGGAATTATTATTTAAATCGAAATTCGCCAGTTAAATGAATATAATAAGCCGAATTAGAAATCACTTTTGATACCCAGTGGTCAACGATTTACTGTGGGAATAAGCCTAACGCCTCCCCGGCTAAACGGCAACCCGGTTACGCGACAAGTTGCCAGTATATCACAACCAGACTTCTATTTCTCCATATTATTATCATTTAAATTAGGTTTTCAATATGAATAGTAATCATATAAATTAGGATTTTAATGTGAATAGTGCTTATTTAGATTAATATTCTGATGTGAATAGTAAAATACTATTCACGCCGGTGAACAGTGATTTACTGTTCAAACGTGTATTATACCGGACAATAGTAACGGCCATTACTTCCGTACATCAGAAACATCATATTTTTTACTGTTCCGATGCCTGGAAGATCATAGAGTTACTGTTCCGTGATAATACATCAGACCAAAATATTACATTCTAAACACTAACACACAAATTAGCCAATCATGGCTCTGATACCAACAGAAAGCTGAGGAAGTTGCCAAGGAGGCTGATGTAGCTCGGCGAGAGACTGATACAGCTCGGCAATAAGATGTAAATATTTCCAAGGAGGTAGAGGAGAAATGCAAGGTTGCTGTTTCCAGCAAGGTGGAAGTTGAGGGCAAGCTTGAAGAGGCTGGACGGCGTAAGAAAGACCTTGAGGAGAAGGTGAAGTCTGCCGAAGAGCTTCTTAGGGAACAGACTTCCTCGGAGAGGGTGAAGAGAAAAGCTGTTGTGAAGAAGGCCTTTAGCTCTGTCTGGGACAAAGGGTGGAACAAACCTCTACCCAAATGGAGTATGCAAGTTTGAAATTATTCAGGGATGGATGGACTGCAGCTTTGAAAGAATTGAATGTTGCTGAGGATTCTGAGCTATTTCAGAGACATGTTCATGGCCCTCCTCCCGCTATTGAAGAAGAAGAATAAGATGAAGCTGGATCTGATGAATCTTCGTTATTGATAGTAGAACAAACACCTGCTACTAATATCCCTCAGTACTCCGAGCAAGTTCAGTAGACAATCACTTCTGCCGATCAATGCCAGACACCTACCGAGCAACCAATTTCTTCCTTTAAATCAACTGAAGATGTTGTAGTGAATAAGTAGAAGGTGTAAAGTTTGTTCGATAATTTGCTGCTTCTGTTTTTTCCCATTTTGTTTTGTACCTTTGGTTGTATTCTCTTATCTTATAATCAATAAAATGGACTTTGTTATTTATTCTGAGTTTGTCCTTTACTTGTTCAATATAGTTGTGTTGGTGTTAATCTGGTTTTACTTTTCCTTTCTAGCTCATTGCCAGGATGGAATTGTTATCAGCTCATGAAATAGAGTTGATGAAGAAGTGTACTGATTACTTCAAAGCTGGTCGTGCAGATTTCACTGAAGCACAAATAATTGATATTCTTGGGTCTGATGCCTCTGAGCGAGCAATTGATGCTTACCAATATTTAAAATGTCTACTTGATCGAGTTGTTGCAAATAACGTGGCTTACTATGAAATGATTGAGGATCTTCAAGGAATGATCGAAGAACTTCAGCTTCAACATAAGGAAGCCACCGCTCTTTTGTATGAAGGTTATCAGAAAAAGTACCAACAGTTGAGTGTTGATCGGGGTTATGACAAATTTATTTTAGCCCATAATAAGAGAGAAAGTGTGTTAAAACTTGAGATTGAGGAGCATAGAAATATTTCTAAGCTGCTGGAGGAGGAAAATATTGCTTTAAGGGAAGAGTTGAGTCAGCTAAAATCTGTTGCTTCGTCTAGAACTCTGATCCCAGTTAATGATGAAGGTTTTTCATTTTTGGAAACTGAGAATACCTCTTTGAGGGAAGAGTTAGAAACTTTGAAAAGTGCCAAACCTACATCTTCTTCGCGGGGTAGAGAAAGATTTGGTCGGAGCAGCATTAAAGAGACTAGGACTCAACAGGACTTAGAAAATCAAGTTGTTCAACTGAAGGCAAAAAATTAATCTTTAGCTGAGATGTCCCAAAAAATTCAAACTCTTACCGAGCAACTGTCCAACCAGAGTTCTGCGTTGGAGAGTAAAGAAAATTTGGTGAAGCGGCTTCATCAGCATGTTGAACGATTGACTTATCAATTCCACAAACAGCCCAGAGAGTTTTGGATGGGGGGATATAATGAAGATTTATGTCATCTTGATGCCAGGTTGAAACAAACAAACAATGAGGAATATAAACAGGGATGGTTAAACACCTTAACTCTGATGAAGGTCGAACAAGGAACAGAGTTGTGGGATTGGTATGAACCCGGATTACTTGATCTGCCAGTGCCTCCTTTTAAACTAGATGTTAGATAGATTCCAGCCCGCTCCATTCCTCAGTGTTTTATTTCCTAATACCTTGGTGACTACAATCTTCATGAAGATTTTGAGATATCCCGACCTCAACATCTGCTTGACCGACCCAGCTCGAGCAACACCAGAATGCTGCAAGATTTGAATTTTATCAACTCTTCTTTTGCTCTAGATGATCCTCCAGCTGGAATGGAGCCTCTACCTAAACCTGAAGGAAAGAAACCAATAGAATAGGCTATTTGTATTTCGTTAGTGATTGTTTAACGAAGAAAAATCAACTTTTTATAATTTTATTTTCTTGGAAATAAACTCATTGTATGATGTCTATCTTGTCAATCTTTATAAGATCAACTATAATAATGTTGTACTTCGCTGAGTATATATCTATAAAGGGACAATTTGTCCTTTATTGATTTGATTGCCTAGACAATGGAACTTTGTCCCATGTTGATGTAAAAAATTAGATTATCTCTAATTGTTTAATCACAGATAAAAAAAAAATAAGACAAGAGATTTTAAAGTGGTTCAGCCTTGAACGAATGGCCTACGTCCACTGTTTATGTTATTATTGACTGTTTGAGAATTCTCGAGGTAAGATTTTTCTCCAGAAATTCCGGTCCCCTCTCAATGAGGATGATTCGGTGTACTTATAGCCATGAGGCTGTACATGTGAATGAGTAATACATAGCTGTTCAATAAGCATATACATCCGTATAATAATAATCAGCATTTAATCCTCTTAATTGTCTTGATAATAAATGCTCTGATCGAGGTGCAGCTCGGACCGCCTAAGCTGCTCGGACCGCCTAAGTATCTCGGTATCCATGAGTTGCTCGGTGAAGGTAAGTTCCTCGGAGAGCACATACTGCTCGGAGTGTCTGAGTTGGTCGGAGAAATTGAGTTCCTCGAAGTCAAGGTGTTGTTCATAAGTATTTGTTATTGCCACGCAGATTGCCATGTGTCTCCACTTCATTGTGCCATGTCAGCAGACTAAAATTGGTATCAACAGAAGCCCCCAATGTTTCACAGTTCGAGATTGAGGAGTGTGGAACATTCTTCTCGAAATATGGGGGGATGAAATGGTCATCCTGAATTTTAGGAGCTTGTTCTTTGCATTTATTTTTCCTTTTCAAATTCATAGAATCAGACTTTTCAAATTTTTCTAACTGCTTCGATCTCCGCACCCTTTTTATCCTTTTAGCCGCCGGTAGCGTAAACGTCTCCCTTTGTAATCATTATTTTTACCTTTTCCCAAGGTAAGGTATTTAAGCGTTGCAGAAAATCATATCGTCTTTTACTTTTTCAAATCTGTATCTTTGAGTTTTCCATTTTCTCTCTCTCTTGTGCGTTCATCCTTTTCATCGTTCGTTGTCAACAGATCCATCCTTTTTCTGTAAGATCTTCTTCCTTCTCTTTTATTTCCTTTATTCGCCATGGTTTACCTTGTTGAGTCGCTTGATAAGTTTCGTTCTGATTTCTCTATTCCTTGTTGTTTTAGAGGAACTTTCTGAGCCTTCAGATTATTTTCGTTTGGCTAAGGGACATTGGTTCCCCAGTCTCTTTGTTGCTGAATGTGGCTTTCCTTTTCCCCCAAATCCTTTGTGTCTGGAATTCTGTCAATATTTTGACGTGGTTCCTACAAAAATAGCCCCCAATATTTGGAGAATAGTTAACGGAGTTCATTGATTAAATTAGATTCACGGAACTCGTTTAGGAATTCCAGAAATCATGTTTTGCTATAGATGGGCTGTCAGCGACAGTACTTTTTACTTAAAAGCTAGGTTTTTAAATAGAGCTTTAGTGGTAAATCTCCCAAATGCCAATAGGGATTATTTTGAGCATGGTGTTATTATAAAAAAATTGGCAACATGCTCCACTAACTGGAAATGATGTGTATCAGGGTCCCAGATGCCCTCCCTATGGCAATGGGATAGGTTGTTTTTACTTTACTTTATTTTTGAATTTATGCTTTCTTTGTGTTTGATAAAATGTGTCACTGATATTTTAATTTTCATTTATTTGCAGTTGACAGCAAAAGAAGGTCTCCAAAAGAGACAGAAGTTAACTTTAAACATCTGAAACTTATCTGGGGTTTGCATCAAACTGTTGCCGACGAGCATATCAGATCAGCTTCATATTTGCTGCAGTATAAGAGTTCCACCTCGTCTTTTACTGCTCGTCCGGTGATAAGTGATGTAGAACCAGTACCAGCTTCTTCAAGTTCTTCACCTGAGTCGCATATTCCTCTGAGTGAAAGAATGAAAAGAAAAAGAGCTCCTGCCCTCTTCGAGAAATCTGCCTATGTTGCTGGAGAGGCAAAGAAAAGCAAACATGATGTCCTAGAATAAGGGACAAGAAAAATCGATGCACCTCCTCCGGCTGCTCCTGTGAAAGTAGCCGAGAAGCCCCCAGTGGCTCCGAGCAAGGTCGCTGCTCCAAGCGAGGTTATAGTCATATCCCCGACTAAGACTACATCCTTGGTCGAGACCGTTGATGCTCCTTTGAGGAGGCTGCAGAAGAGCTCCTCGGTCAATTTGGCTAAATCCATCGCTCAGCCCCCGACTACGGGAAGTGGTGTTCCCACTTTTTTTGCCCCGAGCTCTGCCATGAGCTCGGTGAAGTCTTGGATCATTCCCGAGATCCAAGGTATTGAAGAAAATATTTCTCAGGACATGGTTATAACTTTTGTTCCCACTTTTGTTGCTCTGCCCCGAGCTCTGCCATTAGTTGCTCGTCATATTGCTTCTGTAAGTATTATTGTCCTAAACTTTCATTTTTCCCTTGTTATATCTTTGCACTGACTTGCTATTATTTTCTTTTCCCAGTTGGTAACCTGTTTCAATACAATTTTGAAAAAGGATGAAGCTATTAAAGCTTCAAGATCCTCGTCAGGTGTAAAGGAAGCTTTGGTGGGTCTAACGCAATCTCTGAAGGATTATCATCAGAAGTATGTTGATGATAAGGCTGCTTGGGAGAAGAAGCTTAATTCCACCGAGCAGGAGAGGAATCAGGTTGTTGAGGTCTCCAAGGGATTGGAGAAGAAAATAAAAGAATTGGAAAGTAAGAATAAAGAGCTCGAAGGGAAGCTCCAAAGTGCTGGGGAGCTTGAAGGTAAGCTCAAAGCTGCTGAGGAAGAGTGGGGCAAACTTCGTGAAGTAAGTCGTCAGAAGGAGGAAGTGGAGAATAAATTGAAGGCTGCCGAGGAACTTCTATCCAAGAAGCTTTCCTCAGAGAAGGTGAAAAGAAAGTTAGCTGTGAAAAAGTCCTTCAGTATTGGCTGGGACAAAGGATGGAATAAGGGTCTGGCTGCCATGATGTCGTAGGTGGAATATGGTAGCCTTAAGTACTTTAGGGATGGTTGGGTCGCTGCTCTGAAAGAGCTGAATGTTGATGAAAATTTTGACTTGTTTCAGCGACACATCCCTGGCCCCCCTCCAACTCCTGAAGAAGAAGAAGAAGAGGACGAAGCTGCCTTTGAGGAATCCTCCATGGTGATGGGAGATCAAATTTCTCATCCCCCAATTGTCCAGTCCTCATGCGAGCAACTTCAACCATCCATTATTTCAACCGAGCAGCTTTCAGCTCCCACCGAGCAGCCATCTATGCCACCCGAGCAACCTACTTCCTCGTCTCAGCCTTTCGAGAAAGTTTTGGGAGACAAGCAAAAGGTGTAGAGTTGTTCGGATTTTTCTCTCTGTTTATTTTTGCCAATTGTAACTCTGACCTATGTACTTCTCTTTTATGATGTAATAAAATTTGAAATTTTGACTATTCATAATGTTGATTCTCTTCCTCTTGCTCCTTATTGATTCTTGCCATCTCTTCTTTTTACTAGTTTATGGCCAGGATGGAATTATTATCTGCTCATGATACAAAATTGTTGAGGCAATGCAATAATTACTTCAAAGCTGGTCATACAGATATGAGTGAAGCTCAAATCGTTGATATCCTTGGTCAAGATGCTTCAGAGCAAGCAGTTGAAGCCTACCAGTATTTAAAGTGTCTGCTCGACCGGGCAGTAGCTAATAATGTAGCATATTATGAGTTGATTGAAGACCTTCAGGGCACTCTCGAGGAGCTTCAACAACAATACAAGGAATCTATAGCCCTCTTGCCCCAAGGATATGAGAAGAAGTATCAGCAACTGAATGCTGATAAGGGATATAATAAGTTATTTGCTACTTACGATGTGAGGGAGAGAACTTTGAAGACCGAGGTCGAGGAGCACAGGCAGATAGCCAAGCTACTGGAGCAGGAAAATAATAACTTGCGAGGAGAGGTATCCCAACTGAGGTCTGCAGCCTCTACCTCAAACGCTTTGGTCCCTGTAAACGACGAGGGATTCTCTTTCTTGGAGGTTGAAAATGCCAACCTGGGGGATGAATTAGAAACCTTGAAAAGGATTTGGCCTTCTACCTCTACTCGGGGACGAGCAAGAGATTCTCGGGGATGAGCAAGAGCTGCTCGGATTACTGTCGAGGAACAAAGAACTCAATCGGCTCTGGAAAACCAAGCCTTCCAATTAATGGAAAAGAACCAGGCATTGGCCGAGATGTCTAAGAAAATCCAAACTTTAGACGAGAAACTAGCTGCCCAAAATTCTACCTTGGAGAATAAAACGAATTTGGTGAAGAATCTCCACGAGCAGTTAGAAAGATTAACCTACCAGTTCCACAAACAGCCTAGGGAGTTCTGGATGGCTGGTTACAATGAAGCCCTCTACCATTTAGATGATCGGCTCCAGAATGCAAATAATGTGGGTTATAAACAAGGATGGTTAAATGCTTTGGGCGTGCTGAAGTTGGAACAAGGTCATTATTTATGAGATTACCACAATCCTGGGTTGCTCGACCTACCAGTGCCTCCTTTCAAGCTTGATATGAGCTGGATTCCTGCACGGGCCATTCCACAATGCCTAATTTCAAAGTATCTCGACGACTACAGTCTTCACTCCAACTTCGAGATATCTCGCCCCGAGCACCTCCTTGATCGGCCATCAGTTATGAACATCAGGATGCTTAAAGATTTAAATTTCATTAATTCCCCTTATGCCTTAGACGACCCTCCTGCTGGTGAAGAACCTGTTTCAAAGGCAGAGGGGAAGAAACCAATTGAATAGGAATCTTGATGTAATAATTAATATGTATTTCATTCTCGATGTATTTTGCTCTAGATTTAATGAAAGACTTTTATTTTTCTTTGCAATCTTGATTGCCATTGTCTTGTAGATATTTTGTAAAACACTTTACATATGTGTATGTATATCTGTTAAAAAGATAACAACATTGTGTTATTTGTCGATCAACTAAAGCTGGTTAAAACTTATTGTCGACTATCCGGAATTTGTGGTAATCATTTGATAACTAACCAAAATTGATTTTGTTTCTCGACCATCTTGGTGGTAATTTAAAATGTTACGAGTATCAAAAATTTTGCTTGATCACTTTTTAATTCTAAGCCATTAGCTGACTTTTATCACATACTCATGCTTTGTTTAATAAAAATATTCCCGACCAACTGTAGTTGACAGCTTCTTATTCCCGACCAACCTGAGTTGGTGGATTTTTAGAAATATTTTTTCTTCCCAACCAACCTTAGTTGGTATTTCTGGGAAATATTTTTTATTCCCGACCAACCGGAGTTGGTGGATTTTCTTCCCAACCAACCGGAGTTGGCACTTTTGGGAAATATTTTTTATTCCCGACCAATCGGAGTTGGTGGATTTTCTTCCCAACCAACCGGAGTTGGCACTTTTGGGAAATATTTTTTATTCCCGACCAACCGGAGTTGGTGGATTTTCTTCCCAACCAACCAGAGTTGGCACTTTTGGGAAATACTTTATATTCCCGACCAACCGGAGTTGGTGGATTTTCTTCCCAACCAACCGGAGTTGGCACTTCTGGGAAATATTTTTTATTCCCGACCAACCGGAGTTGGTGGATTTTCTTCCCAACCAACCGGAGTTGGCACTTTTGGGAAATATTTTTTATTCCCGACCAACCGGAGTTGGTGGATTTTCTTCCCAACCAATCGGAGTTGGTGGATTTTGCTGAGTAGTGTGTAACACTAGTATTCCGCGAAAAAATTTCAATAAAAGGAGAGAATTTGGTAGAATATTCACATTTTATTCATACTGATGAAACAGCATTACTTGAGAGTTTACATTACTGATAATATTTACGAAGGTGTTCTGCATTCCATGCATTCTTAAACTCCTCCCCCTTTAAAGTTTCTATTCTGTAGGTTCCTGGTCGAACAACTTCTGTAACTCGGTAAGGTCCATGCCAGTTCGCTTCCAGTTTATTGTTTTTGAATCACTTTCTTTAGCACATAGTCTCCTTCTTTCAGGTCGCACTTCTTCACTCTCTTGTTATAGAACAAGGTTGTTCGTTGCTGGTAAGCAGCATTCCTGATGGCTGCTTCTTCTCTAACTTCCTTGAGCATTTCCAAGTCTAACCTTCTCATTAAGTCGCTGACAGGGGAATTGAAGTTAAGCACTCGGTGTGTTGGGAGGCCCAGCTCGGCAGGTATAACAGCTTCACTTCCAAATGCCAGCATATATGGAGATTCTCCAGTTGCTGCTCGGGGGGTAGTACGATAAGCCCATAGTACTGAATGTAGCTCGTTGATCCAGTTTGCTTTCGCGTCATTCAGTCTTTTCTTCAAGCCATTTAGCAGTGTTCTGTTTGTCACCTCAGTTTGTCCATTGCTTTGGGGATGGCCTGGTGCCGAGTGGATTTTCAAGATATTTGACTCATGACAATAGGCAGCGAACTCCTCGTTGTCAAATTGTGTTCCATGGTCGGTGATGAACGCGTGGGGAAGACCATATCTACAAATGATGTTTTTCCAAATAAATTAGTACACCTTTTCGTATGTCATGTCGACAAGAGGCTCGACTTCTACCCACTTAGTAAAATAATCCACTGCGACGACGAGATATTTAAATCTTCCTCTAGTCGTTGGAAGTGGCCCGACCAAGTCAATTCCCCACATGGCAAATGGCCAAGGGGAAGTAGTGGGTGTCAATAATGCTTGGGGAGTTCTTCGGATGGAGGAGAAGCACTGACACTAATCACATTTCTTGACATAAGCTAGACAATCAGCCCTCATCGTTGGCCAGTAGTATCCATGCGTCATGATTCTTTGCAAAAGCATCCAACCTGCTATATGGGCTCCACAGGACCCTTCATGGACCTCTTCAATCAAGTCTTTCACCTCTGAGGGATGCACACATCTTTGAAAACCTGCCATAATTCCTCGTCTGTATAAAATACCATTAGTCAGTACATAACGAGCAGCTTTAAACTTCAATTTCTTGGTCGTGAGTTTATCAATCGGTAATTCTCCCTCCTCAATATATGCCCTAATGGGATCCATCCAAGATGGCCCTAAATCAAGGGTAATAAAGTTTATCATCAGATCTTCTTCTATGCTCCGACCAGCTAGAATTTCAATTGGGATTGTTCTTCGTAGCTCGGTACGAGTAGCTGATGCTAATCGAGCTAAAGCGTCAGCTCTTGCATTCTCCATTCTTGGTATTCTGACCAGTTGAACAGTGACAAATTCCGATACCAACTCCATCGTCTTTGCATGGTACTTAATCATCAACTCTCCTTTTGATGCATATACACCGAGCATTTGGTTTACAATCAACTGTGAGTCACTGCATACGATTACCTGCTCTGCCTTCATGATTTTTGCCAGACTAAGACCTACAATCATCATTTCATATTCGGCCTCATTATTAGAAGCTTGAAATTGAAAGTGTAGAGAATATTCTATATCGACCTCGTCTGGACTTTTCAATACAATCTCGGCTCCACTTCTTGAGGTGCACGATGAGCCATCCACATACAAGTTCCATATAGGTATCTCGTCCTCAAACTTCTTATTGGACAAAGTTCCTCGATGGAATATTTGTTGCTCCTTTATCTCCATTTCTACCACACTTCGCTGCTCGCCGACCTTCTCCTATTGCTCTCCAATCAACTTAAGTTGATCGGGGTTTAAATTTGATGATCCTGTAACATCCACAGGTTGGTCGGTGTTCAGCTTTTGCTCCTCAGGGGTATCAGGATAAGTGAACTTTGCTATAAAATATGTTACTGCTTGCCCTTTCAGTGACGATCTAGGCTCATAAATTATATCATATTCACCGAGTTCTATTGCCCAATACATCAATCTCCCTGATGTTTTTGGTTTATGAAGAGCTTGCCTCAACGGCATATCGGTATATACGACTATGGTATGAGCCTGGAAATATGGCTTCATTCTTCTACTCGCTTCGATCAGCGCCAGTGCCAACTTTTTCATCTTTGGATATCTGATTTCTGCTCCTCGGAAGGCCTTACTAGTGTAATAAATTGGTTTTTGTACTCCATCCTCTACTCTTATTAATGCCGAGCTAACTGCATTTTTCGAAACTGTTAGATACAAGTACAACCTTTCTCCCATCACTGGTCTGGACAACAGTGGAGGTGCTCCCAAATATTTCTTCAATTCTTGAAAAGCTTCCTCGCATTCTTCATTCCATTCAAAAGTCTTTCGGAGCGTTTTGAAGAATGGGAGGCATCTATCAGTTGCTCGCGATACAAATCTGTTAAGTGTTGTTACTCGCCCTGTAAGACTTTGCACTTCTTTCTTCGTCATTGGAGATCGCAGCCCTAACAGAGCTTTGATCTTTTCAGGGTTTGCTTCAATGCCTCGTTGATTAACAATGTACCCGAGAAACATGCCTTCTCGTACTCCAAATATGCACTTGGTCGGGTTCAATTTCATTTGATATTTATCCAATTGATCAAAGGTCTGGCCTAAGTCAACTAGATGGTCAGCAGCTTTCTTGCTCTTTATCAGCATATCATCAACATAGACTTCCATATTGCGACTGATTTGTTCTGCAAACACCTTGTTCATCAGCCGCTGATATGTCGCACCTGCATTTTTCAAACCAAAAGGCATAACATTATAACAATAAGTTCCCCTAGGGGTAATGAAAGAGGTACTTTCCCTGTCTTCAGGTTTCATTTTAATCTGGTTGTAACCAGAATAAGCATCCATGAAGCTCAACAGCTCGTGTCCCGAGGTAGCATCCACTAGTTGATCAATTCAGGGAAAGGGAAAATGGTCCTTGGACATGCCTTGTTGAGGTCGGTGAAGTCTACGCACATCCTCCATTTGTTGTTGTTCTTTTTCACCATTACTACATTTGCTAACCAGTCTGGATATTTAACATCTTCAATAAAGCAAGCTTTTTGGAGCTTCTCGACCTCCTCCTGTATAGCTTGGTTCTTCTCGGGGCTGAACACTCTTCTTATTTGTTTCACTGGCTTGATTTCTTTATTCACATTGAGCTCGTGACATAAGAAATTTGGATCTATTCCGGGCATATCTTCATGACTCCAAGCAAAAGTTTATTTTCTGCTTTTTAATAAAACTATCAACTCCTGTTTTAATGAGGCATCTAACGACGAATCTATCTGAGTTGTTCGTTCAGAGTGCTCGTCGTCCAGAATGATGTTTTCAGTAGCTTCAATCACCTGACCTTTCACGAGTTGCGACTCGTCTCTAGGATCCAATGTTTCAATTTCTGCACCCTCATCCACCTGATAGGTAGTAGTCTTTTTCCTAGATTCCTCTAGTTCTTCCTGTTCGATAGATGAATAGTAGCATTCCCGAGCTACTTTTTGATCACCCTTCACAACTCCTACTCCAAAATTGGTTGGAAATTTTAGGCATTGATGTACCGTAGATGGTACTGCTTCAAACTTCTTCAATCCTACCCTTCCCATGATGATATTGTAGGTTGATTGAACATTCTTATCCATCACGAAGAAGCGTACTCTTTCTGTTCGACAAGCAGGCCATGTACCAATGAACATATCCAACTTGATCGTCCCAAGTGGAAAAACTTTCTCGCCAGCAAAACCGAGGAGGGGCCTATGATAAGGCTCCAACTGAGATAATTTTAGATTTAAGCTGTCGAAGCACGAGTAGAACATAATATCAGACGAGCTACTGTTATCAACCAGTACCCTCGAGATCATCACTTCCTTCATTCTCATTTTGATCACCAATGGGTCATCATGAGGATATAGCACACCTGCGAGGTCATTCTTTGAGAAACCGATGACCAGTTTTTCTTTGTTGACCTTCCTCGGGCGATCATCTTCAGCCAAATTTATTCGTTGAATATATGAACAGGCTTGAGCCTCATTGAGGTAAGCTTTTCTTTCTGCAGTAAGGTCTCCACCTCCTGCATCTCCACCTGTAATAACATTACAATCAAATGATCCAAAATGTATTGAAAATACCTCATGTTATGGTTGCCTTGGTCTTTTGGGAAGATCGGGGTCGTCTTCTGGATCATCTTCATGGTCTCTTTTCTTGTTCTCCTCTGCTCGACGAGGAGATCTAGATCTCTCTCTTGCTCGGTCGTTGTTTCTTCTTTCATTTCTACGATCAACATACTTTGCCAGTTTTCCTCGTCCCAATTTTCCTCGTCTAATGAGTGCTTCAATCTCATTCTGAAGAGCTATGCAATTTTTGGTCATGTGGCCATGATCCTTGTGGAACTTGCAATATTTGGCCTTATTCCTCTTGTCAGGGTGTGACTTCATTTTCTCTGGCCAGTTTAACTCCTCGTTGTTCTTGATTGCTTCTAGAACATGGTTGATGTCTACCTTCAAAGGAGTATAATTTTCAAATTTCTTTAATACCTCCCATGATGGCTTTGTTTTTGAGTGCTTGTCACCACCATTGTTTTTATGTTCTTTCTTTTTGGCTTTATCACCATCCACCTTAGTTTCTTTGGTATCCATATTCTTCTTTGCAGCCATAGCCTCCTCGGCATTCATGATCTTGGTCGCTTTTGCCATCAATTCTGACATGGTCTGGGTGGATCTTTAGCCAAAGTGTCGTATAACTTGTTGGGCAACAGCCCACTCATCAGAGCAGTAATCGCTATTTTTTCCTCGTAATCAATAACTTCGAGTTTCTCGTTATTGAAACGAGTAATATAATTCCTGGTGCTCTCACTTGCCTTTTGTCTAACACTTAACAAGTGTGCTACTCGTTTAAAAGGTTTTGCTCCAAAAGAGAAGTTTCCAATGAAGAGCTCGGCCAGTTGAAAGAAAGTTGAAATCTTACCCCGAGGAAGATTATTGTACCATATTTGAGAAGATCCTGTAAGAGTTCCCGAGAATGCCCTGTATCTCATCTCATCTGGCACAGCATAGATGTCGGCAGCAGCTTGGTATTGCTCTATATGAAGGACAGGATCGGTTTTTCCATTATATTTAGGAGTCACAACAGGTGCTTTGAACTTTGATGGTGTGGGAAAATCCACAATTGCTTGTATGAAAGGTGTCCCTTTGACAAAAGTTCTTTGGAGAGGATTCTTGGCCTTAGCCATTTCACCTAGTCTATCCTCCAGCCTCTGAATAGATCCTTTCCACGCATCATTTCCTTCCTCGGGCCGGTTGGTTCGAGCAACTGATCGCGTGGATGTGGCTTCTTAGGATCTATCTTGTCGAGCAGCTGGTTGTGATTGGGCAGAACCCTCTCTTAAATCAAATGGTCGTCGAAAGTTTCTCGACACAGCCTTAGGAGGACTTTTATTCTTCCTAGGTCCCAATCGATCAAAAGGAGAGACCCTACTCAATCTTTCCAGTGCACTGGTCCTTTCCGGAGAGAGAGTGATGTGTTGTTCAGTATCTGTGGCTCGTACTGACGAAGTTCGACCCGGTTGATAAGAAAAATCTTCAGATTTATCAGTGCGATATGAATCGATTTGCCTAATGCGTGAAGAAAGTAAATGAGTATTTCTTTGACCACTTCGTTGTCCTGAATAGGTTGATGCTCCACCTTGGATAGTTTGCATGAGTTGTCGCATTGTTTCCTGCATGGTTGTCTGGCCTTGAGCCAAACTGGCCATGATTCCTGCCAGATCTTGGATATTTGGAGGAGCGGATGGATTTGGGGGGTTTCCAGCGTTGCGATTGTTGGATTCAGGATTGTCAGCCATTGGTGATGATTTATTTTTGGTGAAAAACGAAAATTACAGTCGTTTCCCATAGACGGCGCCAATCTGTTGATGTAAAAAATTAGATTATCTCTAATTGTTTAATCACAGATAAAAAAAAATAAGACAAGAGATTTTAAAGTGGTTCAGCCTTGAACGAATGGCCTACGTCCACTGTTTATGTTATTATTGACTGTTTGAGAATTCTCGAGGTAAGATTTTTCTCCAGAAATTCCGGTCCCCTCTCAATGAGGATGATACAGTGTATTTATAGCCATGAGGTTGTACATGTGAATGAGTAATACATAGTTATTCAATAAGCGTATACATCCGTATGATAATAATCAGAATTTAATGCGCATTTAATCCTCTTAATTGTCTTGATAATAAATGCTCTGATCGAGGTGCTGCTCGGACCGCCTAAGTATCTCGGTATCCATGAGTTGCTCGGTGCAGGTAAGTTCCTCGGAGAGCACATACTGCTCGGAGTGTCTGAGTCGGACGGGGAAATTGAGTTCCTCAAAGTCAAGGTGTTGTTCATAAGTATTTGTTATTGCCACGCAGATTGCCATGTGTCTCCACTTCATTGTGCCATGTCAGCAGACTAAAATTGGTATCAACATCCCATATGTTTGCCTAGTTGTAGTGACTTATCACCCATAAGTGCCTAAGCAATGGAATTATTTTTATCCCATGTTCCTGCTTAGTTCTAGCAATTATTTATATAAATAATTGCCTTGGTGCCTAGTCAGTGGATATTTTACCCATCTTCTTGCCTAGTTTAGATGCCACTTGGGTCACCCATAATCAAACAGGCCTTGCCTTGCTCGATTGTTATACCAACATTGTTGGTTGTGTTGATGTCGACCAAACTTTGTTGGTGTTTATGTTGATGCCGACCAACCTTGTTGAGAAAAATTTTGTTATTACTAAGTTTTACTGAGTTAGGTTAGTGTGTAGCACTAGTACTTCCGGAAAAAAATAACACAAATGAATATCGAAAAATCTGCGTCACAAACGAATATCGGGAAATCCGCGTTTTCATTTATTCTGAAACAATGGGGTACATGTGTAGTTACATTACTGGTAATACTTTCGCAGGTGCTCTGCATTCCAAGGATTCTTGAATTCTTCTCCTTCTAGAGTTTTTATTTTGTAAGTGCCAGGTCGAACAACAGCTGTGACACGATAGGTCTCATGCCTGTTGGCTTCCAATTTATTGTGCTTTTGAATTACCTTCTTGAGCACATAATCTCCCTCCTTGAGATCAAATTTATTGACTCTTTTATTGTAGAACATGGCAGTCCTTTACTGATAAGATGCATTTTGGATTGCTGCGTCTTCTCTGACTTCTTTGAGCATGTCCAAGTCCAAACGTCTCATCAAATCACTTACCGGAGAATTAAAATTAAGGACCCTATGAGTAGGTAGCCCTAATTCAGCAGGTATCTCTGCTTCACTCCCAAAATCTAACATGTAAGGAGATTCCACAGTTGCTGTTCGGGGAGTTGTTCGGTAAGCCCATAGCACTGAGTGCAACTCGTTTATCCATTTTCCCTTAGCATCATCCAACCTTTTCTTCAACCCATTCAATAGAGTTATGTTCGTCACCTCTGTTTTCCCGCTACTTTGGCGATGACCCGGAGCAGAATGAATCTTTTGAATGTTAGACTGTAAATAGTACGCAGCGAACTCCTCATTGTCAAATTGGGTACCTTGCTCAGTGATAAAAGCATGTGGCAGACCATATCTTCAAATAATGTTCTTCCAAATGAATTGATAAACTCTTTCATAGGCCATATCAATAAGAGGTTCAGCTTCCATCCATTTCGTGAAATAATCCACAGCAACCACCAAATATTTGAATCGTCCTCTTGTAGTTGGTAGAGGCCCGACTAAATCTATTCCCCACATGGCAAATAGCCAAGGGGAAGTGATTAGTGTTAACAGTGCCTGAGGAGTTCTTCGTATAGTTGAAAATCGCTGGCACTTATCGCATTTCTTGACGTAAGTTATGCAATCAGCTCGCATTATTGACCAGTAGTACCCCTGTGTATTCATTCTCTGTAAAAGAGTTCTACCTGCTACGTGAGCTCCGCAAGATCCTTCATGAATTTCTTCTATCAGATCTTTAACTTCTACTGGGTGAACACATCTTTGCAAACCAGCTATCACACCTCTTCTGTACAGAACGTCGTTGTGTAAAACGTATCTGGCAGTTTTAAACTTCAACCTCTTAGCTGCAAATTGGTCGGTTGGTAACGCGCCTTCTTTGATATAAGCTCTGATGGGATCCATCCAGGAAGGTCCCATATCCGAAGCGATAAAATTCACCATTAAATCTTCATCAATACTTCTGCTTGCCAGTATCTCAATTGGAATTATTCTTCGTAGCTCGGTGCGCGTAGTTGAAGCTAACCGACAAAGTGCGTCTTTTCTAGAATTCTCGAGTCTTGGTATTATAATCTCTTGGATGGCTGTCAAATTGGATACAATATCCATGGTTTTAGCCAAATACCTTGACATGAACTCTCCTTTCGTTGCGTAAAGATTGAGCATCTGATTTACCACTAACTGCGAGTCACTGAACACCATAACTTTCTCTGCGTTCAATGACTTAGCTAAGCTGAGGCCCACAATTATAGCTTCATATGCGGCTTCATTGTTGGAAGCTTTGAATTGGAAACGCAGAGCATATTCTATATCTAACCCATATGGACTATTGAGAATAATTCCAGCTCCGCAGCCTATTGCACACGAGGAACCATCAACATATAAATTCCATATAGGGATATTATCATGAAACCCTTGGTTTGACAAGATCCCTTGATGGAATATCTAGCGCTTTTTTTCTCCATCCTTCAACTCTGGCCCCTCACTAGAAGATTTTAGTTGATCGACTACCATCTCCTTCGGCCGGTCTGCGGCCTGGAGTTGATCGGGAACAATTTCTGTTAATTCTCCAGCATTTTTTAGTTTCTCTGCATTATCCCCCTGTTGATCGAAAGTATCTGGGTAGGTAAATTTAGCGATGAAATTCGCCACTGCCTGCCCCTTGAGAGAAGATCTTAGCTCGTAGATAATGTCATACTCCCCTAATTCTGTTTGCCCAATACATTAATCTTTCAGATTTTTCTGGCTTTCGTAACGCCTGTCTGAGTGGTATGTTAGTATATACCACTATCGTATGGGCCTGGAAATAAGGTTTCATCCTCCTGCTCGCCTCAATCAACGCCAAAGCCAACTTCTCCAGTTTTGGATACCTAATCTCTGCTCCCTTGAATGCCTTGCTCGTATAGTAAACTGATTTTTGCACTCTGTTTTCTATTCGTATCAAAGCCGAACTAACTGCACTTTCGGAAATAGCTAAGTACAAATATAATTTTTCTCCCAACATCGGCCTGGACAGTAAAGGAGGTGTTCCCAAGTATCTCTTCAACTCTAAAAACGCTCTCTCACGTTCGTGATTCCACTCAAAGGTCTTTCTAAGCACCTTGAAGAATGGAAGACATCTATCAGTTACTCGGGAGACGAATCTGTTGAGAGCTATTACACGCCCCGTGAGGCTCTGCACTTCCTTCTTGGTGGTTGAAGATTGTAGTTCTAGCAAGGCTTTTATCTTGTCAGGATTTGCTTCAATACCTCATTGATTCACAATATACCCGAGGAACATGCCTTCTTGTACGCCAAAAATGCACTTGGTCGAGTTCAGCTTCATCTGGTACTTCTCCAACTAATCAAATGTTTGGCTTAAATCGGCTATATGGTCAGCAGCTTTCTTGCTTTTAGTCAACATGTCGTCGACGTACACCTCCATATTTTTTTCCAATCTGTTCTGCAAACACCTTGTTCATTATCCGTTGATATGTAGCACCTATATTTTTAAGACCAAAAGGCATAACATTGTAACAATATATTCCTCGTGGGGTAATGAAAGAGGTACTCTCCCTGTCTTCTGGCTTCATTTTAATTTGATTGTATCCGGAGTAGGAGTCCATGAAGCTTAACAATTCATGTCCTGAAGTAGCATCTACTAGTTGATTTATCCTGGGCAGAGGGAAATGATCTTTTGGGCAAGCTTTATTCAGATCTGTGAAGTCCACACACATTCTCCACTTGTTCTTCTTCTTCATCATCACCACATTAGCGAGCCAATCAGGATTCTTGACGTCTTCAATAAAAGAAGCCTTTTGTAGCTTTTCTACCTCCTCTTGAATAGCCTGATTCTTCTCTAGGCTAGAGACTCTTCTTTGAGCTCGTGACAAGGGAAGGCTAGATCTATCCCCGGCATATCTTCATGACTCCACGCGAATGCTTGCTTTCTATGCCTCAAAAACGCCACTAGCGCTTGCTTCAGTATTGGATCAAGTGAAGCACCAATCTGAGTTGTTCTTTCTGGTCGCTCGTCATCTAGAATAATGCTCTCCGTTACCTCCATGACCTGGCCTTTAACGAGCTTCGTTTCAACTCTAGGGTCTAAGGATTCAATCTCACACTCATCAGATTTGTCCACTTGATAAGTGGTTGTTTTCTTCCTTGCATCTTCCAATTCTTCTTGCTCGGCAGACCAGTAGTATCATTCCCGAGCTACTTTTTGGTCTCCCTTCACTATTCCAACCCCAAAGTTGGTCGAAATATTTAAGCACTGATGTACAGTGGATGGAACTGCTTTAAACTTTTTTAAACCTACTCTCCCCATGATTATATTGTACGCTGATGGGACATTTTTATCCATCACGAAGAAGCGCATCTTTTCTGATCTGTAAGCAGGCCAGGTGCCAATCAGCATGTCTAACTTGATCGTCCCAAGCGAAAAAACTTTCTCTCCAGAGAACCCAATAAGGGGCCTTTGATATGGCTCCAGTTGACCAAGTTTTAAGTTCAAACTGTCGAAGCATGGATAAAACATGATGTCCGCCGATCTACCATTATCCACCAATACTCTCGAGATGATTATATCCTTCATTCTCATCTTGATCACTAGAGGTTCATCACGAGGATACAAAACGCCTTCCAGAACATTTTTGGAAAAATCTATGACTAGCTTATCTTTGTTAACCTTCCTCGGGCGATCCTCTTCTGCTAGATTTATTCGTTGTATATAAGAACAAGCTTGTGCCTCATTGAGGTAAGCTTTTCTCTCAGCAGTATGATCACCCCCTCCTGCATCTCCACCTGTAATCATGTTACAATCGAATGAACCAAAACGAATTGAAAATACCTCACGCTCAGGTTGTCTTGGCCTTTTTAGGAGATCGGGGCCATCTTTAGGGTCATCTTTGATCGAGTGCGAAAGGTAGCGCGTGTAAAGACGCTAATCGTTGTTTTCATTTCGCCAACTCAATACAAAAACCTAAACTACGACTACACTCAACGGGTGAGTATAGCGGTAAGTCGGGTATCGAGAATCCACAGGGACAAGTTGTTAGAATTTAAGTGGTTTAATATTCCGAAATAAAAGTGTAAAAGATGATTACAAACTAAAAGAAAAGATGCATAAAGGTAAATGATTAACTAGGCAATGGTATTGAAACTAGATTATGAAAGCGAGTAAAGCTATAGGTTGCGGCGAATATCCCTCACCCGAGTTAATTAGTATAAAATGGTTACATGGGTCGACGAGTTATTACAAATGCGTCTCGTTTCGACAGTTAATTAAATCAAGGGTTGTTACGCCCTAAATCATCATAAAAGCCTAATAAGATTTTGGCGTCAACAAATATCCCGGAAATTACGCGCGAAAGGTCGTAAGCACGGGACATACATGATATGCCCCGTCAAATCTCCTAGGCGTAATAACTAGGACAACGCACTCGAAATAGACCCGTAAACACCATCACCAAAGCAAAGCAACGCGTCAACCCGAGTGAGTTCAATTCAAACACAACCTAATTTAAGTTACCTAGAAAGCATGTTAAAAACGCGATAAATGGAAAGCGGTAAATAAACGCGGTAAAATTACACTACAAAGCAAGTAATCAAAGCATGTAAACTAATTAACAAAGCATGTAAACCTAATTATCAAAGCAAGAATGAATGAAATACAACTAGATTAATGGAGAGAGAAGATGAATAGTTAATCTTACAACCAATTAGTGTGTCAATCCAAGAGGGGAAGAAGAAAAACCAATCAAAACCCCAAACCCTAACTAAAAACTAAGCTAAAATCGTGTATATCTACTGAATCTCTGATTATTACAACAAAAAACCTTTATATAGTAAGTGGGAAAAGATAAGGGAAAAAGGAAAGAAAGAGGAAAGAGCCCAAAATATCTGGCACTACCGGTCGACCGGTCGCAGGGGCGCGGTCGACCGGTCCCTTAAGCCAAAGCATACTGTCTCCTTCCCACGGCAAAAGTTGAAACCGCGGTCGACCGGTCCCTTGTACGCGGTCGACCGGTACTCTGTTTTCAGGCTGCATTTGGTCCATGATGAGGGGGAAAAGGTCCATTACGGAAACGAGCCTAGCTTCTTCGTCCGAACTCCAAACGACGCACCGTTTGCGGCCACGCGATGCTAACTCAATGAACTACGCATCCGTGGAATTAACATGAGCCGGATAAGAAATGTGAATTGACTAAAAAGCCCTTGAAGTAGCGTCCAGCGACGAAACTTCTCCGAAATGCAACGGATCCTCACTTTTAGCGTTCCAATACCTACAAAAGCACAAATAACCCCTGCAAAACATGTATCTATCCAACTCCAAGGTTGTCTGGTTAATGAGCATAAATATAGGCATTTAGGACCGTAAAAGCGCTAGAATGCATAAGGATAATGGGCGGAAATATGCAATATTCGATACGAATCACACCCCCTAACTTACACATTGCTAGTCCCTAGTAATGAAACAAAGAAAACCAAACCAAAGAGGGCGGTACAAAATGTATATATGCATCGAAATATAATTGCCACTTTCGTAGGGAACACGATTGCATTTAGCATATGCAATAAGCCATTAAACCCCTAGGTTACCCTAGTGGACGAGTGTCGTCTCGTGAGGGTTTTCAGGGATGATACCCACAAACATCACATGGTTTCCTCAAAATATGCCCAACCCAACATGCGACAAGCCCAACAATGGCGAAAAGGATTTCATACGCATTATTAGCAAAGTGAATGAATTCACACAAAAGTCTCAATTATTAACATTATAGAATGCACCTCATAGAATTGAAACCTTAAAATGTGGGAGGGGAGCGAGCACATGCAAAGTGTGATTTGGCAAAAACTTATATAAACCGGATAACATTAAAGCAAGCATATATTCAATCCTCACGTGCATTACGCTCATCAAGCGAATTCACTCGAAACAGGGAGGTAACACACGGGACATGCGGGCTAAAGAGTAAATGTAAATGGACACTAGGCCGCACACATGTCACGAAAGAAGAACGCTATGTATAAACTGAAAAACTGTAATCTCAATGAAAGGATACCGCACACTAAAAGAGGCGAAATGCATTTTCACAGATTATCACAACTATTATGACTTTTAAATTACATCAACCTAAGATCACATAGGACTTTAATAGGGTTATAATGTAGGTATGGCTAAGGTACGAAACGAAGGAATATATGTACGAATTCAAAGTGTTCGGAATGAAAACTCGGGATAATGGGATAATGCGGGCAATATCAAAATTGGAAAACGAGTTACAAAACAAGCATTAAATGTGTCATCGGGGAGAGTAATCAAAGATTATTGAACTATATACAACATATACAAACTTCTCTTTCTTTTTCTTTTCTTCTTTTTCTCATTTTCTCTTTTGTTTTCTTTTGCTTTTTGCTTTCTCTTTTTCTTCACTTTTTTCACTACTTTCTTTTCTTTACTTATCAAACTCTCATATGCCTAAATTGCAACCGGCATCATAACAACATCATTCAATCCCAAGTAACATTCCAAACAAAGGTATGGAAAGTGTATGTATGGGCTAAAACTCCAATTTAGAGTTGGTTATGGGATTGGGGTTATGAAACGAAAGGATATATTTAGGCTCAAAGGGGTTAACGAGGGTAAACATATAAGGGTGAGGTCAAGGCTAATATGGGTGATATATCAAAGAGGGCCTATGATCATTTCACAAAGTTTACGCAATTCTCGAGTCAAAACAATATATGAAAATCATGCTCAAGTAACACATTTCAAGTATGAACTCAATTAATGAACGGTCAAATGAAAGAATAAAGAGATTACCAACGAATTCAACGTTTTCAATGAGAAATGAATAGTGTATACACTCACAAACGACGAAAGGTACAAAGCTTACTCGGTGTAAGTATATACAATGCAACAAAAGATTACCGAGTTATAAAAATCTTAAACCAAATCAATAAAGCAAGGAAAGTGCATGTGCTCATGGGATTAAAGTTTAATTCATGAAGTTA
The DNA here is from genome assembly GCA_949130495.1 of Sambucus nigra. NCBI lineage: Eukaryota > Viridiplantae > Streptophyta > Magnoliopsida > Dipsacales > Adoxaceae > Sambucus > Sambucus nigra. Next base: position 687,231,009 of record OX422210.1, read on the forward strand.
TTCATAATATCAATAATTGAGACTAAAGTCTAATAACTTCTAAAATCGAGAACATGCATCATTGGGTTGTCAATTGGATCGGGCAATTATTGAAATTTATCATCGGAAACGAAGGCAAAATGCCCCAAAAAGGAGAAAAAATAAAGAAAATCTTTTTGAAACTTTTGAATTTTTCTAAGAAAAGCATACTAAGTAACTAACATGTGAGAAAAAACATGGACTAAATAAAGAAATGGATAGAATATCCCACACCCCCTAACTTAAAACTTGACATTGTCCTCAATGTTAATTAAGAACCAAGTCAAAGAGAGGAAAATAGCGATATTACCCAAACGTGGAGCGATCCCCATAAGAACAAGTCCAAAGAATATACAAAACAAGTTAGTACCGAGCATAGCAAAAACAAATAATAAAAAGTTAACTAATTACATTAGACTAGATTAAAAAGGAAAGAAAAAAATAAAAAGCTAACTATATACAACCTACTATTTAAACTTCACACTAACTGTATACTAGAAGTCTAAATAGCTGAGGGTCCACCATAAGAACGATTTGACTTTGGAGGATAACCGGTGTACCCTCACATATAAGCATGCCTTCCGAAAAATATGAATTCCGTTTTAACAACGGAAGGCATGTGTAAGGCGGAAGAAATGAACCACCGCCAATTAAAAGTTTTGGTGGGACGATGGGGGGTTTGGATTGAACGGGTGACAAAAACAAGTGGGGACCGAGAAAAGCCGAATATCCTCCCAATGATTTTGAAGTTGGAATGGGAGGCGGCGCACACAAAGGCAAAGATGCGATCGTGGAGGGCGACTCGAGAAAGTACTCCTCATCGGCGATAGGGTTTAAAACATTAAAGTTCGAAACCGAATCATCGGGTACTTGTTCCGGTGGGGTAATAGAGAATGAAAAAGGGGATGAAAGAAAATCAAACTCATGAGATGAATCATCATCGCATGAAGTTGGAATTTCAAAGGAAATAATATCATTTTCAATGAAATGTTCTTCTTTGGGGGCCAAAGAAGAAATCATTTTATTGAAAATAGATATTACGTCATTTTCATCCTCACTTTCAATATCTATTACGAGATGGGCAAAGTCTAGAATGGCTTGTTCCAAAGTAGGTACAAGTACCTCATTTGGTTCAAAACATTCCTCGACTTCAAAAGTCTCGGAAGCAAAATCGTCGTCGGACTCAAATAATAAATCCAACTCATGTTCCCACGAACGATTTTCTTCCCGATAACGATTTTCAATTTTCTCATTCTCATACATACGCAAGCCCTCACCGAATGTCATGGGTCGAGGTGCGGATGCATGAAAATGGGAACTTTGAAAGTTGCGATCGGACTTAAACTTAAGCTCATTATTATAGAAATTTTGAAAACTATTCGAATTCGTTTCAAAATTCCTATTATAAGGAGGTAAAGGCCCAAAATCATTGTCATCATCATCAAAATTCCAATAACCTAAGTTTTGACTTTCGTTATACTCGCCCAAAGTCATATTTGAATTTGTTATACTTTGGGATTCTAAGTATTCACCGAAAGTCATAGGTTTGCGAGAATTTTGAGAATTATAACAAGGATTACCGAAAGAATTGGAATAAGACATGCTTACCCCAAAAATGGCTCAAGTGGCGAATTCCACAAAGTAAGTGCGCGCGGGAAAAATTCAAGCGTTTCTAAGTGCTCAAATGTGGAAGTCCTGCTAAAAGTTAGCAAATAATACAAATAGAAAGAAAATACTATGAAATATTAAATCAAATAAAGTCTAAAACAAACTAGTCCCCGGCAACGGCGCCATTTTGATCGAGTGCGAAAGGTAGCGCGTGTAAAGACGCTAATCGTTGTTTTCGTTTCGCCAACTCAATACAAAAACCTAAACTACGACTACACTCAACGGGTGAGTATAGCGGTAAGTCGGGTATCGAGAATCCACAGGGACAAGTTGTTAGAATTTAAGTGGTTTAATATTCCGAAATAAAAGTGTAAAAGATGATTACAAACTAAAAGAAAAGATGCATAAAGGTAAATGATTAACTAGGCAATGGTATTGAAACTAGATTATGAAAGCGAGTAAAGCTATAGGTTGCGGCGAATATCCCTCACCCGAGTTAATTAGTATAAAATGGTTACATGGGTCGACGAGTTATTACAAATGCGTCTCGTTTCGACAGTTAATTAAATCAAGGGTTGTTACGCCCTAAATCATCATAAAAGCCTAATAAGATTTTGGCGTCAACAAATATCCCGGAAATTACGCGCGAAAGGTCGTAAGCACGGGACATACATGATATGCCCCGTCAAATCTCCTAGGCGTAATAACTAGGACAACGCACTCGAAATAGACCCGTAAACACCATCACCAAAGCAAAGCAACGCGTCAACCCGAGTGAGTTCAATTCAAACACAACCTAATTTAAGTTACCTAGAAAGCATGTTAAAAACGCGATAAATGGAAAGCGGTAAATAAACGCGGTAAAATTACACTACAAAGCAAGTAATCAAAGCATGTAAACTAATTAACAAAGCATGTAAACCTAATTATCAAAGCAAGAATGAATGAAATACAACTAGATTAATGGAGAGAGAAGATGAATAGTTAATCTTACAACCAATTAGTGTGTCAATCCAAGAGGGGAAGAAGAAAAACCAATCAAAACCCCAAACCCTAACTAAAAACTAAGCTAAAATCGTGTATATCTACTGAATCTCTGATTATTACAACAAAAAACCTTTATATAGTAAGTGGGAAAAGATAAGGGAAAAAGGAAAGAAAGAGGAAAGAGCCCAAAATATCTGGCACTACCGGTCGACCGGTCGCAGGGGCGCGGTCGACCGGTCCCTTAAGCCAAAGCATACTGTCTCCTTCCCACGGCAAAAGTTGAAACCGCGGTCGACCAGTCCCTTGTACGCGGTCGACCGGTATTCTGTTTTCAGGCTGCATTTGGTCCATGATGAGGGGGAAAAGGTCCATTACGGAAACGAGCCTAGCTTCTTCGTCCGAACTCCAAACGACGCACCATTTGCGGCCACGCGATGCTAACTCAATGAACTACGCATCCGTGGAATTAACATGAGCCGGATAAGAAATGTGAATTGACTAAAAAGCCCTTGAAGTAGCGTCCAGCGACGAAACTTCTCCGAAATGCAACGGATCCTCACTTTTAGCGTTCCAATACCTACAAAAGCACAAATAACCCCTGCAAAACATGTATCTATCCAACTCCAAGGTTGTCTGGTTAATGAGCATAAATATAGGCATTTAGGACCGTAAAAGCGCTAGAATGCATAAGGATAACGGGCGGAAATATGCAATATTCGATACGAATCAATCTTCATGGTCCCTTTTCTTATCGTCTCTTGGTCGGCAAGGAGATTTGGTCCTCTGTCGAGTTCTATTGTTGGTCCTTCTACTATTCTGGCGATCAACGTACTTGTTCAGCTTACCTCGTCTAATGAGTGCTTATATCTCATTTTGGAGAGCTATCCACTCCTTGGTCGTGTGACTGTGATCTTTATGGAACTCGCAATACTTGGATTGGTCCCTTCTTTTAGGGGCTGACTTCAGTTTTCCTGGACAGTTCAGCTCCTTGTTATTCTTGATTTCTTCCAGAATGTGGTTTATATCCATCTTTAAGGGAGTATAATTTGCGTACCTCCTCATGTGGTCTAATGCTTATTTGCCTTTCGACTTCCTGATCCCACCATTATGCTAGTGATCTTTCCTTTTCGATTTGCCTTCAGCTTTAGTTTCAGCGCTTGCCTCTGCATTCTTCTTCGCAGCCATAGCTTCTTCGGCGTTCATAATTTTGGCTACTTTGGCCATTAATTCAGCCATGGATTTGGGGGGATCCTTGGCCAGGGTGGTGTAGTACAGCTTTTCTGGTAAAAGACCACTCATGAGAGCCGTGATGGTTGTCTTCTCCTCATAATCAATGACTTCCAGTTTCTCGTTGTTAAAACGAGTGATATAGTCCCTAGTGCTTTATCTCGCCTTTTGTCTAACGCTCAACAGATGTGCTACCCTTTTAATCGGCTTTGCACCAAAATAGAAATTACCTATGAAGAGCTCAGTCAGCTAATGGAAGGTTGCAATCTGCCCCCGAGGAAGTCTATTGTACCATATCTAAGCAGATCCAGTGATGGTTCCTGAGAATGCCCTACACCTCATTTCATCTGGGATCACGTAGATGTCAGCTGCAGCTTGATACTGTTCTATATGGAGAACAGGATCGGTTTTGCTTAGGCGTGACCACAGGAGCCTTGAATTTTAATGGTGTGGGAAAATCCACGATTGCTTGTACAAATGTAGATACCTTGATAAAGGTTCTTTGGAGGGGATTCTTAGCCTTAGCCATCTCACCTAACCTGACTTCCAATCTCTGAATGGAACCCTTCCATGCATTATCTCCAGCCTCTAGTTTACGAGCAACAGATCGTGCAAAATTCTCCTCTTGGGATCTTTCTGTACGAGCTACATGCTTGAGATTGGGATGTGACTGGGCCGAGCCTTCCCTTAAATCATTTGGTCGTTGAGAATTTCTCGACGCAATTCGAGGAGGATTTATGTTCCTCCTAGGGCCCAAACGATCGAACGGAAAGACTCTGCTCAACCTTTCCAGCGCACTTGTTCGTTCTGGAATTAGAGTAACGTCTTCCTGAGAATCTAGAATTCTTATAGGTGAAGTTAAGCTAAGGTGATAGGATGGATCACTTGAATCCTCGGCATGACGGACTTCAGTGTGTCTAGATCTGGAGGCTGGTGGACGCATGCTTCTACGAACGCTACGTGGTCCTGACTGGGTAGATCCTCCATTTTGGACAGTTTGGATGAATTGTCGCATGGTTTCTTGCATGGTCGTTTGTCCCCGCGCTAGATTTACCAGGATCCCAGTGAGATCTTGTGTATTTTGAGGAACCGAAGGATTTGGGGGATTCCCATCATTATTCCTGTGGTTAGATTCTGGGATATCGGCCATTTCTTATGAGTTTTTAGTGAAAAACGCTACGTATAATCGTTCCCACAGACGGCGTCAATCTGTTGATGTAAAAAACTAGATTTGATCTAATTAATTAAACACATATAAATATAAATAAAGAAATAAGACAAAGGACTTTTAAAGTGGTTCAGCCTTAATGAAATGGCCTACGTCCATTGTCTTGTATTGCTTGGTGTTTTGTCTTAATCTTGATTAGCTTTTGCTTATGATAGCTTACCCGTTATGAGGGTATTACAATGTATTTATAGCCCTTGGGCTGTCCATATGAATAGACAATATGCCGTCATTAGATAGGCATATGTATCGGTACATAATAAGAATATTCATTGAATCTGTCTTGGTCGTTTGGTCTTCCCAGATAGTTGCTCGGTATACTGAGTAGCTCGGTATTCTGAGTGGCTCGGCATGACAAGTTGCTCAGTGTATATAATTATGCCATGTTGGACGACACATGTTTTATCATAACTGGTCCATGTCAACTGACTAATTTTTGTATCAATATTTTTTCAAAACCCTTTGATTTGATGAGAGAGAGCCTTTCCCTTAAAGTTTATCTCTCTCCCCAGTTCTAGAGGCGTACAGTTAAAAACAACATAAATTACGATCAGGGTCGGTCCTAAGATTGGGAGTGACCTGTTCGAAAATCAATTTAGGACCCTTCTAAAAAAATATTGTACAAAGATATTAAATACCTAAAATGGACCCCAAAAAAATTAGGGGCCCATTTTAGTTGGGTGGAATTTTTGGATAGTTGAATCATTCCTTGTACAAATTATTTTTGGGTAGTTAAAAAAATGAGCTCCTAAAAAATTAAACTTATTTCAAAAATTGACATTTTTAATATACATAAAATATTTTTGGACCCCTAAAATATACATATATAGGTTCATACTCTAAAATGAACCCTGTGCCATTGCCCATTTGGCACATGGCCAAGACCGGCCATTATTACGATGAATAAAATTGTAAATCAATGCACCTAACAAAATTTGTTACATGGTTGCAAATGAAAACTTCATCTGCAGATTCTTGTGATACCATAATCCACCAGAAACTTGTGACGTTGAGGTATGGTTGTGTTCAGTGGCGGAGCCACTTTGTAGGGTGGGGGGGCAAGTGCCCCACCCAGAAATTTTGAAAAAAAAAATAATTAATTATTTTGGGATAAAATATAATTATAACAAAAATAGGGCCAGAACAGAAATATATCCAATAGTTATAACCTAAAACCCTCTTTGGCAGTAAGAGACATTTATGTTTAAAAAAAAGTCTGCCTCTAAGCCTCTTTGGTAAAAAAATGGCTGCCCTCTTCGTTCTTGCCCTCCGCTGCCACTGTTCCTTCCCTCCGCCTCCTCCGTGGCTCCATTGTTAAGGTCCTCCTCCCTCCTTCCTTCATCCATTATTATAACAATGTTGTTTATATTTGTCCCAAATAAATTACTCCCATCTCTTTTTGTTTGCTATTAAGATTTGTTTGGATTTGAGTTCATGATTTGTTATGATTAATTTTTGTTTGTTATCATTTGTTTATATTTTGGGATTTAATTTTTATTTAAACTTGCAATTTGTTTTTTTTATATAATTTAATGTTTTGTGAGCTAAAATAATTTATTATGTAAACTTGCAATTTCAGTTATGGAAAAGTATTATAAAATAACTCACTAAAATGTGGTGCCTCCAACGAATGAAATCGATGTCCAAAAGAAACCTACTCCAAAAAAGATAATGTATTCAATGTTTTTTTGAGTTATAATTGTAAAAATGTAAAAATAAGCTTAAAAAATCGAGGGTTACTGCCCTCAAACCCCTGTCAATGGATTGTACCCCACCTACACTAGATTCCTGGCTCCGCCACTGGTTGTGTTCATATATATCACACATACAGAAGAGGAGTTAGTAACCTACTGTACAGAAAAGATACTGTGTTTGTTTTATAAAATAGTGTAAATCAATACTAATATTCTCTTAGACCTGACCACGTGCATTTACCATCCCTGCTATTTCTTTTATTTTTGGGGGGGTTAGTTGGTTTCATCCCTTACTTTCTATTGGGTTTTTGTACATAAAGGTGAAAAAAATGAGAGAAATAACGAACATAAAAATTATACATGGAAGAGAGAACAATTAAACTGTGTTCCTTTCTTTTGGATTTTTGTACATAAAATAACGAACCTAAAAATTATGCATGGGATGAGAGAGAACAACGCTAGTGTGCGTGAGTGATGCGTGTTGTGCAGGAGGAAATGTTGGGAAGGGGGATTTACCTGCACTGGGTTTCTTATTGCAGTGGAGGAAGCGGCTATTTTTTAGAAGGAGATAAGGGAAGATGCATCGGAAATAAAGATGCAGATGCAGTGGGATAAACCGAGTAAATGTGTAGTAACTGTCTTGCTCAAGAAAGAGACGTGAGGTGAGTTGAGGTAGAGGGTAACCGTAAATAGTTGTTGATATTTAAAACGTGTATTTTTGTGATTAAAAAAATTCAAAACTCTCAAAAATTAGGAAGTGTTGTTTCCTCGCTTCTGGGTAGATATAACTACTTACGTATATATAATAAGATATGGTAATGTGAGATTAAGAGCTGGTGGCAAAATTCACCAAACCAAGGTTCACCTCTAGTGTAGTCTGATTGTGAAATTACGAATATTGTCATAGCACAATATAGACCGCGCACCAAACACTTGAATGCATTGAACTGCTCCCGAACAATTTATTAAACTGGTTATGCATCAAGTTGTCCACTGATTTATGCATTTGTTGCTTACACCCCCTATATGTATCGCTAAAAACATCGCTTAATATCCTCAACTAAACAAAATACATGATTCCTGCAGATTTTTTAAATTAAAACTTGTTCAAAGGAATTCCTTCCAAAAACTAAGTAGGAAGGTTTCTTTTAGCAGTAGGCAATTACCAAGAAGCTATCTTACCATAAGCAGTAGGAATTTCTTCCTACTGCATTATTATTATTGCTCACCATAATTGCAATAAATTAGGCATAATATATAAATAAGATCTTTACTCAAAAACAAGAACACAAAAAAAAGTCACCCGTTTAGTTTATGAAAAATCACCAGAAAACACAATTCCTCAAAACAACAATACATATTCAAAAGGTCTCCAAACCTAAAATGCAATGTTCCGAAACAAGGACAAATTTAAATGAGTTGGAGCATTGTTATAGGACAAATGAACTACGAAGGGCTTACACATGATTCCTATTCCTTCAAACCTTCCACTACTTTTACCCCCATTTTTTGGTTTCTTTACTTACCCCTGTCAATATTGCAAAATTTAGACACCCTATGTTATCATAAACATTTTGTTCTATTGCATTAGCAAAGGGGGTAAAGTCAATGACGATAAATTATCAATAGACTTACCCCTCCTCGATGATGTGAAAGTGTTTTCATAAACATTTACTTACCTCCTCATTTCAAGGAATTCTGAAAATATTGCATTACCAATGGGGTTAGAGTCAAATAATCTTAAATTATCATAACTGCAATTCAAACAATAATGAAAACAGGGGGTGTCTGCAAATTTTGCATAACTGACAGGTAATGTCAAAAAAATCCTTTTTTTTCTTTGGGGAGATAATATTGAGTTGCACTTTACCAATGGCAATAAATATAGATGGAAGAACTAGTTTAACTAGGCCTTGGATTTCTTGCCCTTAGCTTCTTTGACAGGGTTGATCTGGAAAGGCAGGAACGACTTGCCACCCATGAACGGACGAAGCACTTCCGGTATTTCAACACCATCCTCCTTTTGGTAATTCTCCAAGATGCAGCACATGGTCCTCTCTGTTGCTGTCAGGGTTGAATTTAACAAATGCACATATTGTTTCACCTGCTCATTGCTCTGCAAAAAAATAGAGGGAAGTGCATTCAAGTCCCCGAAGAAACAGAAGTTTTGAAATGTTTAAATGCTTTTCGTTATTAGGACGTCGTCAAGTAAAGTATTTGCAGTTTCGGTGAAGGATCAAAACTGCGTTCAAAAGATCCTAGCTTGGATTGTATCCAAAAAGTTACATTTCATCACGTAACTATGTTATGAAGTCAAAAACTAAGTAGACTTCACTCTATGAAGAATGTTTGCAACTCGCAAGGGACTTTTTCCACAAAAATTTAAAACATATAACAATGTACAGGGGCAAAGGTTCAGATTTCTTTTTTTTTTTTGGTGGGGAGGGGGGTGGGGGACATTTGACATGAAGTTTGAGCATGTCTTTATAATTATACAGCCTGAGGAAGATTTTATCTACCTACATTTGCAAAGGGAAAATTCAGTCTTTGATTCTTTGATGAAGAGGGCTCTTTAACAAAACATGAAGGCTTTGTTTATCTTCCAACTTGTGGCTAATATTAAAAAGTTGGAAAATATTTATCGGTCCAAAATAATCTGCGAAAATGCTGCTTCCCCTTTTTTTCAAAATAAAATATCTTAGGAACCAAGTTCCTTGGGCATGTTTAAATCAGTGTAGCCCTTCTTTCAAGGGCGGATGGACATTAGGCCCAAGGGGGGCGGCGGCCACGGTTCAATTTTTTTTTTTTTTAATTATAAGGTTTTTGGGTAAAACTTCAAGGTATACTTCCAATTATTTACAAAACTGAGGGTGTAAAAAAGATTGTAATTATTTAAAATAATAAACATATAAACAAGGCCTGCTATTTCTTTGTAGCTGTAGTTATTTGGGCATTATAAAGCTTTAATTTGTAGTTGTAGTTGTTTGGGCATTATAACGTTATAATTTGTATAAAAGTTGAAATAACCCAAAAAAAAATCGTCTCGGGGCTCCGCCCCAGAACCCCTGGCACCACTCGAAACTTTCGACCCGGTTGAACAAAAATCCTGGATCCGCCACTGCCTTCTTTTATAATCATCAGATTATGTGTGAAAACTCTCTTTATGCCTTTAATTCACACCAATAATTATATTTATACAACATATTATAGAAAATGCTGTAAACTTCAAACACATTATTGTGACATATCTGTATTACTGAAGGATAACGTACAGAAGACGTGAGACGGCAAGTGCTGAAGGCACAGAATTTAGCAGTATCACAGAAACTCGTGTCATATGCATAGTTCCTAGACAGGTGATATGGTAGTTCATCATAGGCACAAATGTGAGGGTAATTCGTCATAAGCACGGGCAGTGCCATAAGAACAGACGATTCGCCATAAGTGCAAATTTGAGTATTGCGTAAACATAGATAGTATCATAAAGCATGGCTAAATTTCTATTACACTTTATATATACTGTATAGGCACAAAAATATATACTCTATACATATTATGTATTGAAAACTAATTAGAAAAATCAGTATATACTGAATAGATTGTGAGATTTTACAACTTTTTAACAAGCAAAGTATATACTGAAAACTGTGAGGTTATTTTACAAGCTATAATTTTTTTAATTGTTTTAAAAAAAAAACTATATATATATATATATATTATATATATTATATATCCATATAACATTTCACCATGGTTTTATCAAAAATATCTTCATTTTGGCATATATGATGGGAAATGGATGACATTTTGTATGTATGATATTTCATGCATGATATTTTCATAAAATATCATACACGCATTATGCCTACATGATATCATGACATACATGACATAATTGGGATGAGCTTTGGGCTGGGATGGCTTTTAATTGAGCTGGGCTGAAAAAAATTGGGCTCATACATGCATACATGATATCATGACATACATGGGCTAATTTGGCTGGGCTTTGAATTGGGCTGGGCTGAAAACAAATTGGGCTGGACTTTTAAAAGGGCTGGGCTGAAAAGGGTTGGACTTTTAATTGAGGTGGGCTGAAAAAAAATTGGGCTGGGCTGAAAAAAAATGGGCTGGGCTTTTAATATTGGGCTGAGCTTTTAATAATAAAAAAATCGTGCCATCGGCACGGGCACAGGCTGTATATATATATATAATATGTTATATCCAAGAGGAGTATTCGAACTTTGACTAAGATGGTCGAAACAATATTTTCCAAGAAACCGTTTAATACTCTGGTATATATACTTCATTTGGTCCTTTCCTAGAAATTTTCACACTACAGATGTCATGGATGAACCGATAAGCTTACTCAGATAATTTCAACTAATTTTAAAAAAAGATTGTAACAAGGAAAATTCCATTGGATCTCTTAATTAATCATAATTTAGTCTTTACTAATTATCTTTTTTTCAACACAATATTTTTCCATGCATACCCCTCGCACTAAGGTGAAATACAAGGGCTGGATGCATGGACATTCTTAAGTGTTGATGCATGGATGCGCAATTTGAATTTTTTAACATCTTCAAGTCAAAAGATACTCTAGCTATTTTTATTTTATATTTCTGTAAACAATGATAATTATTATGTTCTTTTTTTGTGTGTGTGTATGTGGGGGGAGTAATGCAACAAACCCTCTATATTATTGCTCTGATTTCAACTAGAGCCAAGTGCAGAAAATTACCCCCTAAATTATGAAAAGGTCGAATCCCCCCTTCTGTGTCAGTAAGAACCCCTCATGTGTCACAAAAAAGTGTAACTAAAAACTTCGTTAGCGACATAGTTACGAATACCTTTGAAGCCAAATGGGAAGTTCTATAGGACGGCCATTAAGCCAACCATGTTATGTGGAATAGAGTGTCAGACAACCAAGAAACGAAGTGTGAAGAACATGAGCGTGGCGGAGATGCGAATGTTAACATGAATGTGTAGTAAAACTCGAATGGATAAAATTAGAAATGAACATATCCGTGAGCCAATAAAGGTAGTTCCTATAAAAGATAGTTTGGACGCGACAAATGTGGGCCAAATAAATGCTTCCGTGAGGAAGAGTGACTTGGTCAGTATTGATTCTAACGCTATAAATTGACTTTGCGGGATATAAAAAAAAGGACATGATATCATATAAATTTAACTGGGGATATTGCGCTGAACATACAGAAATGGAAAAATAGGATTCATGTAGCCGACCTCAAATAATTGGGAAAATGCTTTGTTGAGTTGAGTTGAGCGACACAATGGCGAGAAATTGCAAAACAAATGGGGTAGTACAAGGAGTTGATTGCAATATAAATTGTCATGGAGGCATTTGGAGGCATTTGCAACTAGTGTGACAGGTTTCTTACCACAATTTATAAGAAACACTTTTTGATAAACATATAAATACAAACATGTAAAAGGAAAAATGCCACATTAATCTTTTCTCAACAAAATGATCATAACTACGTTTATTTTTTTATAAAAATGCGCTTGTGAAATCAAGTCTTGCGTGCACATTTATCTTTTCTCAACTATGTTAAATTATTAAGGTTCGTTTTTATATTCTGTTCTTGGAATGAGTTCATCACTTTTGAGTAGCAATAGGCAGGACTTGTTGTAAAGTTCCAAAAGCACACAAGGTGTGCCAGTCATGCATGGGGGAAACTAGGATGTCGCCATATTATTAGTGTGCATATGGGTGCAGGATATGGTAGTTCCTTTTTAAGAATAAGGAAAGCAGCGCCTACCTTCTTTTGCCCATATCTGATCTCTAAATTTCTGGACTGAAAGTCAGTACAGTTCGAACAGGACACGAGCTCTCTGTAAGCGCTTGATGCAGGAAACCATGCTTCCAAATCATACTTTTTGGCAGCTGCATCATTTAGTGCACCAGAGACAATGGACACTATTTGATAGGGAAGTTGTAGCTGTGATAGAGAGTTATATCAGCCTTCTATGGGGAAAAGGGCAAAAATAGGAAATGATTCATTATTACCACTAAACACGAGGAGGAATACAATATTTAACATAACTTTTTGTAACAAGGAAAATCTTATACCATTTTGTAAAACTCTTCGGAGTTTTTTATCATTTCTTCAATCATGTCCCAGGACTCGTTGTTGTTTGGGCTGGTAAGGCAAAACTGTTCCACTTTCTCAAACTGATGAACTCGGAAAATTCCAAGAGTATCTCGGCCATGCGAACCAGCTTCTTTACGGAAGCAAGATGAATATCCAGCATATCTGGATATTTTTGCAATGTTAGCAAGCAGAAGTAACCGATATTCATCAAGTGCATGGCAGGGCCCCTTTGGTTATCCACAACTCGCAAGCATAAATAGGAGGGGAATTGTTATCAGTTTTAAATTATTAGGAGTGATTGTAGATGTTTAGATTAAAAAAAAATACATTTTTATTTTTTATTTCTTTTAGTAATTATTTTACCTTAACTAGGATTCCAGTTATTTTAATATAAAATAATACAAAAATATAGGCTTCTGCCTTCCCTTGTAATCAGAGCGTTATGAATAATAATAATAATAATCATTGAAGAGAGATTAGTGAGAATGTTCTCTATTCCACTGTGTGCTACATCAATTTACTTCTGAATGAAAAACTATATGTAGTGCTCCTAGTGGCGGTTATGACCTTATCGGCAGCTGTGAAGGATGTATCCAATCATCTATATGATAAGCACAAAGCGGTTGTTCAGCTGTAGCAATCAGATATTTGTCGTCTCCCTCACCGGTTACCTATAGAACAACAACTAAATCAGGCATGCTTGGATTATGGCCTATCAAAGCAGTATAAATAGGTGTATATCATACATTGTCAACTTCATTCGAATTGTGCACAGGTGATAAATTTAAAACATGAGGTAACAAAGATCACAAGTAGGTAAAATAATTTGCTTGAGACTATGGTCATTGATAACATAAAAATTCAATTTCCTTATTCTTGTAATCTAGGCTTCGTCCATGCCAAAATGATAAACTACATATGTGTTTCCAGTAGTAGCAAAACGCGATTTTGACCTGACTCGATTTTGGTTTCTGTTTTTGGGTGAAATAAAGAAAATAGAAAAGGTAAAAATTATTTAGGAAAAAAAATTAAAGATGACTCAGCAAGTGGCCAGATATTTCAGCAATTTTGGCCATAACTTGAAAAATAAACTAAGTCTTCTTGATTTCTTTAATATATATAGGTACGGGTAAGATTTCAAGATGTTGGGTGCAAAAACCAAATCAACTCAGTGCACTTTTGGCCATATCATAAAACCATGCCTACATGAAATTTTATGGATATAAAGTAATAAAATAACCATCAAATTAACCAAATAAAATAGGAAAATCCTAGAACAAAGATTTTGGAGCACCAACTAGAAACAATATTCAACAAGACATGATGCTATATACTCAAAAATCTCGATGGTTCATGGGCTAACTAGATAAAAAAACAACTATAACACAGAGATATAACAAAATTCACTAGTCCCATGATATGAAGATATTTTTAACAACAAAGCACGTTACCTTGTAAAGTTCTTCATCAAATTGGGCTAATTGAGCACACTTCGCCATGATATCTTTTCTCATGAAGAATGGGGTCTGCAATGCAGTGTACCCTCTTTTCTCCAAAAAATCAAGACCAAAATTAATCAGAGCTTGATTAAGACGTACACCATCTCCTTTCAGATAGAAACCTCTACCTCCCGCAACATTAGCCCCTAAATGTACCAAAATATTTACATCAGCAAGCTATTTAAAATAATAGCACATTTACAAAAACAGAATACTTTTGCATGAACTTAGAAAGCGCAAACTGAGAAAACGACTGCCATGTTTCATTTATGATTCGACAACAGCTGACCAAATCATTGAACCAAAAAGTATGTTATTGTCTGTATGTTGGCTTTATCAGATGACAAAACGCATTTATATGTTTTCTGAGATGTCCAGTCCAAATTAAAGCCTTTAGAGTGAAGATTGGCTAGCTCATTATGCTCCAATTCTCTGGGATTGAGATAAATAGCTATAGAGACCTAGTTACAATCCTTGGATATATATAATTGGAAAAATTGTCTCTAAACTGATAGGGTCATGTGTCAGCCTTGATTCTGTGTGACGTGTACTTTGAACTGTTATGAAATACTGTATTTTAATAATTTTATCAGTTACAATATTTTTGACCATTTTATGACAAATTTAAGTATTCTACGACTTTAGGTCAAGTTCCTTCAGTATCCTAAAATTTGGCAGTTCAATTGGTTGAACATTTTCGATAGATCAAACCCTATTATTTCAGTTCAGCGTATTTACCAAAAGCATTTAATGGGATGTTCACAAAATTCTTAATGCCATTGAACTCCTGAGAACTGGTTTACAGAAGAGTCCTGAGGCCTTTAGATGGATGTTCGACAGATAACACTATTGGACAGTATGAAGCGCCGACACTCCCCCGAGGCCCCCGAGCCCCCGAGGCAAAGTCGACGCGTGTTGGACTCTGACACGTCACCGACAAGCTTAGACACGCGTCAGACACGCAAGCTGAAAAGAGTGTCCAATTTTTATTTTTTATTTTTTTAAATCTGACACGCTAGGGCTCAGGAACATGCTGGGCCAAATTTCAAATTTTAAAACAAGAAAATGGGGAGCAAAAGTGTAATAATTACACCTTTTAAAATAAAAATATAGAACATATATAAAGCCTTGGTCTCTAATAGTGTTAAACACTAAACACTATAAACGGGGGGCTATGCAGCACGGACTCGAAACGTGATTCGGGACACGACACGACAAGCAACACGTGATTTGCAATTTTATCAAAAACTAAGGATACGGCAAGCTAAGATACGTATAATATTATTTTTTTATATATATAATGTATTTTAATATATTGTAATTTTGTATTATTTATTGTAAATTATTTTAGTTACAAATATTTTTATAATTCTTAATTACAAAAATCTCCAAATATTTTGAATTTTTTAATTTTATTGTTAAAAGGACAACATTATCTAAATAAAACTCACTAAACTAGTATAGTAACTTTGATAGCTATCCTAGGAGGGTTTTCCACAAACAAACCCTGCAACGAGTAGGATACTCTGCAACGAAACTGATTTGACTCGAGTCGGACACGAGATATGCTCAGACACGCTGGGGACACACGTGTTCTATCGTGTCCCAAAATATACTATTTTTTTTGGCCTGACACGTTATAAACCTAAATACAATCAGAAAAGAAAAAAAAAATAGAATGTTTACTAACCTAATGCAATCAAGCTAGAGTGTAAAAAACAAAACTCTAGCTTTCTCTTCTCTTACAAACAGTAAACTCCTCATTATTCGAGTAGCAGCCGGACCATCTGGTCATGTGAAGTTAGTCAGCGTTGAATCCATCATTCTTTTGAAATTCGCATCCATTATTTGCTCCAAACGATCAAGCATTTCATACATTATAATCTGCTTAGTAGAATAGTTGTCATATGCACACCTAGGCTCTCGTCTAGGCTCAAGGCTCACGAAGGCGCCTAGCCTAACCTTGGACAAGCTCGTTCAGCTCGTTCCTTGTGCACCTATAGCTCAAGGCGTGGCTTAGATGCGACTCATCCCAACAGCAATCCTTGACCAACTTATATGTTGGTTTTAATTATTTTTATAATTAAACGTGGAGACCAAAATCAAAGGACGAGAAGCTCTAAGCCCTAGAGATAATATTATCTCGATAGCGAAAAAGAAATATGGTTTTTCTTGTTAACTCTAAAGATTTAAGAGGCAAACAGATAGAAGAAACATTTAATAGTGTAGCAATCTTAGAACAATCAACAAGTTGACTTTAATTTGCGTTTTGACAGTTATTAGGCGACATTTGGTTGAAATATTTGGGTATTTTTGCTTTTATTGACTATATAATAATTGAAATATTTGATGATTTATATGATTAACTTATGTAAAACAGTAAATTATAATCTTCTTATTTGTTTTTCCACCCCTATCTTTTCCTCTCTTTTTTTTAAAATTCATTTTAGTTCGGACGGCATTGCTTTGCCGATCCTACTTTTTCCTCTTTTTTTGATAAAATTTTCTATTAGTGGAGCACCAAAACCAATGCCACCCAAACCCAAAAAAGTAATGAAACATCTGGATTTGCAAGCCTTACATTTTAGAAATGGTCAAACATCCGGTGATGGTCTTATATATGTTGTATTTAGTCACGTTGTCAGGGGCGGGTGGACATAGGGCCCAAGGGGGGCGGCGGCCCCGGTTCAATTTTAAAAAAAACTATATATATATATATATATATATATATATATGGTTTTTTGGTAAAACTTCAAACTTCAAGATATACCTCTAATTATTCACAAAACTGAGGGTGTAAAAAAGATTGTAATTAATTAAAATAATAAACATAAAAACAAGGTATGTTATCTCTTTTCTCTCATCTCTTTTCCCTAAACCTATTTCACCCCCCCCCCCCCTCTCCCTCCCTCCCAGCCTGGCTCCCTCGTCCCTCCCTCCCAGCCTCCCTCATCCCTCCCAGCCTGGATCCTCCCTCCCAGACAGCCGATCCTCATCTCACGGTGGAGATTCTCACAAGGACGGAACTAACTCAGTTCAACTGCTATCTCTTTTCAATATTCATTTCAGGTATTTTTTTATGTATTTATATATTTTATGTATGTGTAGTTTAATTTGAATTTTTTGTATTTGTATGTGTAGTCTCAAATTTTTGCAATTTGTAATTTTTTGTAGTCTGAATTTTTTTTATATGCCCTTAATAGCAATCAGCCTAATTTTTTGTAATCTCTAATTTTTTTTATATGCCCTTAATGTGTAATCTGTAGTTTTTTTTTAAATATGTGGTGATATATGTAGTCTAATATATATGGGTTTTTTTAAATAGAATGTCATGGAGAAATTTTTTAAACGTAAAAGAGGAGACAACACACAAACCGTATCCAAAGTTGAGGTTCAATCATCTCCCAATGCGGAGTTTGATAATCTTCTGCATCAAGAAGTTCAACCCCAAATTGTGGCACAAACCGCACAATCACAACACTCATCTAATATTGGGGTCAATTTGGATAAACTATAATTTGTATAAAACTCGAAATAAAGCTATAATTTGTAGTTGTTTGGGCATTATAAAACCATAATTTGTATAAAACTTGAAATAACCCAAAAAAAATCGCCTCGGGGGTTCCTGCCCCCGGCCACTCAAAACTTCTGCCCCGGTTGACCAAAAATCCTGAATCCGCCACTGCACATTGTCACTCTTCTTTTCCAACATTTTTTACTCGAGTGTTTAGGTTTGTTAATTTTGGTTGTCACAGGGTCGTCTATTGAAGTGTATGTTGGCTCGATTTTGATGAGAAAAAAACATATCGACGTATTTCATTTGCAGTAGAATTAATAGCTTGTACATTCTCGGCATTATGCTCCAATAAGTAGCAGTTAGAAACCTAGTTCTAACATTTGAATAATAAAATAAATAAAGTCCGCTTAAACCTATAGTAACATTTGTTTTCCTTGCCTCTGTATGTTATAAACTTTTTAAAGTATTATGAAAGCCTTTATTCTGATCATATTATTAACACTAAGCATTCTGGGGTTTAGGCCAAGATGCTATGTTCGTTCAACATCCTAGAATTTGATTAGTTCGGTTGATTAAACATGGAGTTCAATGGATCAAACATACTGTTCCAGTTCAGGTAATTACCAAGGGCATTCAATAGTTAGTCGTGAGACCCTCGCTGCCACCACACTTTAATAGATTCAATCCATCAAGCCCCAGATCACTAAACTCCTGAAAAGGCCCTGAAGGCTTTAGATGGATGCTTACTTCCATAGAAAGAAAAGAGAGTTTGGCCAGATTCTGACAGATTGAGATTACTTCACAGTGGAGGACATGTTCGATACATCAAACTTAGTTCAATAGATCGAAGTGATTTTTGGAATCCTTCACTCTGAAGCAGCCCACTTTAACACTTATAACATAAATTCCTTCTTGCCAGCAATTTTCAATAGATATTTTGATAAAATGTCACTCAGCTCTTTAGAGAGAACTTTTAGCCTAAGGTGTTCCTTACTAGCCTTTCCAAAGCTAAGAAATCATTTAAGATTGTTAATGTGCACCTAATCTAAACCAGGTACAACATCCTTCGTGCACATGTGAATCCCCGAATAGTTGTGTAAATCTTTACTCGTGCGTCCTTTGCTAACTTAAATTGAAATTCAACTTGGATTGCGGTGAAGGATACCAGATGCATTAACAAAGAAGTAGACCACTCTGAATACTTACTCGAGGCAACTAGTGCTAGACTCTTGTCTGAATCTGCATAATTGAGACTGTATCTATAAGTTTCTTTCTTTACCTTCATAGCGAATTGTGGCTGTAACTATGATTTTCACTCCATCAAAAGTTTTTGTATCTATGATTTTCACTTCATCAAAAGTTTTCAGTGATCAGATGTTCTTGTGTGATTGTTTTCTTAACTATTTTCTTGTGCTGTACGGTTAAAACTTAGAAGAGGTGAGAATATGGGATCCGGACCGGTAGACTAAATCAAGAAAAACTTGAAATTGATGTATGTTGTTGTCTGAATTCTTGTATAGTAACAACAGAAATCAGTGCTTTTGCACATCAGAGTGATATGATTTGCACCAAAGAGCCTAGATAAAACATAAATGCACGAATCATAGGGGTTTATAGGCAACGGAAGATATGGCCTATTCATATGCAATGGATATAATACTTATAGTGATAGTAGAAAATTTGAGAAGCTAACTCCAAATAGTCAGAAGATATTTGTTGGGTTGATTGATATGAGAGAAACTGCTGACCTCCGCAAGCAATTAACAACTTCATAAAGTGCAACATAGATTCCAATATGTACTAAGAAACTCAATAAAATTTCACAATGATAAAATATTTTTACTGACTGAACCCACTCATCTAACCGCATATGGAACATACATCAAATAAATTTAACACAATACTATATAAAAGTACGCAGATGTTTTTAAACTTCAACGTAAATTGGATAGTCCACTAGGAGTCACCTTTCTAGCCCTTTCAACATTTTCAATATCGAGCTAATGATGAATAGAGCAACAATGTGGAAACATAACTGCATATGTTAAAATCTTTTCAAAGTCTTCACATTGTTTCAAGTTCATAGAGGCCTCATTCAATATCTAAAAAGAAAAGCAGAATACCCTTCTTTATGTCTGCAATTCCAAGAAGTTCAACAAGATCAACATGATTTTTCAGTTTTGGCTCCAATCGCTTCTCCCCCCAACTTCGAACTACAGCATTGTTTGCCTATGAAATTGTATAAAATTTTGAGGCTGACTGATTCAAAACGCAGATAGATTAGAAAATAGAACATAAAATAAATACGCACCTCATCTTTGCTAACCGGAACTGAATCATGCACAAGATTGCCAATTGTTTCCAATTTCGAATACAGCGCTGTTCTGGCCTCCTGAACTTCTGCTTCCTTTTTTGCAGTCAATTGCTTGTTCTCCTCAGTATTTGTAATCATTGAGCTTGCATCCGCACCCGACTTTCCAGAACCAATTCAATTATTAGAAAAAATTTATATAAAGAAAAAATAGCAAGCGCGTGAAATTGAGTAAAACACTCGAGAATATCATGGCAATGAAAATTCATTCTTTTTTCCAGAAAAGTTGTGTATATTAAAACAGTCAGCAAAGGACTGAGCCGCAGTACTATTAGAAGCAGTAATTAAACCATAAAACCTCTGCACCATTATCTATAGCACAAATCCCGCATTTGGCCAATGATACACAAATATGTGGGAGTTTCTATGCAGAAAATGTGAAACCAAGGACTCATTTAAAAAAATGGGGGACGAGGACTTTAGCTATTAGTCCCTAACAGTTAAAACCACTAGCAGAAGACCCAAGTATTTTGTGTCCTTAGGATGCGGTCCCTCACTTATACAAATAATAACAATGTTTGACAGCTATATTACGGAAAAACTGTTTAATACAGTTTTATTATCACACATATTCCATGTAACTTATATTACGGAGTAAGGGTCACATTATTAATTTAACTATTAAAGACAAACGTATTAATATTTTATCCTGTATTCATAGTTATATATTTTAACAATATCAAAGACAAAAATTAAACAATAAAAAGACTTGAACCGAACACTAAACCAAACCTCATTATAGGAACCCTGACAAATTCTCAAATCTTCACAGATTTGTTTACTTTACCCAAAGAGACAATTCGATACGCAGGCATTGTTTTAATAGAAAACTTGTCTTAAGCTCCTAGGGTTAGAAGTTTTTCGGTGTGCGGTTCTAAAATGACGCATAAACTTTGTTATATAATCGTGACTCTATGTTATACTCTCTCCGTCCCAAATTAAGAGTCCCTATCCTCTATTTCTATAGTTTAAGCATACACTCGATCAATGGCCAAAAATAGACACTAGTTTACTATAGTTGAATTCGGTGCGTTGATTATGTCCAAAAAATCGGAATTTGGGACGGAGGGGAGTATTACTTTTTAAGACTCCAACCTAAGTCTAAAAGTTGTTGAGAGATGCACACAAAAATTGTTGAGCGTTATAAGTTTATGACTAAAGGGCCCCTATTCTAATTCTCTCTTTTATCTCGTTTCTGAACAAGGAACCCCCAAGATATACATCTAAAGATACCGATCGAAATGTAAACCACTAAAAACCAAATAGAGAACATGTCACAAGGCCCCAGCCTCATAGGGGTATTTATATGATCCCCAATGCTATTTGGTTCAAAGATTAACATGTATTGCCGTCTAATATAAAATGTACTAATTTTGATATGAGGAGAAAAAATTCTAATATGACGAAAAAAGGGTTTTTTGACTTTGACCTCTCAGATAATGCCGTAATTAGACATAACATAACCAATCGCTAGTACTTTATGCATGCGCGTGTCAAGTCTAATTTTTCGAAAAGTCAGAACAACCCAAAAAACGAAACACAATTTTATATAACATAACATAAAAAGTGTTAGAAATTGAAAATTAGAAAAACCAAAAGACACTCACAATTTTAAGTCTAGCAATCTCTTTATTGATCTTGTTAAAGTCTTTTCGCAAATTATCGAGCTCGAATTGACCTGCATAAGTTTATATGAAGATATTGACATCAGATTAAATTCCTAAGTAACCAAAACCCAAATCTCATAAGAGAAGAAAAAGTTACGTTGTCTCCATTCTTTGTCAAGAGAAATGACCTCATCCACAATATCGACATTAGCAAAACGGCGACGTTGAGATTCTCGTATGATTTCGGGGTTGTTTCCCTTATCTTCCCTGAATAGATTTATGTCCAACATCTTTTCTCTCTCTCTGTTTACCAGAAAAATAGAGTTACCAATTCAGTCAGTGAAGATATAGGTGTATATATATATATATATATATGTATATATATATATATATAGAGAGAGAGAGAGAGTACCAACAGAATATTAGGGATGAGATGTCGGAGATTGGAGATTTGTTAGCTGACGACGGCTTGAGAATTGCCCGAGAGAAGAGAGGAGATGAGAGAATGAGAGCGAAGGTTTTTTAGGGCTTTAAGCACGTAGTGTAATATTGCCACTAGTCGTGCAATTTGAGTCCCGCAAGTCCGTAGTCCGCCTCTTCGGTTCGTTATTTTTGAGTAGAGCTTTATTTGAGTTTGAACTAAGCGGAACTTGAATCAAAATTTTAAGTCCGAATGAATTTCGAATCGAGCTTGAGTCGAACTTTGTCAAGCCCAAACTAAGTGCGAAACCCGAACTTTGAATATATAAATAAATAATTTTATAAGTTAACTAATTTTATATGTATGAAATATAATTATTCTTTGTAGGTTTACATTGTTACTTCCCTTATTTTAGTTTAATACATTTCATAATTATATACTTTATTTTATGAAATATCAATTAGAATTTGGTGTGTACATTTTCTCCATGATGGAAATACAAGGAAAAAAACACTAATTCAAACTTTTTTTAACAAAAAAAATTAAAATCGGTTCCGAAGTCTGAAATATTTATGCGCCGAACTCGAACTTAGGTAGAAAAGTTTAGTTCGGATCGAGCTCGCGCTTGAGCCTGGATAAGGTAGTTCGGAACGAGCCTGAGCAACCTCAAGCTCGGTTCACTTAGCCCGATTTACAGGCCTAATTAACAGTTGTCATCATCAACCGATTTGGTACCCAAAAGGTCACAAGTCACCGGTTGCATTGTCATAAAAAATTACTCAACGATATTTTGATGACGAATAATACGTTTGAATAACTTAGTATTATTTTAAATAAATAAAAATTAATATTATATTAATATATAAATATTATTATGAAAGAGAGTATTATATTTAAAATTATATATTAAAAATATAAAATAATTTTAAAACATTCAAGATGTATCTATCAAATAGATTACAAAATCTTAATATGCAACAATAAACATATTATACAATATATGTCACGTTATAAATTTATACAAAACATAATTTAACAAACCTAATAAGCACAGCATAATAGTATCCATAGTTGAAAAATTGCACGTGTAAAGATAGTGCACTACTAATGCGTGAAGTAAACATAAAATTGAAAATTTGCCTACAAAATTTTATATTTGAGTAATTTATATATTCCATTATATTCCTTATTAAATTAGAACGGGAAAAGATAATCCATGTGACCGACACCATGTGATGGGATTATGACAAAGATTATGATAATGATGATGATGATTTTATTCCTTATATAATTATGTGAAGTCATCTTAAGATTGTTAAGTTGTTAGCATAATGTCAATACAAAAAATGACACTGCGTAATACAATCCATTACCGGTTTTCAGTACTCCATATGTTAGATTATTTTTTTGATATACCAATCATACACTTTGAACAACAAAAGAAAATTTCACCTACCACTTTGATTTTAATACCACATTTTTACTTGTCTAGGCTTGAGATTCAACTGTTTGGCCAAAACAACCTTTTGTATCTGCACAACAAAAAACGTATTAGTATCAGCGCACACACGCAACCCAAATTAGATGAACACCCTTACTTAAAGCGATATTTATATACCAAAAATACCAGTGACTGGTGAGACTGTTGATGATCTTGAACATGTCTTGGAGCAGCCCCAACTGTTCTTTAGATGGCCAAAGCTATTTACCCTCGCACACACGGGATAAAGTGGTATGATCTTCATCATAGTCCCCTATGTGTGCCACTGGTAAATTTATATTGATGTCTTTCATACGATGTTAAATTCAAACATCAAACAAATAAAAGTAAAGAGTGAAAGGGTTATATATACCAGAAAAAAGATTGGAATTATGGTTTGAACACACCCCATTTAGACTTTTATACATGAACCTCCTAATACATGAACCAACTACATATATGTATTGACCAAATACATATGTGTCTATATTAATCTAGCTAATACAAAATTAAGAAATGGCTAACACATTAATAAAGTGTACACGTGTCGTCATGAGGGTGGTGCGACAATTGTTGACGTTGTGTTGTGATGTCAACTTTATATATATCTATCGATTTAAGAAGGTAAACATAATAATAAATATTTTAACTTTATAAAATTAATGATAAGGACAAGTTAAAAATAATTTTTCAATAAGTTCACATGTATTACAATTATTAATGTAGATATATATGTGAAGAATGAAGTATGCGGCCCAAATAAGCCCGGGTTCAAATAGAGGATGGACCACAGCGAGTGGGTAAAAAAATTACATGAGATAACTTAGGATAAGTTCCACCCACGTGGATCTCGGAGGAGATGAGCACATCTAGTTGTGATCTAATCAATAGGAGGAAGAAGTCCTACATGCTCCATTTATTCCCTCTCTATAAATGTAACCCTCGCCCCAGGAAAAAGGGGACATGGAATTCTTGTTATTAAACCAGAAAAGTATAATAAGAAAAATAAAACACCCCATGGACATAGGTCATTGTCGAACCACATATATAAATATATATCTTGTGAGATTATTTGCCTTGTGCTTGGCATTAACTATTTAGAATAATTATTTGTGCAAGAATCCTACTCACAATTGGCGTTGTCTGTGGAAAACGAGTTTTATCCCCCTATATCAGTTAAAGTCAGTAAACAACCATGTCTCACCCCCACAGCGCGCCTCTCTCGGGCAATCAGTAGGGTGGACTGTCGGCGCACAGAGTTAGGTCTAAGATCCACCTCAGCAGGATCCAAGGTGCCCCTCACCCGCATTATCGTCCACAAGAGCAGTACTCTCAGCAAAGTAACGAGCATCCCAAATCCATTCAGATCTCACGATCGGCCAATGCATATGAACAACGGCTCCATCAGAAAAAAGAGACTACACGTCTCCAAGTGGATGAAAACACATGTCTCCAGCGATGCCTGAAAAAGATGGAGCGAGAACTTCACGGAGACAAGCGCGAGCATCGTGGTCGGACTCCTAGCCCTCAGGCAAGCAAAATTCACAACCGAGGAAGGAGTTCACATCATGACCAGGAATTCTCTAAGCACGAAAGTCGTCCGATAAGGCGAAATCAAGAAGAAGGACATCGTAGACATGATATCCGCAGTCTGGTAAGGAAATAGATGGATCAACACCTTATCGATTGTGGTGTTACATCTATAACACCTCAACCCGGATTTATGGGTTACTCGTATCAATCCGATCCAACTCGAGCATTAGGTGTGAAGTATAATGAAACAACCTATATAATGTTGTTAATTCAATTTTTTTTATAATTTAACATTTCACTTGTTTAGCATGCAATTCCAATTTCAAGCCAAGCTACGTGAGGGACCTGTGGGAAGCACCCACGGAGTCCAAGCCCGCGTAGCTACTAACGTAAAATTAAATAAAATACTTACATGTGTAACGCTTTCAAAATATGAACCCGCACCCAACCTGTCGTAACAAAGACGAGGGTGTGAGCTAATGCCCAGTGGGAATATACAAAATATAATATAGAAACGAATGGCAGAAAGAAACCATAACACGTTATACCTACATGCATATCGACATATATCGACATATATATATATATATATATATATATATATATGAAACTGTTTTACCTCCAAAAACATTGCTTTGATCCAATTAATTTACATTAGTCTCATAAAGGACTCCTTCTCTCTTAACTTGACATTTATACCTTTATTTAACACCCAAGATTCAATGCTTGAAACAACCACACTATATCTAATTGAAAACCATTTCTTTACTGAGATTGAACTTTTTATTTAAATAATGTACTTTGGTATTTTCATTTGAAAATTACCCTTTTAACACACGTGAACACCACGTTAGAAAATACGTATTTAACCTTTGAAAACCTTTCACAACACACCCTTGCGTTAATTATGGTTAAACCTTCTTAGGTTGCTCAACTCACCCGTTTAACCATCATACTTTATCGTTTCCTTACTTTGTGGACACTAATCAATTTATACATTTATTGTCCACTTTAACTTTTAACGGAACATTTATTAATTCGTTCAAGTTAGGTTGTCTTAACACAATTTCACCACATAACCCATTTATTAACATGTTCCTTTTTTATTTATCTTTTATCGGAATCTTCAATTGAACTGTGTACTTTAACGGGCCCCACACTGCCAACAACGCCACTATATACTCTGGCCAGGGGTTTTGGATCTTTCGCCCCAAGGCTCCGAACCTTCCTTAATTATCCTGGTGTCATATGATGTGTTTCAACATTTTAAAAATGTCCACATTATTCCTTCTTTCTCTTTTTACCTGGCTAAAGCCAAACCTGTGGTTTCTCCCCAATTCGTGTTACAATTAGAAATTATCATTTCATGTCCTTTACACTTTAACTTTGATTTTGTTCCAAAACCCACGTTCATTAGGACTATCATGTGTAACACCTTTTTCAACATTTTTATTTCATAAAAAGGTTTCACTTTACGTAAAATTAACATTTTATCCATTTATTTTCAAACTCGCCTTTTACTCTAATTTCACAAGTGTTAATTTCCTAAAATACCATTAAGTTACTCATACTAGCTTCTTAAGTGTTTTTAAATACCTTAACACCTTTTAACCTTTTTGGAGTAACTTTCCTTTCAATTTAAAACATCTTTATTCCATTATTTCCCTTCCAATTTCACAAGTTTTAAATCTTTTAAAACATTATTATGTTACACACGTCAACTTCCCAATGTTTAATCATTAACACTTATCCAACACTTTTACTAACTATATTTCTAAATTAGACATTTCTTTACTTCTTTATCCAAGATATTTAATTACACTTAAATACCACTTGTATATGAAAATACCATTTCCTTTTATCAATACATATAGTCTTACAACCCTATATTTATTACTTCTTTAACCCCTCTTTCACATACATTGAGGATTAGAATTTTTACTTTTCTTATTTATTGTTTAAACCAAACAAACCTCTTTTAAACTTGTTCACATATTTATTATCAAAATACTACAAGTTTATATGCATGAGAAGATGGATTTTAAATCCTAAGATCCTATTAAATGGGTTAAATATACATTTAATTCTAGAAATTCATAATACTATCAAAATGCACTTTCATGTAATAAAAGATATTTTACTTCTTCAAACTCAACAAATGTTCATCTTTAATAAATTTTACATTTTTACAAGAAACTTTAAAACATTATTTCACCAATGTTTTAGCAAAATCAATCATTATTTTCAAGCATTTTATTTCATAAATGTTTAATATAGATTTTCTAAAAAAATACACCATTTTCATAAAAATCTCAATCTTCATTTCAAGAAACTTTGAAATATTTATTCATCATTAATTTTTCAACAAAATAATATTTCACAACGTTTTTATTTCATAAAAATGTTTATTATTTACTACACATGCGTTTTGTCATTTAATCAAATGTACGATACTCCTGTAATCTAACAACAGGACTACAAATACACAAAATAGAGTCTTAATACTAAGAGTAAGATTTTCCACCTCAAAGACTTGATATGGTGGTAAAGATATTGGTGTAGGAGGAGCAAACTCCACCTCAAAAGGTGGCCTCAAGGGGTCACCAAGTGTATCCTTCACGAGTGCTCCATTTAATCTTCCAAGCAAAGCCCCAATAATACTCTCTTCAAACTCCATGAAAGCTCCCATATCCATCTTCGTGAACCCCCAATAATAACTTCCTAAATTCGTAGCTCTCCTCATCCATGATAGAAATGGGTATATATGGCTCAAATATGGTAGAATACATAACAAATATGGGAATATATGGTAGAGGATTGGTGGTAGCATGGTGGTTTGGGTGGTGGGAGGGTGTGGGAAGGCTAAAAGGGTGGAGGAAGACTACCCATTCCACTATCCCTCTCTTCTTCCAACTCCCACAACACAAATGAGCCCAACTAACCCTTAAAACACCCAAAAATCCTGTTTTTGCCCATCTGGGCTCGCCAGATTTTGATAACTCAAAGATCCGAGGGACAAAAATGTGACAACGCATAAGGGCAAGTCAGATTTTACATTTTTGAAGCACGTCATTCGAAAGACATGAGCCTCGTTCTAATTACATGTCCATCTCGTTCGATACGTGGCTTTGCTCGACCTTCGCGCGACTTGGGACTATAAGGCGGTGAGATCTCGTTCGAAAGTCATTGGACCTTTGTTTCAAGCGATCTTTCCGCAACATTGGTTCTCGCTTCTAACGAAACCCCATATCTCGTCTAATGACACTCCATGTCGTTTGAACGACCCATTTTCTATTATTTCTTTTATTTCATTCAATTTTGACCCACAACTTCCAATAATTATCATCAAACCTCACTTCATTACAATTTATACAAAAAATTAAATGAAATATTAGGGAAGGGTATTACGAACTTCCCTTTTTGGGGAATTTAGTCCTCGAAATTCTCGATCCATCAATCTTTAAGTTTACAGGGTTCGCCAACTTCTATTAAAAATCCTCCAAGACAAAATCATCTAAGTTCTCAATACTGAGGTCACCCCACGCGCTCCCACACGGGGTTTATCGCCAAATAATCAACATGCGATATGTTCTAATGCTCACTATCTCACTAACCATAAACATCGCATAATCGACTATGAGTCTCCGCTCACGTGATGATCATGCCCAAATAATGTTTAACACTACCTATGCTAGTACCCAAGGCATGTCGACGCCTTTACGGTCCACTATCTCTAGCGATCAACACTCACCCCATGTGAACCATAATACAACCAATCATCGTATTCATCACCAAAGTTAATTCCATCTTAGGACTGCACATACTGCGTCCCACAACTCTTTAGGCTATTTTGACCACACAACTTGCATAAGCTTGCCAATGACCATAATACGCTAACTTCTCACTCCAAGAAGTAATATTCTTCCCAAGTCATCACCATGAATTTGGCTTACACCTTCCGCAGTATCACTTTGATGACCTAGTACTACTCTAGGCGTCTCACCTTTAGGCACTCGTTAGAGCCTTACTCTAATCCACTCACCGTAGCAAAGTGACACCGTATACTAATTTTTCCTCGATTTCTAACACTATACCATATTCTCAAGTCATCATTCCGCTCTTTGCAACCAGAACTACTGATTGCTAGGTCGGTCAATCGAAAGGCAGTTAATCCTAAGAAAAGCCAATACTACGAGCAAACTATGTGGCCGAAAGCGCAACCACCCGTACACAGAACTCCATGCAATAGCAAGAATACCTCATATTTATTGAGTTTCATTGACCATACCCGGTCCATAGTGCTTTACTAGGCCCAACCGTGTCGTACCACGATATGACACCAATTCGAGTTACCACATATGTGAGAATACCAATCTCCGATTAACGAAATCGATAGGGACACACGAGAATTCAAATGAACAATCCTGAGAAATTTTGCCCATAAGCGCCAAAAGCGAACATATGCCATATACTAGAGGTCATATCACTCATTTCCGACGTTCTTACGGCTTCCAACCCTAGCCACATACCTTGGCTTGGGTCACTAATCGTGATGAATCGAATCACAACTATTCTTCTCGTAACATAAAATCAACATATGAACCTTTAGTTCTCTAGGGAGTCAAGGCCCAACTTTGTCCTTGGGAGTAAGGTCCTACCCCCCGCATCCTTAGCACACATAAACCACTCCGGTTGGCCGGACGCTTTGCACCCTTAAGTATGTTGACCTAATCCACTTACCGGTGATGATGTTACTAACCCACTACACCTAGGTTATTGTCTGCATTCTCTTATCGTGGTCAAAATCCCAAATTCTTATAGGCATTACTTAGTTTAAGAGAGACATTCACCTCACAGTGTCCTTTGACCACGCGAGATTGCCTTCAAGCCAACTTTCGGATTCTACTGAAATTAATTTTTACGTGGCGACCACATCGGCCGCCATTGGCATTCTAAGGGTAGAAAGTACCACACATGGCTATCCCTTCTAATCCGTACCGACTTGGCAGTACGTGCCAAGAACTAATCCATACCTTGCTAAGACTACCCTAGTATATACAGTCTACACGCGCTAACATTATATCATGTTTCAATATCACCCACTTTGGTTGCCATTTCAAATCTCCACCACGCGTCTTCAACCTAAATTGCGAATATATTTCCTAGTACACCTCGAAACCGAGCATCACAGCACCAATGCTATTTAATTCCTGACATTCGAGCATCACGCCTATAATGAGATTACACTCACCCATCCGTGCCGATTCGAGAAGCCAAACTTGGCACGTACACTATACGACTCTTTTAAACCCTGACCAACAATCTGAGATCATCACCTTACCCTCAACATAATCATTACTAGGATGCGAATGCTCCTTCATATTGGACTTAACTGGTCTTCTAAGGATACCAAACACATTCTATGTAACAGTCCTCCAAACCTGGTAAGATTTTATCATCCACGCCTTTATCGTTATAGGTGAGCTCTATAAACCTTTCATCACGCACATCGCGATTACTTGGTGCTAGCAAAGACACTAGTCCACGAGTTTCCACGTGTGGTGTACCTTGGCTATAGAACACCTCAGGTCGTGACAACAAGTCAACTTCTGTTTCTAATGATGTCACACATAATTAGTCCTATGGCATGTAACACCCCGCCCGCCCGGGGAGAGCGAACGGCGCGCTAATGCGATAAAATAAATCCAAATCCTCAAGTGACAAGGTATAGATCATCTAAATAAACCCACAATAATATAAATCCACTAATCTCAATTCTTCAAATACAACAAGTCTCTCGAATTAAAATTACAACTATCTAACTCGAAAAAAATACAAATCTCCAAAGCTCTATACATCAAAATAATACAAATCTTTTCCCAAACAATCCTCGCTAAAATCAATCTCCATAGGGCCCCAAAATCCGCGCTAACCTGCCACTAAAAGAAAATATGGGGAAGTACACAATACGACAGGAAATATGCTCAACAAATATGGATTAACAATGAATAAAACGTAGCAACACGAGTACGAATATTCAAATCAAAATGCAAAGCTCAAAGCATTTATCAATATAATTTCTCAACAACACTGTAACCGGGTCACCAGGCCTCACCACATCCGTATATGCTTTATCAAGCCATAGCTCGGGAAACAGGAATTTTGGCGGGTGCCCAACATCCGTGCCATATTAAAATCTCTTGGCAATGTGCTCATCAACAATATAATGATACCACATGAATCAAAATTGTTTCAACAATTATTTTCCAGATTTTAATGAATTTATCAATTCAAATATGAGTTCAATTAACAAGAATTCAAAGAGAATGACACTCGCGAGATTTAATGAGCATATTGTGTAAAACCCCATACCTCAAACCACGATGAGAAACCAACGATCACATCCTCAAGATCAATAAAAAAATCTACAAAAGCTCCTCCAAAAAAAATAGCCCCAAGAACAGGTCTAATCTAAGGTTGGAACTCACAAATCTCAAGGGCCAATGTGTATATAAAAAGAAGAGGAATATAAAATATATTTGCTGCCAAAATTTGTGCCAAAAGTATGTTAAAAGGGTTGCCCACGACTTCCTTTTATAAAGCAAAGAAATGAAGAGGTGGAATCCAAAAGACTCCTTTAAATAAGGCAAATAAATGAAGAGTTGGAAGTTAAAACAACTCTTGAAAATTACTTAATGTTCGCTGACTTAGAATTCCAAGAGTTAAAAACATTTTAAAATCATTTTAAAATCTGTTTTAACTCCCTTTTCGAAACCGTTTGAAATTCACGCCTTAAAAATAATAACCAACATATTTTAGCAATAAAAATAATTTTATCAAAAAGTTTATTTTCCTCCATTTTCCAGAAATTAATTAAAATAGCCCAAAATTACGCGGGTTGTTACACTTCCCCACTAACAATGGAATTTCGCCCTCGAAATTCGCCGAATGCCTAACTCTCAAAATCAGGCCACTACACTAACTCCAAAAATAAATCACGTCTCCCAAAAATAAATTCCTCACCTCTAATCTAGATGCCTATCACGAATATCACCTAAAATTTGCTATCTCTAAAAATTGTTAACCACGCAATGAACCCAAAACTCAAGCCCCGAGGGTTGTCGTATACCTAAGCTCTGATACCATTTGTAACACCTCGCCCGCCCGGGGAGAGCGAACGGAGCGCTAATGCGATAAAATAAATTCAAATCCTCAAGTGACAAGGTATAGATCATCTAAACAAACCCACAATAATATAAATCCACTAATCTCAATTCTTCAAATACAACAAGTCTCTCGAATTACAATTACAACTATCTAACTCGAAAAAAAATACAAATCTCCAAAGCTCTATACATCAAAATAATACAATCTTTTCCCAAACAATCCTCGCTAAAATCAATCTCCATAGGGCCCCAAAATCCGCGCTAACCTGCCACTAAAAGAAAATATGGGGAAGTACACAATACGACAGGAAATATGCTCAACAAATATGGATTAGCAATGAATAAAACGTAACAACACGAGTACGAATATTCAAATCAAAATGCAAAGCTCAAAGCATTTATCAATATAATTTCTCAACAACACTGTAACCGGGTCACCAAGCCTCACCACATCCGTATATGCTTTATCAAGCCATAGCTCGGAAAACAGGAATTTTGGCGGGTGCCCAACATCCGTGCCATATTAAAATCTCTTGGCAATGTGCTCATCAACAATATAATGATACCACATGAATCAAAATTGTTTCAACAATTATTTTCCAGATTTTAATGAATTTATCAATTCAAATATTAGTTCAATTAACAAGAATTCAAAGAGAATGACACTCGCGAGATTTAATGAGCATATTGTGTAAAACCCCATACCTCAAACCACGATGAGAAACCAACGATCACATCCTCAAGATCAATAAAAAAAATCTACAAAAGCTCCTCCAAGAAAAATAGACCCAAGAACACGTCTAATCTAAGGTTGGAACTCACAAATCTCAAGGGCCAATGTGTATATAAAAAGAAGAGGAATATAAAATATATTTGCTGCCAAAATTTGTGCCAAAAGTATGTTAAAAGGGTTGCCCACGACTTCCTTTTATAAAGCAAAGAAATGAAGAGGTGGAATCCAAAAGACTCCTTTAAATAAGGCAAATAAATGAAGAGTTGGAAGTTAAAACAACTCTTGAAAATTACTTAATGTTCGCTGACTTAGAATTCCAAGAGTTAAAAACATTTTAAAATCATTTTAAAATCTGTTTTAACTCCCTTTTCGAAACCGTTTGAAATTCACTCCTTAAAAATAATAACCAACATATTTTAGCAATAAAAATAATTTTATCAAAAAGTTTATTTTCCTCCATTTTCCAGAAATTAATTAAAATAGCCCAAAATTATGCGGGTTGTTACACTTCCCCACTAACAATGAAATTTCGCCCTCGAAATTCGCCGAATGCCTAACTCTCAAAATCAGGCCACTACACTAACTCCAAAAATAAATCACGTCTCCCAAAAATAAATTCATCACCTCTAATCTAGATGCCTATCACGAATATCACCTAAAATTTGCTATCTCTAAAAATTGTTAAC
The DNA here is from genome assembly GCA_949130495.1 of Sambucus nigra. NCBI lineage: Eukaryota > Viridiplantae > Streptophyta > Magnoliopsida > Dipsacales > Adoxaceae > Sambucus > Sambucus nigra. The sequence continues at coordinate 687,264,897 of OX422210.1, forward strand.
CACGCAATGAACCCAAAACTCAAGCCCCAAGGGTTGTCGTATACCTAAGCTCTGATACCATTTGTAACACCCCGCCCGCCCGGGGAGAGCGAACGGCGCGCTAATGCGATAAAATAAATTCAAATCCTCAAGTGACAAGGTATAGATCATCTAAATAAACCCACAATAATATAAATCCACTAATCTCAATTCTTCAAATACAACAAGTCTCTCGAATTAAAATTACAACTATCTAACTCGAAAAAAATACAAATCTCCAAAGCTCTATACATCAAAATAATACAAATATTTTTCCAAACAATCCTCGCTAAAATCAATCTCCATAGGGCCCCAAAATCCGCGCTAGCCTGCCACTAAAAGAAAATATGGGGAAGTACACAATACGACAGGAAATATGCTCAACAAATATGGATTAGCAATGAATAAAACGTAACAACACGAGTACGAATATTCAAATCAAAATGCAAAGCGCAAAGCATTTATCAATATAATTTCTCAACAATACTTTAACCGGGTCACCAAGCCTCACCACATCCGTATATGCTTTATCAAGCCATAGCTCGGGAAACAGGAATTTTGGCGGGTGCCCAACATCCGTGCCATATTAAAATCTCTTGGCAATGTGCTCATCAACAATATAATGATACCACATGAATCAAAATTATTTCAACAATTATTTTCTAGATTTCAATGAATTTATCAATTCAAATATTAGTTCAATTAACAAGAATTCAAAGAGAATGACACTCGCGAGATTTAATGAGCATATTGTGTAAAACCCCATACCTCAAACCACGATGAGAAACCAACGATCACATCCTCAAGATCAACAAAAAAAATCTACAAAAGCTCCTCCAAGAAAAATAGCCCCAAGAAAACCTCTAATCTAAGGTTGAAACTCATAAATCTCAAGGGCCAATGTGTATATAAAAAGAAGAGGAATATAAAATATATTTGCTGCCAAAATTTGTGCCAAAAGTATGTTAAAAGGGTTGCCCACGACTTCCTTTTATAAAGCAAAGAAATGAAGAGGTGGAATCCAAAAAACTCCTTTAAATAAGGCAAATAAATGAAGAGTTAGAAGTTAAAAAAACTCTTGAAAATTACTTAATGTTCGCCGACTTAGAATTCCAAGAGTTAAAAATATTTTAAAATCATTTTAAAATCTGTTTTAATTCGGTTTTCGAAACCGTTTGAAATTCACGCCTTAAAAATAATAACCAACATATTTTAGCAATAAAAATAATTTTATCAAAAAGTTTATTTTCCTCCATTTTCCAGAAATGAATTAAAATAGCCCAAAATTACGCGGGTTGTTACATGGCACCCCAAAATGCCTATAAACTACTCTCACACTAGGATTACCTCGCACCTAGCCATTACTTTGGAGGCTAAAATGAGCCTCTATACTTAGACATTAATCTTATCTTTCATCCAAACGGCTGTGACCATAAGCCATATACCAAATCACAATTAATGCTACTTAAGTATTATGGGAGGATACATAACTTCTCCTACAACCTATAAAACTATAAGTTTGCATCACCGACATCACTAAAGATCCTACTCTTTGAAATCACATTACATTTTTTAAATCCCCATCATAGAAGACTACCTAGGGTTCACTTATAAGTCTCCTAAACCATTATTTTTGCCTACGTAATATACTTATTATAATTTGCCCATAACTCTAACCATACCCTACAAGGTACAACTTTTAATCAAGAATCATCAGGGCATGTACTCATAGTGATACTATCTTACTGACTTAAACTGAGTACACATCCCACGTGTTGACCAACACGGTTCATAGCACATACTAAAGTACACCCCTACAAGGATAGCACCTTATCAACTAAGGTTGAATGCACCTAACCTTAAACTTAAACCCATACAAATTTACATGCTCATAAACTATCCACCGATTATGGTATTACCCCACGGATTTGAATTTGCCTAACTAAATTATGGGCATTAACCACCCTTAAGCGCTACACCTAGGGGTTATGTACATTTTAATCATCAATCATCATTACTTTGTCCTGAACCCCCAATAATAACTCCATAAATTCGTAGCTCTCCTCATCAACGGTGGAAATTGGTATATATGGTTCAAATATGGTGGAATACAGAGCAAATATGGGGAGATATGGTGGAGGAGTGGTGGTAGCAAGGTAGTTTTTGTGGTAGGAGAGTGTGGGAAGACTAAAATAGAGGAGGAAGACCACCACTTCCACTCTACCTCTCTTCTTCCAACTCCCACAACACAAGTGAGCCCAACTAACCCTTAAATTACTCAAAAATCCCATTTTTGCCTATCTGGGTTCGCCAAATTCTAACAACTCAAAGATCCAAAGGCTAAAATTGTGACGATGCACAAGGACAAGTCAGATTTTACATTTTTAAAGCATGTCATTCGAATGACATGAGCCTCGTTCGAACGACATGTCCATCTCATTCGATATGTGGCTTTGCGCAACCTTCGTGCGACTTGGGACTATAAGACAGTGAGATCTCTCGCTCAAATGTCGCTTGAACCTCTGCTTCAAGCGACCTTAGCATGACACTAGTTCCCACTTCTAACGATATCCCATATGTCGTTTAACGACACCCCATGTCGTTTGAACAACCATTTTTTACCAATTCTTTTGTTTCCTTCAATTTTGACCCACAACTTCCAATAATTATCATCAAACCTCACTTCATTACAATTTATACAAAAATTTAAATGAAATATTAGGGCAGGGTATTACAGATCCCCCAAAGAACTGGCGAATAGAGCCCTCATCACCCAAATGTAATCCCATTTTTCAAGGGCGATTAAGGAACAAGAAGCCCCGATGAAATTTACAACCCCCAAGTTCAAAATTTATGATGGGAAAACCAACCCCATCAATCATATGTGCCAGCACAAGTAGGCTATGACCCTGTGGAATTACAAGGACGCCGTTATGTGCCGCATATTCCCCTTAAGCCTGGGGGAAATCACGCAAAAGGGTCCTGATAATTACACTAAAAATTAATTAAAAACACCATTTTGTACAAAATACCACATAAGTACCCAATATTTGTAGAAAACACCAAACACACACAACACCACATGTACCTTGTCCCATATAAAAATTTAAAAAAAATTAAACCTCAATTTTTCTATTTCCTCTCTCTCTCTCTCTAACTTCCCTTCCAAACCTCTCTCTCAAATGGAAATATACTGCATAAACCCATTTAACAACCCTAATATGATCATTGGTAATATATTACATAAAAAAGGAAATAGACAAACTAGGGTTTTAAAACAACAAAAAAAAATCTGCGAACCCGAAACCCACAGCCACTTGCTACCATAACAACTGTTTTCACGACCGAAGTTAACTATATGTTGGTTACTTTCGGTTGCATCTTACCGTAATCCACTTACCATGGCCACTTGCCATCGTAGCAACTATTTTCATGGCCACTTCCAATCGTGAATAAATAGGTTACGATTATAATCCATCGAAACTACTCGTCACTTACGGTGACGAGAGTCCGTAAGTATAGTAATCCCCTTTTTTTAATCTTATTTTCATTTTTCAAGTTAATCGTATGTGGGTTCATTTCGATTGCATTCCACCATGATTTTATTTATTTCTGTTGTTTTCCACCGTAATCCACTTACCACCGTAACAACTATTTTCACGGCCACTTCCAACCAAAATTACTCATGACTTACGGCGATGGGGGGCTGTAAGTCCAGTAAACCTAGTTTTTTTATAATCTAATCTTCATTTTATAAATAGTTAAACATTATGTACTTTGTATAGGTGTTTTGCAGACTATTGCAATGTATTTTTAGGGTTTTGGGGACAAATGAACAAGGTGAAATAGTTAGGTTATTTTAGAGTTGAAGAGTTTTAAGATTTTGTGCTATGTGGTGTTGAGTTGTGGTGTTAGTATGCATCTAATTTTTTTATTTATTTTGGGGTATATTAGACATTTCGAAAGAAAAAAAAGGTACAAAACTTTTGGGCATGGGTAGTAAAATTTGTATTTAATTTTTTTGTGGTGTTTTGGAGTAAATTTTTTGGTGCAAATATCAGTATCCCACACAAAAGTGGTTTAAAAGATTGTCACATAGGCCGGTTAACAATTTCAAGTAGATCATCGAAGCCTTCACCGCTCGCTTCATCATAATCAGTTCTCATCCGACCATAATGAATTATCTCCTCACGATAAGGAAAAAATCCTAGGAAACCTTGCGGGAGTATGCCATGTAGTACTGGGAAACCTACAATGAAGTCGAAGACTGCTCAGAGCATATAGTCGTGGCCTCATTTAAGATAGGGCTACCCCATAACTCCATATTTCATTAGTCATTAACCAAGAAGGAGGATAGTTGCACTTCATGCAATCCGTCCCCTCCACTTGCCAGAGGGATGATCGCTTCTTTTAAGTCTTCTATCTTGAGATCAAGTTTGTTGAATAACTCTAAGTACATAACTACGGAGGATCTTCCTGAGCGACTAGTAGCTTATCCACATTCGAATTCGCAATCCTGAGGGAGATTACTAGTGCATCGTGATGTAGGGTCCTAA